>QJPP01001262.1:0-646230 GCA_003996215.1 Jaltomata sinuosa
GGGCCATCGCCGTTAGATCGCTGTGATTCGTGCTTGGAGATGTGTTGGGGACTACTTCAGACTGAGGGTGAGCTCTTGGCGATCGGAGCTTAGCTTTAGTTTATCTTTTGCTTCATGTACTCTATTACCATTCAGTGACATCTGTATATATTGTTTTGGATTATTTGCACTCCATGTATGTAGTTTGGGCTCTATACTATGATACCAGGTCTTGGGGTTTGATTTAGTTTCCGCTTATGTATATATTTATATTCCTTTTATCTGTTCTCTTCGTCTTGTTCCCTTATTTGTTAGATAGTAGCACATTACTAACTGTTCTGGGCTACGGGGATTGGTTCACCTAACGGGGGTTGTAGGTGCCATCATGACCGAGAAATTGGGTCGTGACAACTTGGTATTAGAGCTTTAGGTTCACCGGTGTCATCGGTATAGGAGCCAATGTCTAGTAGAGTCCTGCGGATCGGGGCGGAGACGTCCGTACTCAATCTTTGGGAGGCTATAGTGACATTTTAGGAAATTTGACTCTTTCATTGCTTCTGTGTCATGCGTGGAACCCTTGAAGTTTCTGGAAATCTCATTTGCTCTACTTCATCCTTCCGCAGATGGTTCGTACGAGATCATCGGCATCACGCGGAGATGAGCCTCCCACTCCAGCGCCAGCTCCAGCGCCAGCTCCAGCACCAGCTCAAGTGCCCACTTCTGTGCCAGCTCCAGCCGCAGCTCAGTCTCCAGATATTCGGGGATTACTATTACAGCTTTTGGGTGTGATTGGAGAGTGGCCTTCTGAGGTAGCGCAAACAACCGCCCAGGGGGCAGCCCTGGGTGCACAGAGCTTAGGAGCGCAGCCGGCTACTGTGGCTCCCCGTGCGGAGGTCATTCCGGTTCCATATGTTGCACAGCCTCTTGCTCCTCGCCCAGTTATGACAGAGTTAGAGCAGAAGGCGCTGGGTAGGTTTTTGAGGTTAGCACCTCCGAGGTTTGCTAGTACTTCTGGAAAGGACCCACATGACTTTATTACTACCTGTGAGGAGATGTTGCATCATTTGGGTTTGTTGGAGACTCACGGGGTTGGTTATACTACCTATCAGTTGGAGGGCCCAACGAAGTTATGGTGGAGGGCCCAGGTTGCTTGTAGACCACCGTCGTCACCTCCTTTGACCTGGTCTGAGTTTTATGAGGCCTTTATGTCCAAGTTCCTACCTCATAGTGATCGTGAGTGTTGCAGGGAGCAGTTTACTCACCTTGTGCAGGGGTCTACGACTATCTCGGAGTATGAGATCCGTTTTCATCAGCTAGCACCGTTCGGAGCTATGATCATTCCTACTGAGGCAGATAGGATTCGCAGATTTGTATGGGGTTTGAGGCCAGAGATCAGGCAGCCAGCTGAGATATTGATTGCCAGTGGTCGGTCATTCCAGGCTATTGTAGACTATGCCTGCACTGTGGAGGACTTACAGCGACATGATCAGGGGTCCAGAGACAAGAGGCCTCGACATCAGGGTGTTTATAGTGGTTCCAGATATGGTGGTAGAGGTCCTGGCCAGTGGAGCAAGAATTATCAGCCACAGCAGCACCAGGGTCAGTCCAGCCGACCGGTTCAGGCTTCCCTTCAGACTTTCGGTAGTACCCAGTTTGAGCAGGGTCAGAGCAGCCATCAGGGCTATAGCGGCCAGTCTTCGAGGGGTACAGTTTCTGGGGCATCAGGTCGTGGTGGTCATACGGGATTGCTGTTCATCTCGACTGAGTAGGCCATCAGGGGCTTGTTTTACTTGTGGTGCGATTGGTCATTTTGCTAGAGATTGCCCTCAGCAGGGTACAGTTCAGTTGGCCGAGCCTTTACGGGTAGTTTAGCCCCCGGCTAGAGGGGGTGGTCGTCAGGGTAGAGGTGGTGCTCCGCGCGGCAGAGCAGGTGGTAGGGATGGCGGTCGGGCAGGTGGAGGTCGTCGTCAGTTTTACGCGGTCCCTAGGAGACCAGAGGCAGAGGCCTCAGATGCTGTGATTACAGGTACGATTTCTGTGTGCCATCAGTCTGCTATGGCTTTATTTGATCCTGGATCCACTTGTTCAATAGTATCTGCCTACTTTGTGCCTTGTTTGGGTTGGCTAGTGAGCCATTATCTGTTCCTGTTTCTGTTTCGACCCCAGTAGGAGATTCTTTAGTAGTGGATCGGATTGTGAGATCTTGTATGCTATCTATTGGTGATTCAAGACTTGGGGTGATTTGATGATTCTTGATATGCTAGATTTTGATGTGATACTGGGCATGGACTGGTTATCCCCTCACTGTGTGGTTTTGGATTGTTATGCCAAGACCATTACCATAGCCGTGCCCGGTGTATCCCCGGTTGTGTGGCAGGGTTCTGTTAGCCATGCACCATCTGGGATCATCTCTTGTCTTCGAGCTAGGAAGTTGATTTCCCGTGGGTGTTTAGCTTATCTAGCATATGTTCGAGATGTTAGTGCTGACCCTACTTCTCCTGAGTCTGTTCCTGTGGTTAGAGACTTCCTCGATGTGTTTCCTACCGACCTGCCAGGCCTTCCACCTGAGAGAGATATTGATTTCGCTATTGAGCTAGAGCCGGGCACTAGGCCCATTTCTATTTCTCCTTACCGTATGGCTCCTGCCTGAGTTGAGGGAGCTTAAGGAGCAGCTCCAGGATCTGTTAGCTAAGGGGTTTATTAGACCTAGTGTGTCACCTTGGGGTGCTCCTGTTCTCTTTGTGAAGAAGAATGATGGGTCGATGCGCATGTGTATTGATTATCGGCAGCTGAATAGGGTGACAATAAAGAATAGGTATCCGATGGAGAGGATTGATGACTTGTTTGACCAGCTTCAGGGTTCAGTCGTGTTTTCGAAGATTGATTTGAGGTCCGGCTACCATCAGTTGAGGATTAGGGCGGAGGACATCCCTAAAACAGCATTCAGGACACATTATGGCCATTATGAGTTCCTGGTGATGTCTTTTGGGTTGACTAATGCCCCCGCAGCCTTTATGAACTTGATGCACAGGGTTCTTGGGCCGTATTTGGACTCATTTGTGATAGTTTTTATAGACGACATCTTGGTATACTCGCATAGAGAGATAGCATCGAGCAGCACTTGGAGGGTTATCTCCAGACTTGAGAGATCATACGGTTATGCCAAGTTCTCAAAGTGCGAGTTTTGGCTGAAGTCAGTTGATTCTAGGTTGTCTAAGATGATTAGGGTTTTTATCCGGAAAGATTTCAGCGGTTTGTGAGTGGCCTAGACTACTACTGTTACTGAGGTTCGCAGCTTTATTGGGTTAGCAGGTTACTACAGACGGTTCATTGAGGGATTTTCTTCCATAGCAGCACCCTTGACTATGCTGACTAGGAAGGATGTCCCATTTCAGTGGTCGGATCAGTGTGAGGATAGCTTATAGAGGCTTAAGGCCTTATTGACTTCAGCTCCAGTTTTGACTTTCCCGGTTGAGGGTCAGAGCTTCTCCGTGTATTGTGATGCTTCTGGGGTTGGTCTTGGTTATGTGTTGATGCAGCAGGGTCGAGTAATAGCATATGCGTCGAGGCAGCTGAAGGTTCACGAGCGCAACTACCCCACTCATGACTTAGAGTTGGCGGCGGTAGTTTTCGCGCTCAAGATTTGGAGGCATTACCTATATGGAGTTCACTGTGAGATCTTCACCGATCACCCTAGTCTTTAGTATATCACGAGTCAGCGGGAGTTGAACTTGAGACAGAGGAGATGGGTCAAGTTACTGAAGGACTATGACTTCACTATTCTGTATCATCCGGGCAAGGCAAACGTGGTAGCGGATGCCTTGAGCCGGAAGGCAGAGAGTATGGGTAGCCTAGCTTCTCTTTCAGTTTCAGAGCGACCGTTGGACTTGGGACATCCAGTCCTTGTAACCGTGTTTGTTATGCTGACCTTGTCGATCCTAGCGAGTTTCCACTAGTGTTGAGGTTGTTCTAACTTTCTGAGTGATCACTTAGAGCCGTCAGTTTGAGGATCAGACAGTGTGTGACCTTCGGATCGCGTTGTTCAGGTGAGACCATTTCGGGCTAGCTCAGATTCAGATGGGGGTTCTGAGGTTTATAGTCGCCTTTGGTTCGAGGGATTAGTGATTTGATTCAGTGATACTTCATGAGGTCATATTTGTATAGATACTCCATTCACCCTGCACAGCAAAGATTAGAGAGACTTGAGACATAGCTTTACTAGTGGAGTCGTATGAAGCGGTAGAGCAGAGTTCATATCTCGGTGCTTGAACTGTCAGCAGGTTAAGTTCGAGCACATGAGACCTGGTGGTTTGATGCAGCGACTTCCCATTCCTGAGTGGAAGTGGGAAGGGATTACTATGGACTTCGTTGTAGGTTTGCCTCGTACTTCTCATGGTTTTGATTTCATATGGGTGATTGTTGATAGACTGACTAAGTCAGCACATTTCTTGCCGGTTCAGACTTCTGATGGTGCATAGAGGTTAGCTCAGATCTACCTTCGTGAGATTGTTCGATTGCATGGGGTCCCAACTTCTATTATTTCAGACCGCAGCACTCAGTTCACATCTCAGTTCTGGAGGACATGCTTCGGGCCAGTGTTCTTAACTTTGGAGGTTCTTGGGATCAGTTTGTTCCCTTGGCAGAGTTTGCTTATAATAACAGCTTCCATTCGAGTATCGGCATGGCACCTTTTGAGGCTTTGTATGGCAGGCGTTGCAGATCACCGGTAGGTTGGTTTGATGGTTTTAGTGTTGGGCCACAGAGCACAGATTTGCTTCAAGATTCCTTAGACCGAGTCCGAGTAATTAAGGACAGACTTCGGGCAGCTCAGAGCAGGCAGAAGAGTTATGCTGATCGTAGGCTTCGTGCCTTGGAATTTAGTGTCGGTGACTTGGTGTTTCTCCGTGTATCGCCCATGAAGGGCGTGATGAGATTTGGTAGGCGGGGCAAGCTTAGCCCCAGGTACATTGGGCCGTTTGAGATTCTTCAGAGGGTTGGTAGCATTGCCTATCAGCTAGCCTTGCCTCCGATGTTTTCTGCTATGCATCCTGTATTCTATGTTTCGAAGTTGCGTCGGTATGTCTCAGATTATCTCATGTGTTGCAGTGGGATTCAGTTCAGTTGGATGAGGGTTTAGCCTTTGTTGAGGAGCCGGTAGCTATTTTGGCTAGAGATGTCAGAAGATTGAGGTCTCGAGAGATCCCGATTATTAAGGTTCAGTGGAGGCACCATCCAGTCGAGGAGGCTACCTTGGAGACCGAGAGAGATATGCGGGCTCGGTATCCGCAGCTATTTTAGCCTTCAGGTACCTCCTTGACCTTGACTTTCGAGGACGAAAGTCCTTTTTAGTAGTGGATGATGTAATGACCCTTCCGGTTATTTCCACGTATACGTTGCCTTGAACCGTTAGAGCTTGTTTGTAGTGGCCCCAAGTCATTTAAGGCTTGTCGGGACCGGTATTTCGGCGCCGGGTCCATTTGTTTGATCGTAAGTTTCTTTGATAAATTTTCTGAACTTTGGGTCAAATGTCTCAGGGCTTTTCTCTCAATATATAAAGAGTTAGAAGTCCCCCGAAATACCAAATCTAAGGTCTACGAGTCTAGTTTCCAACGCACAAAACCTCACGTCCATCTTATCTCGGAGTAAAAAGTTATGATTGTTTTACTGCGGACTGTCTGGCAGAAACTGGGTTGCGAACCGGGTCGGGTCAAACTCGATTTAAGCCTCAACTTCACGTTTTAAAACGCCATTTCAGTTCCGAAACAGTGAGAAAACATAAGGGAGGATTCCGAGAGAGTTCTTGAGTATCAAAATCGTGCGATGGTGAGTTGCGAACTTAAATTTAAGAATTTTATTAACATCGCGTGTATTTGAAAATATTTTATTTAAAAGTTGAATTTGGTAAAAATTATATTATTATTACCTTTTCAAATATTTTAAAGGTTTATGAAAAATATTTTTGTTGCGATATAACTGTATATGTATTTATTTTATAAGGTTTTTATACATTGTAATATTTTAATGGAGATAGTAAATTTAGTTATGTTGAAATTTATTATTATAATAGAGTAGGTTTTATTCGAAATAATTTTCTAATAATTATGGTATATTCAAAAATTATATTTATTATACCACGAATTTATGCAATACCCGAATATTTATATAACGGAGTAGGTGATGGGGTGTTAAACAACCCCACTTCCACGTGGAAGTGGAGGGGAGGGACACACAATGTATCATACATGGTAGGCTGCCAAGTGTCCCATTCACTTTAATTATTTCAACATATTACTATGTTAATTGCTGCCATTCACTTAAATAATTGGAACAAATTGCTATGGTATTGGCTGCCAAACTTACATTATACTTCTTGGGTACGTAATTTTGGTGCAAAACTGCCACAGTGTATCATTCTTTTGTCACGTTAAAGGTTGGTTCCAATAAGTAAGATCTTGATAATTTTTTGGATCACCGAAAAGAAAATCGATTATCTACGTCAAGTTATTCAAGCCTAATTTCGAGTTTGATTTCATTTCGGAGTTTCTCAGAGCGGTTCGAGCGTGGACATCGTCGTTCTAGCAGCTTGTCATCGGAGGACAGGTAGGTTACGGTTTATTTTCCCTAGACTCCGCATATATAGGATAAAATTGTATTAATGGGCATCCTTGGGTTGGGTTTATTAGGTCGGTACCACAGACCTTGACCGCTTTATTCATGTCCGCCTACTTTTGTTCCTCCGTTGTTTGTAGTACTTGCCGATATATTTTATTTACCCTTGTGGTCCTGTGAGGCCTTGTTGACTCTGGAACATAGAAGGTGGGATTTTGGAAATGTCCGCGAGTCCTGGGCATAGAATTATCCTTCTAGGCTAGTTATGCTTGCTGAGTAGTTGTGGGCCTGTGCAGGGTCGATAAGTTGATTGTGAGATGCTGGGCAGCTATTGTGTTTGATCATACCATTTTCATGCATATAAAGAGGTTTTATACATGTTTTACTACGGTTTGGGCTTCGGGCCTACTGGCACCATTTTTTAAACCTTGCATAGCCCGGGGGGCCCCTTTTTGATGGAAATAATTTAGAAATGGTTTGATTTAACTTGTGAATATTTCTGGATAAAGGAGAGTAAAATTATGTTTAAAATCATCAGTTTTACGATTAACGCTAGACTCGGCAGGGCCGAGGTGCTAGTTGAGTTTTCTTACTACTTGAGATGATTTTTAGCCTCGGTCGGACCGAGCACCTGAGATGACTTTCTACTGTTTAGACCCGGTTATGCCCGGGCACCCTTGGAGGGGTTTTTTTTTGAGATATTTTCCTACTACTTTAGTCCTTGACAGGGTCTGGGCATGCATATTCGAGACTGGGTCTCTATCTTGATACCGGACTTGCTTCCGGACGACATGTTTTGATACTGAGTTTTAGTATGGGGTCTGGGACCTCCATGGACCTTGCCATCCGGGCCAGGGGCTACGGTCTACGTGTGCCGGAGGAGGGGTATACGGTGGAGTAGAGGTATACGGGCAGTGTCCTTCCATGGAACCTACTTGCTTGGCCGGATTGGCACCGGAGGAGGTACATACAGAGATACCATTTCACTTGAGATCTTCATGCATCATATCATTCATTGTTCGAGGTTCCACCCTTGTTTGTTGTTTGTTGATTGTACTCTCTGGTAGTATGGGATACCGGAGGGTTTGTTTTCAGTTGTTTGTATTCCTCGGTTGTATGGGCGGCCGAGGGACTGTAGGTAGACTCTTGCTATTTACTTACAGAATTGTTCCCTGTTACGGTTAAGTATGGAATTGGTTACTGCTAGACTGTTAGTTTCTGGATTTGAGATTGATAGGATTGGTTGAGTTTGATTCATGTCTCTAAGCATGCCTATCATTACTCTTTTTCTCTTCTTCCTACACTTGAGGTTATCGGTATACCGTCCATTTCGTAAACTTATTTTGTATACACTGTTATTGCAAGGACCCCAGGTGCGTTGTTTCTTACTTTCACCTGTGCCTATGGTGTGTATATTCTGCTTACTAGCCTCACATGTGGTTCTGTTGATTTCCCTCTGAGCTAGTTCCTGTGTACCTTTCGTTGATTTCTGTGACTGTTTGCTTCTATTCTGTCTATTACTACGCTTTTATCTTATATGTGCCCAGTCGGCCTATGATACCTACTGGGTACCTTATGCTTCACATTTGGTGCTCACCCCTACCCCCCTGCATCTTTGGGTGCAGATCCTAGCGTGGGCCATCGCCGTTAGATCGCTGTGATTCGTGCTTGGAGATCTGTTGAGGACTACTTCAGACTGAGCGTGAGCTCTTGGCGATCGGAGCTTAGCTTTAGTTTATCTTTTGCTTCATGTAATCTATTACCATTCAGAGACATCTGTATATATTGTTTTGGATTATTTGCACTCCATGTATGTAGTTTGGGCTCTATACTATGATACCAGGTCTTGGGGTTTGGTTTAGTTTCCGCTTATGTATATATTTATATTCCCTTTATCTGTTCTCTTCGTCCTGTTCCCTTATTTGTTAGATAGTAGTCAATTACTAATTGTTCTGGGCTACGGAGATTGGTTCACCTACCGGGGGTTGTAGGTGCCATCATGACCGAGAAATTGGGTCGTGACATGAAACCAATAAGAGGATGGATTCCTAGGTACTCATCTCCATGTTTTAATCCGTTCAAAAGTTGTGTTTATCACTCAAATGTTCAAGGTCATGATATCGAGGAATGTTCAGCATTGAGGCACAAAATTCAGACTCTGATTGAGAAGGGCAAAATAAAAGTGCAAAGATCACCAAACAATAATCCTGTCATGATAAATGCAGTCATTGTTCAAGGTGATCCAACAAAAATATTTCCAAGACATTTAACAAGGAAGCGCAGGCTACATCAAAGGAATTGACGAGAACAAGACTTTCATATGCAAAGTGTTATTATCCTCTATTTGTCCGTCTTATGATCAATAAACTTCTTCTGCTTTTATTCACTCTCTTTTGTATTCCTGAACTACATTTGACCTGATTTCCATTTGGATATGTAGGCAACTCATTATTGGGTTCGGTCTTAATCTAATAAAAATTTCTTCTCCTTTCACTTTCAAATCGAATTGGCCTTGACCAAGCTATCCACTCATTAAGCCTAAATTCTTTTAATCTGTCAAGCGGCAAATAGTATCATAATGCAGATTCAAAATTAGGATCGTGATGGTCAAGCGCAAGGAAACCATACCTTTTGTGCTAATATTCTTCTTTGAGTGAAGCAGGAATACACCTCTTTACATGAAAATATTGTCTGAGTTTTGAGAAACCTTAAAAATTCTCCATGGAGACAATCTTTCAATATGGGAAGACCACAATAAAGTATTTTTATTTTAAACTGGGGCAGAAATTTTTGAGAAGTCCTCAAAAATTTTACCAAAATACATGGCGAGCTCGAATTCACAGAATAAAGACAATGCAAAGAGACAAAGACAAGTTAAGGTACGTATCAATCTCACCTTTTAAAACTTACAACTTTTCTTTGAATGCAGGAATAACAAGTGTAAATCACAAAATTATTTTTTCGCAATCAAGAAAAATCGTCACCAAGAGATGCTCTGCTTCCTGTCGCATCTGACGCAAAGGCTAAGATGTTCTATCCTTATACTTTTGAATTATGCTATCGAGCCACTAACATTTAGTTAAGCTACTTTTGATCCATTAAATATGGAAATCAGATTATTATTGCTACTTAGTAATTAAATTGTGTTATTACTGAGCTACTAATTTGTAGGTTCGTTCGCCTTACAAATAAACATGTAGTTACAAATAAACATGTAGGCTCGTTCGCCTTACAAAGGAACACTTCAGGCTTGTTCGCTTACAAATGAACATTCAGGCTCATTCGCCTTACAAAGGAACACTTCAGGCTTGTTCGCCTTACAAATAAACATTCAGGCTCGTTCGCCTTACAAAGGAACACTTCAGGCTTGTTCGCCTTACAAATGAACATCCAGGCTCGTTCGCCTTACAAAGGGACATTCAGGCTTGTTCGCCTTACAAATGAACATTCAGGCTCGTTCGCCTTACAAAGGAACACTTCAGGCTTGTTCGCCTTACAAATGAACATTCAGGCTCGTTCGCCTTACAAAGGGACATTCAGGCTTGTTCGCCTTACAAATGAACATTCAGGCTCGTTCGTCTTACAAAGGGACACTTAGGCTTGTTCTCCTTACAAATGAACATTCAGGCTCGTTCGCCTTACAAACGTACATTCAGGATCGTTCGCCTTACAATAAGACATCTTCTTTTGGCCCTACAAAATATATAAATCATTTTTTTATATATAAAATCATTACGTACTAACATCTACAGGTTTAACAACTGATGATTTCTCTTCAAAGGTTTAAACTGGGGCAGAATTTTTGAGGTTCCTCAAAAATATTGCAACAACATTAAAGCGATAAGCTTTCTCACCTCTTCTCTTCATTATTATTATTTATTACTATTTTGCGCCACATTAGTCAATACTTCTCTATATTAATGAGCTAACAATTTTATCTAGTTGTGCAGGCAAGACAAGAAGCAGTTAAGAGAAATTCTTCAAAGCATAATTCTTTATTCGTAAATCATATTCACATTCCATTTTGCTCATACTCTAACCTTGTCAACTCGTGCCAACTACGTCTTCGTCCAGAAGTTCGATTTTATATCTTCTCTAGAAGCCTCGTTCTTTTCTAAATCTAGAACTACACATGGCCTGATTCCCGTAAAAACAGGGATATGTAGGCGACTTGAAACACGAAGTCTCGGCCGCAACTTTTTATAATTCCCCCCTTGTTTCTCCGATTTCGAAGAACTACGCCTCCGATCGGACAAAATTGGCTACTAAGTCAACGTTCCTTGCCCGATAATTCATCCTTCATTCTCGAGCAAGGAAGGGGCAGCTATTGACACCCAATTTTGACCTCCCTATACCTCTCTCGGGCTGTTATTTTAATAATAATAATAATTTTAAATATTAATTTATTTTTATATTTTTACTTGATTTATTAAATAAATTACGTGTTAACACTTTAAAATTAGTATATAAATATGTAATTATTCTCTACTATTACTATTTTTTATCACAAATTTCATATGATATTACATGTCATTTATTTTACGTACAATATATATACGTAATTTAAATAATTTATCTTTTGATAATTATCGTTAATTATTATTTTATCTACTAAATTTTATATACGTAGTAGTTTATTTAATAGCCGTCCGAATTCAATTTCTAATCTCAAATTATTTAAATTTTAGTCCCCTTCTACCCAATTTATTTCAATTCTTGCCTGAATTGAGTCAATTTAGGCCTACTCTTAAATACCAAATTCAATTTCAATTGCCCCAATATGCCTGACCCGTTGAGATTAAATCTCAGTCGTTGATCTCACGATCAACGGCCAAGATCACTCCACCTCTTTTCTTGCCCTTTAAACTACACAAACCCTCCCCTTCTCCTGGCTCTCCATCTCCTCTCTTCTCTCTCAACTCCACCACCGCCGCTCCTCCGTCGTTCTCCACCGCCACCTCTCTCTCTCTCACCCCTTCATCTCCTCTTCTCTCTTCCAATCCCTCCGTCGCCGCCCCACCATCCCGGCGAAACCCCATCGCTGCCTCATTTTCGCCGGCAAAACACCACCAAACAGATCCGTGAAACTCAAAACCCCAAAGGTTTATTCTTTCTCCGATGAACTCTGAGAACCTCCGACGAAGACGGAATGTCGAGGGTCCAAGGTAACGGAAAATTGTCCGCCTCCATCTTTATCTATATCTCAAAGATTGACATTTTCTGACAGATCCTCCGGCTCCGGTATGACTTTCTGTGTGCCCCAAACTGTGAGAATTATTTTGTAGTTTGATTCACACCATCATGCCTCGAATCTGTATCCCGTCCAATTGTGGTTAATGTTTTATTCATGTTATGTATGCTTAATTACATATGTGCCTGATTAATTATTAATTTAAAGCATGAAAATCATGTAATCACTCAAGGTGTGTGTTTCTTTATGCTACAGATGAGTGAATTTGAGTCCTGTGATAACTTTGCCTACTTGATTCTTGCAATTATAGATTTTTACTTAGCACAATTATCAGACAACTTCGGTATTCGTTTATTTGTGGTAGCTTAGACTAGTTTGTTTTCTTTTTCCTCTAAAGTTTGATTCACGAAAACTTTCTGGGCTATTTGCTTTCCTTTCACTCTAAAATTTGAATCATGACAGCCCCTTTGGTAAATCTGATAGTGGTAATAACTTTTGGTACTTGTCTATTTTGGTAGACTAGGATCGTTTTATTGTTGGAGTAACTTTGGTAGGTTTAATTAATTCATTTGGTTAATTAAGGGAACTTCTTATACGATTAATTATTATCTTCCCTTTTGCAATCCTCTACTAATAGAAACAATCTTAGTATTTGACTATATACAATAAGCTCCTATCTCTCTATTACTCGGATTATTGATTTTTTCTTCTCTTTACTTGTAGTAAAATCTATTGACCTCTTGAGTTATTATCTTCCTTGAATATGACATGCTATTGTGGTAGCTTTAGATTCTGTTGTGCATAAATTGGGATAACTGTGGAGCCTTCGCTATTTTGGTAAAAATCTTGATTGATTTATTACTTTGAAAAGGAAAATCTCCCATGATCCATTCTTATTCCCATATTTGTTTAGCTGACAGCTTCCTACTTGATAGCTTATGGCAAAAGTAATAGCTCAACACCTTGAATTCAAAACTTTAGTTGCTTTGTTTAGAATATGCTCGTATTATGATTCGTTTTCCTTCTGTTTAAATTCGATAGCATGTCATTTACAATGACTTGAGATTCTTACCTTATGCAAAATGTTATTTTTGGCCATAACTTGTCTGATTTCATACTAATGGGTTGACTTTAAGGAAATTTTCATGAGGCTTTCTTTTAATTATTCTGTGACTAATTAAGTGAGACAACTTTGGTACCATTTATGGTAACTTTGATCATTTTTACACCTAAAAGTAGTCATTTGCTGATTTCTTGTGACAATATGACTGATTCTCCTTATACTTGGTGGACAACCTAGTACTTGATTAAGTTTGGTAAACTTTGACTTGTTATTTGACTAGCTTGTTTTACTACTCTCTTAAAAGAAAGGATTTCCTTGATTGACTCTTTTGATTTGTTCCTTACTTTTTTTTTATGTTACTTTGATTGATTATCCCTGCCTTTAATTGAGCATGGCTACTCGATTATATGAGAGACTCTTCTATCATCTAGAGAGGATACTGAAAATTTTCCACACTTTCGGGAGAGGACTTTTATCACTACTCTTCTCTTATTGTGAAACTTCAAGTTATGAGCATCTGGAAAAGTCACTCACATTGTACTGTCGTTTGCTTTCTGGTTGTTCTTACTGTTGCTCCTTAACTGGTTAGTCTCTATTGATGTAGATTCCAATTCATATATGATCACTTGTAACCTAAATGTATGCTTTAGTCAATCTATGTTGTTACTTGCGATTATTCTATGTACGTCTTTGTATCTGTGAGTCATTAGAGAGCATGTGTATAGGATGTCTAAACTTTACTTCTTGTTGGCTTGATCTGTTTCCTTTTGTGCTTTAGTCATGAACCAGGGTTACTTGTTAAAAGATTAGATATTGCTTGTTCGCATAGTGACTGCTCGATTATATTTGGTTATGTCTTGGTTGCCCGATTATTTTTGGTTATGTCTTGGTTGGTTTTCGTGGTATTTGGAGGAATACGGAGGCCCTAATGCATTCGTGCTCCTTGACATAAGCACTGCCTATGGTCCTTGAAATCCTCAGGAACTCTGACATGTCAAGGCGTGGTTGTATTAAGGTTCTCCGAGTCCTATGTTCTACATGTTTGACAGGTTCTTGTTGGCTGTGAAGAGTTGTTTGGGATCGGGATTTCTGAGTATCGGGACACCCTGTTCTTTAGCTTTAAATTCTGTTCATTATTTCGGTCTGTAATAATTTATTGTAAAAGTCTGACGACAAAGGAAATACATTAGGGGTGTAACGGGGAAGGGGCAAACTACGTGCTACTTGCTTAATTGTAAACCGTAGAAATTATGCCTATAGGATTTATATCATTTGTTAGAAATTATGCCTATAAGAGTGTATTAATATCGTTTGTTAGAAATCATGTTTTAGGTTTTAAAATCCGCTTTAAAAAATCAGAAGTCGTGCTTATATGATATTTTTGTTTCAACATGTTAAATATAATATTATTTACCTAGAAACAATGCCTATAGGCTTAAAACTGTTTTCAGTTGTGAAACCATGCCTAGGAGTCAAATCCGTTTTAGCATATTAAAGTCATTTTTAGCCTGTTTAAATCTGTCAAATTTAATTCAGCATATTAAAATCAGTTTCAGCATGTTTAAATCTGTTAAATTTAATTTAGCATATTAAAGCCACTTTCAGCATGTTTAAATGTGTCAAATTTAATTCAGCATATTAAAATCAGTTCCAGCATGTTTATAATCAGTAAATTCAGGCCCGTAGACAAATCAGTTTCAGCATATTTAAAATTAGTAAATTTAGGTATGCATGTTAAAACCACTAGATATTATGCTTATAGGACTTAATTAATTCCTGTATGTATTGATCATGTCCACATGTTTAAATAAAATGTCAATTTTCTAAATGTTCAATCCTAGATATCATGCTCATAAGATTAACAACGTAAATTATTAATTATGCGAGTTGTGAGGCCTATTCGAAACCATTCTGTGCTACTTGTTTTAAAGTCCATCTATATTTTGTATGACGTTAATCTCAAGTCTCACTAAGTAGCCTTGGAATCTTATTGTCTAGACCTATATCCAAAATAGTAGTCCAATGCCTCTTGGACATTAAGTTGGGATGGGTAGGCATACTAAGGTACGCTAGATTTTTCATTTCTTTAGTACGCACCTAGGTAAAATAATCTTAATAACCAACTTAGGCGGGTAGATAGACGGATATGATCGAAATCGACCCGAGCAGAATACGACAATGTCTTTGGAATTGTCTCCGATAATAAGCCAGGCGCCGATCCGAATAGGTTAAAATTAACCTAGGTTTGTTTCTTTCCATTTGTTTGGGGTAGTTAAATAAGTTACTTAGTAATTAAGTTATCTTCTTTATATCATTTGTGTCAATTCTTTTCTCTAACTTATCTCGCTTCTTATTTATTCGTTCATGTATGTTAATTGTAATTTGCGTCGATTCCTTTTTCACTTAGATTTATTAATAATTTAATTAGCCTAGCTTACCTGTTTCTTTCAAAAAAAGAATAAATAAGATTTTTTTTACTTGAATTTATTAACCGACCTTTGTTTATCACATACTCCCCACATAAATAACGAATCTGGCAGGGACCCACATTTGTGGACCTCGAAAGGTGCTTAACACCTTCCTTTCGAGATAACTTGAACCCTTACCCGATTCTCTGATTGCGTAGACTTAAAATTTAATTTAATTGTAATTAGTTAGAACGGTGCCCTAACGCGCCTTAAATTCGTTAGGTGGCGACTCTTCACTCTCTCTTCCTAAAAGAGAGTTGTCACGTCGAAACCCGCTTTTCGCGAGAAAAATGGGGCGCGACAGTGCCCCCCGCAAATCCACCCTTAATTCTGTTCCTTTGAAGGTAATCCTCCCTTTTACTCTTTGGGTCATTTGGACTCACCAAAATAAAACTTTGTTTGAACATAAGACTTTCAACCCTTCACCTGTTGCAGTTTACTCTTTAGATAGTGAGTACTGGTTCCTAGATGGTCACTCTAGGTCTGCTCGCCTCACCATTCCCCTCTACGTCAAATGGAATCCTTCTAAGCATCCCAATATCATGCTTAATACAGATGGTATGCCCCACCATTTGTCTTCCTCCAGCGGTCTGGGAGGTGTTTTTCGTACTAGTAATGGCAATTGGCTTCTGGGTTTCTCTGAATTAGTTGGCTTAGATAATCCCATAGATATTGAACTTTTAGCACTTTTGAAGGGACTAGAATTAGCTCTGAAGTTTCATCTCTTCCCTCTTGAAATTAATGTTGACGCTGCATTGTTGCCTAAATTACTGTACTCTCCTAGTATAATCCTTCTTCCATACTACTTGATTGCAGGTTCGTTCTCCATCACCTGGGTGATCCGGTAGTTTGTCACATCTACAGAGAGCAAAATATAGTAGCGGCTAGATTAGCAAGGCTGGCCACTCTAGTTGCTGGAAGGAATAATACAACTCTTTTTTGGGATCCTCCTGGGGCCTTAATGCCCATTTTGAATGCTCACAGACGAGGCGAGGAATCCACTCGAGAGTGACTATTTCGGCACCTCACTCAACTTCTGTAAATAGTTCTAGGAATGGGTTGTTAACCTCTGGCACGGATATGACTTTTGTTGTAAATTATGTAGCAAACACTAACTCTACTACTGTGGTAGATCCACAAGCTCACTCTCTGTAGAATACTTTTTGTTATAATATAAGTATCCTTATTACCAAAAAAAATGGATATACAAATATAATTAAAGAGGTAAAGGAAGAAGTTGGATTTAGGCACTTACGTCCAAACCCCTACAATTTTCTAATTTTTTGGACTTTAAAACCTTGGACTTCTAGGCTCTAGCCCACTTTGCTACTACACGCTACTGCTACATCTTTTAGGACCTTTTTGCCCATTTTCCTTTTTCTCGAACACCTGCATGTTTGCTCCCATGTCTTGTTTGATCCCTTTGGGATTTGAATGAGGGTGACTCGATGATTTGTTCGGTTTTAAACCTAACAAAATGCGCGAGGATGGGAGTCTCCAAGAGACTTTGGCAAGGTTCACAAGCACAAGAAAGGGAGAAAGGATTAGAAAGTAACAAAATTCGACAAGAAGCAATGATTGATAATACACAATATTGTATCAGTGCATATAACCTTTTCCAACTTGCTAGCTATTACAAGATCTTTAGTGTAGATCCAAGGATCTTAATTAATATACTGATAATGATAATGGAAAGACATCAATGGGTTGGTAACATACACTTGCGGGAAGAATTGTCTAAAAAGCCTAACTTTGAGAAGTTTTCAACACACAATAATATTAACCTTATAATCATTTTTATCACCAACAATCATTCAAATGAACACCTTTTTGAATAAAGAAAAAATGAATCTAGTCCAAAGTATTATGGAACATAACTTTGCAGGTATAGACAATTGAAAGCAATATCCTCTAAGTAAGTCGTTGGTTATATGTATACTGGAAAGTCATAGCATGGTAAGTCTCAAAAGTGATTAGAAATTTGCAGGAGATGAGAAAAGTCTAGATATTAAGATACATGTCCGAAACTTGACTTTGCTAACATAGTATTCCCTTTCATACTTGTAAACAAATCGCTCATCATCAAAGCATAGTTTCCTATGTGACAGTTCCATTAATTTGAAAGAAATCTACGCTTAGAAAAGTTTTGAACACACTAGTTCTAGATAGCAAAATCATGTAATAGAAAGAAAAGTTGCTATGTCCATTTATTCTCTGTTTAATCACACGATTGTGAGCATGAACAATATTATCTTTATATTCACAAAGAAAGGAATTGCCAAGAAGTTAAGAAGGATTATCAACAATTCACATGCACATATGAGCATAGCCAATATCCACATCATATCATTATATAATCATTCAGTAACAGATTAACATGAAAATACCCATTTCGAGTATGCTTAAACAACTAGAAAAATTGATTACTTATCATGTTATGACTCTTATCAACTTAAGAATACATAAAGATTATCACACAAGTTCGAAACAATAGACACATACTTTGGACAAGAAAACAAAAATGTAGACAAGTTCTCATGATTTAATTAAAACCTATTGGTAATCATTTATACTAGACGAGAATCTTCTAAACAGAGCTAATCATTTCTACACACATCACAAAAACGCAAATAATACAATCCACACAAGAAATTTTGAACGAGACTAATTCGAGCAAAAACTAACTATATAAAAAGGAATCAAAGAAGAAAAAATAAAGAGAAGTTTACCTTTCGTGGAGCAGCGACTGAAACCACAAACTTCACCGGAGACTTCCATCACTACGCTGGAAAAGAGGGATTTTTAGAGTATTTAGGATTTCTGACTATTGGTTCTTGTGAGCCAGAGAATGGTTCTCTAAAAAAGACTCAAAGAATTCCAAAAGCCTACTCTCCAATCGTTACTGAATTTTCAGTCAAGAAATCCCAAGCTTCTTTTGAGCCTTTGAGGGTTCTCTCAAGCATGAAAATGTTACCTTCAATGAATGAATAGTGAGGGTTTATATAGGGGAAAATTCGGAGGATTTGGGAGGTGATTTTTGATGTGGGAGAGCTAAAATTTAGGGATTTTTTAGGAAATTCACTAGGGATTTTGAATTCCTTGGAGGATAAGGTTTGAGCTGTAGAAATATTACCATCTTAGTACAAATTTTGAGCGAGATTTTGCGAAAAGGATGAGGGTGGAGGGAGATGATTCCACGTAATCGATTTGGAAACTTCCACGAGGTTCTAACCCCGTGCCAGGCACGCGAGGCTGTACGAAGGGATGAAGAATTGAGGCGGCAGCTAGGGTTCACCATTGGTAGAGTTCGTCATTTTGAAGGAGAAGAAAAGGAGTTGAGGGTTGTTTTGGTGTCTGTGAATAAGTGAAAGGAGAAGAAGAATATTAAGGGTTTGGGCTGGAACGGTGTGATATTTGTTGGGCTGAGGGAAATAATTCTTGAGCCCAATCCTCTGGCTGAAAACTTGAGGATAGAAGAGAGTTTACAAATGTGGCCAGATTTTATATAAGGTGTGACTAAATTGAATAGGTTTAATAAAATTTTGCCACAATTGGAATAGACGAACTTAGTCATATTAATTCATTGAGCTTCTTTAATTAAAATAAAAGTAAAATAATCATTCTCTTAAGCACAAGTATTTTCGTTTAAAAATTAGAAACCATTTATTCAATTCATTTTCAATTTTAATTAATTTCGAGAGAATAGAGCATGTGTTAAATTAAAGTATGGTTTTTCTCGAAACTGATTTTCAAAATAATTTCTTAAGTGAAAATTATATATCTCCATATAATTAAATATAGAACATGTATTCTCACTTAAAGTGACCAAATTGTATTCTCACTTAAGGTGACCAAATTTAGATTGATTTTGAAAATGTTTTACTTTTATGAGAGCAATTATTTCAAAATTGTTTTAAATTGAAAAAAACTCAAAATTAATTTTTAATGTGGAGGAAAAAAATTGGGTGTCAACATATAATAGCCTCAATATGGCAGTAGCGCCTCGACGCACACTATGTATATAATGGCCTCAATATGGTAGTAGCACCTCGGTGCACACTATGTATATAATGACCTCAATATAGCAGTAGCACGCCAGTGCACACTATGCATATAATAACCTGAATATGGCAGTAGCACCTCGGCGCACACTAACACGCAATCCACGCATAATAAGCATATTACTAGATTGACCTTCAAAGCTACTCTTGTTAGTTATGAAGGTCCATTTAGATAACTACTTTAGCCTTGTCTTACTAGATGTTGGACTCAACTTACCAAACACATATGAATGGGGATTTGACTTGCTAACCTTCCTTTTACACTTTCTAAAGCTTGATTAGGGATCACTATACAAAGAAAAAACTCTACAAAAGGATAACTTACGTTTCATGCAAAAAGAATAAGATTTTTATAAGAAGGCGACTTGAATCACCATAATGTATCACTTGGTTCCTTAAGACTTGTTAAGTTATCAAATCAGCTCTCTTACCACTGAATACTCAAATTCCTTCTTTCAGATATTTAGAGTTTCATTTCTAGATTCATGCCGATAAAGAATAAAGAAGCCTTAACATACCTCATTTCTTCCGAAGATTGCGCTTACCAAAACTTGGCATTTTCCTTTATTAAGTTACTATACAACACAAGGGTATAATGAAGCTAAATATTAACTCTTAAACCTGTTGCCACTTTGCCAAAACAGTAGCTAAACATTTTGCGGGCAGATTTATGTATTGGCATTTATTAAATGGTGTATCATCACACCTTTATCCCACATTTCAATACAAATCACCCACACACCAACCATAAAAAACATATCAATCATCCCCTACACAACTCACCACACTGAAATACAATAGAAACACATTGAACCCAAGGCTTTCGATCACCGTCCCGTGAGTTCATAACAATAATTCAACAATATTTGTCCATCTGATCTTCAATCCAAAAAGATGATTATGGAAAGAGTAATTACCACACTTGAAGGAGTATTTTTATCCTCTTTTTATTGATGTCTTGTAAAGCTTAAGTACCCCCTACACATACACCAACAAGAGAAGAAGAAATCTCTTAATTATTACACAATTTCTAAGTGTCCAACCTTAAGGAAGGGGCTGCCATAGTTCATATATTTCTTACTATATGATATTCTAGCTATATGTATTAGATTAGTACCAAGATAATAATTTTTTTAACTCACCTTAAGCTTGAATGAATCTTGATCTTCTTAGAACCCTAAAGGGAGAGAGGGGCTGCCAAGAGGAAAGAAGATAAGAGAGAGTTCTAGTAAATGTTTTTCAGCTTTTTTTGATTAATATTGATCAACAAAAGGTCTGCATAAGGGGGCCTCTTTGGCCTAATTTTTTGAGTATATTTGGGCCAAAATGGGTCAAGAAACTTGGGCCAAAATTATTTTTTCCTTGGGCCTCAAAAGGATTAAGTTTTGTGGCTGATTTTGGGCTTCTCTTGGGTCAAAATGTGGTCAACATTGGTGGCTACCTTTTGTAATTATTTGGGCCAGATTTGGTTGTAAATTGATGGGCCAACTTTAAGCTTCATTTGGGCAACCATTAGGTCTAATAATCCATGGTGTTGCTTCCCGTAATCGGCCCTCGGAACTTAGTTCGTTAGCATAGGTAGGTGATGCACCTACTTGTCACCTAAGAGCTTAGATAAGTCGAGCAAGAACTTCACTTGTTTTATCTCATTTTCAAAACCCTCATCCTTATACTTTAACATAACACCTATATACATTTGACCATTTCAAATTCTAGGCCAAAGTACCCCTTCAAAATCTCGAGCTCAAGTACCTTCATCGATATTAACTTAGTCATATAGGTTTTGAAAGGTACAGGGTGTTACATCCTTCCCCCCTTAGAATCATTCGTCCTCGAATGAGGGTAATGCATATAGAGCTCTAGTCTTTTAGGATTTTTTAGAAATATTGGCAGATTTTTCTTTATAATTAGGACTATCCAAAAAATATGAAACTCAGCAAAAGTCCAGCACAATGCCTCACAGGGAAATACAATGATATACAATAAAATGCAATCATTTGCACATGTTGAAACCTGATCATATTTGCACAGTAGGAAAATTATCAAAAACATAAGGGTATGACCTACCTCTATACTATCTTTAGGTTGTAAATAACTGGGGATACTTTTTCCTAATTTCTTCCTCGGTTTTCCACGTCATTTCCTCGACATTATTATTTCTCCACAACACCTTTACTGAGGCTACTTCTTTGGTTCTGAGCTTCCTAACTTGACGATCTAGGATATAAATTGGTACTTCCTCATAGAATAAGTCTTCAGAAAGTTGAACATCTTTGATAGGCATAATACGTAAAGGATCTCCTATGCACCTTCTTAGCATCGATACATGAAATACAGGATGGACTGCCTACAATTCTGTGGGTAACTCTAGCTCATATGCCACTTTTCCTACCCTTGGAATGATCCTATATGGTCCAATATATCTTGGACGAAGCTTTCCCTTTTTAGCAAATCGCATAACGCCTTTCATTGGCAAAACCTTTATGAAAATGTAACACCCTAAAAGTTCTAAGCTAAGACCCAAACCATTTTCATGAGTGTAATGATCATTTCTCTAGTGTGGTGAGTGCTTTGGATGTGAATCATGTTCATAAGAAACTCCTAGAAGTAAGTTAAGTTGGAAGCTCCCCAACTAAAGAAGTTTTCATGTAAGACTAAACTAGTGTAATCTTAAAATGATCACACCTCCTAAAATATAAAGAGTTAGGTGACTTAGTACCCACCAAATTAAAGGTTTTTGAGTCTTATTTCCAACGCCACTGACCGTGCATTAATTCGAGTCCAGACTAAAAGGTTATATGCATTTTACTGTAGCACTATCAGTGACTACAGACGGGATGACGGACGGTGGTTCTAAACCACGGTCCATACTGTGACTCAAGAGAATAGACCTGCAAATTAAAATTTTCACCTTCAAAATGATGAGTTAGTTCATGACCCATAGACCAAAACCACGGTTCATAGTATGACCCGTGGTTTGTCAATTTTTAGCCTTTCTTTCAGATTTCCACGGGTGACTTCACGGGTCATCGTTTCAAATGATGGTCTGGCCTATAAACTCGTGGAATCACCTTCAAATAACCCCATAACTCCGGTAAAAAACCAAAGGTCAGTTGACGGTCCGTCATTCAGAACCACAGTCCGTCAAGCAATCCGTGGTTCGATATTCCAAGAAATTTTAGCAGTTTTTAATTTAGTTTCCCATGGGTATTTCAGACCATTACTTCTTCTTTTAGCTCCGACTATAAATAGTTTTAGGTTTATTTTATTAATTCAAATACCTCCAAACTATCAGATTTCCTCACTTTTTCTCTCAAGTTAGTTTCAAAGAAGAAAAGAGCATTCTTCTCCAAATTTCAGACCTAGGGCTTTCTCCATCAAGCTTCAAACTTCAGGTTCTCTTCAAGGAATATCATCCAACATGTATATGGGATTCCAATGAGGGTTTCCTTTCACCCTCATGCCCAAAGTTAAGTTTTCAGTTATGATTTCTACAAGTTAAGATTCTAGGGTTCTTACCCAAACAAGTATTTTACTATGAATTCGATATCTTGAGGATCCTACATAACTACTATTCTTGTTAGAATGATTTCTACATGAATTCCTGCAATTAGATTTTTAAACCCTAGGTTTTAGAAGAAGCAAATTATAGCTTGATTTTACCCAACTATGCATATCTTTAAAGAATTAAATTGCTAATGATACTATATGTTTCCGGTATATGTTTAAGTGATATTGCAAGAAGTTTTATGAATATTTTCTTAAATACCTGCAATTTTGATGAAACAGACTTAGCCTAGATTTACAAAATCTTCTGTATGAATTAGCTTTGTTTTCAAGAACTTAGCATGGAATTGTAGTATTTTCATATGAACTTACTTTTCTACAGAATACAGCCTAGTCTACTAGTACTCAGTTTTAAAGCATGAAATTACCCAGTTATTAACCTATAGCTTTTTAGGAAAAAAAATAGAATGCTTTCATATTTAGTATTGCCTTTCAATCTCAGAACATCAGTATATTTGAGCTATCTAGTTTTTAGTTGCATTCATTGCTTTATATTTAGTTGGGAGTAAGCTTAGCACCGAGCGGATGAAGGGATGAAGGCTCAGATGTCAGATTAGGCTGAGACCTTTAGTAGTAGTCCCTAAGTTTCATAACTACGGCACCACCATAGGTATCAAAATGGTCAGCTGTCAGATTAGGCTGGACACCCTTGTCCCTTGTGGACATCAGTTTAGTGGATTCACGTCAGATTTGTTTGTACCCTTGGCAAGGTATGAACACCCTTCCATCAAGGGTTACTGGTTGGCCCCATAGTTAGCTCAGCTTGGGATATGTTTGTTAATAGTAGCTCCCACAGTCCATATTCATTATTGCATGACCTCATATTCAGTTATTCAGTTCAGTATTATACAGTTGCATGTTTATATACTTGGTCATTGCATCAACTTATATCTTTCAGTTTGCATTTAGTACACTATATCAGTATTTTCATCATGTTAAGTAGAAGAAACTCACCTAAGGATTTACTTTAAATATGACTTTTAGCATGACTCATAACTTTCAGCTCAGTTGAACTATTTCATGATTTACAGATATACTTCATCCTTTCAGTCTATGGATCCCCAAATAAAAGTTTTACTTATCTTAAAATATCATGATCTCACAGTTATAGTTTAGAAACATGATCTACACCTTTTTCAGAAAAAGAACTTATATTCTCTAGTTTTGACTTATGCACCTCAGATGTTATACTTAGTCCAGTTTTCAGCCATATTTTTAGTACATACATGTTTCTCATGATTTTTAAGTTAGTGCATATCTCACATGCTCAGTACATTTAAAGTACTGACCGCATACCTTCCTTATGTTGCATCATTTTATGATGTAGTTTTCAGTGCTAGCTCCCAGGATCATGGTCACACAGATCGCAGCTTCTAATCAGCAAAGGATGAGTTCTCCTTATTCAGAAACTCCAGCCAGTAGTAGTCGTAGCAGTTTATTTTCTATATTTGTACATTCATTAGAGATAGTTGGAGGTCATGTCCCGGCTAACTTTAGTTAGTGTTAATAGAGGCTTCATAGACAGTCAGACATTCAGTCAGTTAGTTGTATCAATTTTTAAATACTATTGTATCTCAATTTATGAAAGTTTATTTTATTTTAATATTTCGTTCACGAGCTCAGTACATCTCAGTTTTCGCATAATATTTTTAAGTTTATCTATTTTATTTAGTTGCTCATGAATTATGCCAGCCCAAAAGGGTTATCTTGGGATCACTTGTAGTCTCAAGTCCCGTATTACATATAGGGTGTAGGCTCAGGGTGTGACAAACTTGGTATCAGAGAACAAAGTTCAAGTGTCCTAGGGCGTCTATGAAGTCGTGTCTAGTAGAGTCTTGCTTATGGGTGTGTTGTGCACCAGTCTTACTCCACGATTCTATGAATTCCATCTTTATACCATGAGACTCGTTATATAAGTAAACTCATGTCTCACAGTATGCTCAGTTCTATGTACTTAGTTTAGTCCTCGAGATATGCCTTAATGGCTAGTGAAATCATGTATATGCTTAGACCATATTTCTTGAGCAGTTCATACTTATGATTTCCTTACTCTAACCATGCATCATATGTCCAGAATGTGAGACACTCAGGCCTTTGCACTTGACTTCTCAGACCTCACCTTTAGTGGATAGATCACTCTAGGTGTAAGTCAAAATCGATCAGTATTCCTCAAGTTGTGATGCTCATGATCCCACTCTATTCCTTAAGCGATCTTGTGTTATATTTTCACAACACTTAGTAGAGGAAGCTAAGTAGTAGCCTAGATGGGAAGAACTAGATTTTCCTCTTTTTGGTGCTTGCAGTTACAGTTTCTAGATATGCTAGGGAAGAGGAGATGAGTTTCAGGTAGTGTCAGCTACAAAGAATCCATGAGATGATCACAGTAATAGGCTTGAATGTCGTGATGAAATACATGTGGGTTTTTGCTTTGTGCGACTAGTGACCCATTGATTAGACTTCAAGGTTAGTTGATTTTTGTGATAAGAAGGAATATCATTCTTGGGAGATAACTCCATATGCAAGAGATTTAGTTGAAATAGGCTTGAACATGGTAAAATCAGGTAGTTAGACTCAAACCTTAGAATCTATATGTGTGTTAATGAGAATTTTAGTTGCAAATGGTAAGTGTGGTATTCAGAGAAGTTGGTGTAGTTAAAAAGGGTGTTCCTAAGCTTAAAAGCTATCAACCGTATTGTTTAAGGCGGGAATAGTCTTGTTCTTACTCCCTGCCCAGGGTGCTCATACCTTATGTCCAGTAGCTTCAGATAGCAAGTAATTAGAGAGCAAGGTAGTAAGACTAAACTACCTCCAGTAGCTCCCCAACCAAAGAAGTTTTCATGTAAGACTAAACTAGTGTCCTCTTCAAATGATCACAACTCCTAAAATATGAAGAGTTAGGTGGCCAAGTACCCACTAAATTAAAAGTTTAGGAGTCTTCTTTCCAACACCACCAACCACGGATTAATCCGAGTCTGGAGTAAAAAGTTATGTGCATTTTACTGCAACACTATAAGTGACTACGGACGGGATGATGAACCGTGGTTCTGAACCACAGTCCGTACTGTGACTCATTAAAACATACCTGCAACTTAAAATTTTCACCTTCAAAATGATGAGTTGGTTCATGACACGTAGACCAAAACCACGGTCCATAGTATGACCTGTGGTTTATCAATTTTCAGCCTTTCTTCCAGATTTCCACGGGTGACTTCACTGGTCATCGTTTCAAATAATGGTCCATCCTGTAAACTCGTGGAATCAACTTTAGAGAACCCCAGTACCCAGGGACAGAACCACGGATGAATTGATGGTCTATCGTTCAGAACCACAGTTCATCAACCAATCCGTGGTTCGATATTCTGAGAAATTTCAGCAGTTTTAAATTTAGTTTCCCAGGGGTATTTTGGACCATTCCTTCTTCTTTTAGCTCCGACTATAAATACTTTTAGGCTTATTTTATTATGTCAAATACCTCCAAACTATCAGATTTCCTCACTTTTTCTCTCAAGTCAGCTTCAAAGAAGAAAAGAGCGTTCTTCTCCAACTTTCAGACCTAAGGCTTTCTCCATCAAGCTTCAAACTTCAGGTTCTCTTCAAGGATTATCATCCAAAAGGTATGTGGGATTCAAATGCGGGTTTCCTTTCACCCTCATGACCAAAGTTAAGTTTTCAGTTATGATTTCTACAAGTTATGATTCTAGGGTTCTTACCCAAATAAGTATTTTACTATGAATTCGATCTCTTGAGGATCCTACATGACTACTAATCTTGTTAGAATGATTTCTACATGAATTCCTGCAATTAGATTTAAAAACCCTATATTTTAGAAGAAGCAAATTATAGCCTGATTTTACCAAACTATGAATATCTTTACAGAACTGAATTCCTCATGATACTATATGTTCCCCATATATGTTTAAGTGATATTGCAAGAAGTTTTAGGGATATTTTCTTAAATCCCTGGAATTTTGATGAAACAGACTTAGCCTGGATTTACAGAATCTTCTGTATAAATTAGTTTTTTTTTCAAGAACATAGCATGAAATTGTAGTATTTTCTCATGAATTAACTTTTCCTTAGAATACAGCCTAGTCTACTAGTACTCAGTTTTAAAGCATAAAATTACCAGTTATCAGCCTACAGTTTTTCAGGAAAAAAAAATAGAATGCTTTCAGATTTAGTATTGCCTTTCATTCTTAGAACATCAGTATATTTGAGCTATCTAGTTTTCAGTTGCATTCATTGCTTTATATTTAGTTGGGAGTAGGCTTAGCACTGAGCGGACGAAGGGATGAAGGCTCAGCTATCAGATTAGGCTGAGACCTTTAGTAGCAGTCCCTAAGTATTAGAACTACGACGCCACCATAGGTATCTAAGGGGTCAACTGTCAGATTAGGTTGGACACTCTTGTCCCTTGTAGACATTAGTTTAGTGGATCCACGTCAGATTTTTTTATACCTTTGGCAAGGTATGAACACCCTTTCATCCAGAGTTACAAGTTGGCCCTATAGTTAGCTCATCTTGGGGTATGTCGGCTAATAGTAGCTCCCACAGTCCATATTCATTATTGTACGACACCATGTTTAGATATTCAGTTCAATATTATACAGTTGTATGTTTATATACTTGGTCATTGCATCAGTTTATACCTTTCAGTTTGCATTCAGTACACTATATCAGTAGTTTTAGCATGTTAAGTAGAAGAAACTCACCTAAGGATTTACTTTAAACATGACTTTTAGCATGACTCGTGATTTTCAACTCAGTTGCACTATTTCATGATTTAAAGATATACTTTATCCTTTCGGTCAATGGATCCCCAATAAAAATTTTACTTATCTTAAAATATTATGATCTCACAGTTATAGTTCGAAAACATGATCTACACCTTTTTCAGAAAAAGAACTTATATTCTCTAGTTTTGACTTATGCACCTCAGATGTTATACTTAGTCCAGTTTTCAGCCATATTTTTGGTACATACATGTTTCTCATGATTTTTAAGTTAGTGCATATCTCACATGCTCAGTACATTCAAAGTACTGACCGCATACCTTCCTTGTGCTGCATCATTTTATGATGTTGGTTTCAGTGCTAGCTCCCAGGATCATGGTCAGATAGATCGCAGCTTTCAGTCAGCAAGCAATGAGTTCTCCTTATTCGAGAACTCTAGTCAGTAGCAGTCGTAGCAGTTTATTTTCAGTTTTTGTACATTGATTAAAGATAGTTGGGGGTCATGTCCTGGCTAACTATAGTCAGTGTTAATAAAGGCATCACAGAAAGTCAGACAGTGAGTCAGTTAGTTGTATCAGTTTTCAAATGCTATTGTATCTTAGTTTATGAAAGTTTATTTTATTTTCATATTTCTTTCAAGAGCTCAACACATTTCAGCTTTCACATAATATTTTTCAGTTTATCTATTTCTATTTAGTTGCTTATGAATTATTCCAGCTAGAAGGGTTATCTTGGGATCACTTGTGGTCTCAGGTCCCGTATTACATCCAGGGTGTAGGCTCGGGGAATGACAAAAAACCAATCACAAACATTAAATTCCAAATCTCGATGTAGCACATCTGCATATGATTTTTGCCTATTCTGGGCTTTCAGTAATCTTTCTCTGATTAGCTTCACCTTCTCTATTTCTAGATGAACTAGGTCGGGCCCTAATAATTCTGCTTCCCCAATTTCAAACCATCCAATTGGAGATCTACACTTTTGCCCATATAAAGATTTATAAGGAGCCATTTAAATGCTTGCATGGAAGCTATTATTATAAGCAAATTCAATTAGTGGAAAATAATCATCCCAACCCCCTTTAAAATCTAGTACACAAGATCGTAGCATATCTTTGAGTGTCTGGATAGTGCATTCAGCTTATCCATCTATCTGTGGATGAAAAGATATACCGAGACTTACTTGAGTACCCAAGCCTTTCTGGAATGACCTCAAGAAATTTGCGGCAAATTGAGCACCCCTGTCTAAAATGATGGAAATTGGCACACCATGAAGTCAAACTATTTCACTAATATACAACTTGGCATAATCTTCAGTCGTATAAGTTATCCTAACTGGAAAAAAGTGAGCTAATTTTGTAAGTTTATCTACAATCACCCATATGGAATCATACTTTTGATAAGTACGGGGTAAGCCTGTAATAGAATCTATGTTGATAACCTCCCATTTCCAGGTAGGTATCACTATACTTTGAGTTAGCCCTCCGGGTCTCTGGTGCCTAATTTTTACCTGTTGATAATTCAGGCATTGGGTTACAAACTTTGCAATATTTCTCTTCATATTATTCCACCAATAAATCTGTCGAAGATCATGATACATCTTCATCGCTCCTGGATGGATTGAATATCGGGAATAGTGGACTTCTGCCAAAATTTTCTCCTTAAGCTCCCCGACATTAGGTACACTAGATGACCTTGATATTCTTAGAACCCCATCTTTCTTAATCTCTATTAATGGTTGCTTCTGCTGCGGAATTTCTTCCCTCAATCTTACTAACTCTGGATGATCATATTATCATTCCTTTACCTCTGTTATAAGTGAGGATTCCATTGCGCTTTGAATAACAACTCCCCCATTACCTAGGTCAAATAGTTGAACCTGCAAATTAGCTAACTGATGTAGTTCTCTTATAATCTCAATCTTTCTATTTTCCACGTGGCTCAAGCTTCCCATGGATTTGCAGCTAATGAATCGGCCACTACATTGGCCTTACCTGGATGGTACAAAATATCTACGTCATAATCCTTTAGTAACTCTAGCCACCTTCTTTGCCTTAGGTTTAATTCCTTCTGTTTGAATAAATACTATAGACTTTTGTAATATATAAACACATCTACATAGACTCCAAACAAGTAATGGCGCCAAATTTTCAGGGAAAATATAACTGCTGCCAATTCAAGATCATGAGTAGGGTAATTTTGCTCGTGGTTTCTCAACTCTCTCAAGGTATAGGCAAGAACTTTACCATGCTGCATAAAAATGCAGCCCAACCCAATCCTTGAAGCATCACAATAAGCAACATAACCTTCAGTGCCCTCTGGAAGAGCAAAGACAGGTGCTGAATTAAGCCTATCCTTCAGCTCCTGAAAACTCTGCTCACATGCATCAGTCCACTGGAACTTGGCTGCTTTATGAGTCAACTTTGTCAATGGTGCAGAGATAGAAGAAAATCCTTTTACAAACCTCCGATAATAACCTGTTAAGCCCAAAAAACTACGGATCTCTATAGCATTCAAGGGCCTCGGCCAATTCTTTATAGTTTCAATCTTTTGGTTGTCAACTCTAATACCTTCATTTGTAATTACAAGGCCAAGAAAATGCACCAAAGTCAACCAAAACTCACACTTGGATAACTTTGCATATAGTTTATGATTCTGAAGTGTTTGCAATGCTGCACGCAGATGGTCAGCATGTTTGGCTTCAAACCGCGAGTAAATCAGGATATCATCAATAAATACTATCACGAATACAGCTAGGAAGGGCTTGAAGACCCAATTCATTAGGTCCATGAAAGTTGTTGGGGCATTAGTAAGCCTGAAAGACATTACTAGAAACTCGAAGTGGCCATACCTTGTCCTAAAGGTTGTCTTCGGAACATCTACCCCTTTAACTCGTAGCTGGTGATACCCCGACCGCAAGTCAATCTTTGAAAAATATTTTGGACTTAAAACTGATCAAAAAGGTCATCAATCCTTAGAAGCGAACACTTATTCTTGATTGTAACTTTTTTCAGTTATCGGTAATTGATACACATTCTCAAGGACCCATCCTTTTTACAAATAAACAAAACTGGTGCGCCCCATGGCGATGTACTAGGCCTAATAAAGCCTTTTTCAAGTAGATCCTTCAACTGTTCCTTTAACTCTCTTAGCTCAGTAGGAGCCATCCTGTAAAGGGGAATTGATATCGGCTGAGTATCTGGGAGTAGATCAATAGAAAAATCAACTTCCCTTTCTGGAGGGATTCCTGGAAGCTCATCCGGGAATACATTTGGAAACTGACTCACCACGGGAACCAATTGAAGAGTCACTGGTTCATCCTATGTGCTTTTTACTCAAACTAGATGATAGATATAGCCTTTAGAAATCATTTTCTGAGCCTTAAGGTAGGAAATAAACCTACCCCTTGGCGTGGCAGCATTACCTATCCACTCTAGGATTGTCTCTTTAAGAAAATGGAATTTGACAACCTTAGTTCTACAATCGATATTAGCATAACATGCAGCTAACCAGTTCATACCTATAATGACATCGAAGTCAATCATATCTAATTCAATTAGATCAGCTGAAGTGAGATGGAAATAAATCCACGCTGCAGAATCTTGATAAACTCGTCTAGCTATAATAGATTCACAAACTGGTGTAGATACAACAAAGGGTCTAGGCAACAACTCTGGGTCTACCCTAAACTTACCAGCAACAAGCAGGGTATCATATGAAAGAGTAGAGCTAGGATCTATAAGTGCATAAACAGCACGAGTAAAAATAGTCAATGTACCTGTAACAACATCAGGTAACAACTCTAAATCCTAGCGACCGGCTAGAGCATAAGTGCGGTTCTGACCACCGCCCAAACTGGATGCTCCTCTTCCTCCTCTACCTCTACCACAACCTGGTGTAGCCTGTGGTCCTGTCCTAGGGGGGATGAATAGTATATGAAAAAGCTTTCATCGACCCTGTAGGCTGCGATATTTCACCCCTACCTCTACTCGGACATTCTCACATAAAGTGAGTAGAATGCCCACATGAATAATAAGTATCTAAACCCAGGTGACATATCCCAGGATGCTTCCTACCGCACTAAACACAAGATGGAAAAGGTGGCCTCATCTGACCTGGACGCCCCTGGTGATAGAAACTTGATGCACCTGAACTGTGGCCTAGTCCAGGCTGAGAAAAATGATCATACCTCTTCCTTTGCAACTGATGTGGGGCACCACCGGTAGAGTGGGGTGATCGCCTTTGAAAATGGGCCTAACATCACCTCGTGGCTCTCCATAGGACCCAATAGATCTAGCCCTCTTTTCCTAATCCCTTTCTCAGCTTTGGTTATCTCCAATTTTTACTTCAAGATCTTCTACAGTCTAAGCAATAGCCTGTATCTTAGAAATATTCATATCCTCTTGTGTGGATGCTATCATTAATCCCTTAATCAATTCATCCTTAAGGCCACCCACATATCGATGAACTCTAGCTTGCATCAAACTCATAATATTGGGGGCCTACCTGGCTAATGAATAAACCTGAGGTTGTACTCTCGACACTCATATTGCCCTACCTAAGGGCTAAAAACTGATCAAGTCTGGACTCTCGAACCTCCTTTGGAAGATAGTGAGCTTGGAAGGCCTCTGAAAAATCCTCCTATTCAGCTGGGGTTGCATTTGATCCCCTAGACCGATCCCAAGCCTTGAACCACAAAATGTCTACATCTCATAACCTAAAAGATGCAAACTCCACTGCCTCCACTACTATTGTATGCATGACTCGAAGTACCCGATTAGTCTGATCAATAAACTCCTGAAGATCCTCACGTGGGTCAGAGACTGTAAATATAAGAGGACTTAGGCTGATAAACTCTCGGGCCCTAGAACTTTCTGAGCCACCTGACTTAGCACTTGCCGATGGCCCTATTTGTTTCTGCTGTGTGGCTACCATCTGGATAAATAATCAAACTATACTCCTGATGTCTTGGTCCTCTACTTTAGGGGAAGGAGCTGCAGGTGTTGGTTCATCTCTAGCTATCTCAGGTGCCACTGGAGCAGGTGGGGCCGGGGGTGCTGGATCCCCTCTAGTCTCATCAGGTACCAGATGAAATGGGATCTCTAGAGTCAATGATTTATTTTGAGCCTCCAATCTATCCATCTGAACAGGCAAGGAATGACTAGTACCTTCCCCCGCATCCGTGCTAACTCGTCGGCTAGTCATTTGTCAGGTCACAGGCATTTCAGTAAACAAGGAATAAAAAAGCATGAATTAGACTTCAAATATCTTATGACCTCGCTCTATTGAACGATCTAGTAGATGAATGAAGGATAACAATTCCTAAATGTCCCATACCCTTAAGATTATAGGTATGGTGCATAACACACCATTAAGAAAGACTCTACTAGACATGGCTTATAGACTCCCTGGGATTCGACGTGCTCTGATACCAAGTTTGTCATGCCCCAAACCAGGGGAGGCAGGACTGGCACTCGGATCCCCAAAAGGCCGAGGGACCAAAAATGGAGTGTATCTCTATTGAACCTACTGGGGGTCTGAGACCAACAAGGTCTCTAAGTATAGCAATTAGAAACACTGATAGCTCAATAGTAGGTAAACAACTCAAGGCCAACAAGGCTAATATCATAGTAGATAGCTAATAACAAGGCCGACAAGGCCATACCCAACACTGATATACATATACACGTCTACACAACCCCTACAAGTAAGTAAAACATCTCATATCCAAGACGGGTCCCTAGACTACCCATAAACTGTACATATACCTAACCTATCAAAATATAAGGTTGACCTTTGACTCGTCAACTCCAGGAAGAATGAAGCTTACCAAAATGGCTGAATTCTGCAACTCCTACTGAAGAGGTCTGTCTGGGTTTCTGTCTGGACCTGCAGGCATGAATGCAGTACCCCTAGGCAATGGGGACATCAGTACAAAAATAATGTACTGGTATGTAAGGTAGAAACATAATAGTAAGTTGCAAGTAGTAATTCTAAACAGGATATAATATGAAACTTGTAAACTGTAATCGGTAAGACTCGTTAAGCTCTTTTCTCCTTTATTCTTTTTAGAACACAATGCATGTATTAACTCATACCACAAATCACTCTTTATAACACACGCTGAACCATAAGAGAACCTCGATGCACCCTATATATAATAGCCTCAATATGGCAGTAGCGCCTCAGCGCACACTATGTGTATAATTGCCTCAACATAGTAGTAGCCCCTCCGTGCATACTATGTATATAATAGCCTCAATACGGCAGTATCACCTCAGTGCACACTATGCATATAAAATCCTCAATATGCAGTAGCGCCTTGGCGCACACTAACACGCAATCCATGCGTAAAAAGTGTATTACTAGATTGACCTTCAAAGTTACTCTTGTTAATTATGAAGGTTTATTTAGATAACTTTTTTAGCCTTGACTTACTAGATATTGGACTCAACTTACCAAACACATATGAATGGGAATTTGACTTGCTAACCTTCCTTTTACACTTTCTAAAGCTTGATTAGGGATCATAATACAAAGAAGAAACTTTACAAAAGGATAAGTTTCATTTCGTGCAAAAAGAATCAGATTTTTATAAAAAGGCGACTTGAATCACCATAATGTATCACTTAGGGGTCGTTTGGTGTGTGGGACAAAATTAAATAGTCATGGGATAAAAATATAGTCTAGGGATAACTTTTTGATATCTTGTTTGGTTTACAAGTTTGGGATAACTTATCCCACCATTTATACCATAGTGATGGGATAAGTTATCCCATATATATGGTAGGATAACTTATCCCAATATAGTTAATCCCGGGATAACTAATCCTGGGATAAATTGTTCCCAACCAAATGACTCCTTAGTTCTTTAAGACTTCTTAAGTTACCAAATCAGCTCTCTTACAACAGAATACTCAAATTCCTTCTTTTGGAGATTTAGAGTTCCATTTCTAGATTCATGCCAATAAGGAATAAAGAAGCCTTCACATACCTCGTTCCTTTCAAAGATTATGCTTACCACAACTTGGACTTTCTTTTATTAAGGTACTCTACAACACAAGGGTATAATGAAGCTTATATTATCTCTTAAACCTGATGCAACTTTGAGCCAAAATAGTAGCTAAACATTTCCCGGGCAGATTTACGTATTGACATTAATTAAAGGGTGTATCGTCACACCTTTCTCCCCCATTTCAATACACATCACCCACACACCAATCTATGCCTCCAACCATACAAAACACATCAAACAGCCCCTAAACAACTCACCATACCGAAATACAATAGCAACACATTGAACCCACGACTTTCGATCACCGTCCCGTGAGTTCTTAATAACAATTCAACAACATTTGTCCATTTGAACGTCAATCCAAAAATATGATTATGGGAAGAGTAATTACCACACTTGAATTGGTGTTTTTATCCTCTTCTTATTGATGCCTTTCAAAGCTTAAGTACCCCCTACACATACACCGACAAGAGAAGAAGAAATTTCTTAATTGTTAAACAATTTCTAAGTGTCCAACCTTAAGGAAGGGGCTGCCATAGTTCATGTATTTCTTACCATAGGATATCCATGATATATGTAGTAGATTAGTACCAAGATAATAAGTTTTTTAACTCACCTTAATCTGGAATGAATCTTGATCTTTTTAGAACCCTAAAGGGAGACATGGGTTGCCAAGAGGAAAGAAGATAAGAGAGAGTTCTGGTAAACTTTTTCCAGCTTTTTGTGATCAATATTGATCAACAAAAGGTCTGTATAAGGGGGCCTCTTTGGCCGACTATTTTGAGTAGATTTGGGCCAAAATGGGTCAAGAAACTTGGGCCAAAATTAACCTTTCCTTGGGCCTCAAAAGGGTTAAGTTTTGTGGCTGATTTTGGGCTTCTCTTGGGTCAAAATATGGTCAACATTGGTGGCTACCTTTTGTAGTTATTTGAGCCAGATTTGGTTGTACTTTGATGGGCCAACTTTAAGATTCATTTAGGCTACCGTTAGGTCTAATAATCCATGGTGTTGCTGCCCGTAATCGGCCCTCAGAACTTAGTTCATTAGCGTAGGTAGGTGATTCACCTACTTGTCACCTAAGAGCTTAGATAAGTCGAGCAAGCACCTCACTTGTTTTATTTCATTTTCAAAACCCTCATCCTTATACTTTAACTTAACACTTATATACATTTTGCCATTTTAAATTCTAGACCAAAGTACCCCTTCACAATATCGAGCTCAAGTACCTTCGTCGATATTAACTTAGTCATATAGGTTTTGACAGGTACAGGGTGTTACACACCCTATGCAAATGGACAACCTCACAGATGTAGATCTGAGCCAACCTATCTGAATGGTAGTAAGTTTGAATTGGCAGAAAGTGAGAAGACTTTGTCAACCTATCCATAATGACACAAATAGCATCAAACCTCCACAAAGTACATGGCAAGCCTACCACGAAGTCCGTAGCTATCCACTCCCATTACCACTCTGGAATGGGTAGCCTCTGAGTCAAACCACCTGGTCTCTGGTGCTCGTACTTCACTTGCTGATAGTTAGAGCACCTAGACATGAAATCTAAGATATTCCTCTTCATCCTACACCACTATTAGTGTTGTCTTAATTCACGATACATCTTATCTACCTCAGGATGAATGAAATACCTAGAACAATGAGCCTTCTCCATGATCTACCTGACCAAATCACCAACTCTAAGAACACAAATACGACCCTCAATCCTCAGAACACCCTTCGAATCTAAGGTCACCTTCCTACCCTTGTTGCTCAGTACCTTATCACGAATGATCCTCAACGTTGCATCATCAAACTATTGTGCCTGAATCTGCTCTAACAAGGAAAACCTAGCCTCAACACAAGCAAGAATATGACCCGGCTCAGAAATTTCAAGTCTAACCAACCTGTTAGCGAAGGACTTGATCTCCAAAGCTAAAGGTATCTCCTCCACCCCCAAAAATACCAAGCTACCCATACTCACCGCCTTTCAACTCAAGGACTCCGCTACTATATTTGCTTTTCCCGAGTTAGAGAGGATAGATATATCATAGTCCTTCTGTAATTCCAACCACCTGTGCTGCCTCAAATTTAGATCCATCTGGTTGAAAATGTACTGAAGACTATGATGGTCAGTGAAGATCTCACAATGCATGCCATACAGATAGTGCCTCCTAATCTTCAATGCAAACACTAACTCTAAGTCTTGAGTGGGGTAGTTTCTCTCATGAACCTTCATTTGTCTGGGGGCATAAGAAATTACTCGAACATGCTGCAGCAATACATAACCCGAAACAACACTATAAGCATCACAGTAAATGGTAAACCCTTAGCCCTTAATCAAAAGAGTAAGAATCAAAACTGAAGTCAATAAGTCCTTGAGCTTCAGAAATCTCACCTCACACTCGTCAGACCACTAGAAAGGGACATTCTTTTGAGTCAATCTAGTCAATAGAGCTTCTATAAAAGAAAACCCTTCCACCAACTGTCTATAGTAACATACCAACCTGACAAAATTGTTAACCTCTGTAGGAGAAGTACGCCTAGCCCAATCACGAAATGCTGCAATCTTTGTTGGATCCACCATAATCCCATTGTTAGACACCACATGCCCCAAGAATTCCATAGACTCAAACCAAAACTCACACTTGGTGAATTTGGCATATAACTGTTGGTCTCGCAAGGTCTAAAGTACAACTCTCAAATATTTCTCATGCTCCTCCCTACTCCTCGAATATACTAGAATGTCATTGATGAACATAATAACAAAAGAATCTAGGTAGGCTCTAAACACATGGTTCATCAACTCCATAAAAGAAATCGGGGCATTGGTCAACCCAAAATACATGACTAGCAATTTATAATGGTCATACTGAGTCCTAAATGCAATCTTTGGGATGTATTCAACCCTGATCCTCAACTGGTGATAACCAAATCTCAAATCAATCTTAGAGAACACCGCTCCACCTTATAGCTGGTCAAATAGATCATCAATATGTGGCATCGAATACATATTCCTAATGGCCACCTTATTCAGCTGCCTAAAGTCCATACACATATGCATGGACCCATTATTCTTCTTCACAAATAGAATAGAAGTACCCCAGGAGACACACTAGTCCTGATAAAACCCTACTCAGAAGATCCTACAGCTTCTCCTTAAGATCCCTCAACTCAGCTCGTGCCATCTGATATGGCAGAATAGAAATAGGCTGAGTGTCTGGCTCAATGTCAATGCCAATGTCTATATCACCATTAGGGGGAAGACCCAGTAGATCAGAGAGAAACACATATGAATACTTGCAAACCACAAGAACTGACTTAAGTGAAGGTGTGGTGGTACTAGTATCACGGACGTAAGCAAGCTAGGCTAAGCACCCTTCTCAACCAATAACTGGGCACTCAGGAAAGATATAACTCCTCTCGGCATATGGCTACTAGCACCCTTCCATACAATAGAAGGGATACTAGGCATCTGTGGAGTAAGAGTCTTGGAAAAGCAATCCAAGACTGCATGGTAGAGAGACAACCAATCCATGCCTAGAAACACATCAAAATTGACCATGTCCAGCACAACCAAATCTACCCACGTGTTATACCCTAGAATAGTCACCACACAAGCCCAATGAACATGATTCACTACTAAGGAATCTCCTACTGGGGTAGCTACATGCATAAGCACAGGAAATAACTCACAAGCAGACTCCAGACAAGTAGCAAAGTAAGCAGATACATACAAGAATGTAGAAGCTGACTGATGACAAATAAAGATCATACTTGTGATGATGGAAACAAAAGACTCAGCCTCTAGCCAGCCCAGAACTGCATACATGTGGCTCTGATTGCCACGACCACCTCGAGCACCCTGGGGACCATCCCTACTACCCTGTGCACTACCTCTGGCCGATGGCACTAGACCTCAAAGGGCCTGAACCTGCTGACCCCAATGACTCGGCTGGCCCTGTCGCCCAGACCACTAAACTGAGGGACAATCCATAGAAAAATGAACCCCCAAGCACACCACTCTCATAATAACTCTGACCACTTGCACCCTATTGTGATGACCCGACTGAACCAGAATGGCCACTACATCCTTAATACCTAGAGAGAGAACCTCATAAGGATTGAACCAAGACCTGGCTACCCTGACTACTCTGACCCTCTATAATTTGTTGTGCTTCCTGAATAGGCCAGTTGGATGGAAGCGCTGCTGGTGCTGACCTCATCCAAACAAAGCCTCTCTCCTGAGTCTGTGGACTACTATAACTACCCTAATAGCGATGCCTCTTATCACTGCCCCTATGTGACTCATAAAGTACGCCCCTAATAGTGTGGGCATGATCTAAAATATCTAAGAAATACTAGCCCGAGGCTACCATACCCTTAGTAGCAGATGAAGCTGCAAGGTCAACCCTCTAATACAACAATGCACCCTCTCATGCTCGCTGGGTAGAATCATGGTAGCATGCCTAGCCAACTCGTAGAAGCAAACCTTATACTCTAAAATAGTCATGGATCCCTGCTCTAACTTGGTGAACTCATCCATCAATCGTTCTCTCAAGCTGCATGGTACATACTTCTCAAAGAAATTATTAGAGAACTGAGCCCAAATCATCGAAGGTGACCCAACTGGTCTGCAAGTAATGTAGGTCACTATTTGAAATGAGTATCTTTTAACGTGCATAGGTGACCTTTTTGATCAGTTGCAGGGTAGTTTGGTGTTTTCCAAAATTGACTTGAGGTTAGGGTATCATCAGTTGAATATTATGCCTAAGGATATACTTAAGACAACATTTTGGACTGGGTATGGGCATATCAGTTCCTGGTAATGTCATTTGGATTGACCAATGCACCAACAGCTTTCATGAGTTTAATGAATGGTGTCTTCAAGTCATTTCTGGATTCCTTTGAAATTGTTTTTATAGACGATATTCTGATTTACTCCAAGAGTAAGGAAGAGCATGCAGAGTATTTTTGCATTATTCTAGAGATATTAAGGCACCAAAAATTGTATGCCAAGTTGTCAAATTGTGAATTTTGGTTGTCTTCAAATGCTTTCTTAGTACATGTGGTTTCAAAAAAAAGGGTGATAGATCCCCAAAAGTTTGAGGTAGTTAAGAGTTGGGTCTGGCCTAGATCTGTGACTGAGGTTAGGAGTTTTATTGGGCTTACAGTCTACTATCACAGGTTTGTCAAGAACTTTGCTTTCAATGCTACTTACTTGACAAGGTTGACTTAGAAGGTGGCACCTTTTGCTTAGTTTGACAAGTGGGAGGAGAGCTTCCAAAAGCTCAAGACACTTCTGACTACAACTCCCATCCTATCTTTTTCAGTTGAAGGTAAGGATTTAATTATGTTTTGTGAAGCTTCACATTCAAGTTTGGGTGTTGTGTTGATACAGGACAAGAATGTTATATCATATGCTTCAAGATAATTGAAGCCCCATGAGAAGAATTACCCAACCCATAATTTAGACTTGGCAGCGGTGGTATTTACACTAAAGGTCTGGAGATACTACCTCTATGGTGTCGAGTGTGAAGTGTTCACATACTATCGCAGCCTGTAGCATGTTTTTACACAGAAGGATTTGAATCTGAGATAGACGAGGTGGATGGAGTTGTTAAAGGATTATATGACGTGACCATCTAGTATCATTTGGTTAAAGCTAATATGGTGGAAGATACATTTAGGCAGAAAGTGGTTAGCATGGGCAGGTTGGCTTGTTTGGGCGTGTCCAATTGACCATTGGCTAGGGAGATTTGGACTCTAGAATCTAAGTACATGTAGTTGGGCATTTCAGAACAGGGTAGACTGTTATCCAGTATTGAGGTTAAACTCATATTTCTGGAGGAAATCAAAGAAAATAGTTTCAGGCTGCACAATTGAACAAGCTTTAGAACAAGGTGGTGTCCGAAGAGGCCCGAGAAGCCACACATGATGCTGGTAGGGTTTTATGCTTTAGGGGGAGGATTTGTGTTCCTCGGGTTGATGACTTGATATAGAATGTGTTGGTAGAAGCTCATGGTTTGCAGTACTCGATTCATCTGGGAATTATTAAAATGTACCGGGACTTGAGGCAACTTTACTAAGGGTTGAATTAAATACACTTGGTTAACTTGATAAGTTGTACTAGGGCTCCCAGTTGATTCTTTCCTAACTTGAGAGTAGTATTATTATCATGGCTTGGTTGTTAATCTTGTTTTCGAGCATGTTATCATTATTCTTCTTTCCTCCATCCTCTTTTTCTTGAGTTTACCAGTATACCACCTATTTCTAAAACTTTCTATATATATATATTGTTATTGCAAGGATCCCAGGTGCGTTACTTATTTCTTTCACCTATGTCTGTGATATATATTCTAGTAGCTTGTCAAGTATGTTGTTTTCTTCTTGTATCCTTCTGTGCTAGCTTCTGTGTACTTATTCATTATTTCTGTGACCACTTGCTTCTCTTCTGCTATATTATTGCCTTTATATCTTATATTATCCCAGTTGGCCTATGATACCTACTAGGTACCCATTATGTAGCAATTGGTGCTCATACTACACTCTGCATCTTCTGGTGCAGATCCTAGTGTGGGTCATTGCTGCTTATCCAATGGAGACTCGTGCAGACTGATCTGTTGGACCATTCGAGACTGAGGGTGAGCTCTTGCCAACCAGAGATTAGCTTTTAGTTCATATTTTGTATTATGTACTCTTTTACTATTTAGAGAAATATGTATATACTTTTGGATCCTTTTGTACTCTGTTGATGTAGTTCTAGCTCTTATGTTATGATACCAGATTTTGGGTTATTTTTAGCTTCTATATATATCCATGTTATCCTTTTTCTTTATCTTATATCCCTTGCTTCCGCTTATATTATGTTTTCTTCCACTTGCTTGTTAGATAGTAGCCCATTACTAACCGTTACAGGCTACGAGGATTGGTTTGCCTACTGGGGGGTTGTAGATGCCATCATGACTGAGAAATTGGGTCGTGATAGCTTGGTATCAGAGCCTAGGTTCACCGGTGTCATTAGTATATGAGCCAATGTCTAGTAGAGTCTTGTGGATTGGGGAGGAGACTTCCGTACTCAATCTTTGGGAGGCTATAGTGGAATCTTAGGAAACATGGACCTTTTCTTGCTTCTATCTCATGCATAGTATCATTGGAAGTTTCTCGAAATCTCACTTGTTCTAGTTTATTGTCCCATAAATGGTTCGTATGAGATTGTTACATAAGAAGGGGGCGAGCCTTCAACTCTAGCACCCTCGACACCAGCTAGGGTCTAGGGAGGTCATAGAGGTAGAGGTCGAGGACGTGCCCGAGCAGTAGCACTAGCTAGATCCCCTAGAGTCGAGGTTGAGCTCGAGTATGCGCACAAGATTATTCTCGAGCAATAATATATGGACCAGGGGATAGCCCAGGTAACACCATTTCCAGTACCAGCTCCAGCACCTGCTTTTGTTCCAGCTTCAGCCCCAACTCAGTCTTCAGGTATTCTGGGTTTACTTCTACAGTTGTTGGGTATGATCGGGGATCAGCCTGCTGAGGTAGCACAGACATCCGCTCAGGAGGCAGCCCTAGGTACACAGAGTTCAGGAGCACAACCTTCTACTGCAGCTCCTCGTGCTGAGGTTCTTCCAGTTCCATCTGTTGCACATCATCTTGCTCCTCGCCCAGCTATGACAGAGACGGAGCAGAAGGCATTGGGTAGGTTTTTGAGATTGGTTCCACCCAGATTTGCTGGTACTTCTGGTCAGGGTCCACATGATTTCATTACTACTTGTGACGATATGCTACACCATTTGGGTTTATTGGAGACCCATGGAGTTAGGTATACTACTTATCATCTGGAGGGCCTAGCTAAGTTATGGTGGAGGGCTCAGGTTGCTTGCAGTCCATCTTCATCTCCCTCGTTATCTTGGTCAGACTTCTTTGAGGCCTTTATGACCAAGTTCTAACACAGAGTGACAGAGAGCATCGTAAGGAGCATTTCACTAGGCTTATGTAAGGATCCATGACTGTATCTGAGTACGAGACCCATTTCCACCAGCTTGCTCTATTTGGGGCCATGATCATACCTATCGAGCCCGATAGAGTTCATAGGTTTGTTTGGGGATTGCGGATAGAGTTTAGAGAGCCAACTTAGATATTAGTTGCCAGTGGTCAATCATTTTAGGTTATTGTAGACTATGCCCATATCATAGAGGATTTGCATCATCATGATTCGGGGGCCAGAGATAAGAGGCCTTGACATCAGGGTAGCTAAAGTGGTTCCCATTACAGTGGTAGAGGTTCAGGCCAGTAGGGCTGAGAGTATCAGCCATAGCAGAACCAGGGTCAGTTTAGTCGACCGGTTCAGTCTTTGCTTCGATCTTCTTGTGGGTCTCACTTTGAGCAGGGTCAGAGTAGCCAGCAGGGCTATAGTGATCAGTCTTCGAGGGGTATAACTTCTGGGGCATCAGACCATGGTTGCCATATAAGTTCTACCAGTTCATCTCTACAGTTTAGGCCATCAAGGCCCTACTATGATTGTGGTGTTATCGGTCATTATGATAAAAAATTCCTCCAGCAGGGTACAGTTCAGCCAGCCGCTCAGACAGCTCAGCCTATCCGTGCAGTTTAGCCACTGGCTAGAGGAGGTGGTGGTCATGCTAGAGGTGGTGCCCTATGTGGCAGGACATATGGTTGGGATGGCAGTCGGTCAGGTGGTGGTTTTTGTTAGTTTTATGCAGTCCCTGGGAGATCGGAGGCAGAATCCTCGGATGTTGTGATCACAGGTATGATTTATGTGTACCGTCAACCAGTTTTTGCTTTATTTGATCTTAGATCTACTTGCTCGTATGTTTTTGCCTACTGTTTGCCTTGTTTAGGGTCGGCTAGTGAGTCGTTATCTATGTATGTATCTATTTCGACTCCAGTAAGAGATTCTTTAGTAGTGGATTATATTGTGAGGTTTTGTATGATTTTTGTTGGAGATATTGAGACTTGGGGTGATTTGATAATTCTTGATATGTTAGACTTTGATGTGATTCTCGGCATGGACTGGTTATCCCCTCATCATTCAGTTTTGGATTTTTATTCCTAGACCATTACCACAGCCATGCCTGGCGTATCCCCATTATGTGGTAGGATTGTGTCAGCCATGCACTATTTGGGATCATCTCTTGTCTTTGAGCTAGGAAGTTGATTTCTCGCGGGTGTTTGTCTTATCTAGCATATGTTTGAGATGCTAGTGTCGACCCTTCCTCCCTTGAGTTGGTTCTTATGGTTAGATATTTCCTGGATGTGTTCCATACAGACCTTCTAGGCCTTCCATCTGAGAGAGATATCAACTTTGCTATTGAGTTAGAGCCAGGAACCAGGCCCATTTCCATTTCTCCTTATCGTATGGCTCCAGCTGAGTTGAGAGAGCTTAAGGAGTAGCTCCAGGACTTGTTAGCTAAGGGTTTTATTAGGTTGAGTGTATCGCCTTGAGGTGCTCCTATTCTGTTTGTGAAGATGAAGGATGGGTCGATGCGGATGTGTATTGATTATTGGTATGTGAATAGGGTGACTGTGAGGAATGGGATTTGATGTCTCGCATAGATGATTTTTTTGATCAGCTTCAGGGTTCAGCCATGTTTTCAAAGATAGATTTGAGGCCATGCTACCACTAGTTGAGGATTAGGGCGGAGGACATCCCTAATATAGCATTCAGGACACATTATGGCCACTATATGTTCTTGGTGATGTCTTTTGGGTTGACTAATGCTCCCGCAGCTTTAATGGACTTAATGCACATGGTTATTAGCCTGTACTTGGACTCATTTATGATAGTTTTCATAGACGACATCTTGATATACTTGCAGAGTAAAGATGAGCATGAGCAACACCTGAGGATTATACTCTAGACTTTGAGAGATCATCAGTTTTATAACAAGTTCTCAAAGTGCGAGTTTTGGCTTGAGTCAGTTGCATTCCTAAGACACGTGGTGTCTATAGATGGGATTAGAGTAGACCCGGGGAAGATTTCATCTATTCGTGATTAGCCGAGACCTACTACTCCTATCGAGGTTTGCAGCTTTGTTGGGTTAGCAGGGTACTACAGGAGGTTCATGGAGGGGTTTTATTCCATAGCAGCACCTTTGACTAGGCTGACTAGGAAGGATATCCCATTTCAATGGTCAGATCAGTGTGAGAATAGCTTTCAGAGGCTTAAGGCCTTGTTGACTTCGGCTCCTGTGTTGACTTTGCTAGTTGAGGGTCAGAGTTTCTTGGTATATTGTGATGCTTCACGGGTTGGTCTTGGTTATGTATTGATGTAGAAGGTTTATGTGATAGCATATGCATCGAGGCAACTAAAGGTTCATGAGCAAAACTACCCCACTCACGACTTGGATTTGGCAGTGGTAGTTTTTGCACTCAAGATTTGGAGGCACTACTTATATGGGGTTCACTGCGAGATATTCACTGATCATCGTAGTCTTCAGTACATTATGACTCAGCTTGAGCTGAACTCGAGGTAGAGGAGATGGATCGAGCTACTAAAGGAATATGACTTCACCATTCTATATCATCCGTGGAAGGAAAATGTGGTAGTGGATGCCTTGATTCAAAAGGTAGTGAGTATGGGCAGCCTAGCTTCACTTTCAATTTTAGAGTGACCGTTCGACTTGGACATCCATTCCTTGGCTAACCGTTTGGTTAGGCATGACTTATCAAATCCTAGCAGAGTTTTTGCCAGTCTTGAGGTTCGTTCTACCTGGGTTGATCAAATATAGATCCGTCAGTTTGAGGATCAACAGTTGTGTGACCTTCATGATCAGGTTGTTTGGGGTGAGACCAGCCTAGATACTATAGATTCAGATGATGTTTTGAGATTTGATAGCCATTTTTGCGTTCCAAAAGTTGGGGATTTGATTCTGTTGATTCTTCGGGATGCGTATTGGTCTAGATACTTCACACATCCTGGCACAGCCAAGATGTACAGAGATTTAAGACAGCTTTACTAGTGGATTGGTATGAAGCAAGATGTAGCAGAGTTTGTATCTCGATGCTTGAACTGTCAACAAGTAAAGTTCAAGCATATGAGACCTGGTGGGTTTGATGCAGCGACTTCCCATTCCTGAGTGGAAGTGGGAAGGGATTACTATAGACTTCATAGTTGTATTGCCTCGTACTTCTCAAGGGTTTGACTCTATTTGGGTGATTGTTGGTTAGCTGACGAAGTCAGCACACTTCTTGCCAATTCAGACTACTTACAGTGCAAAGTGGTTAGCTTAGATTTACCTTCGTGAGGTTGTTCAGTTGCACGGGGTCCCAGCTTCTATCATTTCAGACCGCGACACTCAGTTCATATCTCAGTTCTAGAGGGCTATTCAGTGAGACTTGGGTACTGAGGTTTAGCTTAGTACCGCCTTTCACCCTCAGACAGATGGCCAATTCGAGAGGACTATTCAGGTCCTAGAAGACATGCTTCGAGCCTGTGTTCTTGACTTTGGAGCTTTATGGGATCAGTTTGTGCCTTTGGATGAGCTTGCTTATAATAATAGTTCCCATTCGAGCATTGGCGTGGCACCTTTTGAGGCTTTGTATGGTAGGCATTGCAGATTGCCGATTGGTTGGTTTGATGGTTTGGAGTCTAGGCCACAGAGTACAGATTTGAAGACAGATTTGCTTCACGATTCCTTAGATCTAGTCTGAGTGATTTAGGATAGACTTCGGGTAGCTCTGAGTAGGCAGACGAGATACACTTATTATAGACTCCGTGCCTTGGAGTTCACTGTTAGTGACATGATGTTTCTCTGCGTGTCGCCCATGAAGGGCGTGATGAGATTTGGTAGGCGGGGCAAGCTTAGACGTAGGTACATTTGGCCGTTTGAGATTCTTCAGAGGGTTAGTAGTGTTTCTTACATGTTAGCTTTGCCTATGATGTTTTCAGCTATGCATCCAGTTTTCCATGTTTTGATGTTGCAGTGATATGTTCTAGACGAGTCTCATGTGTTGCAGTGGGATACGATTCAGTTGGATGAGAGTTTAGCCTTTGTTGAGGAACCGATAGCTATTTTGGCCAGAGATGTTAGGAGAGTGAGGTCTAGGGAGATTCCGATTTTGAAAGTTTAGTGGAGGTATCGTCTAGTTGAGGAGGCTACCTGGAAGACCGAGAGAGAGATACGGGCTCAGTATCCGTAGTTGTTTGAGCCTCCAGGTACCTTCTTGTTCTTGACTTTCGAGGACAAAAGTCCTTTTTAGGGGTGGATGATGTAATGACCCTTTTAGTCATTCCCGCGTTCACGCTTTTCTTGTACTCTTAGAGCTTGCTTGCAGCGATCCGAAGTCATTTATGGCTTGATGAGACCGGTGGTACGGTGCCCCGGCCATTCTTTTGGTCGTTATGGCCGTTTCTCTATTTTAGAGCTTAAACATAGGATATCATTGACTTTGGTCAACATTTTTGGTAAACACACTCAGAATCAAATTTTGACAGTTTCGTTAGCCTCAAAGCATGGATATTTATCTAGAAGGACCTTTGGTCGGGGTCTGGGAGCTTTCGGTTTGGTTTTGTGTTGGTTTTTATGTTTTCTAGCTAGTTGAACTTGAAAGCTTGACTTTGGTAAAATTTCATAGAAGATGTCGTCGGATGGAAATTTCGTCAGTGTTAGTTCCAGAATCTCAACTTTAGGCTAGAGGGACCTTTGGTTTGGGTCCCTAGGCTTCCGGACTCATTTTTGGGTGTTGAGTTCCATTTTGTCTTAAGGTTGGTTTTTGGGTATTGGGCCCACTTTTTGCTAAATTAACCTCCGTTGGATTTTCCGTTATTTTTTGTTGAGTCCGAAATGCTATTTTTAGTACGTTAGCATAGTTTATTTGCATGCGCGGGGTCCTAGATGAGCCCTGTGGACCCATCCAGAGACTTATTCCTCATGTGTTTTCTGTTGGTAGCTATAGCAGGTACAGGCCTCAGGCCTTAATCGCGATCGTGAGGTCCCTCCATGCAACTGCGATGAAGGTCCTATGGACTTGGTACCTTTGATCTTCGCGATCGCAAAGTTCCTCTTCACGATCGTGATGTTGTCCCTGCTTCCTTGCTCTACACGATCGCAAGATCCGTCCTTGCGACCGCGATGAAGCCTTTCCCCTCTTGTTCTTCATGACCACATGGTAAGTCCTGTCAATTGTGATGGTCTAGCCAGCATGGTCATCGCGACCGCGTGGTTTCCCTCCGCGACTGCGATGAAGGACCCTTAGGCAGTATATAAGCCTTCCCCTTTATTTTTCTCATTGCAACTTCGCCCAAATTCCATTGATAACAGTCCAAGCTCCCCAAACAACCATATTACTCCAATTCTTGGTGTTGGGATGTGAATTCCTTGCATGTGATCATTTCTCCATCATAATTGTAAGTTTTATCCGCTTATTTCCATTAAATTTGCATCCTTAATTCCTTAATTGTTCTTGTTGATGGTTGGCTATTTTGAGCCATTATCCTTGGTCTTTTTCCTTTTATAATCTGAGCAGGCACTCACGGGAGTGTGGTGATTGTAGTACGCTCTTTTATTTTTGGTTTCAGGTTGGTGGGGCCACGGGCCCGTCAGTGATCCAATTTTTGACCCAACTATAATCATAGCAATATAGGTATCGTTAGTATCATTTTAACGCGTAGCTTATGTTTATGATAGTTTGAATTTGTTTTAGAACTTCTCATAGTTGTTCAGGCTTAGACATCATCATTCAAGCAGCTTATCATCGGATGACACGTAGGTTACGATTTAACTCTTTTAGACTTCACATATATAGGATATAATTGTACTAATTAGCATCCTTGGGTTGGGTTTATTATCTTGGTACCCCAGATCTTTCCCGTTCTTTCATGTCTGTATTATTTCACTCGTTTGGTTGTAGAATTTGTTGTAGTTGCTTATATCACCCTTGTGGTCCTGTGTGGCCTTGTATTTGACTCTGGACCGTAGATGGTGGGCTATTGGGAATGTCCATGAGTCCCGAATATCGATATTGTGATCTTAGACTGGTTATCTATGTTGTAGAGCGATTGGAGCCTGTGCGAGGCCGATAGGTTGATTCTGAGTCGTTGGGCTACTATTTGTGATTGAGCATGCCATTATCATGCATATAAAGAGGTTTTTCACATGTTTTACTACGATTTTGGCTTCGAGCCTACTATTAATGGTTTTCTAGACCTTGCATGGCGTCAAGGGGCCATTTTCAGTAAAAATGGTTGTAAAAAGGGTTTGGAATTGTTTTCATGGATCTTCTTGGGGTAGAAAAGTTAAAAGGATGATTTTATCACTGTTTTCGTACTTATACTAGACTCGGCTGGGCCGTAGTGCTAAATTTGATTTCCAATTGAATAAGATGGTACTAGACTCGGTTGGACCGAGCCACAAATTGGTTTTTACTACTGACCTGGTTAATCCCAGGCACCCTTCATGGGGTTTTGAGCCTTGATTCACTGATTTAGCCTAGGGTAGAACCCTGGGCGTGCATTTTCGAGATCTAGTGACTTATTTGGATCCGACTATGCTCTGGATGATTATATTGATGTTATGAGATTTAGTATGTGGTGTATGAGCAGACCTCCATGGACCCTGCCATTCCGGACCAAGAGTTATGGGCTGAGGGTGATAGGAGGAGAGGTGTACGATGGAGTAGAGGTACTCGGGGGAATCCCTTCCATGGATCCTGCCTCTAATGGGCCTTTTAGGTACCAGCGGGGGTAACATATGCCACTACTTTCACTTGGTTTCAGCATATCATATCATATCATATCATCCATTTGTGTGAGATTCCACCCTTGATTACTGATTTCTCAGTGTACGCTATGGTAGTATGGGATGCCGGAGGGTTTGTCTTCACTTGTTTGTGTTCCTCGGGTGTATGGGCGCCCATTGGGACTGTAGGTAGACTTATTGTTACTCTTTCAAGATATTGATCCTTATTGTGATTCATATGATGATTTGATATTGAGGGTTGAATTATATTCACTTGGTTAACTTGATAAGTTATACTTGGGCTCCCGGTTGATTCTTTCCTGACTTGAGAGTAGTATTATTAGCATGGCTTGGTTATTAATCTTATTTTCGAGCATGTTATCATTATTCTTCTTTCCTCCTTCCCCTTTTTCTTGAGGTTACCGGTATACCGCTTATTTCTAAAACTTTCTATATATATATATATATATATATATATATATTGTTATTGCAAGGATCCCAGGTATGTTGTTTCTTTCTTTCACATGTATCAGTGATATATATTCTAGTAGCTAGTCAAGTATATTGTTTTCTTCTTGTATCCTTCTGTGCTAGCTTCTGTATACTTATTCGTTGTTTCTGTGACCACTTGCTTCTCTTCTGTTATATTATTGCCATTATATCTTATATGCGCCCAGTTGGTCTATGATACCTACTGGGTACCTGTACCTTAGCAATTGGTGCTCATACTACACTTTTCATCTTCTGGTGCAGATCGTAGTATGGGCCATCATCGCTGATCTGTTGGAGACTCGTGCGGGCTGATCTTTTGGACCATTCGAGATTGAGGGTGAGCTATTGGCGACCAGAGCTTAGCTTTAAGTTCATCTTTTGTATCATGTACTCTTTTTCTTTTCGGAGACATATGTATATATACTTTTGTATCCTTTTGTACTTTGTTGATGTAGTTAGAGCTCTTATGCTATGATACTAGATTTTAGGTTGGTTTTAGCTTCTATATATATATATATATATTCCTATTATCCCTTTTCTTTATCTTATATCCCTTTCTTCCGCTTATATTATGTTTTCTTCCGCTTGCTGGTTAGATAGTAGCCCATTACTAACCTCTCCAAGCTATAAGGATTGGTTCACTTACTGAGGGGTTGTAGGTGCCATCATGACCGAGAAATAGAGTCGTGAAAATGGGTTTGGCATGGGGATTAGGATTTGAATATAATCTGGGAATGATTAGGCGATATTGATTTATTCTAGTACTACGTATGATTTTTTTAGACCAAGGGCAAGCAAAAGCTTCAGGAAATGGGAAGGTTCTGATCCAGTAGAGCTTATAGGCTAATTCGAGGTAGGTGATGGTTGTTGTTTTCCCAAGATGCGTTATATGTGCATATTAACCATTACCTTGTATTTTTATATATTGCATGTTTAGGAAATAAGGAACTTTATGTGAAATGATATCTTGTTGTCAATCCCGTGCAATGAACTTGTTTAAATGCTTGTCGAGTTTACAAGTGTGGTTTTATTCATTGTGTCTGTGATATCTATGATTTATTGGTTGGCTTGAGTACCACGCCTGGTACAGGTTCTATCATGGTTGGCTCGGGTACCATGCCTGGTACATGTTTGTTTATTTTTTCCTGTCTTGGTTCCATGAATGAACCAGGTTAATTGTTGTGATGCAATTACTTTTTATTGGTCCTTGAGTGGTCGGGTTGCTGTGTTTAAATGCCTGATTGGTTCTTGTGTAGACCGGTATTGCATTGTTAAACATCATAGTTGATGTCTTAGGGATCCTTGGGTGGTCCGGGTACTTAAAGGTCAGGTTAAATTTTATCTGAATTTGTTCTTGTGGTGGCCCTGGGACATGATTTATATAGTTGTTAAGTCTGGTTGATGACTGAGAGTTTTAGTTATACTCAATGGCTTGGATTTTCATGTTTTGTCTGGATTTACTAAGTTTTAGTTACTTGTTCGTATTTTGTATGTTTGGAGTTGGTCGATGATCCTACCAGTGTACTGTTGTTTGTGACTGATACTGCACTTGCTTTTCTTTTGTGTGTATAGGGCATATTCCAGTGGCTGCTACGCGACCTCAGTTGTAGTTCTGACATTTCTAGAATCCAAGGGTGAGCTGCTTCTTCTGGTCTACCATGGTTTCATCTATGTTACTCCTAGTCCATTGTTTCGGACTCAGACTTCTTGTTTGTTGGGGTTGCATCCCCGTATTCTAGACTTAGTAGATGTTTTGGTACACGACTTTCTGGTTCTAGGGGGATAATTTCCGCATTGGTTTGTTTTGTTTAAACCTATAGACATGAGATCTTGCTTTTATTTATATAATTTGTTTTAGCTATTTAACTTAGTTGAGCTTTAGGTTGGTTACTTGGTTCGCTCACCAGGGGTTTTGGGTGGGTTCCACTTGTGGCGGGTTAGGTCGTTACAAGTACTAACTCATCATGCATGACCTTGAAACAATGCAATAGTATAAAAAGTGTATACACATGTTAAAGGGTCTTATTTCTGCCCAACTAGTCATGATCTGCAGGGGACACACAAGGTCCATGTACCCACTAGAACCATTTCCCATTAGCGCCAATATTAAATAGGTTAGTATGTCAACTTGTATCTGCCAAAACCATTTCCTATTAGCGTAAATATCAAATAGGTGAAAATATGACATGTACCGGCGTGGTACCTGATCCCATGATAAGCGATAATGTCAATGCACCTATGATTCTCAGACCTATCTCTTAGTACATACACAGTGTACTAAATCACATTTGCACTTGGTCACCTTATCTCATGCATCAACTCATGTGCTCTAGCTTATTCATTCAATCATAACATGAAAACACATACATTTCAACCATGTCTGAAGACCAATCACAAGTTAAGTAATTCAACCACGTAAAAGTACTTAAATAAGTCTCAACTCTAATTAAATCATAACCTACCTCAATTGAAGAATCTGAATCAACAAGTTACTTTGCAAGAACCTTGCCTTTCCTAAACACCTCAGAACATTAAGTCTAAAATCAAACAATGTTAAGAGTAATTAATCATCTACTCTTTCAAATTCAGTCTTGAGAATTCAAACCCACTAATTCTACCCTTATCTGAGGTTTGCAACATTTCCCCAGGGTCAATTAACCATTAACTAGTCTCATAACATTCATAAAATCAACACCCAAAGGGTTTCTAATCAAGTTCATTCCTTTTTAGCCATTTTTATGCCTAAAAGTCTTACCTTTATGGAACTCAAGGTTCCTCGTTAGCCTTAAACATGTTATAAATCATTAATTTCATGCTAGGAATCATAAATACACAACTTAAGATCTATTTTAGGTGAAATTACACCTACCCATAGTACTTTCCCTAAGTTTCATGCTTTTAGGGCTTTAACTCAAGAATATCACCATTAATCCTTCCCAAAAGATACTACAAAGATTAATGATTGATAAATGAAGCAATTTACGGAGTTACTTGTCAGGCCCTAAACTCAGGGGGCATGATCGGCACCTAGTCCCCGACCCAACCGAGCAAATCAAGCTGCTAGTAGCCAATAAATGGGCTAACCTTTGCTGGGCTGACAAAGCCTAGCTAAAAAAATTAACAACCAACATATAAAAATAAACAACAACGAGGAACGACAAGGTCCAACTCACAACTAAAGCTAACACAACTCAAAAGATATATATACAAAGACCAACAAGGCCAAGGTTCACTATAGCATCTATACAGAAAGGTCTGCGAGGCCAACAACATAACAAAAGACAACTATGTAGTCTATGAAACTTTACGAGTATGAAACTAAGATAACGGTGGGACAAGGCCCAATGTAACACCCCCCAGAACTTCCAATCCTAGACTCAGCTTAGAAAAACTAGAAAATAAATTTTTCCACATCCCAGCGGGAACCACAGATGGTTTCCACGGATCGTGGAACAGTCCACGAGTCGTGGAATTCCTCCGAGGAACTCATGCAGAGACCAGGCAAGTTGGGGTTAAGACCTCGAGTCAGAACCACAGACCGTGGAATGATCCACTAGTCATGGATTCCACTCATGGAACTCAGACCTGAGACCCAACTGTCCCCATGAAACCATGACTATTTCCACGAATCGTGGAATGATCCACAAGTCGTGGAATGGTGTCGTGGGACTCAGACCTGAGGGTCATCAATCCCTCAGGAACCACGATAGGGTTCCACGGGTCGTGAACCCAAGTCGTGGAACTTAGACCTGCAGATTGATAAAAAGGCCTAGGAACCATGACAGGGTTTTATGGGCCGTGGAAGCATCCACAGACCGTGGAACCTGTCCGTGGAACATGAGTCGCAAATTTCAGCAGTTTTCTTTTAAAATTTCCCAAGGGTATTACAGACCTTTCCTACCTCTTTTAAAGCCTAAGGTACATCATTTTGCTTAGTCTAAGCCTAGTAAATTAGCCAAAAACTACATAAATAACCTATTCTCTTAAAATCATCAGATACTTAGAAAGAAAAGGAGAAAAAAGGCGACAGTTTCTCCCAAGAACAAGCAGAAGGTTCCTTTAAGCTCAGCCTAAAAAATCCAAGGATTTCCTTCGTAGATTCTCTTCCGGGTATATGGGATTTCATCAATGGGTTCCTTCCACCCATTGAGTCCCTAGATTCAGTTTTGTTCTTTAGTTCTCCATTAATTATTTAGACCTAAGGTTCCTAAATCTTAGGGATTTATCGCAATTCAGATGCTATTGATTATGTGATATTAATTACATGTTTCTTGGAGAATTAGCATAGTCGCATGTACAGGATTCAGAAACCCTATCTTGTGTTAATTTCAGTACTCATAAATTATACTTGCTAGGTAGATAATTCATACAATCATGCTTTAGAATTAGAATGCCATCAGTTTCAGTATATGTATATTGCATTCTCAGATGATTATCAGTATTTGAGCTATCCAGTATTTTAGCTTGCATTTCAATGCTTACATTCAGTTGGGAGTGACTTAGTACCAAGCGGATGAAGGAATAAAGGCTTGGCTGCCAGATTAGGCTGAGACCTTTAGTAGCAATCCCCGAATCCCAGAACTACGGCACCACCATAGGTATGAAAGAGGTCAGTTGTTAGATTAGGTTGGTCACCCTTGTCCCTTGTGGACATCATTTTAGTGGATCCACATCAGGTTTGTTTGTACCCTTGGAAAGATATGAACAAGCTTCCATCAAGGGTTACTGGTTGGCCCCACAATTAGCTTATCTTGGGGTAGGTCGGTTTATAGTAGCTCCCACAGTCAGACTCATATTGTATTGACCTTGTTTTAAGTTATTCAGTTCAGCATGCTATATACTCATGATAGTACTTGGTCACTCCATTCAGCTTGTCTTTCAGTTTATGCTTCAGTATGTATTTCTATGTTCAGTCTTTATATTGTTCAGCTTAGTCCATATCCCACGTGCTCAGTACATTCAAAGTACTGACATATACTTTTGTTCTACATCATTGTATGATGTATGTTTAGGTGCTTAGCATCCAGACCACGCTTAGCTCGATTTCTAGTCCTTACTCAGCAGCTTCAGTGGTGAGTCCTCATAGTTCGAGGATGATAGTTATTCTTTCATCTTTCAGTTTTATATTTCAGTTTCAGATTATTAGAGTTAGTTGGGGGCTTGTCCCAGCAACTCATATCAGTTAGAGGCTTTTAGAAATAGAACTAGATTCAGCTATTGAGTTGTTAGTGTTGTTTTTCAGACTCATTATACTCTTACATATATTTTATTCAGACAAGTGTGGGCTTTTTTACCATCTCAAATATTTAATTGCTTTTAGTTTTCCACACAGTTCATGTTTTATCAGAAATTGTCTAGTTATGCCAGACCATGGGTTAGTTTGGGGTCACTTGTGACACTAAGCACCATGTTACGTCTAGGGGGTAGCCTCGGGGAGTGACACCCAACCTACCCATAATTGCTTGAACATTCAAAGAAGATACTATAGAAGAGACCCGGTAACTCCAGTCAACTGGAGCTTACCAACTAGTTGGAGAATCTCTCCACTATCAGAAACTACGCGATGCTTGCCGATCAATACCTGTAGGCGTGAATGAAGCGCCTCCAGGCTCGAGGCATCATTACAAAATAATGTACTGAATATGTAAGGCAGAATGTAATAAAGAAATAGAGGCAGCACAAAAGAATCAATGAAATCCATACAAAAAACACCTTACCTACCCCTGAGTCAAAATCTCAGGAGAAGGTAACTAACACCTAACCAGAACAATCATAACATAGGAATGCAATACAGTACAAGATTAACAACACGAGTTCAGTTGACCCTGTCGGGCACAATCTCAGCCCAAAAGGTGCATAATACATAGCTCAACCTGCGGAATAAACTCACTCCTTACGGGAAAGCAATATACAAGTATGACCATGCGAAAATACTCATACCTTATAGGTCCTTATAATGCCATGGGCTTGACCATGTGGAAATACACACCCCTTATAGGTCCTCGTAAAGACGCGGGCTCAACCATGCGAAAATACTCATGCCTTATAGGTCTTCGCGATCCCTCTAGGCAATCACAATCACCAAATACAATAAGACATAACACAATATGCAGTACACAATACTATACAGTACAAGATCATAGGGCAGCCCAACCATTACAACCATAAGGGGAGAATAACAACACGAATCGAGGAAAATAATAAGACATGCCAAAAGAGAAATGGAGGCCTTAACATACCTCGAATTTGATCTTTGATAAAATGATGTAGTAAACCAATTTCCGTAAGGATATGAAGTTATAACTTCAAAATTATTTTCCTACTGAAAACCTTTTACACCGAGCTATATATATATATATATATAGGGGGGATATGCACGGGTTAGGGGATATATTATCAACTCCACAAATAATAGAAATATAGGAAGAGTTATGCAGATTCTTTCAAACTATCCAAATGGATAACATTACAAAGTAATAAGAGTAATATGTCGTAAAGTGATACTAGTGCCACCACATTTAACATAATGGTGTTGTGCACATTCTCCAATTTACACGTGGAAAGGGGAGTGTAGAATTCTAAATTATTTTTGTTCCATTTTGTAAATACTAGGGTATTGTGTGAGTTCGTGATAAAATATATATAACTTTTTGAATATATCATAATTAATAGAAAATTATTCTGAATAAAGCCTTGTATTATATAACAATAATTTTTTAACATAACTAGACCTACTCTCTCCGTCAAAATATTAATAAATTATAAAAAACGTATACAACTAATACATACAAAAATATATGATAACTAACAAATTGTTCATAAATATTTTAAATATTCTTTTTTTTGGAAGACAATAAAAAGAATATATATATATATTTTTATCAAAATCAAATTTAAATGAAATATTCTCGAATCACGCACACCGATACAATTAAACCTTATAACTTAGGCTCGTAAGCCTTCAACACAGGAAAAACGACAACCTTAAACACCCGGGGTATTACATCCTTCTCCTCTTAGGATCATTCATCCTCGAATGTAAAATAAACTACACGAGTACACATAAGGAACTTAAAAAACTACGCTCGCACTCAACAACCAGAATCTTTGGGTTTGAAATACAACGCAATACTCAACATAGCCCTGGAACTACCAAGGCACACACATGTCACTATCAATAATAGAAAGACAAAGCTTATACCTGAGGCATCCCCTGTAGAGGGTTCGGTATTTTGATGATCAACCAATGCAAAGATGCGACCTAGAGCTCTTCCTGTGGTAGCCGCTCTGCCACTTCCCTAGCTCCCGACTACACCAGACTATGCTCTCGACCCCGTCAGAGCTGTCAAAGCAAATAACCCCACTACTGACCTTGTGGGCCTAGTCTCTCTACCTCGACCCAGTACTAGAAAATCTCTAATCTGATGCTCCTCACTTTCATATGAAAAGCAAGCACTTGGCATCTCCCTGCATGACCCAACGTGTCTTCGGTTGCATGTCCTATAATACACAAATCTTTCCTGCTTCCTGTATCCTAAAGTCCTCGAGCCTTCCCTATCCCCAACGAAGAGTAATAACTAGCGCCTTCGCTCTATGTCTGTAGTGGAGGAAATCCAGATGGTGCTCCCTGATATCGTGGCCTGGAGATACCTGGTCTTCCTCTAGAAGGTCTGCAGGCCTCGTCCTCTACTGCTATTCTTGATCACTTATCTCAAACTCTTATTACTGATGTCGGTGCTTCTCTAAGCTCAACCCAGCGTCTGTATCTGTGATATATCAACTTTCTCTATTTCTACCACCGTAAAAGCCTCTGTATACTCTAGAGCTAACCAGATCACAAACCTGTGCACCCTGGCCCTCATGGTGTCAACAAATAGTGTAGCATATCGAGCCAGAGAATCAAAACAAAGTCCACACTCACGGACACTAATGGTCCCTTGTCGGAGTGCTAAAACCTAATCAACCCGAGTATTCGGCACCTTCAATTGTAGAAAATGGTTCAGAAATGCATCAATAAAATCCACCCACCTAGCTTGCGATGCCTCTCTGCCTCGGGATCTCTCCTACCCCTCATACCACAGCACTGTAATATCCCTCAGTCTGAAGGCTGCTAACTCTGTTGCTTCGACCGGCTTAGCATGTATAACTCTAAATACTCGAGATAGTTGATCTATAAAATGTTGTGGGTCCTCTATAGGGTCACTATTGGTAAACTTTGGAGGGCTCAATAATAAGAACTCGCAGGTCCTGGAACTCTCTGATCCTCCTAACAACCCAGTGTCATCAGGCACTCTCCCTAGTCTTGCTAACAACTGTGCTACTGCCCTCAAATCCTGATTGACCACTTTTGGTGGTAGGACAGAGGGTCCTATTGCCCTTTGCATCTCTCTCGGAGGAGGCATCCATGGTGATACCTGTGGAAGAGGTGGCGAAGGGCCTTATCCTGTTCTTCGGACGGGTCTGTCTCTATGTGCTAAACCCTGATGGTCTTTTCTCCTTTGGCTAGGGCTATCTGCTTACCTTTATCGTCCCTAGTCATCTATTGTGTGTTTCGCATCCTCTACATAGAATAACAAACATAAGTCTAAACCCGTCTCCTATGATACAGTCCCATCACACAATTCTGAGTCAGAAGAAAAGGTAATTGATCTTAAATATCTTCTAGCCTTCTGATTATAAGTACGCTACGCAACACACACATAAACAAGACTCTACTAGACATGGCTCACAGACTCCCAAGGACACGACCATGCTTAGATACCAAGTTTGTCACTCCCTAAACTCAGGGGGCATGATCGGCACCTAGTGCCCGACCTGACCGAGCAAACCAAGTTTCTAGTAGCCAATAAATGGGCTAACCTTTGCTGGGCCGACGAGTCCCAGCTAAAACAAATCAACAACCAACAGATACAAATAAACAACAATGAGGACTGGCAAGGTCCAACTCGTAACTAAAGCTAACACAATCCAATATATATATATATACAATGACTGACAAGGACAAGGTTCACTATAGCAGCTATATAGAAAGGCTAGCGATGCCAACAACATAACAAAAGACAACTATGCTAGTCTTCAAACCATTACAAGTATGAAACTAAGATAACGGTTGGACAAGGCCCCAACCTACCCATAACTGCTTAAACATCAAAAGAAGGGACTACTGAAGAGACCCGGTAACTCTGATCAACTGGAGCTTACCAACTAGCTGGAGAATCTCACTGCTATCAGGAACCACGAGATGCTTGTTGATCAACACCTACATGCATGAATGCAGCTCCCCCACGCTTGGGGTGTCAGTATGAAATAATATACTGAATATGTAAGGCAGAAAGTAAAAGAGAAACAGAGGCAGCACAAAAGAATCAATGAAATCCATACAAAAATCACCTTACCTAACCCTGATTCAAAATCTCATGATAAGGTAACTACCACCTAACCAGAACAATCATAACATAGGAATGCAATACAGTACATGATTAACAACACGAGTTTGGTTGACCCTGTCGATCACAATGTCTGCCCAAAAGGTGCACAATACATAGCTTAACTTGCTGAATAATCTCATTCCTTATGGGAGAGCAATATACGAGTATGACCATGTGGAAATACTCACGCCTTATAGGTCCTTATATTTCTATGGGCTCGACCATGCAAAAATACTCACGCCTTATAGGTCCTCGTAAATCCACGGACTCGACCATGTAGAAATACTCAGACCTTATAAGTCTTCGCAAATCCTCTAGGCAATCATAATCACCAAATATAATAAGACATAACACAATATGCAGTACACAATATAATACATTACAAGATCATACGGCAATACAACCACAAGGGGAGAATAACAACACGAATCGAGGGAAATGATAAGACATGCCAAAAGAGAAACGAAGGTCTTAACATACCTCAAATTTGAGCCCGGATAAATTATGTAGTAAACCAATTTTCTTTCGGATATGAAGTTATAACTTCAAAATTATTTTCCTACTGAAAACCTTTTACACTGAGCTATATATATATAAAGAAGGAGGGATATACATAGGTTAGGGGATATATTATCAACTCCATAAATAATATAAATATAGGAAGAGTTATGCAGATTCTTTAAAACCATCCAAATGGATAACATTACAAAGTAATAAGAGTAATATGTTGTAAAGTGATACTAATGCCACCACATTTAACTTAATGGTGTCGTACATATTCTCCAATTTACACGTGGAAAGGGGAGGGATGGAATACCAAATTATTTTTGTTCCATTTTGTAAATACTCGGATATTGCGTAAGTTCATGATAAAATATATATAAATTTTTGAATATATCATAATTAGTAGAAAATTATTTTGAATAAATCCATATATCATATAATAATAATTTTTTAACATAATTAGACCTACTATCTCTGTCAAAATATCAATAAATTATAAAAATATTATAAAATAAATACATACATAAATGTATCATAACTAACAAATTGTTCATAAGTATTTTTAATGTTCTTTTTTTAGAAGACAATAAAAAGAATATATATTTTTTTATAAAAATCAAATTTAAATAAAATATTCTTGAATCACGCACACTGATACAATAAAACCTTACAACTTAGTCTCATAAACTTTTGGCACGGGACAAAAGACAACCTTAAATACCCTGAGTGTTACATTACTTACCTTAAACGAAGGAAAAACATTCAAATTCTTGAGAAGAACACTTCTTGGAGCTCTAGAACTGTCACTTTCCGAGGCTACCCCCTGACGTAACACTGGACCCGAGACTACAAGTGGTCTAAAGTTAACCCTTGGCCTTAGCATGACTTAAACATAATATAGATAATCATAGCGGAAGCATAAATTGAGAAGTAGGCAAACCAACTCTACATAAGATAAAAGTATAAGAGTGTCAAATCTGAAACATCCCATAAAGACTTTCTAGCTATGTCTGAAAAGCCTCTAAACAGATAGGATGAGTTACTGGGACAAGACCCCAGATAAATCTAAGTACTGAAAGAAAATCATGAAAATAAGCTAAACTTATCACTAAGTTCTCGGATGATTAGGACTCACCAAAGCGACTGGAAACCCTGTTGAACTCTATCCATGAGTTTGAGAGTGAAAGCCTGAATCTGCATCATGATAGAATGCAACATAAGAAGTATGCATCAGTACTATAGGATGTACAAGGTATGTGGGCTTATGCAATGTCATGATAAAGCATACTTGACAACATACTTAAAACTAAGTCCATGCATAGTCAGAAGAAATCATAAGTAAATATCATAATTTGAGCATAAGTCATTGAATAATAATCCAAGCTTCAAAATAGAGTATCATATAACTTAGTAGCTTAAAATCATTCATATGAGAGTTTTTCTTAACTGACATCAAACCATGTAAAGTATTATAGAGTCCAGTGTCATGCACCCACACCAAAAAAGGTTATCCTAACCGGCTAAGGTTAGAACCATGTTCATAAAGATCCTGAAATAAGCCCAAAAGGGAAACCTATGGTGGTGACGTAGTTTTGGACTTGGGTTATCTAGAACCCTCATCGCTCGGTGCTAAATACGAATCCCAAAAAATATATCATAGTGCTCACATACATGCGACATATCTAGATGTCAAAACTTATTCATAGTCATAATAGTAAACCTGGATCTTCATAATATTCACAAACCTTGATTTTGCAAAGATAATTCATGAGTATTGATGGCACGTCGGGATGTCATGTCTTTCTTAATAGATACTATCTTAAAAGCTTGTATGGCACTAGTTCAAATACATAATCTTATACAATTTCATAAAAATAGGAATTAGGCATGCAATTTCTTGAAATACATAAGGTCATATTGTCTAAACATGTCAATTTTCTTAATACAAGCCATGCAAGTAAAATTGGGTTAGGGTTGTGCTTCAAATCATGAGATAATTAATCACTTGTAAACATCCTTACAAAATCATTTAATTAGAATTAGAAATAATAGGAGAATCATGAGGAAAACAAATTTATTGCAATTCATAAAATTGGGTAAGAACCCTAATTTGAGAAATTCATGAAATCAAATAGAGATTTGGGGTTTTGGACATAAGGGTGAAATAAATCTCTTATTGAATGCCCACATACCTAAAGTTGAAGCTTTCTTATCTTAGATCTTGGAGATGGAGGCTTGAAGATCAAACCCTAGACCTTGGAGATTGAGAGAAGGATTCTTTCCTTTTTTGGAACTTGATTGAGAGAATGGAAGAGAACTTAGGCTAAGTGGGAATAAAACCCTCCTAATTTTACCCAAAATGACTTAACTTAGGAGTTAAATGAGTGAAAAATTACAAAAACACCCCTAGGAAATAAGCTTAGGAAACTGCTGAAGAGACTCGGCTTCAGGTTCCACGAACCCCATCTATGGCCCATAGATGGAACCACGGCTCATGGTTTGTGGTCGTGGTTACTGAAACAAATGATAAGCTGTGGGTCTGATTACCACGGATGACTTTCATAGCCCATGAAACCATACACAATCCTTAGACCCTGTCTGTAGTTCCTGAGGAAATAGATGACCCTCAGTCTGATTTCCATGAGGGGAAACCATAGTCCGTGGTTTGATCCATGACCCATAGATCACTATCGTGGGTTCGTATCAGAGAAAGGTATATGCAGTTCTAATTTTACGAGTCTTTTCCATGGCCCTTGGTTCAACTCATGGCTCATGGTTTGGGCCCACGGACCCTGGGAACTTTAATTTTTCTCAGAAATCCAAGTTAAGAAGTTGGTTCATATTCTGGGGTGTTACAATATCTATCCCTTGGTATCATTCATCCTTGAACGAAGACTAAGTAAACAAAGTTTAGAGAGAAAAACATGTAAAGCTGAAGTATAGGCATAATGACTGAGTTTGACTTAAAATATGATTGAACTAACTTCGTAAAATATGAATGTATGCTAGGATCGTGAGAAAGACTGATGGAATAGAAATGGAGGGATATACTAAGGAGAAAAATATTACCTCAAGCTGAAACAGAATCAGATGGAAAGAGATGAGGGTACTTGGTCTTCATGGCTGCTACTCCTTCTCAAGTAGCTCCCTCAACTGACTGGTTTCTCCAAAGAACCGTCACTGAAGCAACTTCTTTGTTCCTTAATATCCAAACCTGGAGATCAAGAATCTCAATGGGGACTTCTTCATAAGTGAGGCTATCCTTCACACCCACATTTTCTAAAGGCGCAATCAAGGTTGGATCACTCTCGAACTTTTTCAACAATGAAATATGAAAGACTGGATGAACTGGTTCCAGCTCGGCTGGCAACTCTAACTCATAAGCCACATGGGTTATGAGTTACAAACCGGGGACTAAGCTTACCCTTCTTACCAAATCTCATCACACTCTTCATGGGTGACACTTTCAGAAACACCCAATCATCTACCTCAAACTCCATGTCTCTTCTTCTCACATCTGCATATGATTTCTGTCAACTCTGGGTAGTCTTCAACCTTTTCCTAGTAAGCTAAACTTTCTCCATAGTCTCATGGACCAAATTAGGTCCTATCAAGGCTACCTCAGCTACCTCAAACCAACCAATAGGTGATCTACACCTTTGCCCATAACGTGCCTCATAGGAAGCCATCTGAATGCTATAATGAATGCTGTTACTGTAGACAAATTCAATAAGAGGTAAGTGATCATCCCAATTACCTTTGAAATCAATCACACAAGCTCTCAACATATCCTCTAAGGTCTGAATGGTATGCTCTGCCTGACTATCTATCTGCGGGTGAAAAGTTGTGCTAAGATTTACCTGAGTACCAAGACCTTTCTAAAATGATCTCCAAAACTGTAATGTAAATTGAGTACCCTTATCTGAGATGATAGACAAGGGAACCCCATTCAATATGAATATCTCATAGATGTAGAGCCTGGCATAATCCTCTATTGAATCAGTAGTCTTGACAGCCAAGAAGTGGGATGACTTAGTCATCCTATCTACAATCACCCAAATAGAATCATGTTGTTTGCGAGTACGAGGTAAACCTGTAATGAAATCCATATTAATCGCTTCCCACTTCCAACTAGGACGGTTGATATCTTGAGTCATACCACCCGTTTGTTGATGTTCTACCTTTACTTGTTGACAACCGGGACACTTAGCCACAAAACCTACAATGTCCCTCTTTATGTCATTCTACTAGTAGACTTCCCACAGGTTATGGTACATCTCGGTGGCACTGGGGTGAATAGCATACTAGGATTGTGAGCCTCTATCAAGATCCGTTGTCTCAAACCATCCACATCTGGAACATATAATCAACCCTAATAGCGAAGCACACTATCTCCTCCTTAGGATAAAACCTCTACCCTCTGCTGATGGAATTCACCCTTCAACTGATTCAAGATAAGATCACTGTCTTGCTTTTCCTTTACCTCAACTACCAAAGACGATTCTGACGCATTATGCATAATAACACCACTATCTACTGAATCTGTAAGGCAAACTCCTCACTAAGCAAGCCTATGAATATCCTTGCCCAACACCTTATTTTCATCCTCAACTAGTGATACACTACCCATAGACAACCTACTAAGTGCATCATCCACTACAATAGCCTTAACCGTATGGTAAAGCACACTTATGTTATAGTTCTTAAGGAGCTCAAGCCATCTGCTTTGATGAAGATTCAATTCTTTCTGAGTGAACACATACAAAAGACTCTTATGGTCAGTAAACACATCTATATGGACACCATACAAGTACTGTCTCCAAATCTTGGAGGCAAAAACCACCACCACTAACTCAAGATCATGAGTCGGATAGTTTTTCTCATAAATCTTAAACTGTCTAGAGGCATAAGCAATCACTTTACCACGTTGCATCAAAACATAACCAAAACCATCTTTAGAAGCGTTGCAATACATAATAAAGCCATCTAAGCCCTCGGGTAGAGCCAAAACTGGAGTTGTGGTCAACCTAGTCTTCAATTCCTAAAAATTCTCCTCTTATTCATCAGACCACTGAAACTTAACCTTTTTCTGATTCAACCGGGTCAATGGGGAAGCTATGGATGAAAAACTCTCCATAAATCTCCTATAGTAACTAGCCAAATCTAAAAGTCTTCTAATGTCTGTCGGGAAGTGGTTCTAGGCCAGTTCTTCACTACCTCTATCTTCTGCGAATCCACTTGAATGCCCTCCTTAGATACTACATGACCTAGAAAAGCAATAGACTACATCCAAAACTCACACTTGCTAAACTTAGCAAACAACTGGCAATCCTTGAGAGTTTGCAATACTGCCCTCAAGTGATTTACATGCTTCTCCTCACTCCGAGAGTAGATAAGGATATCATCAATGAAAACAATCATGAACATATCAAAATACTGCTTGGATACCCTGTTCATCAAATCCATAAAGGCTACAGGAGCATTCATTAGTCAAAAAAATATAACCACAAATTCATAGTGACCATACCAAGTTGTGAAGGTTGTCTTCGGAATGTCACACTCTCTTAACTCTGAGTTGATGATAACCATATCTGAGGTCGATTTTAGAGAAATAGCTGGCACCTTGAAGCTAGTTGAACAAGTCATCAATTCTTGGAATGGGATACTTATTCTTGATTGTGACCTTGTTTAACTTAAAATAGTCGATAAACATTCTGAGAGAACCATATTTCTTACGTATGAAAAGGATAGGAGCACCCCATGGAGAGATGATGGGCCTATTAAAACCCTTATCTAAAAGGTCTTTCAACTATTCTTTCAATTCCTTAAGCTCCGGTAGAGCCATTCTATAAGGAGGAATAGATATAGATTGCGTATCTGGGAGAAGGTCTATCCAAAGTCAATCTCCCCCTCAGAAGGGACTCTGAGCAGATCTTTAGTAAATATATCAAGAAACTCATATACTATCGAAACTGACTAGAGGGATGGAGCTTCATAATCAAAATGCATAACCCAAACTATATAATAGATATACCCCTTAGAAATCAATTTCCTAGCCTTGAGATAAGATATGAAGCGACCTTTTGAGGATGGAGGACTACCCTTCCACTCTAAGACATGCTCATTTGGAAACTTGAAACTGACTACTCTGGTTCGGCAATCAAAAGAGGAATAACATGCATGCAACCAATCCATACCAAGAATAACATCAAAATCAGTCATCTTCAACTCTACTAGATCGCCTGAGGTGACTCTATGAAGAACTGAGATAGGACAACTTATGTAAATTCTCTTGGCTAATACTGACTCACATACAGGAGTGGAGACATAAAAGGGTTCTAAGAGTTGTTCAAGTCTGACTTCAAACTTAGAGGCAACATAAGGGGTCACAAAAGATAAAGAAGCTCCAGGGTCTAATAAAGCATAAAAATCATGGGAGAAAATTCATAACATATTGGTGACTACATCAGGTGAGTCCTCCTGATCTTGGAGAGATGACATAGCATAGAGACCGTTCTAGCGCTGACTATCACTTGTGCCAGAAATTGTACCCTGCTGAGTTGTACAACCTTCTGAAGCTACTGAAGTAGATTGTGTCCTGCAACCTCCATTTCCCTTCCTTGATGAAGGGTAATCCTTGATCCTATGACCAATCAATCTGCACCCAAAGCATCCACCTGTGCCATAAAGGTACTCTCTAGGTTGACTTTTCCCACACTTGTTGCAAATAGAGTAGGAAGCCCCTTTTGCAACACTTCTCTGTGACTGAGAACCTGATCCTTTACTTGCCTGATCATACCTAGGCCTAGGTACCTGAGTAGGATCACTAGAGGATGATGGTATTGGTCCTAATGACCTTTTCCAGAAAGAAGACTGGTGTCCGCTCTGGACCTCTGATGACTAAAACCCGAATTTTTTGTCCTTGCCCTTTTTTTCCCTCGATATTTCCTTTAACTTATCTTTCTCAATCTACTGAGCATATGTCATGAGCCTGGAGATATCCATATCCCCTAATAAGGAGCATACCTAGAAAGTTGAGTGAACTTTAGCCCATACTCTTGGACTGACATCGAACCTTGCCTCAATTTCACAAACTTTTCAGCCTTGGCCTCTCTCAACTCCCTAGGGAAGAACCTATCAAGAAATGATCCCTAAAAGCACTCCGAAGTCACTAGAACTGCATCCCTGCCCCTAGCATCTTTCCACTGAGTATACAAAATATGAGCCACGTCCTTAAGCTGATAGAAAGCTATCTCGACACTGTCAAAACCAATAACTTACATCACTTCCAAAATCTTCATCACCTCATTAATGAAATATTGTGGGTCCTCACCATCCTTAGACCCCAAAATCTCTGACAGGTTCATATGAACGAAGTCTCAAACTCTGGCAGTAGCTATCCCACCATGAGGGTCAGCAGGAACATGTGCTTGCTGATTAGCCTAATTGGTCATTGCATGTGCTAACATCTAAATGGCATTTTTAAACTCCACATTAGTGACCACGTGGTCCATAATTGGAGGATTAACATTCGAACATTGGCTTTGCAAAGAGGCACGACTCTATAAGGAGGGATGATCTGAAACACATAAAGATTAGATTAGAGAGGAGAAATAGAGTTAAACACTATCACACGACCTTGATCACGAAAGAAGTGATGTTTTTTCTAAAACATCTCGTAGCCTCCCTCTCATAAGTATGGAGTGCTTCACACCTGTAAAATAGACTTTACTCGATGCGGTTTTTAGACATCCTAGGACTCTTGAACCTGATGCACTGATACCAAAATTTTCACGCCCCGAGGCTACCCTCTAGATGTAACACGGGACCCGAGACCACAAGTAGTCCTAAGTTAACCCTTGGCCTTAGCATGACTTAAACATAACATAGATAATCATAGCAGAATCATAAATTGAGTAATAGGCAAACCAACTCTACATAAGATAAAAGTCTAAGTGTGTCAAATCTGAAACATCCCATAAAGACTATCTAGCTATGCTTGAAAAGCCTCTAAACTGATAGGATGAGTTACTGGGACAAGACCCCAGCTAACTCTAAGTATTGAAAGAAAATCATAAAAATAAGCAAAACTGATCACTAAGTCCTCGGATGATGAGGACTTACCAAAGCGACTGGAAACCCTGTTGAACTCTAGCCACGAGTCTAAGAGCGAAAACCTGAAACTGCATCATAATTGGATGCAACAAAAGAAGTATGCATCAGTACTATAGGATGTACTAGGTATGTGGGCTTATGCAATATTATGATAAAACATACTTGAAAACATGCTTAAAATTGAGTTCATGCATAGTTAGAAGAAATCATAAGTGAATATCATAATTTGAGCATAAGTCATGAAATATTAAGCCAAGCTTCAAAATAGAATATCATATAACTTAGTAGCTTGAAAACATTTATCTGAGAGTTTCTCTTGACCGACATTAAATCATGTAAGGTATTATGGAGTCCAGTGTCATGCACCTGTACCAAAAAGGTTGTCCTAACTGGCCAAGGTTGGAACCATATTCATAAGGATCCTGAAATAAGCCCAAAAGGGCAAGTTATGATGGCGATGTAGTTTTGGACTTGAGTTATCTAGAACCCTCATCGCTCAGTGCTAAATACTACTCCTAAAAATATATCATAGTGCTCACATACATGCGACATACTAGATGTCAAAACTTATTCATTGTCATAATGGTAAACCTGGATCTTCATAATACTCACAAACCTTGTTTTTTTAAAGATAATTCATAAGTATTGATGGCACGTTGGGATGTCATGTCTTAATAAATAATATCTTAAAAGCTTGCATGGCACTAGTTCAAATACATAATCTTATATAATTTCATAAAAAAGAAATTGGGCATGCAATTTCTTGAAATACATAAGGTCGTGTTGTCTAAACATCCAAATTTTCTTAATACAAGCCAAGCATGTAAAATTGGGTTAGGGTTGCGCTTCAAATCATGAGATAAATAATCACTTGTAAACACCCAAGAAAAATCATACAATTAGAATTAGAAATCATAGGAGAATCATGAGGAAAACAAATTTATAGATATCCATAAAATTGGGTAAGAACCCTAATTTGAGAAATTCATGAAATCAAATAGAGATTCGGGGTTTTGGGCATAAGGGTGAAAGAAATCCCTTATTGAATGCCCACATACCTGAACTTGAAGCTTTCTTATCTTATAGCTTGGGATGGAGGCTTGTATATTAAACCCTAGACCTTAGAGCTTGAGAGGAGAATTATTTTGCTCTTTTGGAACTTGATTCAGAGAATGGAAGAGAACTTAGACTATGTGGGAATAAAACCCTCCTAATTTTACTCAAAACGACTTATCTTAGGAGTTAAAAGAGTGGAGAATTACAAAATTACCCCTAGGAAATAAACTTAGAAAACTACTAAAGAGACTCGGGTTCAGGTTCTATGGACCCCATCTACGGCCCATAGATGGAACCACAGCTCGTGGTTTGTGGTCGTGGTTCCTGAACCAAAATATAGGTTGCGGATCTGATTACCACAGAGGGGTTTCATGGCCTGTGGAACCATACACGGTCTGTAGCCGTGTTCGTGGTTCTTAAAGAAATGGCTGACCCTCAGTATGATTTCCACGAGGGAAAACCATAGTTCATGGTTTGATCCATGACCCTTGGATCCCTGTTGTGGGTTCAAATCAGAGAAAGGTCTACGCAGATCTGATTTCACGAGTCCTTTCCACGGCCCATGGTTCAATCGATGGCTCGTGGTTTGGGCCCGTGGACCCTGGACCCTGGGAACTTTAATTTTTCTTAAAAATCCAAGTTTAAAACCTAGTTCAAATTTTGGGATGTTACAAGAATAAAATAGGGATTATTGAAAAATAACCCAAAAAAACTTAATAAGTGCAAGTAAATTGCCCATAGTGTCATCGCGATGGGCTATTTCTTATCACAATGAGTCATCACAACAAGGACGACTCATCACGATGGCCCATCACGATGATCTACCCCTTCTTTGTGATGAAGGGCAATTGCTAGAACATCATAATCTTACCCCAAACCCCTTATTTCACAACAAACTTCATTTTCTAGATAGCACAGATTAATTCCAGTGTGGAAACTATTTTATTTGGAGTTTTATTAACTCGATTCCCATCCCAAAATTTCCTACGAGACCCTAAGTCAATCCACTATCCATAAATAGACTCCACCCTATCATATAATAAAAAATGAGACTCTAACCATCTCTAAGGCATAGAATACTAGATTTTCATCAAAGCTCACTCTAGCCTGAGATTTTATCAACTTTTCTCCTATGGACTTTCCTAGTCGGGTACTTATGCTCTTATTTTACTATAATGATGGAACAGGTCGTTAAACCTATTTTAGAGTCATAACCTATTACCATGCACTGTTAGTACCAAATCATTTCATATAATGACAAACAGATGTACCAAAAGTACATATCAAAATTGTGGAATTTCGCCAAAAAATTTCCAAATATTGACCCATAGGCTAATCCATGGTCTGTGGTTTGAAATTATGATAGTAACTTCAACCGCAAATGAACTCTATCAAAATTCTTTTACCATATACTTTTTTGAAGGTTTTTATGATGGTATTTTATGGCCCATACATGGAGTGTACAATCATAGGTCCCTTTGCGAATTAGAATTCCTCAAAAGGTACAGTCTCTGTAGTTTTCTGCAAGGTGATATACAGACTGTAAGTGAATTTACAAACGCAAATCACTATGTGAAGTAGAAGGTTTTAAAGATAATTCTATGAAGTTGTTTACATTAGGATCTACGACTCGTAAGTCATGTCATGAACGTGAATCCCGTTGTGGATCAAAAAAATTTCACACTTAGCATTTTTTTCATTTCATTCACTTTACGAAGGAAGGACAACTTTTACGATCATAGATGGGATCTACAGATTGTAGAAGTTATCTTTTTCTATTAACACAGTGTATACACAATTAAGACCCCCATATTTTTCATTGAAGTTCTTAAGAAACAATACCCATAAACCGACGATGTACTCATCTTCTAGATCGACAAAGATCATGAAAATTTAAGGTATTTACACCTATTCAGGGTTCCTTTGGGTTTGACAACCCATGACATTTCTTCCTTATCCTTGACTTTTTGGGTGTTATTAGGCTATTATGAATATGATCTAACACATTAGGCCTTCTCTAGCATGTATATTTAGCATAGGCTTACCTTGATCTTGAGGATTTTGAGCCGTTCTGGAAATAGTGTGGCTTTGTATGCATATGTGAGATAGAGAGAAGAAAAGGGAATAAAATCAAAGAGTAAAAGGAGCGGATCTAGTAGTGTGGGGGGGATTTGATATAAAGGTAAGAATTTGAGGAGTCTATTTTACTATTATACAAGGGAGAAAGAAAGGTGGGAAGTTTAAAAGGTGAGGTCTGGGTATTTATACCCATCCCCAATGTACAAGACCATCAACAGTTGTGGATGGGCCTTACGGTCCAAGACATGGCTCGTGGAAGGTCCTGAAGCATTTTTGGTTTTAAGTTGGATACATGACCATAAATTGTATCGTAAATCAATTTATGGACAATGGATCATTTACCTAGACCATGCAATGATATAGGTCTAAGATACACTCATTTTCACTATTTTTTGCCCATATTTGAGACTTTTTAAGGATAATCTTGCTTGGTACTTGTAGATTATGATTGATTTCATGATTTGGCACTTATGTAAGATGTTTTAAGAATTTTAGGTGAAAGAAGCTTAAAAGGGAGAAGAAAAGAGCAATTTTTTCAAAGTAGAGTCCCAAAACGATGTTAGAGGCTCGCAGGGCGAGTTCCACGACGAAAGAAGTGGGGGTTTGGGGGGAGGAGAATACACCCCCTCTGAGTTTTATACCCTAAGAATAATAGGTCTAGGTAAATTAAGAGGGGATTGTGAGGCAAGCTCTAGGGCCAGCAGAGGAGGCCTAAATCGCGAGCGAATGAGGTTCGTGGAAAATTTTCCCTTTTTCATACTCCGACTTGGATGGGTCTTTAGGATAATTTTTAACTTTATAAAATACCCCCCAGGTCATTTTTAGCTCTGAATAGGGTTTTGTACAAAAAGTATGAACATCAACATATATATATAACTTTCTTTTATGAAATTTATAGTTATATTTTATTCTCTTAACCTAGTGATTACTATTTTATTGCTTCGAGAACAATATAATAAATGGATAATTTCTAGAAGAACTCATGAGATGGAGTCTAAAAATAAAACGTGAGTTAAAGGGAGTAGGATGAGTCAACTGATAGATTTGCGGCTACTACAGAGACATACCTAGATCTCCCTACTTGGATCAAATATAGAAAGATAACTAAATGCATACAAATTGGTTTGTCTATCCCCACTTAACGATGTAGTTAGACACTCAGTAGAAGGTTTGAGGTGCGAGAGCCAATGACCATGATATCAACCCTGCGATTCATCAATTTAATAGATGTCTTAATCATACTTAAATAACTATATAGAATGTAAAAAGTGAATACGCAAAGAGACATAACCCGAGGTCTTAATAACTCTGTGAACAACTCCTAAATCTTACTCACAATTTCTTTAATCTCATAAGTAAAAGTAATTTAAAAACTTCCATCTCTAAAATTGGACCACACATACTTTTACAGTCATAGTATCATATCACTAGCTTGTCAGCATAAGTCCTTATAGGTTTGACAATCCTGATTGTTTTACAGTTACATTATTATTTAAAATCATGTAATCTTTCATGAAGAATTGTGCCTGACCCACAACAAGGCTTTGGCACCGTCTCCAGGGACTAAAAGTATTGATAAGTTAAGATTTGCTATTTTTTTTATTTTTTTTAGAGTTAACAACTTGATCTTAGTGATGTGAGGCTAAAAGTAGTGATTATGTTATAGATTCCCTCACATTTCACTTGTTTTAAGATATTTTCTAGCTTACATTATATGAAATACGCTTATGTAACTTGTCTTGATGTGTAGGTTGAATGATGAAGGATTTTACCTCAGTCTACACCCTGGACATAACATAGTACTTGAAACCCAAGATAACCCTTGGAACTAGCATAATACTAAAAATTCAACAATAGTATTGAGCAGAAGCTTAAAACATGCTAAGTGAGCTGAACTAAAATATATAAATACATCTGAAGTAAAAAAAGATACACAATTCTAAGAAAAACCCAATAACTGAAAGTCTGACTACGTCTAAAAGCCTCTACTACTAGAAAAGAGGAGTTGTTGGGACAAGACCCCAGCTAACTCTAAAATGTCTGAAATGAAAGTACTAAAATAACTAAAGTAAGGTTAAGATCTAAGTCCCCGAATGATGAGGACTCACAAAACTGATGATGGTGTTTCTGAACTACTAGCCACGAGTCAGAGAATGAGCTGTTGAATCTACATCATGAAAGAATGCATCACAAGAAAGTATGTGATTAGTACTATGGAATGTACTGAGTATGTGAGATAATTCCCTAGCTCTTAAATCATAAGAAATATATATATATAATGAAAGCATAGATGAAAACTAGATTAAGTATAAACATCTGAGAATGCATAGGTCAAAACTGTAAACATGAGCTCTTTTACTGAAGAGAGTAGAAAACCTGTCTGTATAGTAAACTGTGAGAAATCATGATATTAAAACATACATAAAACTACTAATTGAGGGTTCATAAACTTAAAACATGAAGTACGTCTGTAAGTCATAATATAGTTTAACTGAACTAAAAATTACGAATCATCTATATAGTCATGTTTAAAATCAGTACTGAGAGGAGTTTCTTATAACCGACATAAACCAGGTGAGAAAATATGGATTCCAACATCTAGCCCACGTGGGGGAGGGATGTGTATACCTTTCCATCCGTATAGAACTTAACTCGGATAAATCCACTAATTTGAGCCCAAAAGGGCTAAGGGTGACACTGTCAACTGGTGAGACCCCTTTATCCTACGGTGGTACGTAGTTCTGGGACTTGACCTATATGGAACCTATGTACACTCGGTATTAAATCAATACTAGGAGGTTTCTTATAACCAACATAAACTAAGTGATCAAACATGGAGTCCAATGTCTAGGCCATGTGGAGTAGGTTTGTTCTATACCTTGTCATCACTATAGAACCTAACTAGGGTGTATCCACTAAACTGAGCCCAAAAGAGTTAAGGGTGACACTCTAAACTTGTGATAATCCCTTTATCCTAAGGTGGCATATAGTTCTAGGACTTGGGCTATCTGAAATCCTTGTCTGTTCTGTACTAAATACTACTCCCAAAATTGTATACTATTTGCTCATATTAGATAAAACTGTCTGTTTTAAAATAAGAATAAACTAGTTTAAATTACGTTTTCTAAAATACTCAGCTAGCCATGCTAAATATTCTTGGATACTAATGTCATGAGACCATATATGCTAAATCATACTGAAATTAGGCTGAAGCCTGCTAAATCATGCATAGTTCTTTCATACTAAAATAACTGTATTGAAAACCATGGGAAATCATGCATAATCAGTTTTATTTAATAAGAACCAAAGTCATTAAATATCATGAGGAACTGAATGTCAAGAAATAATCATAGTTGGGTAAAAACCCTAAATCATAGTCATGGATATTATACTGAAAAGCTAAAGTTTTAGGCATTAGGGTGAAAGGAACCCTTACTGGATACCCATATACCTAAATACTAAAGAACTTTGAAATAAAACTTAGAGATAGTGGCTTGGAGAAGAACCCTAGGCCAAAATTCTGAGATCATTTTTTTTGCTTCTTTCTGAAGTTGAATCATGGGAATATGGGGGAAAGGATCAACCAATATGATATACCCACTCTTAGGGACATTAAACGGCATATTAAAGGGCTTAAAAGTGGGGAAAAGACTAATTTACCCCCAATGCAAGAGTTTAAAAGAATTGGAATTGGAGTTTCCACAGATAGGTCAACGGTCCTTGAACTGTGTTGATGGACCATAGACTGGCCCATGGTAACCTGGACTTAATCTGGAGGTTTTGGTTCTCAATTTCATAGGTGGGTCGACGGTCCTTCCTTCAAGAATACAAACCATCCTATCATTCATGGTCTGATCCTAAGGAAATGATGGTCTTTGGGACTTGAAGTTTATGGTTGAAGCGATGGCTCGTGAAATAGGTGAATGGGTCATCGATTGATCCGTTCTTATAAACTCAAAATTGACACTTCTCAGATGGTGTTCTACATTTGACAGAATGGACCCATGATGAACTGAGATTTCACGATACTTTTGACGCTTAAAATAAAGGATTTGGGGAGTTCTTAAGTGTATTTGGTTATATATGATATCTGTTTTCTACATGTGCAGGAAAAAGTGTTGAAAAGATAAAAAGATAGGAAAGTTGTTGTTTCTGGGGAAAAAATGATGCCCCACGGGCATGGGTGCCACTATGACGCGTGGGAATGAACGTGAAAATAAAGCAGTGAAATCACAAGGCAAGGACCTGTCCCACGACCAAAAAGAATGGGAGTTAGAGGTACCATGGGCTATCACACTTGCCCGTGGGAATGAACCAGAGGAGCTAAGGCAAGAACTAGAGTTTAGACGCCCAGTCACGATGCCCGTGAGAGCTGCGACAGGACATCACCTGTGCTCCTTAAAAAGAACCAGAAGAGATGACAAGTCAGATGACCTTGGTGATGGTAGATCGTGATGGTTCGTGGTATCCACGATGGCCCGTCAGCCTTGCCCATGAAACCTTGGCAGAATTCATAACACAAAGTCAAGAAGACCCGATGAGTTTCCTACAGTGCTCGTGGCACCCACAACTGCCCGTGGGTCCTGCCCATCAGAATAGCCATGTTCTAACTTTTCTAGTTCAGTCGGAAATTGGTCTTTATTGTCTATAAATACCTTCCCTAGGGTTTTATTTTGGAGGTTATGCAATTTTGGGACATCATACTAGATTGTTGACAATATTATTCCATACTTTTGGGAATTCAATTATTTGTTCTTGATTATTAAAGTGTTCTTGAGAATTCAAAATTCTGGTTTTCTTTACTTATTATTGTAAGTTATAATCATGATCTCTTCATCAAAATCTGATTGTTTTCTTACAACGATGAGTAGCTAAATCCATAACTAGGATTGTGGAAACCATGAAGGATTAACAAAGTAGGCAAAGTACTTAGTAATCCTAGAATGGTGTTCATGCATGTATTGTTCTTCCTCTCGCTTTGATTGCTTTTTAAGGGTTACAAACGTTAGAACTCGCCTTATTCTTACTTGCTTGACCAAAGGGGTAACGAATGGGAAAGGTGATTACACAACAGAAATTTGAGGCTACCAACCCTCACCTAATTAGCTTGAATTTTCCCAAAGAAAGCTAATCTGGGATCACTGGTAAGGGTTAGCAAAGCAAACGCCCGTAGACTGACCAAGTTGCGTGGTGACATTCCTCTATTGGGTTAACCATCTACTTAGAAGAACCTAACTTACTAATCTTTCATGTATAGCACTAGACTGGATTGTTGGTACAACGCCTTACTGCGTTCTGAACTCATGGGGAACAGTACTATAGTCGCTTCTCTTATTGATTACAATACTTAAAAATGTTACTCTGTTACTTATTCGAATATTAATTACAAATATTACTTGATACTTTAAAACCCCCTATTGGGAAAATAAACGGCTAAGAGCACAAATAAGCATAGTTGACCTAAGTCCTACCATATTCCCTGTGGGATCGACCCTAACCTTCATTGGGTTCTTATACTTCTTTTGGAGGTGTAATTTGGGCATATGAAATTTTGGCGCTATTACCAAGGAATACAGTTTAGGATTAAGAGCAATTTTATTTATTTCATTATTAGTCTTTATTTTCTGATTTACTTTTTTGTTGTTTTTATTTTGTTCCATAGGTTGTACACTTGTGCATGCCCAGTACACAGAGTCAAGGAAATTCCCTAATTCCATTTGATATCGTACACCAACAAACTCTGAGAAACATGGTGAAGGAAGGGGTTGTCAAGATACCAAAATAGGCCATAGCTCGGATGTTGGCCAAAGAACAAAAAAGGCAACAGGTAGCTAAAGCTACCCAAATTGCACATGATACTCAGGTTTTCATAGACTTAGCAACTCAGAATATTGTAGCTGAGCAAGCAAGGCAAGAGACTTCCCACTAGGATACATTGAATGCTCAAGCTGCAAGAGATGAGAGAGCCCGTTGCAATATACATCAAGATCCGATTGCATTGAGAGGGAATAGGGGCCGCCAATTTCAGTAACCCTGACACATCCCTTGCTAAACTTTTGATGAGTATGAAGCCAATATTGATGACACAGGAACAACAGACCTGATAGTACTGCCACCACTGCCCTAGGGTATGAAGTTTGACATTACAAGCACTATGATCCAGTTCCTGAACCTGAAGGGATTATTTGCTGGCAAGTCTACTGATGATGCTAATTTTCACTTGGTCAACTTTGTAGGGATCTGCAAGGCTTACAATCTGCAAGGAGTAGGCTAAGATGCTATCAAATTATGATTATTTCCATTTTCTTTGACTAGAGAAGCAATACTTTGGCTTATTGAACTTCCTGATAATTTAATATTCACATGGAGGGAACTAAAAAGTTAGTTTCTGGAGAGGTTCTTCCCTCCATCAAAGATATTGCAGTTCAAGTAGGAGATCTATACTTTCAAGCAGTTGAACATTGTAGCACTATATGAGACATGGCTTAGGTTCAATAAGAAGCTAAAATAGGTGCCGAATCACATGATTCCTTTGGATCATTTAATGGAGATTTTCTACAGAGCACTAAATGCAAACACAAGGTAGTGGCTGATACAGTCACTGGGGGAGCATTCATGGAAAATACTTACACAGAAGCTTCAAAGATGCTTCACAGAGTTACAAAGATGAACAAGGCCTAGCATACAAAAGATTCTGAGAGTTTAGCAGGGACTTATGTTATAGGGTAATCCATAGACCAGCAGGAGTTGCAGGAGCACAGACAGGATATCACAAAAATAAAGACAATTATGGATCTAAATTGCAAAACAAATCCTTAATAATGGGACTGAAAAGGTGAATATTGTAGGTTCACAATGTAAAGCACCAAGACAGGAAGGGTTTGAATTTGATGAAGAAGACAACTATTTGAATGATTAGGTGGTGGATTTCTGGGCCAACTGCTAAGGTTCCAATCAGGACACTTGGCATGGTTAAGTAAATCAAGGTCGAAATAGAGATAGAGACAGAGATAGAGATGACAACTATAATCGATCTGGGTATATAGACAGGAGCAGAGGTAGAGATATAGATGGTGACTGGAATAAGAAGAAAGGCTATAAGAATGATTAAAGTGGCCCAAATGTTCCTCCTGGAAATCATGAAGGATCTCCCACCTTATTCAAGATGGAAGACATATTGTTAAGGGTGTTGAAGAAGGTAGAGACAAGTGATGATAGTTTAAAAGAGATTCATGCTGATATCTCAGTCATGAATCAGAAGGTAAAGTCGCATGCCACAACTATTAAGCAGATTGAGCAGTAGTTGGGACAAATGTCTGCGGCCCTAAATTAGCATCAGAAGGTTACACTTCTGAGCAATATAGTTCAAAATCCAAAGAATGATAGGCATTACATGGCAGTGACTACTTGAAGCGGAAAGAAGACTATTGATCCTCCTGCCTTTATAGTTGTGGAGGAGCTGGCTGAGCCTGAAATAGATGGAGATGATATCGTAGTTGAGCCTAAAGTAAAAGGTGGTGAAGAGGGACAAATGGAAAAAGAGCTAGCTACTACCAAAAGAAAGGAAGAGGAGGTACATAAAGTTTTCAAGCCTATGCCTAGACCTCCTGCGCCTTTCCCTCAAAGACTATCCAAAAAGGTCGAAGAAGGCAAATATCAAAAATTCATCTCAATGTTGAAGTAGCTTTTGGTCAACATCCCTTTGGTAGAAGCACTGGAACAGATGCCTGGATATGTGAAGTTTATGAAGGACTTGGTGACGAAGAAGAGAACTGCCAATTTTGAGCCTGTAAAAAATCTGCACCATTGTAGTGCAATTGTTTCCCGTTCTCTTGTGCAGAAAAGGGAAGATCCTGGAGCTTTCACTATTCCTTATACTATTGGAGCATTTTATTTTGCCAAGGCATTGTGCAATTTAGGTGCAAGCATCAATCTTATGCCATTGGCAGTGTTCAATAGTTGGGCTTGGGAGCCTCCACACTGACAATAATGCGGCTATTAATGGCAGATCGCACCGTGAAGAGGCCAGTGAGTATCCTGTAAGATGTGCTTATAAAAGTGGAGTCCTTTATCTTTCTTGTAGACTTCATTATTTTAGACTCTGGGGTAGATTTTGAGGTCCCCATCATTTTGGGGCGACCATTCCTAGCCACTGGATGTACTTTAGTTGACTTGGAGATAGGGCAGATGAAGCTTAGATTAAATGATGAAGAAATGACTTTCAACCTGTGCCAATCAATGATGCCCCATGATGATATGTGGGTAGTCTCAGTTATTGATGTTATTGATGAGGAACAACCATTAGTGCTGGTAGAGGAGCAATTGGGTATCGAAGCACTTGCAGCCGTGATCATGAATTTTGATGGGGAAGACATTGATAAATATGAAGACATGGTGGAAGCAGTTCCTGGTATGGGGTCTTACTCATATTCTCCAAAGAAGCTCAATATGGACTTGAAAAATTGAGTAACTCCACCAGCTAGACTATCCATTGAGGAGCCTCCAGTCTTAGAGCTCAAGGCACTTCCATCACACTTGCAATATGTTTTCTTGGGAACCAACAACACTTTTCCTATGATTATTGCTATAGACTTAGGTGAAGGGCAATTTGAGGCTCTTGTGTCCGTACTGAAAAGGTTCAAAAGGGCCATTAGTTGGTCTATCGCTGACATTATTGGCATTCCACTAGGCATATGCACGCACAAAATTCAGCTTGAGCTAAATTTTGTCCCAAATATTGAGCATCAGTGTAGGTTGAATCAGCCTATGTAAGAGGAGGTCAAGAAAGATATTATCAAGTGGTTAGATGCAGGCGTGGTTCATCCAATTTCAGATAGTAAGTGGGTGAGCCCGGTTCAGTACGTACCTAAAAAGGGTGGAATCAATGTGGTGCCTAATGCTAAGAACGAGTTGATTCCTATAAGGCCAGTCATAGGCTGGCATGTTTGTATAGATTATAGAAAGTTGAATGCATGTATTAAGAAGGATTATTTTTTGATGTTGTTTATGGATCAGATGCTAGAGCATCTTGTTGGTAAAGAATGGTATTGTTTTCTTGATGGTTACTCAAAATACAATCAGATTTTGATTTCTCCTGAAGATAAGGAGAAGACCACTTTCACTTGTCCATATGGGACATTCGCATTTAAAAGGATGCCATTCAGATTTTGTAATGCACCAGAAACCTTTTAGAGATATATGATATCGATCTTTTCAGACATGGTCGAAAACATTATTGAGGTATTCATGGATGACTTCTCTGTTGTAGGTGATTCATTTGATAAATGTTTAGCCCATCTGAGTGGTGTGCTACAAATATGTGAAGAGTGCATCTTGGTGCTGAACTGGGAGAAGATCCATTTCATGGTCAAAGAAGGCATCGTGTTGGATCATCGAATTTCTAAGAAGGGTATTGAGGTTGACAAGGCTAAGATTGAGGTGATTAAAAAATTGCCTTCTCCAGTCTCAGTAAAGGGTATTCAAAGCTTCTTAGGGCATGTTGGGTACTATCGTAGGTTCATAAAGAACTTCTCAATGATTACACATCCCTTGTGCAAATTGTTAGAAAAGAATGTGGAGTTTGTATTTGATGAGGCGTGTTTGAAGGCATTCGAGTGCTTAAAGTTGCAGTTGATCTCAGCCATTATTATTGTTGGACCTGATTGGTCTGAGCCATTCGAGGTGATGTGTGATTCTAGTAGAGTAGTACTAGGAGCAGTCCTAGGCCAGAGATGAGAGAAGATTCTTCACCTTATTTACTATGCTAGCAAAGCACTGAACACCGCGTAGAAGAACTACACTATGACCGAATATGAGCTGCTAGTAGTGGTGTTTGCATTTGCAAAATTCAGATCTTATTTACTTGGAACCAAGGTGATTATGCACACAGACCATGCAACTCTCAGGTACCTTATGGAGAAGAAGGATGCAAAGCCTAGGTTGATTCGTGGGTGCTACTGTTACAAGAATTTGACTTTGAAGTCGAGGATCACAAAGGTACAAAAAATGAAGTGGTTGATCACTTGTCTAGACTTGAGGATGAGGCTATGTTGCAGCTGAAACATGAGCTAGAGATTGATGATGCTTTCCCAGATGAGCAAGTTTTGGTTGCTTCTCAGGATTTGATCCCATGGTATGCAGACATTGCTAATTAATTGACAAGTGATATAGTTCTTTCTGACCTGACTGTCCATCAGCAAAGGAAGTTCATGTCTGATGTGAAGAATTTTTTTTGGGAAGAGCCTTATTTATTCCGTGTATGTGGTGAAACCATAATTGGTAGATGCATAGCTGAAGAAGAGATGGAAGATATACTTGAGGTGTGCCATTCATCTCTTGTAGGGGGACATCATGGTGGCACTCGGATACCCCATAAGATTCTACAATGTGGATACTATTGTCCTAACCTCACAAGGATGCGCATGAGTATGCGAGGGCCTGCAATCGATGCCAAATGGAATAGGGTATATCAAGGAAGCATGAGCTTCCTCTTACTCATATCCTTGTTATTGAACTTTTGATGTGTGGGGAATCAATTATATGGGTCCTTTTGCGATGTCTAATGGGATGAGGTATATATTGGTTGTTGTTGAATATGTATCAAAATAGGTGGAGGCAGTAGTGCTTCCCAACAATGAAGGAAAAAGTGCCACAACATTCTTAAAGCAAAATATCTTCTCCAGATTCGGCATAACACGGGCGATTATCAGTCATAGAGGGTCTCATTTTTATAATAAGTTGTTTCGGGCTCTACTTAAGAAATATGGGGTGACACATAATGTGGCGACACCTTATCATTCGCAGAAGAGTGGGCAGGTAGATGTCTCAAATTATGAGATTAAGCCAATCCTCGCGAAGACAATGAATGTGCATAGAACCGATAAGTCTAGGAAGCTTGACGATGCCCTATGGGCGTATCGCACAGCTTACAAGACTCCTATAGGTATGTCACAATATAAGCTTGTGTTTGGAAAGGCATGTCATCTTCTGGGGAAGCTTGAGCACAAGGCCATGTGGGCACTCAAAAAGCTGAATTTGGACTGGTGTGCCACATCCTATCAGCAGCTTGGTCAGTTGAATGAATTAGATGAGTTTTGTCCAAATGCTTATGAAAGCTCAGCACTATACAAGGAGAAGATAAAGTTGTACAATGACCGGAAGATTGAGAAGAGAGATTTTCAGTCGGGTGATTTGTTCTACTCTACAATTCAAAACTGAGCTTATTTCCAGGCATGCTAAAGTCAAAATGGATGGGGCCATTTCGAGTGGTGCAAGTATCCCAACATGGTGAAATAGAGCTTGAGAATCGTGATAGAAAGTAGTTTAACGCTAACAGTCAGCGTGTTAAAGACTATTTGGGAAATGCTGAAGAAATCAAGTTGGTTTAAATTTGGGAACTTGGTGATGTCTGATTAACCAAGTGACATGCATCATGCCGTGACATTAAATCAGTCGATGCATGGGAGGAAACCCATGATGGAAGCTTGATGAAGTTTGAGTAGTCAAGTGACCTGCATCATGCCGCGATGTTAAATCAGGCGCTGCATGGGAGGCAACCCATGGACTAACATTTGTTTAATAGTGCAAGAGTTGATATAATCGAAAAGGGAGAATTTGTAGAAAAGGGGATCCCACAGGCATCTCTGACGGGACATCACAAGTCCCACGGCCCATGGGAAATAGGTGTGCAACATGGAAACCAAATAATAATCTCACTGGCCCATTCCCACGTCCCGACAGGATGGGCCATCGCAACCCTAATGGGAGTGGGAATAGAGTTCCACGCCCAGGTAAGTTGAACTGTGATGGGTCATTGCATTCCCCACGGGTGTCGCGATTGCCTATTGTCTGGGTCGAGAAAATTCAATTTTTTTTAAATTTAATGGCTGACCCGACCCGACCCAGACTCTTTTCCCCTTTCACCCGCGTCTAAATAAGATTTGACCTCATTTAATTGAGGTCAAACGCATACAACTCCCTCCACACTCTCCCAACCTCTCATGTTTCTTCCAACTATCCCGTCCACTCTCCCCATCACCATTCATCACTCCCCCACGTTCCCTATACACAAAATCACAAAGGCACGCTAAGCAAGTTCACAAAACATTCAAGTGTTGATTTTCAAGATATTTTTGCAAATCAAGAGTAAGTTCTATCACTCTAATGGTTCCAATTTTTTTTCTTGATGTTTTATTGTATGTGGGTTCATATGTATGTATATGATTCATGAAAGATTTTGGAGAACCCTAGATGTGAACTTTGCATAAGTCGTGTATTTGTATATGTTGATAGCTATTTAAGGGAACTAGAGTTTTGGTGATTATGTTAATGTTATGTGGATAGGTTGTTCAAAAATATAGGAATAGGAGTTGTTTGGAAGGGATGGTTCATTTGTTAACATAGAAAAGGGGGAAACAAATTTTTGTTGCTTTGATCCCACGGGCAAGCACGACAGGACGTCAGAACCATGATGGGTGTCAGAGTTGGGCATAGGAAATGGAAAAATGCCTGAAGAGGCTACTGTACCATTCTGACGCTTGACCCTAATAGGATGTCAGAACTCTCACACCCATGGCAAGCCACTGTGGGAGGACAAAAACATTGCCAGTCATGCTTCTGCCTCATTCCAACGCCCTCTTCGATAGGCCATCAGACCTCTCGCGCTCATGGGAGCATAAAATTGTGTAAAATTTTTTATCTTTTTGGTTTCTGTTTTTGGTTCAAGTTACTAACATACTTCACCAGCAGGTACTAAATGGCACCAGTAATTGTACTAAGATGAGGGAGGGCCCGAAAAGGCAAGGAGAAAGCCATTACAACTCGCCTTCTAGACCAACCCACTAAGTTTGAAAGCAAGAAGAGCGAGTCAAACAACCTCCCCCTTGCCCGTTTGACCAAAAGGAAGCTGGTGCTATCATCTTCTTCTCAGTCTGAAGAAGAATAAAGTGATGCACCTGAGAAGGATCAGGCATCAGAACACACTTCCCCCCAGTTCTAAGAGGGGGGAAGAATCCTCATCCGAGTCCACTGGTTCAAAAAATGAGAGCGACACTGCTCTCTCACCGGTAAAGGGAGGTCAAGACTTAGCCATATAGGTTTCTAGTGGCAAGGAGACTAAGTCCAGTTCTGGCGATTGTTCATAGTCAAGTTCCGGTAAGGATGTTGATGCCGGTTCAGAATCTGACACAGAAAACATAACTCCTAAAAAGAAAATGACCTCACCTACTCAAAAAGTTCCCAGGACGACTCTTGCGATTTCATCCAAAGATATCAAAATCTAGGAAAAAAAACTAGGTAGAGTGTGACAGGTGCCATGGAGATCTTTGACTACAAGTTGGAACTCAGGAAGAAGGGGCACATTAAATGCCCCATTGCAGAAGAATGGAGGATTGACTCATCATAATTGAAAGACCTCCCAAAGATGGATGATCCTTTATGCTACTATAAGCTTAATTGGACTAGCAAGCAACTGCTCGAATATCAGCCAGTCATAGTACGAGAGTTCTATGCAAATTATCAGGCCACCCAAGACATCTTATGCAATAAGGGACAGAAGATCATTGATAATGCCCGCTCTTGAGAGCTCTTGAGAGCGTTCCAGTCCAAGGAGTCCCGATAGACATATCAGCCAGAACAATCAAAAGATTTCTCTATGGTCTTGAATATGTCGAGCCATCCAACACACATGAGTATGATCATAATTATAAGAGCCAGGCAGAATAGGTAGCATGGTTGGAAAAAGTTCTGATAGAAATAGGGGTTCCAACTTGGTCGTATCAGAAGAAGCCAAAAATTATGAAATCCTCCCTCAAGTTTGAGGCAAAGATCTGATGGGCAGTAGTTCACCTCCGTCTCATGCCGACAGGGAGGGACAACCAGTTGACAATAGAGAGGGCTATTTAAGTGGCTAGTTTAATGTCGAAGTATAAGCTTAACTTTGGTAAGATCATCGTAGAGGATATTAGATAGTAGGTCGCTAAGATTGGCACTTTCTACCCTTTCCCATGCTTAATCATTGAGCTATGAAATCGTGTGGATGTACCGAGGTATGTTGGGGTTGATCACAAAGAGCAGGATATGAGTACTCCTCACCCGGATAGGTCAAAAGAAGAGAGCAAATCACTTCTAAAGGACAAGGAAGCCGCTTCCAGCTCAACTGAGCCAATAACCATACATGATACCTTTGTGTTGCCGTCGTAAGTGGTTCCATTCATTACTGCTTTTCCTACACCCCAAGGTAGATTGAATGAGGAGACCCCCTTCAGCTAGGGAAGAGGTTGTCGTCACTTCAAGACACCCACGCAGTACTACTTTTTTGACTCCTCGTGGGTTGATGTTTCTATACTAGAGATTGCTAAGGATCTTCCTCATCCACTACTTCCCCACCTCCACTACCGGAGCCTACTTCTGTGTATGCCCTCCACCCAGTGAACTTTGCTAACACTGTTAAGAAAATGATCAATCTAGAAAAGCATATGACACAGTTTGCTGAGCAAATTCCAATCTATTATCGAAGACTTTATACAACAAGCCATCACACCATTTGTCAATATGCATGGCCAGATTAATTCTATGGAAGAGAGGATCAATAATCGATTGGATGAGATGGGTACGGATGAGCTCATAGAGATGAAAGAAAATATTGCAGGGCTGCGAGCTAATGTAGATGAGCTAAAAAATTTCCTAGCCACGATGTACTCCAGTGTTCCAGTAGTAATGCTACAGGTGTCCAGTACGCCTATGCTGAATTTGTGGGACTGTGCCAATCCGGAGCTTCGATAGAAAGATGATGATGAAGAAGAGGCACTGGCTAGTCCTAGAGGAGAGAAGAGAAAGAGGAAAAAGAGAGATAAGAAATATTGGGATGAGGATGACGATGCCCAATTGAGCCCCAAATTGGTGGCTCGAAAAATAACATATGAGGAAAAGAGGAGAAAGAAACAGGAACTGAAACTGCACAAAGTATCCCTATCAAAGCACCAGATTTGAGTTGATGCTATCGATAGTGGTGGTTCAGGGAGTGGTGTTGCTGGCACTGCTGAGGCACCTTCTTCAGACCCTATTATGGGAGTTACTATTAATGAAGCTGCTCGGGCAGCTGGTGATGTTGAGAAGGCTGATGAGGAAGACTTTGTTGCTAAGAAGGAAGTAGGTACCGATCTAGCGAGCCCGACTACTACACAGGATGACGTGCTTAGGCACCACAGGTATGCCTCACCTCCCTTGTTTTTGATATTTTTAGTACATTAAGGATAATGCACACTTCTTTTTGATGGGGTGGGGGCAGCTTGGTCATCTTTATGTGTTTTGATAGAGTGTTTTGGCAAAGTCTAAGTAGCCAAAACACTCACGTCGTACCACGATGTTAAATCAGGTGTTTCATGAGAGGCAACCCATGAGGGTATCTATAAGGTACCCGCATCCTTGGAGTTTTCTTGTTGTGTTCTTTCCCTAAGGACTTTTAATTTTTGCTAAACCAGCATGTTTAGAATAGGATGTGTAGTTGTAAAAGAAAAATGGGAACATAATGCAGTCTGTGGCCTGATGTTGATACTATTTGTGAAAATGGAGACCCCTTCAATTTTTATGCAATCAACTTGTTAAGACTGACCTTGATGGATCTGTGCATTGACAGTATGTATATAAATATGATAAGTAGCTTAAGCGAGTGCATGAACTGATAGTTAGCGAATCATTAGTCTTAACTCTATGCCATGTGTGGGTGAGCTAATTTTGTATCGTTCTTGCTGTAGGTGTCAATCTAGAACTTTCTTGGTTAGTCTTACCTTGGTTGTAGAATAGTTGGTTAGGATATGATCATAGGTTATTTTTGAATGAAGTCCACTTAACCCAAATGACCTGCCAAATGACATTGATTCCCTTTGATCCATGATTTTGAGCTTGAACTGATCTTTTTTTATTATTAGCCTATTCACCTTCCCTGTTTCCTGTAAACCTCTGTTTTGGTCTTGGTCCCTCCTTGGACATAGTGTTTATTTTAACTCAGGCAAAACACCTAAGTTGAGGGTGGATACTGTAAGGGTAAAATAGGAAGAATAGGTATGAAAAGATCAGGTTAGTATTGAAAAGGAAGATAACATGTGTGGTTTGTGTGCTACAAAAAGAAAAAAAGTGCAAAAATAAAATAAAAGCCACACCCGATGCTTGATTAAAGTGAAATGATAACAAAAAAGGGAGAATAAGGGAGGAAAAGATTTTGGTCTAAAAGTAGAGAATAAAAGTAAGCTTAGTGTCAAGGAGGGCATAGTCACTATTACCCAAATATACCATACCCGTTCCTGAACCTACATTACAAGCCTAATAAAGTTTTATAGTGATCCTAACCCAACTGTTTGAAAATTGAGGCATAGAAAAAAGGGGCAAGCCTATGGTATTGTGGATGTACAGCTTGAACTTCTTTGCGAGAGTGAGTGTGATCCAGTCCTTGTTTGTTGAATGAAATTTTGTGTGAGTTGGACTTCTTTGTTGTGAGGGCACTACAGTAGACTTTGATTGTTGATTCATCGGATTAATTTCTTCTGTGTATGTTAGCTTGTTCATTCATATGATGTTGTCAGCCATAGATCCATCTTGATTTGTCTTGATAACTTGGATATATGCACTGTTTTGTACTGAAAAGGAGTGGGTGTTGATTTTGTGAACTGAAATGGTTGAACCATATGGCTGTTATAGTTTCTAGGTTTCTTTTTCTTAAGCGTCATTTTAGTTTAGTTTTATTTTGTTGCTTGAGGACAAGAAAAAATTTTAAGTTGAGGGTATTGATGTGCCGAGATTTCACGATACTTTCGATGCTTAAAACGAAGGATTTTTGGAGTTTTTAAGTGTGTTTTGTTAGATATGATCCCCATTTGCTACATGTGCAGAGAAAAGTGTTGAAACGATAAAAAGACAGGAAAGTTGCTATTTATGGGTAAAAAGTAATGCCCCACAGGTGTGGGAGCCACCACGACCCATGGGAAGGAATGTGAAAAACAAAGCAATGAAATCACAAGGCAAAGACCTATCCCATGACCAAACAGTACAAGCGTCAGAGATACCACTGGCCATCACACTTGCCCGTGGGAATGAACTAGAGGAGCTAAGGCAAGAACCAAAGTTCAGACGCCCAGTCAGGACACCCGTGAGAGCTGCAATGGGATGTCATATGTGCCTATTAAAATGAACCAGAAGACAGTACAAGTAGAATGACTTGGGCAATGCTGGATCGCGATGGGTCATGGAAACCACGACGGCCCATCTGCCTTGCCCATGAAAACTTGGCATAATGTACAGCACAAAGGTAAGAAGACCCGACGGGTTGCCCACTACGTCCGTGGAACCTATGATGGCCCATAGGGCCTGCCCATCAGAATAGCCGCGTTCTTGCTTTCCGAGTTCAATTGGGATTTGGTCGTTGTTGTCTATAAATACCTTACCTAGGGTTTTATTTTGGAGGTTATTCAATTCTGGGACATCATACTAAATTGTTGACACTATTATTCCATACTTTTGAGAATTCAACAATTTGTTCTTGATTATTAAAGTGTTCTTGATAATTCATGATTCTGCTTTTCTTTACTTATTATTATAAGTTATAATCATGATCTCTTCATCAAAATGTGATTATTTTCTTACAACGATGAGTAGCTAAATCTACAACTAGAGTTGTGGGAACCATATAGGATTAACAAAGTAGGCAAAGTACTTAGTAATCCTAGAATGGTGTTTATGCGTGTATTATTCTTCCTCTCGCTTTGATTGCTTTCTAATGGTTGCAAACGTTAGAACTCACCTTATTCCTAATTTCTTGACCAAAGGGGTAACGAATGGGAAAGGGGATTACACAATAAAAATTTGAGGCTACCAAACCTCATCTAATTAGCTTGAACTTGCCCAGGGAAAGCTAATCTGGGATCACCAGTAAGGGTTAGCAAAGAAAACTCTCGTAGACTGACCAACTTGTGTGGTTACATTCTTCTATTTTGGTAACCATCCACTTAGAAGAGCCTAACTTACCGATCTTGCATGCATAGCACTAGACTGGATTGGTGGTACAATACCTTACTGTGTTATTAACTCATGGGGAACACTACTCTAGTCGCTTCTCTCATTGATTACAGTACTTGAAACGATTACTTGTTACTTATTCAAATCTAAATTACAAATATTACTTGTTACTTTAAAAAAAACCATTGGGGAAATAAACGGCTAAGAGCGCAAATAAACATAGTTGACCTAAGTCCTACCATATTCCCTTTGGGATCAACCCCAACCTTCGTTGGGTTCTATATATGAACATCGACTGCTTTATATTTCTTTTGAAGGTGTAATTTGGGAGTATCAACCTGTCATTCTAAATGATGATCCATCAAGTCACCCATTGAAACATGGGAAGATGAGACTGAAAAGTGACCACTCTATGGGTCACTTCACAAATTGTGGACCTGAATGACGGTCCAAGGACTTGAGCGTGAACCGTGGAATGTTTTGATTTTTTCTTCCTAAGTGTCGTAAAACTATCAGTTTAGATTTTGAGGTGTTACAGTATCTCCCATTTGGGATTATTCATCCTCGAATAAAGACTGAGGCTACTCTGAAAGGAGAAGAACTGTTAATACTATATGAATGATTACTGAAGTTGAATAACTAATGTGATAACCAGTCTGAACTTAGAGTAGGGGATCAGCTGAAATTCATAGAGCATGAACACATACATAGAAATCGCAAGTAACTAAAAAGGACATAAACTGAGAAGAGTAACTATATGTGGAAGACTATTACCTCAAACTGCCTCAGTGCTAGGAAAGAATAGGTGAGGGTACTTTGCCATCATATCTGCTTCTGCTTCCCAAGTAGAGCCTCAACCAGCTACTTTTATCACAAAAACTTTACTGATGCGACCAACTTATTCCTCAACTTGTGAACCTGCCTATCAAGTACATCAACTAGCACCTCTTCATAAGAGAGGCTATACTTCACACCAAAACTATCCAAAGGAACAACATGTGTTGGATCACCAATGCACTTCTTCAACAGCAACACATGAAAGACTAAATGCACCTCCGCCACATCTGTGGGAAGTTCTAACTCATAAGTCCTATTTCCAATTCATCTCAAAATTCTATAGGGACCAACATATCGGTTACTAAGTTTCCCCTTGTTATCAAATATCATCACCCTTTTCATAGGTGAAACTTCAAGAAGACCCAATCATCAACTGCATATTTAAGATCCCTTTTTCTCACATCCGCATAAGATTTCTAACGACTTTGAGAAGCCTTCATCCTTTCCCTAATCAACTGAACTTTTTCCATCGTCTCATGAACCAAATTTTGTCCTATCAATGTAGCTTCACCTACCTCAAACCAACCAATAGGAGATCTACATATCCGCCCATAAAGTGTTTCATACAGAGACATCTGTATGCTAGAACAGAAATTGTTATTATAAGAAAATTCTATTAGCGATATGTGATCATCCAAATTACCATTGTAATTGATCACACAATCCCTTAACATGACTTCTAAGGTCTAAATAGTATGCTCCACCTGGCCATCTGTTTGCTGGTGAAATATTGTGTTGAGATCTACTCGGGTACCAAGACCTTTCTTAAAAGACTTCCAGAACTGAGATGTGAATTGAGTGCCCCTTTCTGGAGATGTGAATTGAGTGCCCCTATCTGAAATGATAGACAAGGGAACTCTATGAAATCTAACCAACTCACAGATGAAAAGGCTAGCATAATCCTCCGCTGAATCTGTAGTCTTGACAGGCAAAAAGTGCACTGACTTTGTCATCTTGTCTATTATCACCCAAATGGAATTGTGTTTTCATTGTGTGAGAGGTAAACCTGTGATGAAATCCATATTAATCACTTCTCACTTCCAAGTAGGAACGCTAATATCCTGAATTATACCTCCCGATCTATGATGTTCTACCTTCACTTGCTGATAGTTTGGACACTTAGTCATGAAATCTTCAATGTCCCTCGTCATTCCATTCTACCAATAGACTTCCCATAGGTCATGGTACATCTTGGTGTCACATTGATGGATATAATACCAAGAGCTGCGAGCCTCTGTCAAAATCCCTTATCCCAACCCATCTACGTCTAGAACACATAATCGACCCTGATAATGAAGCACACCATCTACCCCTTAGGAAAAGACCTCTACTCTCTGTTGGTGGACAGCATCCTTCAGCTGACATAAAATAGGATCACTATCCTTCTTCTCTTTCACCTCAACTTCCAATGAAGATCCTGACCCATTCTGAACTATGATACCACCATCAACTGAATCTAAAAGACAAACCCCTAGATGAGTAAGCCTATGGACATCCTTAGCTAATTCCTTCTTTTCTTCTTCAACATGTGCCACACTACATATGGATAACCTACTAAGAGCATCAGCCACTACATTATCCTTACCAAATGGTAAAACACACTCATGTCATAATCCTTAAGAAACTCAAGCCATCTTATCCTTCAAAGATTTAACTCCTTCTAGGTGAACACATACTGCAGGCTCTTATATTCCATGAACACATATTGCTAACTATTATTGCTAAATCTTCAAAGCAAAAACCATTATTGCTAACTCAAGATCATGAGTCATATAGTTCTTCTCATGAACCTTAAGAACCTAGAAGCGTAAGTAACAACCTTTCCATACCACATCAAAAAAAAACCAAGGAAAATCCAAGATGCATCAAAATAAATTACAAATCCATCTAAACCCTCTAGCAATATCAATATTAGAGTTGTAGTAAATCTAGTTTAAATTTATGAAAATTCCTTTCACAATCATCAGACCACTGAAACTTAACTTTTTTCTGAATCAATCTAGTCAACGAGGCAGCAATATATGAGAACCCCTCAACAAATCTCTTGTAGTACCCAGCCAAACCCTAAAATCTATAATGTCTGATGGAGAAGTGAGTCTAGGCGAGTTCTTCACTGCTTAATTTTTTTGCGAATCTACCTGAATGTGCTCACTGGACATAACATGACCTAGAAATGAAACTGACATTAACCTAAACTCATACTTGTTGAACTTAGCAAATAACTGGTGATCTTTGAGAGTCTACAAGACAACCCTTAAATGGTCGGCATGCTCCTTCTTACTCCAACAGTAGACAAGAATGTGTTTATAAAGACAATGATGAACAATTTAAGAACTGCTTAAATACCCTGTTCATCAAGTCCATAAAAGTTGTAGGAGCATTTGTTAGTCCAAAAGATATAACTACAAATTTATAGCAACCATACCAAGTTCTGAAGGCTATTTTTTGAATGTCAGGCTCCCTAACTCTGAGCTAATGATAACCGTACCTAAGATCAATCTAGGAGAAATAACTGACACCCTAAAACTGGTCAAATAGATCATTAATCTTGGGGATGGGATACTTATTCTTGATTGTGACCTTGTTCAACTGATGATAGTCGATACACATTCTGAGAGAATTGTCTTTCTTTTACACAAAAAGGACTTGGGAACCCCATGGGGAAATACAAGGTCTAATGAAGCCTTTATCTAAAAGGCCTCTTAACTTATCTTTAAATTCCTTAGGCTCTGTTGGAGCCATTTTGTAAGGAGGAATAGATATTGGCTGCATATCTAGAAGAAGGTCTATCCCAAAGTCAATCTCTCGATCAAGACAAACTCCGGGCAGATCCTTATGAAACACTACAGGAAACTCACTGACTATTGGAACTGACTGGAGTGATAGGGTCTTAGACTATGCGTCTTAAACCCAAACTATATAATAAATTCACCCTTTAGAGATCATCCTCCTAGCGTTAAGGTAAGAAATGAAATGACCAATGGAAATTGAAGGACTACCCTGCCACTTTAAGACAGGCTTATTGAGAATCTGGAATGTTACGACCCTAGTTCTGCAGTTGATGGAGGCATAACATGCATGTTGCTAATACATGCTAAGGATGATGTCAAAATCAATCATATCTGACTCGACTAGATCAGCTAAGGTAACTCTATAGAGAACTGAGACTGGCAATTTTTGTACACCCTCTGTGCTATGACTGAATCACTAACTGGAGCAGAAACATAAAAGGGTTCTAGAAGCTTCTCAGGAATGACTAAAAACTAACAAGAAACATGGGGGTTCACAAAATACAATAAAGCCTCATGTTCAAACAAAGCATATACATCATGAGAAAAGACTTGCGACATACTAGTGACTACATTAGGTAAACTCTCCTGATCTTGGTGAGATGACATACCATATAGATAGTTTTGGCGCTGACCGCCACCTATACCAGAAGTCATACCCTGCAGAACAGTGTGACCTGCTTCAGCTACTGAAGAAGTAGACTTGGCTCAACCACCTCTATGTCCCTGCTTAGAAGAGGGACACTCTCTAAACCTATGGCCAATATGACCACATCCAAAATAGCCATCCTTGCCATAAAGATACTCCCCTAGGTAATCTCGACCATATTTGTTGCAAGAGGAGTAGAAAGGCCCGTTTTCAATACTTCCCTAAGAATAAGAGCCTGACGCCTTACCTTTATGATCCTTTCTATATCTGGGCACTGGGATAAAGCACTAGCTGATGATGGCGCTGGTCCTGATAACCTCTTCTGGAAATAAGATTGGCTCCTACCACCATTCCTCTACTGACTATACTCAAAGTTACCTACTTTTGCCCTCTTATTCTCTCTTTCCCTCTCTTTCAATTTTTCCTTCTCAATCTGCTAAACATGAGTCATAAATCTAGAGATATCCATATCCCCAATCAACATAGCGGCCTTACACTCTTTCTTCACCAAGTCTGAGACTTCTAAAACAAACTTACTCATCCTAGACCTCAGATCATCTACCATCTCTAGAGCATATATAGATACATATGTAAAGATCAACCTATACCCCTCCCCTGACAAGGACCCCTGCCTCAAGTTCATGAACTCCTCAACCTTTGCATCCCTCAACTCCCTCGGGAATAACCAACTCAGAAAAGCCTCAAAAAAATAATCCCAAGTCACAGGAGCTGCATTCCTGCATCTACTATCCTTCCACTGAGTGAACCAAATATGAGTTACATCCTTAAGCTTATAAGAAGCCAGCTCAACACTTTTCATTCCATTTACTTGCATAACCTGTAGAATCTTCTTTACCTTATTAATAAAATTTTGCGAATCTTTCTCAACCTTTGACCCAAAAAACTCTGGCAGGTTTATGAAAATGAATTCTTTGACCCAGGCAGAATTTGACCCACCATTTGGGTTAGCAGGGACTTTTATCAGCTGATTTTCCTGTGCAGTCATAGCCTTTGCTAACATCTGAATGGTATTGTCAAATTTAGCATTTGTAACATCAGTAACTGGAGGATTAGCATTCCTCGCGTTGTTTCTTCATGGAGGCATTATCTGATATTTGTAAAGCACAAATTAGAAGGAGAAATAGAGTTAAACTCTATCGCATGATAAAGAGCATGAAAAAAGGGAAGTTTCCTATAAATGTCTCGTAGCCTTTTCCTCATAAGTGTGGTGCACTTTACACCCATAGAAACGACTCTACTAAACGTAACCTTCTAGAAATCCTAGAACTCTTGAACCCAGTGCTCTGATGCCAAGTTTTTCATAACCTGAGTTTACACTCTGGACGTAACACGGTACTTGGAACCACTAGTGATCCCAAGCAAACCCTTGGCACTGGCATAATATTAAACATTCAATAATAATACTTAGCGGAAGCTTAAAACATGCTAAGTGGGTTAAACTGAAATATATAAATAATCTAAAGTCATAAAAGATAGACAATCCTGAGAAAACCCCAACAATTTAAAGTTTGACTATGTCTGAAAGCCTCTACTACTAGAAAAGAGGAGTTATTGGGACAAGACCCCAGCTAACTCTAAAATGCCTGAAATAAAAGTACTGATATAACTAAAATAAATCTAAACTCCAAGTACCTGAATGATCATGACTCACCGAGCTGATAGGGGGTTCTTCTGAACTACTAGCCACGAGTCTGAGAATGAGCTGTTGAATCTACATGATGAAAGAATGCAACACAAAAAAGTATGTGATCAGTACTATAAAATGTACTAAGTATGTGAGATAATGCTCCAGCTTTTAAATCATGAGAATTATATATATATTTGTGTGTGTGTGTATTATATATATAATGAAAGCATAGCTGAAAACTAGATTAAGTATAAACATTTGAGAATGCATAGGTCAAAACTGTAAACATAAGATCTTTCACTGAAGAGAGTAGAAAACATGTCTATGTTGTAAATTGTGAGAAATAATGATATTAAAACATAATTAAAACTACTAATTGGGGGTTCATAAACTTAAAACATGAAGTATGTTTGTAAGTCATAATATAGTTTAACTGAACTGAAAACTACGAATCATCTATATAGTCATGTTTAAAATCATTACTGAGAGGAGTTTCTTATAACCGACATAAACCAAGTGAGAAAATATGGATTCCAACATCTATCCCACGTGGGGGAGGGTTGTCTATACCTTTCCATCAGTATAAAACTTAACTCGGGTGGATCCACTAAATTGAGCCCAAAACGGCTAAGGGTGACACTGTCAACTGGTGAGACCCCTTTATCCTACGGTGGTATGTAGTTCTGGGACTGGACCTATCTGGAACCTATGTCCACTCAGTATTAAATACTACTCCCAAAATTGTATATTATTTGCTCATACTAGATAAAACTATCTATTTGAAAATAAGCATGAACTAGTTTAAATTACTGTTTCTAAAATACTGAGCTAGCCATACTAAATTTTCTTGAATACTGAGGTCATGATACCATAGCTGCTAAATCATACTAAAATTAGGTTGAAGCCTGCTAAATCATGCATAGTTCTTTCATACTAAAACAATTGTATTGAAAACCATGGGAAATTATGCCTAATCAGTTTTCTCTTAATAATAACCAAAGTCATAAAATATCATAAGGAATATAATTTCAAGAAATAATCATAGTTAGGTAAAAACCCTAAGTCATAGAGTCATGGAATTTATTCTGAAAAGCTGAAGTTTTGGGAATAAGGGTGAAAGGAACCCTTACTGAATATCCACATACCTGAATACTGAAGAAATTTGAACTAAAACTTGGAGATTGATGCTTGGAGAAGAACCCTAGTCTTGAAGTCTGTGAGCATTCTTTCTATTTTTTCTGAAGTTGAATCATTGGAATGTGGGGGGAAAAGGATTGACTAATCTGATATAACCCCCTCTTAGGGACTTAAAATAACATAGTATAGGGATTAAAAGTGGGGAAAAGACGAATTTACTCCAAACGAATGAATTTAAAAGAATCGGAGTTGGGGTTTCCATGAATGGGTCAATGATTTGTGAACTGGGTCGATAGACCGTGGACTGACCCGTGGTAACTTGGACTTAATCTGGGGATTCTGGTTTTCAACTTCATGAGTAGGTCAATGGTCCGTCCTTCAGGACTACGGATCATACTGTCACTAATGGTCTGATCCTAAAGAAATAAAGGTCTTCTAGACTTGAGGTTTATGGTTGAAGTGACGACTCATGAAATGGGTCGACGGGTCATTGACTGACTCGTGCTTCTAAACTCAAAACTAACACACCTCAGATGGTGTTCCATGGTTTATAGGATGGACTCATCATTCTAAATTATGATCTATCAAGTCACACATAAAGACCTAGGAAGATGAGACTGAAAAGTGGCAACTCTATAGGTCGCTCCACGAGTTAGGAACCTGAATAACGTTTTGTGGACCTGACCGTGAGCCATGGAAAGTTTAGCATTTTTCCTCCTAAGTGTTGTAAAACTGTCGGTTTAGATTCTGAGGTGTTACATTCAATTACTACTTGGGATGCATTGGCAGAGAAGTTTCTAATTAAGTTATTTTCTTTGAGAAAGACCATTGAATTATAAGGAAAAATAGTCGGTTTTATGCAGAAAGACAATGAATCACTACCACAGACATGGGAAAGGTACAAGGGGTATCTTAGAGATTGCCCTCATCACCAGCAGCCTAAGTAGATCATCGGCCACAACTTCATTAAAGTATTGAACCAGACTCTAAATCGCTCCTAGATTCTAAGCTCAAGGGCAAATATTGTCCAAGAGCTATGTTGAGATTGAAGTGTTGTTCAACCTTATGTTTGCAGGAAGTAGAGATCACCAAGAACCGACCAAATTATTCTCCTCAACTTTGCAGATAGTGACAGAAAAGTCAAAATTAGAGGAAGTCACAACCATGAGGGATAAAATGGGAGAGCTTCTCAAGTTGGTAAAAAAGTGTATAATAACCCAAAGCTCCAATCAAATGCATCAAGAGTAGTAAGCTCGAGAAACTAGTGTTATATATGAACTATGTGGTGATCATCACACTTATGCACGTTGCCCTCTAAATGAAGAGTCTATCAAAACCATTAAAACTTGTCTTGGGGAAGTAATCAGGCGCAGTTAACCACACAAATGGGTAGTTCTCTAGAGGAAATAATGAATAGTTCATGACCCTTTAACAGAAAATGCAGCACCCAAGCTCAGGAAAATTTTGAAGCGAAAAGGGTATCATAGTTGTGAAAGCACAGCTGGACTTACTAATCACTATAATTCAGAGCAGACCTATAGAGATAGTAAATGTAGTCATGTTGAGAAGTGGAAAAGAGCTAAGAGGGGAACCCCAATGGAATGAAAGACAAAAAGAAAATTTGAGAGCAGAAGTGACAAAAGAATTAGAAAAAGGGTGCAATGAACACATCGAGAAAACCTCTGGAAAAATTGGTAACTAGGCATCCACCATCATTTCCACAAAGACTTCAGAAGCCAAAAGCTAATAAGACAAGAAAGAAGTTCCTAGAAGCACTAAAACAAGTTCACCTGAACCTCTTTTTGGTAGAATTGTTGCAAGATTTGCCTAAATATGCCAAGTACTTGAAGGATATAGTTGCTAACAAGAGATGTATGACTGCATTTGAAATGGTTGCACTCATTGAGGTATGCAGTTTGAGAATTAAAAGTAAAATTCCGTAAAAGCTAAAAGACCCAGGAAGTTTCACAATCCAATAAGTATTAGAGACAGATCGGTGGGAAGAGCACTATGTGATCTTGGTACAAGTATAAATTTAATGCCCACTTCAGCTTTCAAGACTTTGATGCTAGGTGAGCCAAATCCGACTAAAATCACTTTGCAACTGGAAGATCATTCCTTAACTTATCCAGATCGAATCATTGAATATGTTTTAGTGAAGTGGGTCTTCTCCTTCGCCCAGTTCAGAATTCTTTGAGGAATTTTGACAAATAGTTGAAAGGCACCATTTTTATGCCTAATTTCACAAACCATTAGGATACTGGTAGCACAAAATTTTCACACACATAAAATGCTCAACTCACAATCAATCTCACCCACCAAACATTTACTTAAAGCATACTCAAAAATTGATCGTTAGAGACTAATATTTCCAGCATCAAACTTCCTTGTGATCACTGTTTTAGCACCCAAAATTTAAGAAGAGAAACACATTTCATGAACTAATGAGGAACAAATGTACAAATCTAAGAAGTTGCAACTTAACAAAGCTGTGAATTGAATAATTGGATGGAATTATTTGTTGGTGCAAGGAAGAGGAACCGCTGGTGTGTTTCAAAATTATTGGTTCCTTTTTTTGTTCAAAACATTAAGTACCATGAAACTATTCAATTTCTCACATTCATGGGTGGTACGCCATACATGCGAAAGGTCTTTGACTTTTTGACCATCACGTTTGCGAGCGATACACCGCGTATGCGAAGAAGGTCTGTAGGACCATAATTTTTCATTTTCTATGTAGCTCACTGGTTGACACATGATTTGCACCTGTATGCCATGGGTGCCCACCTATAGCTCGCATGTGCTTTGCAGGTCCATCCAGTGGCCTCTAATGCTTGGGTCCTTCTACCCTTCCTTTTGCACCCTAAATACACATCAAAAAGCACAAAAAGTGAAGTAAAACATAGAGAAAAATAAATTGCTTAACCGATGGGTTGCCTCTTATCAAACGCTCAATTTAACGGTGTGATGCAAGTAACTTTACTTGTCTATCTACTTGGAGGATTTAAACCTTCACTTAATTTTTGAATCAAGACCCCGGCGATAATCATAGGGTGAAGGCAAAAACACAAGAAGGACATTTCCTCGGTGTTGCATTTTGCACTTTTTTCCCTTCAAATGAGGGATATCATTTTGTCTTCTATGCATGAAAAACCCCAAAATAAATACACCTCGATCCTCCTCCTCTCCAAAATTCTCCATAGGCTCAGTTACTTTGATTTTCATCTATTTAACTAGCACAACACCAAAAAATTATTGGAATGAGATTTAAGTATCTCCATTTTCAAGGTTGCACCATTCATGACATCCTCACTTTTGAATTAACTAGAGTCCTTCAAATGAGAAGTTGAACTTTGTTTTGCAACTCTAGTATCATTCCTTCGATCTTGTCTTCTTGATATACTCGTGGGACAGTTGGTTTCCACAACACCCTTAATTCATGAGAATCCAATATGTTCTCTTCTTCAATGGAAAACAACTCAAAGCTACTATCCACGACCATACATGTCTCAAGATGTGCATTCATTTCGATTTTCAATTTCTGGATAGCATTTTCAAGTAGCTCCTCTTTTTGACTTCTCTTAACATGCATTTTTAGAAATTTTCTATCATTAGGGAAATCCATTCACGTTGTTCCCCATAGGCTTCAAGTTGTTGAGCTTGGTTCAATAACCATTCTTGGCTTACAATTTCATCTATGTCCTTCTTCAAGTTGGGGCTCAAGCACAACCGGCACAAATTCACTCATGGTCAATTTTAAGTTTTTGACATCTTCATCATTCCTGTGTTGAACTTGATCCGCCCATATAGTCAGACTTGGCCATCTTATTCATTTCTCCCCGTATTGTCTCTCAACAACTTCTTGTCTTCTTCACTTAGAGGATTAGAAACTCCTTCAAAATTTTGTTCTTCTCCTTCAAGGTGAGCCACCTCTTCAAATCCACAACTTTCATTGTGGTTAACAAGTATTTTATATTCATTCATTTGGCTTGGAAACTCATTTTCACCAACTTGATGTAGAGGAGTAGGCAAATCCATCATCGATTGTTTGGTGAGTTTCTCCTCCTCCTCCAATTTATATTGTCGCTCAAAAAGAATTCAAGCATCACTATCATTCTTTGTTTTTCGAGCTCTTTTGCAATAACTTTTTCTTCAGCGTCAAATTTAGCTCGCCTCTCAAAGAAGGATTCAAGCATCGCTATCATTCCTTATTTTTTGAGCTCTTTTGCAAGTCTTTCTTCTTGTAGAGACTCACACAATTGCCTACTTTCAACAATGCTTTGCTTGATGAGATATACCTCCTCATTATTTTAGTTGTCTGTTCTAAGAGAGTTTGGAGTATTGCTAGTATTCTTTTGGAACTGGCACTTTGTTCTTTACTTGCCAACGCATGGTTCCTATCAAACTCAAAAAGCACCACTAGCATTTATGTTCGAATAATTAGGGGAGGGGGTATGATAGTTAGGACAACCACTCTAATGTCTATCTCAACCACCACATAAATGACAAATATACCCATCATAGGATCAAAATGATATACACCTCTCTCTCCTAGGTCCAAGTTCACAATCTCACCAAAATTGGAGTCCTCCACAGTATAGACATGGATCATTAAAATATGGCTTGCAACCAACAAAACCATTAGCATTCTGAGACACCATAGAATCAAAAATAACAAAAATGAAACTAACTAAAATAAAAATAACAAATGTTCACAAGTTTGGCAAGTAAGCTCAAATTTCAAACTAACTCAATACACCAATTTATTCCCGGCAACGGTGCCATTTTTGATAAAGTCCAAAACAACTCTTCAATTAAAGAGGTGACTATGATCATCGCAAAACAAGTTACTCATTGTGGTCGAATCCCACAAGGAATAATATCAAGGGAGATTGAGGAAATAAGGAGTTATAACAACTTACTAAAGTCTAAAGAACGAAAGGATAAAATGTTTAGAGGGTTTTTGTTTGAAAATGTGAACAAAGATAAAAAAAAAAGTAATAAAAAAAGGATAGGTTGCTCAATGACCTTCATAAAACATGGATAACAAGGGGATTTGGGAATGAGATTCAATTCATATCCATATGATCCATTACAATTCAATCTCTCACTTCCTAATTAATCATGGGTTGATCAAAACATGCCTTGAAATCTGAAATATCGACCAATATCTCTCGATAATTGGTGAATATTTCTAAACTAGTTCTTTCGAATCTAGCTAAGTATCAACAAATATATTCTAATTATGGGCAACACATAATTTTTCCTACTTCTAGCTCAAACCCATTAGATGAGGTTTAAAGCTCCAAATTAGTGCTAATTAACCTTTCTCCAATCTCGATTTACTCCTTAAAGCTAAATCAAAGTATGTAATGACCGGGTCTGTTATTATGGGAAAACCATTTGTGCCATGTTTTGGGCTAGGAAACTTTCAGGTTTGGGAGTTGGAAATTTTGGGCTAGGCTAGTCTCAGACGGTTTATGAGCGAGGTATGGTCTAGGGCACTCCGGGTGAGGATGGGGTAATGTATCTTATATTGAGCTAGTTTTTCCATTAGCTAAGACATTAAGGAGTCTGGGGGACCTTTCGAAAATGAATTTGGGTAAGTAGAACTCCCGGTATTAAGGTTGACGTGAAGGGGTTGTTCCGGGATGTCATGATTTAAGGTATGTTGTGAAATGGGAACTTTTGTGGGATTTTCAGTAGTTGACACTGAGCTACAGTGATTTCCACTATAGCAGAGAAATTCTCGCTATAGCAAAAGTCAATGTCGGTCAGCACCACCATAACGGTCGATTCTGCTATGGCGGCACCGCTATAGCGCTGTACAAACCGTTATAGCACACTGAGTCAGGTTTTAATGTAGAAACTTCCCCAAAATATTTATTTTTTCCTCAAGAATATTTTGGAGAAGGGCAAGGGTGATTTCAACTTTAGTTTTCACTATTTTTCATCCCAAAGGTAAGGATTTTGCTCCCCTAACTTAATACTATATTTTCTATACAGTCGAATAGTTAATTGTGGTTTTGGGGGAAGGTTTGGGTTAACTTAAGAAGAATCCAAGGAAAAAGAGGGATTCTAGGGTGTTAAGTTCTTGGGTCCTGAATGTTATTATTGGGTTATGATTTGTTCGCTATATTTGCTAAATGTAACCGTAAAAATGGTAGTTTAGGACGAATTGGTAGTGGGAAATCCCAGGAATGGGTGGAATGATTATGGTTTGGCCTGGGAATTTGGGATTTTACGAAATTCGGGTAATTTTAGGCCATTGGATTGATTGTAGTTATTTGTAATTGTGTTTAGACCAAGAGCAAGCAAAAGCTACGGAAAACAGGAAGGCTCCAGTCCAGTAAAATTTCCAAAAGCAATTCGAGGTAGGTGATGGTTAATGTCTTGCCAAATGCAATGTATGTACATGTAACTATAACATAGTATTTTATGTGCTTTCATGCTTAGTAAAGGAATTATGAATGTCCAAGCACTTGGGGTTTTAAGTATGTGAAATGAATTTGATATTGCTTATTGGTTTGCAAGGGTGTTTTCTGTTTATTTAAATGTTGACTGTTGTTTTTGTGTGTTATTCGGTTGGATCGAGTACCACTCTTGGTAGGGAAACTAATAGTTGGCTCAGGTACCACGCCTGGTACAAGTTTTATATTGGTTGGCTCGGGTACCACGCCTGGTATGGGTTCTATATCGATTAGCTCAGGTACCACGCCTGGTACGGGTTTAAATTGCATTATTGATTGTGTTTGTTGAATGGTTCTATGAGTGGACCAGGTTGAATGTTAAATTTGTGTTTGATTATATTTGTCCTTGAGAGGCCGGGTTGTTACACTTGAATGTGGGTTTGGTCGTAGGGTGGACCGGACATTGTATATTAACATTAGGTGTTGGTCTAGGGATTAGTAGTTGGTCCAAAAATGTAATAAGGGTAAATGTCTTGATTATGGTACATTGTTAAGTGATTGTGAACCTGTTTCATGTGATTGATGAGTTAGAGGGTAGGCTGCGAGCTTGGCATTATGTTACTGGTTGTTGCTACATGTTTGTGCTACTTTACTCAATTTTGGTCTATTGTATTTATATTGTTTATTGGAGCTGGACGATGATCCTACTAGTACATGGTGGTTGTGTAGTGATTCTGCACTTTTTTTCCTTTCTATGAGTACAGGACATCTTTCAGCGGCTCCTACGCGACATCAGATCTAGTCCCACCGATTCCAGATTGCAAGGGTGAGCTGCTTCTTTCGGGCTACCTTGTCTTCATCCCATTTATTTGTAGCCCATTTGTTTTGGGCTTAAACTATTATAGTATTTGGGGTTGAATCCCCGATCTAGACTTTTGGTAGATGTTATGGTACGTTGACTTTTAGTTTCTAAGGGATTTCCATAGGATCTTGTTTTACTATTATTTTGATGGTGAATGTTAGTTTATTTTAATGCAAATTGGTTTTGAGCTATTAGAATTGCTAAGTGTTGGGTCAATATTTGTTCACTCATCTGGGGGTTTTGGGTGGGTGCCACTCACGATGGTTTGGGTCATGACAAAGATGGTATCACAACCCTAGGTTCATTGATCTTGTCGTACCAAAATGGGTCTAGTGTAGTCTTGCAAAACGATACGGAGATGTCTGTACTTTTATTTGAGAGGCTATAGGACTTTAGGAAACTATCACTTCTTTCTTCCTTCATTCTATAACTTGATTTTAATTGGTATCTGGTGATACAAATTGGTATCTAACTCCTTTCACTCTTTTATTTGTAGATGATTAATACGAGAAATAATGGAGTGAGAGCAACGATCCTAGCAGCGGGCCTAGCGGTCCGAGGGAGAGAAAGGGGCAGGGGCAGGGGCTGAGGTAGGGCAACACCTGCCAGGGGTGGAGCTCAGGCATCTACAGGTGCAAGGGTGGCGACCCCTCCCCCACCCCAATATCCGATTGAGGAGGAAGTTGAGGTTGTTGTTCAGGAGGGTGCAGAACAGGCGAAGGCAGCATCGGCTGGAGGTGCAGGCCTTCCCCCTATATCGCCTGAGGCATTTCAGCAGGTGTGGACTTTTCTGAGTGGATTGGTTGGTGCTGCATCTACCCCCACGGGTATTGCAGATCAGGTTCTAGGCACCCAGCCAACAGTTGCAATGGCTCCTAGGATGGATACGGCGTCGGGTACTGATGACTTCTTCCATCCGATGTTAGGTCCGATTATAACCAGGAATGAGCATGAGATTTTTACTAAGTTCTTGAAACTGAAAGCTTCTACATTTTAGGGTACTGAGAAAGAGGATGCTTATGAGTTTATTTTGGATTGTTATAAGAGGCTTCATAAGTTGGGTATTGTGCAGCAACATGGGGTGGAGTTCGTCACCTTCTAGCTTCAGGGTGATGCTAAACAGTGGTGAAGGTCTCATGTAGAATGTCAGCCATCAGCTTTACCTCTGCTGACTTGGGCGGAGTTTCATGCCCTTTTCTTAGAGTAGTATGTGCCACGCACCTTGAGGGATCGTAAAAAATATGAGTTTTTGTCTCTTGAGCAGGGTAACATGTCGGTCTCAACCTATGAAGCCAAATTACATGCCTTGTCCCATTTTTCTACTCAGCTTCTGGGTATAAAAGAAGGGAGGATTCATCTATTTGTGAAAGGCCTGAATACTGAGTTGCAGGTGTTGTCTGTGCATATGACTTCAGCAGGGAAGAGTTTTAATGAGGTGATGGATTATGTGAAGAAATTAGAGAGGGTCAGGCTGGTCGGGCAGGCTATGGCGTTAGCCCAGAAGTCTTGAAATGAAGGTAACTACAGTGGTTCATAATCCATGGGTCACAACTAGAAGGTGTATTCTACTTGTCCTATTCAGTCAGCTTTGCCAGCTTCTAAAGGTGGTCGTCCGGGTGCTAGTCAGCAGTTTTCAGCTCCTAGAGGCCAGGGGGCTTCTTATACTTCTACTAGCAGGCCTACTCTTGACCGCAGATGCTTTTATTGTGGTGATCCGAGTCACTTCAAGAGAGAGTGCCCTCATAGGCAGGCAGGTAATCAGACTCAGCAGCTGTCAAGGGCAGTGGTTCCAGCAGGTAGAGGTGGCTATGCTAGAGGTCGTCCACAGGGTGGCCGAGGTAACTTTCAGGAAGGCCGGGGAGATAGAGAGAATGGCAGCGCAGGCAGGGGTATGGCGCAACCAGCCAGGGAAGTTGCTCGAATTGATGATCGGGCCCATTGTTATGCTTTTCTAGGGAAGTCTGAGGCTGAGGCCTCAGACGCAGTGATCTCAGGTATAATTCTAGTCTGTGATAGGATGGCTTCTGTACTATTTGACACTGGTTCTACTTACTCTTATGTTTCTATGAAATTTGCCTTGGGTCTGAACCTAGTTTGTGATATCCTTTATTCTCCTATTCATGTTTCTACCTTAGTTGGAGAGTTTGTGATAGTAACCCATATTTATCGTACTTGTCCTATGGTGTTTATGGGGTTGCAGACTTGGGTAGATCTAGTTATTCTGGACATGTTATACTTTGATGTTATTTTGGGCATGACCTGGTTATCTCTATGTCATGCGGTGTTGAATTATAATACTAAGACCGTGACTCTAGAGATTCTGGGTAAGGATAGACTAGAGTGGGAAGGTGTATACAAGCCTAAGACGGTCAAGGTTATATCTTTTGTTTGGGCTAGGAAGTTAGTGGGAAGAGGGTGTTTGGCCTTCTTGGCTCATCTCTGGAATGATAGTGTGGAGTCCCCATCGAATGAGTCAGTATCAATATCTTCAAAGTTTTAGGAGGTGTTTTCGATGGATTTGCATGCATGCCTCCAGATAGATACATTGAATTTTGTATAGACTTGGAGCTGGGCACTCGCCAAATTTCTATTCCTCCTTATCGCATAGCTCTTGCAAAGTTAAGGGAACTTAAGACCCAGCTTCAAGAACTTATAGATAAAGGCTTTATTCATCCTAGTGCTTCACTGTGGGGTACTCCAGTTTTATTTGTGAAAATGCAAAATGGTAGTATGAGGATGTGCATAGACTATAAGCAACTAAACAAGGTAAGCATCCGAAACAAGTATCTTTTACTCCGCATAGATAACCTCTTTGACCAATTTCAGGGTGCGTCCGTGTTCTCAAAAATTGACTTAAGGTCAGAGTACCATTAGCTAAAGATTAGGCTCGAGGACATCCCTAAAATAGCATTTCAAACTCGAAATGGGCATTATGAGTTCCTAGTGATGTCGTTTGGGTTGACCAATGCACCGGCGGCATTCATGAGTTTGAAGAATGGGGTGTTCAAATCTTATATGGATTCATTTGTCATTGTGTTTATAGATGACATTTTGATTTACTCCAATAGTAGGGAGGAACATGTTGAACATCTCCGCATTATTTTTGATATTTTGAGGCACCAGAAACTATATGCCAAGTTTTCCAAGTGTGAATTTTGGTTGACTTCAGTCATATTCTTGGGGCAGTGGTGACAGAAAATGGGGTGATGTGGATCCCCAAAAGATTGAGGCAGTTAAGAGTTGGGTCCGACCTAGCTCTATGACTGAGGTTAGGAGTTTTATGGGGCTTGAAGGCTATTATCGAAGATTTGTCAAGGACTTTGCGTCCATCGCTACTCACTTAATGAGGTTGACTCAGAAGGAGGTACCATTTGTGTGGTTTGACAGGTGTGAGGAGAGCTTCCAAAAGCTCAAGACACTTCTTACCACAGCTCCCATCCTATCATTGCCAATTGAAGGCAAGAATTTTATTGTGTATTGTGATGCTTCATATTCGGGTTTGGGTGTTGTGTTGATGCAGGACAGGAATGTTATAGCTTATGCTGCAAGGCAATTGATGCCTCATGATAAGAATTACCCAACCCACGACTTAGAGTTGGCAGCGATGGTCTTTGCACTCAAGATTTGGAGGCACTACCTCTATAGTGTCAACTGTTAAGTGTCCACAGACCATCACAGCCTGCAGCATGTGTTTACTTAGAAGGACTTGAATCTGAGGCAAAGGAGGTGAATAGAGTTGTTGAAAGATTATGATGTGACCATCCAGTATCATCCGGGCAAGGCTAATATAGTGGCAGACGCGTTGAGCTGGAAGACAGTTAGCATGGGCAGTTTGGCTTGTTTAGGGGTGACCAAATGACCACTGGCTAAGAAGATTCAGGCTCTAGAATCTAAGTTCATGCAATTGGGAATCTCAGAACAGGGTAGAGGGTTGTCTAGTATTGAGGTCAAATCCACATTCATAGAATAAATAAAGGCCAAACAGTTTCAGGATGCACAGTTGAACAAGCTTCGGAGCAAAGTAGTATCTGAAGAGTCTGGGGATGCCATGTTGGGCGATGATGGGGTGATGAGCTTCAGGGGGAGGATTTGTGTTCCTTAGGTTGCTGAGTTGATTTAGAAAGTTTTGGAAGAGGCTCATGGTTCGCGGTATTCAACTCATCTGGGCGTAACTAAAATGTACCAGGACTTGAGGTAACTTTATTGGTGACCTGGGATGAAAAGGGACATAGTTGATTATGTGTCTAAGTGTCAGAACTGTCAGCAGGTCAAGTATGAGCACCAAAGGCCTGCAGGATTGCTTCATAGAATGCCCATTTCTGAGTGGAAGTGGGAGATGATAGCCATGGATTTCGTGGTGGGTCTTCCTAAGACCTTGGGAAAGTATGACTCTATCTGGGTCATTGTGGACAGGCTGACCAAGTCTGCTCATTTCATTCCAGTCAGAGTGGACTATAATTCACATAAGTTAGCTAAGATCTATGTTTGAGAGAGTGTGAGACTGCACGGGGCACCACTCTCAATCATTTCAGATAGCGGTATGCAATTTACCTCCAAGTTCTATGGTAAGTTGCACGAAGAGTTGGGCACTCAACTTACTTTTAGCACAGCTTTTCATCCTCGGACAGATGGTCAGTTAGAAAGGACAATTCAGATATTGGAGGACATGCTGAGAGTATGTGTAATCGACTTTGGGGTTCATGGGACCAATTTCAACCATTGTGTGAGTTCTCATACAACAACAGCTACCACTCTAGTATCAACATGGCACCATTTGAGGCACTGTACGAGAGGGGGTGGTATCACCCATAGGGTGGTTTGAGGCAAGCGATGTGAAACCTTTGGGCGTGGACTTGGTAAGGGAAGCTCAGGAAAAAGTGAGGGGGATTCAGGCCAATTTGCTAGCAGGCATAAAGAGTAAGCAGATTACATGGTAAGAGACATGGATTTTCAGGTTGGTGAGCAAGTGTTATTGAAAGTATCACCAATGAAGGGGTAATGCAGTTACACAAGAAGGGTAAGCTTTGCCCCCGGTACATCGGTCTATTCAAGGTTCTCGAGATTGTAGGACCAGTGGCTTAGAGGTTAGCACTACCGCCCTGTCTATCCAGAGTCTATCCAGTATTCTATGTATCCATGTTGAAGTGATACCATGGGGATGGGTAATACATCATTAAGTGGGATTCAATTTTACTAGACAAGTATCTTCGATATGAAGAGGAACCGGTTGCGATTCTTGATTGGGATGTCCAGAAATTAAGGAAAAAGGAGATCAAATCGGTGAAAGTTTAATGGAATCATCATCTGGTTGAGGAATCCACTTTAGAAACTGAGAAGGACATGCGGGACAAGTACCCTTTTTTGTTTAACGATACATGTACTACAGTTTCCCTGTTTTATTTCATATTTTTGGGTTTGATCATTCAGGGATGAACGATGGGTAAATTGGTATCTGTTGTAACGACCGGGTCCGTCGTTATGAGTAAAACTTTTATGCCAAGTTTTGGGTTAGAAAACTTCTGGGTTTGGGAGGTGAAAATTTTAGGCTAGGCTAGTCTCAGATGGTTTATGAGTGAGGTATGGTCTAGGGCAATCCGTGTGATTATGGGATAATGTATCTTGTATTAAGCTAGTTGTTTTGTTAACTAAGACGTTAAGGAGTCCGGGGGACTTTTCAAAAATGAATTCGGGTAAGTAGAACGCTCGATATTAAGGTTGACGTTAAGGGGTTGTTCCGGGATGTTAGGATTTACGATGTATTGTAAAATGGATAATTTTGTGGGATCTTCCGAGTTTCTTTCTTGTGTCAACCCCTATAGCGGTTGACACTGCGCTAAAGTGGTTTGCTCTATAGCGGAGAATTCTCGCTCTAGCGGAAGTCAACACTGGTCAGCACTGCCATAGCGGTTGATTTCACTATGGCGGCGCCGCTATAGTGGTGTACGGACTGTTATAGCAGACTGGGTCAATTTTTAATGCAGAAACTTTCCCAAAACATTCAATTTTTCCTCAAGAACATTTTTAGAAGGGCGATTTGGGCGATTTCAACTCTATTTTTCATCCCAAAGGTAAGTATTTTGCTCCCCTAACTTAATACTATGTTTCTTACGTAGTAGAATAGTTAACTGCGGGTTTGGGGAAAGGTTTGGGTTAACCTAAGAATGTGGAATCCAGGAAAATGAGGGATTCTAGGGTGTTAAGTTCTTGGGTCCTGAATGTTATTGTTGGGTTATGATGTGTTCGCCATAATTCGCTAAATATAATTGTAAAAATGGTAGTTTAGGACAAATTAGTAGTGGGAAAGCCTGGGAATGGATGGAATGATTATGGTTTGGCCTGGAGATTTGGGAATTTACATAATTTGGGTAATTTTAGGCCATTGGATTGATTGTAGTTGTTTGTAATTGTGTTCACACCAAGAGAAAGCGAAAGCTATGGAAAACGGGAAGGCTCCGGTCCAGTAAAGTTTCCAAAAGCAATTTGAGGTAGGTGATGGTTAATGTCTTGCCAAATGCAATATATGTACATGTAACTATAACTTAGTATTGTATGTGCTTTCGTGCTTAGGAAAAGAATTATGAATGTCCAAGAACTTGGGGTGTTAAGTATGTGAAATGAATTTGATATTGCTTGTTGGTTTACAAGGGTGTTTTCTTTTCATTTAAATGTTGACTGTTGGTTTTTTATGATATTCAGTTGGCTCGGGTACCACGCCTGGTACAGGATACTAACGGTTGGCTCGAGTACGATGCCTGGTATAGTTTTTATATTAGTTAGCTCGGGTACCATGCCTAGTACGGGTTCTGTATCAGTTGGCTCGGGTACCACACCTGGTATGGGCTTAAATTGCATTATTGATTGTGTTTATTGAATGGTTCCATGAGTGGACTGGGTTGAGTGTTAAATCTGTGTTTGATTATATTGGTCCTTGAGAGTCCGGGTTGTTACACCTGAATGTGGGGTTGGTCTTGGGGTGGACCGAGCATTGCATATTAACTCTAGGTGTTGGTCTAGGAATCCGTAGCTGGTCTTGAAATGTAATAAGGGTAAAAGTCTTGATTATGGTACATTTTTAAGTGATTGTGAACCTGTTTCATGTGGTTGATGAGTTAGAGGGTAGGCTGAGAGCCTAGCATTATGTTACTTGTTGTTGCTACATGTTTGTGCTACTTTACTCGATTTTGGTTTATTGTATTTATATTGTTTATTTGAGCTTGCCGCTGATCCTACCAGTACATGTTGGTTGTGTACTCATTCTGCCTTTGTTTTCCTTTCTATGAGTACAGGATATCTTTTGGCGGCTCCTACACGACCTCAAATGGTGATTCTAGATTACAAGGGTGAGCTGCTTCTTCCGGGCTACCTTGTCTTCATCCCGTTTAGTTGTAGCCCATTTGTTTTGGACTTAAACTCTTATAGTATTTGGGGTTGCATCTCCAATCTAGACTTTTGGTAGATGTTTTGGTATGGTGACTTTCAGTTTTTAGGGAATTTCCGCAGGATCTTGTTTTACTAGTGTTTTTATGCTGAATGTTAGTTTATTTTAATGCAAACTGGTTTTGAGCGGTTAGAATTGCTAAGTGTTGGGTCAATATTGGTTTGCTCATCTGGGGGTTTTTGATGAGTGTCACTCACGATGGTTTGGTCATGATAAAGTAAAAGAGGCAAGTCCAAGGGTTGATCACTCCCTTTAGAAATCAACTCAAGCACAAAATTAACTAGATATTCAAAGACCCAATTCATAAACTAGAAAATATTCAACTAATAGTAAAAGCACAAGTTAAGAATTCAATATTCAAATATTGTTTATCTCTAACACAATATCCAAATCTCAATTTAACAATTAGACCTACAATTAAGCAATACGAATCAAGAGTTTAAGAAAGAGATTAAGAACTTTACAATCTAAGCATTCAATCTTCACTTTACTGATGTAGGGTGTTAAGCTTGCTCTCCAAGCTTTCCAAATATAGGTCTAAGATGTGAAAATGGCCAAATATCTTTCCTAAAATGGCTTGAATGAGTTTTATGTGAGTTGGGGATCAAAAGTGTGAAATTTCAACACTACCCAGCTGTTGTCGATTCCTTCTTCGCCTTTGCAGGCGGTCCACTGCCTATGCGAAGAGTCTTGTTCTGGTTGACCTTCTCCTTAGCGAGCGGTCTGTCGTGTATGCGAGAGTTGACTGACTTGTTGACCTTTGCGTTCGCGGCTGGCCTATCGTGTTTTCGAAAGCCAATTTCTTCTAGTGATTTCTTTTCTTCAAAATAGCTTCATTTTGACTTGTTTTCACTCGATTCCTTTTTCAATCACTTCTAAGTCACATAAACCTGTAAAATAGAAGTAAATTATATCAAATGCACTATTTTTCTCAATTAGTATAGCAAAATTGTAAGATTAAAAGCTAAATAAGTTGGTAAAATATCAATTTATCATTAAGGTTAAAATAGTATGAACATGTGGGCAGGTCAAAAGCATGACACATGAGGTCACAAAGTTGCCAGCTGGACAGAATTCTATGACAGGTCACAACTATGTGGACTAAGACAACCAGAATCGAATTACAAACCAGGCATCAATTGCACCGTAAAGGTCCATGCACTACTTCGGGAGGACATTTTAGCTCAGAGGAATGTCAACTAGCTTATATTAGTCATTAGCAGCCATTCCATAATCGACTTGTGGATAACGTCAGGCGTTACTTCTTTATTATTTATTGCACTTAAATAGACATTAATTAAGGATTTTAATGTATAAATTTAGTTGTTAGAGCTGGACCCCTACATAAGATCGTGTAATCATCATCTCAACAGACAATACAACTTCCTGGATAAAAATTAATTATTGTAGCTTGCTTTATCATCTAAAGCAATATTAATCTTTTTCATTACTATTTGATAGCTTAGAGACCTTTTAAGCGCGGCATATCTAATTCCATCTCTAACCAAGCATTCGTCAGGCCATCTGCGATTCCTAGACCTTATCAGTTTTGGCTCTATCGGCCCTCATTCACCTAATTACACTCAAATTCAATTATCGAATGGCTTTCTAAATATTTCAAACTGTGTAATTACACCGAATTACACTCAAATCCAATTACTAGGTGGCTTTTCAAACAGGCCCTAAAAGTATTAGGTGTGAACTTATTCTTGTTGATTAATCGCATTATGATATTATAGGAGACTAGTTTTTGGGCACGACGTATACCCAAATATTTAAAAAAAACACATAAATATAGAGTAGAAAAATTATAAAAAGTTTTATAAACCATTTGTGTTCAATTCTTTTAAAATTCCTTCAATCATCTTTATTTAAAATCATATTGAGGATTTGAATATCCTCATCCGAAATAGACTTTGATGAAATTGATAGTCAAAATATTTGGTTCAAGATATGGTTTAAAAGAAAGAAGTATGTATGTTTTTCAAAAGCATCTTAAGAGAAATTTTACAAGAAGCATCTTAAATATAGTCCAATTTGACATTTATACGACTAATTTTTGATACGTTTCGAAAGAGTAATCCTTCCACAATATAATTATCATTGTCGAATTGCTTGCAAATTAGCAATGCATCTCTCTGCGATATTTTCTGACTCGGATCCCTCTTGTATATCACATATTTTAATTTAGTGCCAAACACACAATATAAGTTTTTGAAATCATAATTTTGCTTATCTTTTTAATAGCACTCGGAAGAAAAACTATAGAATTTAGCATAAGAAAATATTAGGCAACAGTTAAATTACTAGACAAATATGTAAATGAATATAAATAGATGTAAAAGAAAAAAAGACTGTAGTTACCTCAAAATGTTATTGCTATTAAATCTTTAGTCATATCTGTTAAGTGTCCCACATCAGCTATGGATGGGACATTTAGTCTCCTTACATGAACTTGGACAGCATCACCCTATTAGCTAGTTTTTAGGGATGAATTATGTCACGGTCAGATTTCTCGATCATGATGGCACCTACAACCCCCCAGTAGGTGAACCAATCCCCGTAGCCCAAAACGATTAGTAATGGGCTACTATCTAGCAAGTAAGCAGAAGAACAGTAATAAAAAGCAGAAGCAAGGGCGATAAGTAAAGAAAGTGAACAACAGGAATATATATAACATATATATACGGAAGCTAAACCAACCCAAAAGACTTGGTATCATAGTATAGAGCCTGAACTACATCAATGAAATACAAAAGATCCAAAACAATATATATACAGATGTCTCTGAATAGTAATAGAGTACATAATATAAAAGATAAACTAAAAGCTAAGCTCCAGTCGCCAAGAGCTTACCCTCAGTCTGGACTGGTCCAAAAACTCCTCGCATGAGTCTCCATGAGCTAATGGCGATGGCCCACACTAGGATCTTTACCAGAACATGTAGAAGTATAGTATGAGCATCAATTGCTAAGCAACGGGTACCCAGTAGGTATCATAGACCGACTGGGCACATATAAGATAAAAGAGAAGTAATAAGCAGAATAGAAGTAAATAGTCACAGAAAATAATGAATAAGTACACGGAAGCTAGCGCGGAAGGAATACAAGCAGCAAACAACATACATGGCTAGCTACTAGAATATATATCATAGGCACAGGTGAAAGAATGAATTAATGCACCTGGGATCCTCGCAATAACAATATATAAGGAGGGATGTAGAAATAGGCGGTACACCAGTAACCTCAAGTGAAAAGAGAAGGAAGAAGAAGAATAAAGATAGTCGTGCTCGAAAACAAGATTTAATAACAAAACTAAGCATACTTATTCCAAGTTAAGTAACTAACAACCGGTAGCCCAAGAATAACTTTATCAATATCCCATCTCATATGCAACCATAACAGGAATAAATATCGCGATAGAGTAATAATAAGTCTACCTACATTTCCATGGGTGCCCATACACCCGAGGAACACAAGCAAGTGAAGACAAGCCCTCCGGCATCCCATACTACCGGAGTGTATAATCAGCAAACAGCAAGCAAGGGTGGAATTTCAGAAAAACTAATGATATGATATGATATGTTGAACTAAGTGTGACAGCATTGTGGTATGTTACTCCCTCCGATACCCCAAAGGTCCAATGGAGGCAGGATCGATGGAAGGGATTCCCCTGAGTACCTCTACTCCGTCGTACACCCCCTTCCGTCCACCCTCAGCTCGTAGCACTTGGTCCGGAATGAAAGGGTTCATGGAGGTCTACTCATAGACCACATACTAAATCTCAAACCTCAATATAACAATCCAGAGTATCACCAGATCCAAAATAGTAACCGAATCTCGATAATGCATGCCTGGATCCTATCCAGGTCTAAATTAGTGAAAAAAGTCTCAAAAAAACCCCTCAAGGGTGACCTGTCATATCCAGGTCTAAAACATTAGTAAGGTGCTTGGCTTTACCGAGTCTAATATTATTTCTCATTAATAACAAAACAAGTCTAGCACCTCGGCTCAACCGAGTCTAGTATAAGTAGGAAAACTGTGATAAAATCTCTCTTTTAACCTTTCTTACCCCAAGAAGATCCATTAAAACAGTACCAAACTATTTCATGACCATTTACCGAAAACGAGCCCCCGAGGCTATGCAAGATTTAGAAAAATCACATAATGTAAGACCGAAGCCAAATATCATAGTAAAATAATGTAAAAATCTATTTATATGCATGATAATGGCATGCTCTATCACAATCAGCAGCTCAACGGCTCACAATCAACCTACCGGCCTTGCACAGGCTCCAATCATTCTACAGCACAGATAGCCAGCACGATAAAAATAATAATGATGTACGAGACTCATGGACATTTCCAATAACCCACCATCTATGTTCTAGACTCAATACAAGGCCACACAAGACCACAAGGGTGATAATATCATCTATAACAAATACTACAAACATCGGAGGAAGAAAAATGAGTCGGACATGAAGAAGCGGTCAAGGTCTGTGGTACCAAGCTAATAAACCCAACCCAAGGATGACAATTAATATAATTTTATCCTACATATGTAAAGTCAAAAGAGTTAAACCGTAAGATACCTGTCGTCCGACGACAAGCTGCAAGAACGACGATGTCCAAGCCCAAACCGCTCTGAGAATCTCCAAATGGAAATCAAACTATCAAAAACATAAACTATATGTTAAAACAAGATTAGCGATACCCATAATTCTATAGTGATAGCCGGGCCAAAATTTGGGTCACCGATGGACCCATGGGCCTCACAACCTAAAGCCAAAAATGAAGTGTAAAAAATGATCACAATGATCAAGGGAGTACATGCCCAGAAAATTGAAGGATTTGGGCATGAAAATCGAGCTAAAACAGCCCACCACATCCAAGAAATCAACGAGGGAAATTAAGAAATGAAAATCAAAATAGAGCAAGAATTGCTTACCACAACGAGAGAAAATACCAAGGAAGTGAATTTAATGAATCCCCGAACATGCAAACATAAGAGGGAAGCTTCTACAAGGAATTCCCAAGCTTCAAGAATTAATCAAAAATGGAGGTTTTTCAAAAAGGGAGGAAAACAACTTGGTGAAGAAAGAGGACTTACCAAATAATCAAGGGAGCAATATTTCTTGATGAACAATTGAATTCTCCAAGCTATGAACTGAAGGGAGTACTTTGGTAGAGAGAAATTTCACTTTGGAGTTGGAAACAATTGAAAAATAAAGCTGGAAAAATGAATGGCCAAGAATTATATAGCTGCTGGCCTTGGCCTCGCCTAGGCGAAGGCCAAATAGAGGGGCAGGCTACCAGGGCCTACGCATACGCAGCCAAGGCATCGCTTAGGCGATGGCCGAGAACATGGGGCACTGGCCTTGCCCTGCGCTAAGGCAGCCAAGCCACGCGTAGGCGAAGGCCAACCGAGGGGAGGCATAGCCTTGTCCATCTCGTAGGCGACCAGGCCAAGCGTAGGCGAAGGCCAAGCTGTTTCCATGATAGCAACAACTGTCAACAACAAAGTCACAACAAGACTTTTCTCCAATGGACCCTCATAAACACATCCGGGGTCCCGCAAACACAAACAAGCAGAGCAATTCCACTAAAAATGGCATTCCAGACCCAACAGAATCGATGAAAATCCCAACGGAGGTTGATAGCACAAAAAGTGGGCCCCATACCTAAGAACCAACTTAAGCCAAACTTTTCAAAACAGAATCCCATGGCCTAAAATGAGTCCAAAAGCCTCGGGACCGGAACCAAAGGTCCCTCTAGCCCAAAGTCAACACTGGAGCTAATAGCACAGTCAGAATTTTCATCCGAGGTCATCTTCTCTGAATGTTGACCAAAGTCAAACTTCCAAGTTCAACTTGGATAGAAACACAAAAACCAAGACAAAACTAAACCGAAAGCTCCCAAACCCTGACCAAGGGTCAATCCCGATAAATATCCATGCTCTGGAGCTAATGGAACTGTTGGAATTCGATTTTGAGCATGTTTACCAAGAATGTTGACTAAAGACAATGATATCCTAAGTTAAAGCTCTAAAACAGGCAAATGACCATAACGACCAAACGAATGACCAGGGCACCAAACCACCGGTCCCAGCAAGCCATTAATGACTTAGGGCCACTATAGGAAAGCTCTAACAGTATAAAGAAAGCATAAACGCAAAAATGACCAGAAGGGTCATTACATCATCTACTACTACAATGGACTTTCATCCTCGAAAGTCAAGAAGAAAGAGTACCTGAAGGCTAAAACAGCTGCAGATACTGAGCCCACATCTCTCTCGGTCTCCCAGGTAGCCTCCTCGACCGGACGATGCCTCCACTGAACTTTCACAACCAGAATCTCCTTGATCCCAACCTTCTGACATCTCTGGCCAATATAGCAGTCGGTTCCTCAACAAAGGACAAACTTTCATCCAACAAAACCAAATCCCAATGCAACACATGAGACTTATCTGGAACATATCAACGCAATATCGAGACATGGAAAATTAGGTGCATAGCTAATAAAATTAGAGGCAAAGCTAACTTGTAGGCAACACTACCAACCCTCTGCAGAATCTCAAATGGTCAAATATACCTGGGGCTAAGCTTGCCCCGTCGACCAAATCTCATCACGCCCTTTATGGGCAATACACGAAGGAAAATAAAATCAACAATGCTAAACTCAAAGGCACAAAGTCTACAATCGGTGTAGCTCTTTTGCCTACTCTGAGCTGCTCGAAGCCTATCCTGACTCACTCGGACTCACTCTAAGGAATCTCAAAGCAAATTTGTACTCTGCGTTCTAGACTATAACCCATCAAACCAACCATTCGGCGATCTGCAATGCCTACTATACAATACCTCAAAAAGTACCATGCCGATGATCGAATGAAAGCTATTATTATAACCAAACTCAGCCAAAGGCACAAACTGATCCCAAGCACCCCCAAAGTCAAGAACACAGGCTCTAAGCATGTCCTTCAGGACCTGAATAGTCCTCTCAGACTGGCCATCTGTCTAAGGGTGGAATGCAGTAATAAGCTGAACCTCTATACCTAAATCTCACTGAATATCTCTCTATAACAAAGATGTGAAATGAGTGTCGCGGTTTGAAATGATAGAAGCTTGGACCCCGTGCAACCAAACAATCTCACAGAGGGTAAATCTGAGCTAACCTCTCTGCACTGTAAGTATTCTCAATCGTCAAGAAGTGTGCTGACTTAGTAATACGATCCACAATCACCCAAATAGAGTTAAAACCTTGAGAAGTACGAGGCAATCCAACTACAAAGTCCATAGTAATCCCTTCCCACTTCCACTCAGGAATGGGAAGTCGCTGCATCAATCCACCGAGTCTCATGTGCTTGAACTTAACCTGCTGAAAGTTCAAGCACCGAGACACAAACTCCGCTATGTCCTACTTCATACCACTCCACAAGTAAAGCTATCTCAAATCCCTATACATCTTTGTTGCGCTAGGATGAATGGAGTATCTAGAACAATGCACCTCACAAAGTATCAACTGAATCAAATCTCCAACTCTCGAAACACAAAGACGACTGTCAAACCTCAGAATACCATCAGAACCTAAAGTATCCAGGTTGGCCTCACCTCGAACTACCTGATCACGAAGGTTACACAATCTCTGATCCTCAAACTATCGGCTCTGAATCTGATCAACTAGAGTAGACCGAACCTCAATACTAGCAAGAACCCTACTAGGATCCGATAAGTCAAGCCTAACCAAACGATTAGCCAAGGACTGGATGTCCAAGGCCAACGGTCACTCCAAAACTAAAACTGAAGCTAGGCTACCCATACTCACCATCTTCTGACTCAAGGCATCTGCTACCACATTTGTCTTTGCCCGGATGATAAAGAATGGTGAAATCATAGTCCTTCAGTAACTCAATCCATCTCCTCTGCCTCGAGTTCATCTCTCGCTGACTCGTAATGTACTTAAGACTATGATGATCGGTGAATATCTCACAATGAACTCCATATAGGTAATGCCTCTAGATCTTGAGCGCGATGACTACCACCACCAACTCTAAGTCATGAGTAGGGTAGTTGCGCTCATGAACCTTCAACTACCTCGACGTATATACTATCACTCTCTGCTGCATCAAGACACAACCAAGATCAACCTCTGAAGCCTCACAAAACATCGAGAAACTCTGACCCTCAATCGGCAAAGTCAACACTAGAGCTAAAGTCAATAAGGCCTTAAGCCTCTGGAAGCTATCCTGTCACTGATCCGACCACTAAAATGGAACATCCTTCCTAGTCAGCATAGTCAAGGGTGCTGCTATGGAAGAAAATCCCTCAACGAACCTTCTGTAGTATCCTGCTAACCCAATAAAGCTGCAAACCTCGGTAGGAGTAGTATGTCTAGGCTAATCATGAACCGCTGAAATCTTACCCGGATCAACTCTAATCCCATCCTTAGACACCACGTGTCCTAGAAATGCAACTGAATCAAGACAAAACTGCACTTTGAGAACTTGGTATAAAGCCGATGATCTCTCAAAGTCTGAAGTACAGTCCTCAAGTGCTGCTCATGCTCATCTCTACTCCACAAGTATATCAAGATGTCATCTATTAAAACTATCACAAAAGAGTCCAGAGACAGGGTAAGCACCATATGCATCAAGTCCATGAAGGCTACGGGGGCATTAGTCAACCCAAAAGACATCACGAGGAACTCATAGTGGCCATAACGTGTCCTGAATGCTGTCTTAGGGATGTCCTCCGCCCTAATCCTCAACTGGTAGTAGCCTTACCTCAAGTCTATCTTCGAAAACATAGTTGAACCCTGAAGCTGATCAAACAAATCATCTATACACGGCATCGGATACCCATTCCTCAAAGTCGCCCTATTCAGCTGGCAATAATCGATACACATCCATATTGACCCATCCTTCTTCTTCACGAATAGAACAGGATCACCCCAAGGTGATACATTCGGCCTAATGAACCCCTTAGCTAACAAGTCCTGGAGTTGCTCCTTAAACTCTCTCAACTCAGATGGAGCCATACGGTAAGGAGAAATGGATATGGGCCTGGTGCTCAGCTCTAACTCAATAGCAAAGTCAATATCTCTCTCAAGTGGAAGACCTGGCAGGTCGGTAGGGAACACATCTAGGAATTCTCTAACCACAGGCACCGACTCAGGGGAAGAAGGGTCGGCACTAGCATCTTGGACATATGCTAGATAAGACAAACACCCGAGAGAAATTGACTTTGTAGCTCGAAGACAAGAGATGATCCCAAATGGTGGGCGGCTAATAGAACCCTGCCATATAACCGGGGATACACCGGGCACGACTATGATAATGGTCTTGGTATAACAATCCAAAATCGCATAGTGAGGGGATAACTAGTCGATGCCCAGTATCACATCAAAATCTAACATATCAAGGATCATCAAATCATCCCAAGTCTCAAAATCACCAACAGAAATCAAACAGGATCTCACAATCTTATCTACTACTAAAGAATCTCCTATGAAGGTCGAAACAGATACAGGCACAGATAATGGATCACTAGTCAACCCTAAACAAGGAACAAAGTAGGAAGATACATACGAATAAGTAGATCCAGGATCAAATAAAGTCATAGCTGACTGATGGCACACAGAAATCATACTTGTAATCACAGCATCTGAGGCCTCTGCCTCCGGTCTCCCAGGGACCGTATAGAACTGACGACAACCTCTACCTGCCCGACCACCATCCCTACCACCTGCTCTTCTATGTGGGGCACAACCTCTAGCCTGACCACCACCTCATCTAGCTGGTGGTTGAACTACTCACAAAGGCTTGGCCGGCTGAGCGGCTGACTGAACTGTACCCCACTAGGGGCAATCTCTAGCATAATGTCTAACAACACCACAATTATAGCAAGGCCCTAACAGCCTGAACTATCGAGATGTACCAGAAGAACCTGTATGGCCACCACAGCTTGATGCCCCAGAAGTTGCACCCCTCAAAAACTGACCCTCCTCAAACTGAGAACTACCCAAAGTCTGAAGTGAAGCCTGAACTGGTCGACTGGTCTGACCCTGGTGCTTCTGTGGCTGATAACCCTAGCCCCACTGGCCTAAACCTCTACCACCATGACGGGGACCACTGTAGATACCCTGATAATGAGGCCTCTTATCTCTGGCCCCTGGATCATGACGATGCAAGTCCTCTACAGTACGAATATAGTCTGCGATAGCCTAAAATGATCGACCACTAGCAACTAATATCTCGACTGGCTGTATGAGCTCTGTCCACAATCCCCAAACAAATTTGTGGATCCTGTCCGGCTTGGTAGGAATGATCATAAACCCAAATGGAGCAAGCTGATGAAAGCGAGTCTCATACTCAGATATAGACATGGATTCCTGCGAAAGCCTAGTGACCTGCTTCCTGCGATGCTCGCGATCACTCTGAGGAAAGAACTTGGCCATAAAGGCCTCATAGAACTCAGACCAAGGCAACGGAGGTGATGAAGAGGGTCTGCAGTAACATATGCCCTCCATCATAACTTTGCTGGACTCTCCATATTATAAGTAGTATATTTGACCCCGTGAGTCTCTAACAAACCCAAGTGATGTAACATCTCCTCACAAGTAGTAATGAAGTCATGTGGATCCTGACCTGATGCCTCAGAAAATCTAGGTGGTGCCAATCTTAGAAACCTACTCAACGCCTTCTGCTTTGTCTCTGCCATAACTGGGCGAGGATCAAGAGGTTGTGCAACTAATCGAACCAGAATAACCTCAGCATGGGGAGCCACAGTAGCAGGCTGCGCTCTTGAACTCTGTGCACCTAGGACTGACCCCTGAGCGGATGTCTGTGCTATCTCAGAAGGCCGCTCTCTAATCATACCCAAAAGTTGTAGAAGTAAACTCCAAATATCTGAAGACTGAGTTGTGGCTGACACAGAAGCTGGCACAGAAATTGGTGTTGAAGCTGGCACTGGAGCTGGTGGCACCTAGGTTGTCCCCGGGTCCACATGCTGCTGCTCAGGAACAAACTCTGGCTCATAATCATGCTTGGGCTCTATCTCAACTTTAGCAGCTCTAGCAGGTGCCACTGCTTGGGGATGACCTCTACCCTTACCCTTGCGACCACCCCGGCTCCTAGCCAGAGTCAAAGATGTAGGTGTCGAAGGCTCTCCTCCATCAAAAGCTGACAACCTTGTACGAAACATCTGCGAAAGAGTGAACTAGAACAAGTGAGATTCCAAGAAACATTCAAGGATACTACGCATGAGATAGAAGCAAGAAAATTCCATGTTTCTTAAGATGTCACTATAGCCTCCCAAAGATTGAGTACGGACATCTCCGCCCCGATCTGCAGGACTCTACTAGACATTGGCTCCTATATCGATGACACTGGTGAACCTAGATCTTTGATACCAAGTTGTCATGACCTGATTTATCGGTCATGATGGCACCTACAACTCCCTAGCAGGCGAATCAAACCCGATGGCCCGGAACTAGTAATTGGCTACTATCTAGCAAGTAAGAGAAAGAACAGTAAGAAAAAGCGGAAGCAAGGGCGATAAGTAAAGAAAGTGAACAACAGGAATATATATATAACATATATACGAAAGCTAAACCAACCCAAAAGACCTCGTATCATAGTATAGAGCCAAAACTACATCAAAGGAGTACAAAAGATCCAAAACAATATATATATAGATGTCTCCAAATATTAATAGAGTACATGATACAAAAGATAAACTAAAAGATAAGCTCCGGTCGCCAAGAGCTCACCCTCAGTCTGTACTGGTCCAAAAACTCCTCGCACGAGTCTTTACGAGCTAACGGCAATGGCCCACACTAGGATCTGCACTCAAAGATGCAGAAGTGTAGTATGAGCATCAATTGCTAAGCAACGGGTATCCAGTAGGTATCATAGGCCGACTGGGCACATATAAGATAAAAGAGCAGTAATAAGCATAATAGAAGCAAATAACCACAGAAAACAATGAATAAGTACATGGGAGGAATACAAGCAGCAAACAACATGCATGGCTAGCTACTAGAATATATATCACAGGCACAGGTGGAAAAAAAAAGTAACGCACCTGGGATCCTCGCAATAACAATATATAAGGAGGGATGTAGAAATAGGCGGTATACCGATAACCTCAAGTGAAAAGAAAAGGAAGAAGAAGAATAAAGATAGCCGTGCTCAAAAACAAGATTTAATAACCAAACTAAGCATACTAATCTCAAGTCAAGAAACTAACAACCGGTAGCCCAAGAACAACTTTATCAATATCCCATCTCATATGCAACCATAACAAGAATCAATATCGCGATGGAGTAACAATAAGTCTACCTACAAACCCACGGGTGCCCATACACCCAAAGAACACAAGCAAGTGAAGACAAATCCTCTGGCATCCCATACTACCAGAGCGTACATTCAGCAAACAGCAAACAATGGTGGAATTTCACAAAAATGGATGATATGATATGATATGCTGAACTAAGTGTGATAGCAGTGTTGTATGTTACCCTCTCTGATACCCCAAAGGTCCAATGGAGGCAGGATACATGGAAGGGATTCCCTCGAGTAACTCTACTCTGCCGTACACCCTCCTTCGGCCACCCTCGGCCCGTAACACTTGGTCTGGAATGACAGGGTCCATGGAGGTCCACTTGTAGACCACATACTAAATCTCAAACCTCGATATAACAGTCGAGAGTGTCACTGAATCCAAACTAGTAACCAAATCTTGATAATGCATGTCTGCATCCTATCCAGGTCTAAATCAGTGAAATAAGTCTCAAAAAAAAACCTCAAGGGTGCCCGGGCATATCCGGGTCTAAAACAGTAGTAAATCAAGTTTGGTGCTCAGCTTTACCGAGTCTAATATAATTTCTCATCAATAACAAAACAAGTCTAGCACCTCGGCTCAATCGGGTCTAGTATAAGTAAGAAAACTGTGATAAAATCTCTCTTTTAACCTTTCTTACCCCAAGAAGATCCATTAAGATAATGTTAAACCATTTCATGACCATTTACCAAAAATGGGCCCCCGGGGCTATGCAAGATTTAGAAAAATCATACAATAGAGGCCCGAAGCCAAAAATCATAGTAAAATCGTGTAGAAATCCATTTATATGCATGATAATGGCATGCTCAATCACAATCAGTAGTCTAACGGCTCACAATCAACCTATCGGCCCTGCACAGGCTCCAATTATTCTACAGCACAGATAGTCAGCTCTATAATAATAATAACGATATCCGAGACTCACAGACATTCTCAATAACCCACTATCTATGTTCCAGAGTAAATACAAGACGACACAGGACCACAAGGATGATAATATCATCTATAACAAATACTATAAACATTAAAGAAAGAAAAATGAGTCAGACATGAATAACCGGTCAAGGTCTGTGCTACCAAGATAATAAACCCAACCCAAGGACGCCAATTAATATAATTTTATCCAATATATGCGAAGTTTAAGAGTTAAACTATAACCTACCAATCGTCTGATGACAAGCTGCTGGAATGATGATGTCCAAGACTGAACCGCTCTGAGAAACTCTGAATGGAAATCAAACTATCAAAAATATAAACTACACGTTAAAATGAGACTAATGATACCCATGACGCTATAGTAATAGTCTAGCCAAAATTTGGGTTACCGACGGGCTCGTGGGCCTTACAACCCGAAGCTGAAAATAAAGCGTAGAAAATGATCACAATGATCAAGGGAGTACATGCCCAGAAAATTGAAGGATTTGGGGATGCAAATCGAGCTAAAACAGCCCACCCAATCCAAGAAATCAAAGAGGGAAATTAAGGAATGGAAACCACAAATTGAGCAAGAATTGCTTACCACAACGAGAGAAAATGCCAAGGAAGTAATTTAACGAACCCCCGAACATGCAAACACAAGAGGGAAGCTTCTACAAGGGATTCCCAAGCTTCAAGAATTAATCAACAATGGAGGTTTTTCAACAATTGAGAAAAACAACTTGGTGAAGAAAGAGGACTTACCAAATAATCAAGGGAGCAATATTTCTTGATGAACAATTGGATTCTCCAAGCTATGAACTGAAGGGAGTACTTTGGTAGAAATAAATTTCACTTTGGAGTTGGAAACAATTGAGAAATAAAGCTGGAAAAACAAATGGCCAAGAATTATATAGTTGTTGGCCTTGGCCTATGCAAACGCAGCCAAGGCGTCGCCTAGGCAAAGGCCAAACAGAGGGGAGGGCTGTCAGGGCCTACGCGTATGCAGCTAAGGCATCGCTTAGGTGATGGCCGAGAAAATAGGGCGCTGGCTTTGCCCTGCACGTAGGCGTCCAAGCCATGCATAGGCGAAGGCCAACCGAGGGGCGGCATGGCCTTGCCTTTCGCGTAGGCGGCCAGGCCACGCGTAGGCAGCCAGGCCACGCGTAGGCGAAGGCCAAGCTTGTAATATCCCAGAACTTCCACGCCCAGACTAAGATCAGAAAAAACAGTAGAAAATAAAAATTTCAGAAAGATTCAAGTTTTAAGGAACCACGGTTCAAGATTACGGACCGTAGTTTGGAACCACGGTCCGTCGTCTCAACCATAGCTCCCATTTCCAGTAGACCCTCAGCTCAGGTTCTAGGAACCACGAGTCATACCATGGACCATAGTTTAGAACCACGGTCCATCTTGTCACTCGTGGTTTCCATGATCAGAATACCCCCAGTTCAGGGCTCAGCAACCACGAGTCACACGACCAACCGTCATTCAGGACTACGGTCCGTCCTGTGGACTCGTGTAATCAGGACCTCAGAGATCCTTATCCTTTGTCCCAAAAACCACGAGTAGGACTACAGACCGTACTTCAGAACCACGGTCTGTCCTTTGACTCGTGGAATCCCCAGACCAGACCAAAGTTCCAGGAACCATGAGCCACATGACGAACCGTCATCCAGAAGTACGGTTCATCCTGTGGAATCATAGTTCCTCATATCAGAGGACCCCCAAGACTCCCGGACAGGACCACGACTCAGTTGACGGTCCGTCGTCCAGGAATACAGTCCGTCAACCCAAGTCATGATCCTTGAGTTGAAATTTTGGCAGTTTTCTTTTAAATTTTCTAGGGGTATTCTGAACTTTTCCTACCTCTTTTAAAGCCTAAGCTACGACGTTTTGACTACTCTAAGCCTAGTTAATTAGTCACAAACTACCTAGAACATCTGTTCTCCTAAATTCTTCAACCTTAGAAAGAAAATAAGAGAAAGAGGCGACAGTTTTCTCCCAAGAACAAGCAGAGGTCTTCATCAAGTTCAACCCTAAAAATTCAAGGATTTCTCCGTAGATTTCTTCACCAGGTATGTGGGATTTCACTAATGGGTTCCTTTCACCCATTAGGTCCCTAGATTCCAGTCAGTCTTTGGTTTTCTCCATGAATTGTTCAGACCTAGGGTTCAAAATTTTAGGGATTTATTGAAATTCAGTTCCTACAACCTCTATGGTATGGATTGCATGTTTCTTGGAGAATTAGTATAGTTCTATGTACAATGTTTGGAAACCCTAGTTTTTATACTTACAGTACTTCATGAATCAAGCTTACTAGGCAGATTAGTTATATGCTCATGCATCAGAATTCGAATGCCATATCCCTCAGTATATTTATGTTGCATTCTCAGTTGATATCCAGTATTTTGAGCTATCCATCATTTCAGTACATTGTGCTTATATTCAGTTGGGAGTAGACTTAGTATCGAGCGGATGAGGGGATGAAGTTTTAGCTGTCAGTTTAGGCTAAGACCTTTAATATCAGTCCCCAAGTCCCAGAACTACGGCGCCACCGTAGGTTTAGAGGAGTCAGCTGTCATACTAGGTTATACCTCCTTGTCCCTTGTGGACATCAGTAGTGGATCCACGTCAGGCTTGTTCATACCCTTGGCAAGGTATGAACACCCTCCCAGTCAGGGTTACAGATTGGCCCCATAGTTAGCTCATCTTGGGGTATGTCGGTTAATAGTATCTCCCACAATCAAATTCATGTGCATTGACCATGTTTTCAGTACGTATATTTATATATTTCAGTAATCAGCTCAGCATGTTATATCTTCATGATTTGTACTTGTTCATCACATCCAGTTTAGTTTTCAGTTATGTGCCAGTATATCTTTTTCTATGCTCAGTTATTATATTGTTCAGCTTAGCCTATATCTCGCATGCTCAGTACATTCAAAGTACTGATGCATACTTTTGTGCTACATCATTTTATGATGTAGGTGCAGGCGCTCAGCCTCCAGACCGTGCTTAGTTCAACTTCCAGTTCATACTCAGCAGTTCAATGGTGAGTCCTCAGTAGTTCAAGGACGATAGACATGCTTATATCTTCAATATTTACTTTCATTTTCAGATTTGTTAGAGTTAGCTGGAGGCATGTCCCAGCAACTCCTATTCAGTTAGAAGGCTTTCAGACATAGACTAGTCTCAGCAGTTGTTAGTAGTGTTTTTCAGTCAGCACTAAACTATATATATATTCAGACTTTTTGGTTCTTCTTTGGTTTCAGATAATGATGGTTTTAGTTTCCGCACAATGCATGCTTTACTCTGATTTTGTATAGACATGACAGGCCATGGGTTAGCTTGGGGTTACTTGTGACACTAAGCACCATGTCGCGTCTAGGGGGTAGCTTCGGGGCATGACAAAGTTGTTGCCATGACAGCAACCGCTGCTAACAGCAAAGTCACAACAAGACTTTTCTCGGGCGGACCCTCGGAAACACATTCGAGGTTCCGCGAACACAAACGAGCAGAGCTATTCGACTAAAAATGGTATTCTGGACTCAACGGAATCGACAAAAATCCCAACGGAGGTTGATAGCACAAAAAGTGGGATCCACGCCCAAGAACCAACTTAGGCCAAACTTTCCAAAACAGAACCCCATGGCCTATAATGAGTCTGGAAGCTTCGGGACCCGAACCAAAGGTCCCCCTAGCCCAAAGTCGACATTTCGGTTCTAACAACGCGGTCAGAATTTCCATCCGAGGCTTTCTTCTCCGAATGTTGACTAAAGTCAAACTTCCAAGTTTAACTTGGCTAGAAACACAAAAACCAAGACAAAACTAAACCGAAAGCTCCCAGACCCCGACCAAGGGTCCATCTAGACCAAAGCCACGCTCCAGAGCTAACGGAACAGTCGAAATTTGATTTTGAGCACGTTTACCAAGAATGTTGATCGAAGTCAACGATATCCTAAGTTAAAGCTCTAAAACAGGCAAACGACCATAACGATCAAACGAACGACCATGGCATCGAACCACCGGTCTCAGCAAGCCATAAATGACTTGGGACTATTACAGGAAAGCTCTAACAGTACAAAGAAAGTGTAAATGCGAAAATGACCGGAAGGGTCATTACAAATTAAGCCCAAAATTTATTTCTTTACAATATCTTGGTCTAATATCAATTTTGTCATTTTCCTGTGTCGTTTACTTTTTATGGCCTCAATCAAGAAAAGAAATGCTTTGTAGATGCAATTTTTGTAGTTTGTAAATGTTTAAACATTTTCTGAGACAAACAAATATTTCTCAATTAAAAAGGTAATGAATAACTTACTATATAGGGAGATGGTATTAAGCATATCCAATCAAAAGTATGGAAGTGGCAGATGGCTAAAAGGGAAAATGCGATAAACTTCCTTGCTGATTTTCTTGGATAAGAACTGGGGAAAACTAAGTCTATTATTATCATTTATCAATTAGCAACAAATTGTTAATGAAGCAAAATCAAATGGTGAATTTGGTTGAAAATTTAAACGGATGTCATAAATTCCAAAGTATACCCGTTACACTATTAGAAATGCATTATATTCTATGTACTATTCATAATTTCATAAGTAACTAAATAGATTCAATTTATTATGAGATAAAATATTTTTATATTTTTGTAATTAATATTAAAGGAGCAATTCATTCTTAAAGGGTGAAAATGTCATTTAACTTTTGATGGATAATTTAGTAATTTAATTTTGCATTTTGAAGTTTTACACTTTTAATATAGTATAATGATTATGATATATTGTTATTTTATTAATGGTACCTGTCGTTTCAATCACGTGAACTGAATTTAGAAAAAATTATGTAAGAGTTTTGACATTACTACTTCTCATTTTTTTATAATAATTTTTCTTTTTACGTCATTCAAATATGTGACTATTGGATTATATTAGATCTGTATTTACTTTAGAGGACACAACCCGTAAATCAGATAACTCCAATAATTTTTTTATTTTTAACACCTCCGAATTTTCATGAATTAGTCATTTTAATAGCCTTCGAAGGTTATACCTATATTGGGAAAAAGATGTGCAGACAGTGTGACGGACATGTGGGTGCAGACAGTGTGACGGACATGTGGCAGTAATAGAATGCAACATGGAGAAAACGTGAAAGTAAAGAGTCTACCTGGCATCTTCGTTTCAACAGTCTATTTTGACAAGTACCGGATCGACTACATAGAGTACCAAACAAAAAGAACAGGAATGTCAAGTGATTCAGGTGCACGAACAAGTTCAGTATAAAACTGAGCAGAACCACAATATTAGCTGGCACGAATAAGGGATGGCCACTTGGCATGCTCTGATTAGCACGTATCCTTAGGGTATGTGGAGATTTTATCTATAACAATCTCGTGAATGTAGTCTATAAGTAGCTGATTTTCCTAATCTTTGGGGGCATCTGAAAAACACTAAAGAGATAACATATATTGGATTTTTAGGACCCGTTTAGTCATAGATTTCCCAAGTAAAATTTGGGGGGAAATTTGATAAATAGTGTTTGCCAATACAATTTGTCATTATTTGGCAAATAACCCAAATTCTCAAATACTAGAAAAAACTAGTATTTGAGCCAAATCGCATTATTTGGGAGCTTTTAAAAATTCAAATTCTACACCAAACTTTTGTCTTTTACAAAAATACCCTCTATTTCAACCAAAAGAATGGCAAAAAAAATGCAGATGTCTATTGAAAATTTAAGTGCAAAATGCAAATAAAGCCTCGGACTCTATTGTCCATATATTTGCTTAAAGGATTACTAGAAGTTATACAACAGAACTGTAAATAAAGTCCTTGTAGGAATGTTTTCTCAAAGTATAAGAAAGGCAATAGATTTCAAATGAAAGGAACAATAGTCGTGTTTCACTACGTGTTATTTGTTGCAATGAAGATCGAACTGACAACATCTTGCTTCGAACATAGGAGTTGCTAAGAGTAAAATTCGAAAAAAAGAGCCGATTGTATGGGAAATTCTTCAAGAAGTTATGCAGGGATTTTTAAAGTCGACGGATTTTCTATCTTATCGTATTGACGTAATTGGAAGATCCTAGATACTAGCCTTCTTACTCGTTCAACGAGCCTTTATTTTGCTTTTTGGGATCACAGATGTGGCATTGATTCTCCTATTTGTATTTGACTTGTTGCGGAAGTCATGAGTCTTGTTACGTCGACATTTCTATCTTGCTATGTAATACAAACTTATGGTTAGTTTTGATAGTTTTAAAACTTATGGGTATAAATTATATTTCTTAAAAAAGTGAAATATATTTCCCAAATACTATGGCCAAATACATGGTGAAATTTCACTCAAATCTTCACCCAAATAATATTTCCCAAAAATATTTGGAAATCTATGGCCAAACGCTAGCTTAGCTTGTGTTATTTTGTATTATGTATACTCGAAAGAAGAATTGTGACTTTGATCGTGAACTCGAGATCCCAAAATCAAACTCTTAGTGCTCGAAAATGCTGGATTCATTCTCTTTTTTTGGGGCACGGTCAATCCACCGATGCCTGGCAGACAAGTTGGCAGCAATAGACTAATTGAAAGAAACATCGGACTCTCCGTAAGGCCTATTTAGCAGCACAAGTTCAGGGAAGATAAAGATCAAAGTCCAATAAAGAAGAGAGTAAGGGAGTGACAACTCACCATGATCTTTAAGGATCCACCCGCGGCCCTTGGAAATTTGGGTCCAAGTCTGATCTTTGGCGGTGGCGCTATCCAGAATCTTGACAACCCACTCTCTGTCATATGGTTCCGCTTGAGATATGACGTGCCTGATTCAAGACGTAGGCGGGGAGCTTAATAATACACTTAAGAATAAGACCAGTAAGAAAGCAGAGAGAAAGATCGACGAGAAACGAGAGCAGTATTCACATAAGGGACTTACAAGATATATTCCAAATCTCTAGGAGCAGTAGAGGCAAAAGATCCTTGGTAGCGACGGCCACGAACCTGCTAATCCCACCTCTATCATGGTATCGTCCAGGCTTTTCAAAATAGATTGGTTTTCGCAGACCACTAGTTTCATCAATCCACCATGCACAATACGGGGGGATAGAGAAGTAGCAGATAAGTAAGTGAGAATTCTTGTCTAGTCCGAAGAGATAAGGCTCAAAGATATGCAACGACCCTCCATACGTTGGGATGGAGCCGCCCAAAGCATAATTCAAAGGTCATACAAAATGACATGATAACCTTATCAATCGAAAGTTTCTGAAATCCATGGTAAACAGGTAGGTGTGGATGGAGTATCTGAGTATCGGAGATGTAATACTCTCGGAACTTTGAGGGGCCAGCACGTGAAACTTATTATCTGGCCAACTGCAGTCCTGATGAACAATGGAAATATCGGACTCCTTAATGATAGAGGCAAAATCGCCTATGGCCCGGACCCTCATCTTGATGGGGTCACTCAGTAGGAACTTAAAGTCATCATCAGAGAAAAAAATTCCAGGGGCAATTCCACACAAGGCTCGGGGAAGAATCATCCCCTTTGTTGCCGAGTTTTCTTTTCTAACCGAAACTGGAAGAGACACCCTTGGAATCATTTGAAGATGACGAAGACATGTTCATTAGGGATAATAAAAATGGCGCGCGAGAGAAGGGAGGATAAAGAGCGGGAGCATTGTAAAGAAGCATCTATTTATAAGGTTCAAATTTAAGATACCGCATGGGAATGTGTGCTCCATCAGAATCTAACACGTGGCAAAGGGAGTGATGGGAAGATCAAGGAGTTTAATCTTCTTACCATTTCCCAATCTCGATCGAAAGTCAAGCCTAAAAAATAGAGGGACTATCTTTATTGGGAAAATGATGTGCAGCCAGTGTGGCGGACACGTGGCAGTAATAGAATGCAACATGGAGAGCACGTGAAAGTAATGAGTCAACCTAGCATCTCTGTTTCAATGGCATGTTTCGACGAGTACAGAATCGGCTATGTGGACTAGCAAATAAAAAGGATAGGAATATCAGGTGCGCAGACGAGTCCACTACGGAACTAAGCGTAGCCAGAATATTAGCTGGCACGAATAAGGATGGCCACTTGACATGCTCTGATGGGCACGTACCCGTAGGGCATAGTGGAGATTTTATCTATAACGGTGTCGTGAAGGTAATCTATAAATAGCTAACTTCCCTAATCTTTTGAGGGCAACTGAAAAACACTAAAGAGATAATATATATTGCATTTGTAGCTTGTGTTATTTTGTATTCTCTATTCTCGGAAGAAGAATTGTGATCTTCGATAGTGAACTCGAGAGCCCAAAATTAGACTCTTAGTGCTCGAAAACATCGGCTCTATTATTCTATTTTATTGTTGATCATCGTTGCTTAACATAGTAATAGCCATTAATCTCATCTAATAAAGGTTAAGCCAAGACATGTGCTTTTGACCTCACATACGAATTCAACTGTACCGTTTCGCGGGTAAACAATATGGGTATCCCAAGGACGAACGAGATGGATGTTTGTGTGAACCAAAAAGAGAATAACTGAACTAAACCAAATTTATTTTGGTTCAGATTGGATACCATTTTAAAAAAATAAAACTGAATAATGCAAAAAGAACGCTTTTTTTTCCTTTTTCTCTTTCTTTGTTCTAATAGAAAACCAAAACAACTTTCCGATATTACACCCGCAAAAGTCGCATATTCTCATGTATCATGTGATTGGTACTTAGTAGTATGGTGAACTTTGCAACTTTTTGGTCAGATACACATGGAAGTAGATCCACTACGTATAAAAAAATATGTGTACATTCTTTTCCTTTTCCTTTTCCTTTTCCTTTGCCTTTGCCTTTGCCTTCTTTTAAAAAAAATTCCCCCCTTTACTTCTGATAAGACATTTTCGTATTTTATTGTTAATTGGGTGGTATTTGGTGGATCACAAGACATCTGCAGTTTATCTCTTTTTTGTTACAATGAGTGACTAGGTTTTAACATTAAGTTTGTATGGTATGGTATGGCTTGGAAAAGGGTAATACGCCAAGTGAAGCAAAGTAATTTAGGGAGAAGACATTATCTGTTTTTGTACTTATTACTAAGCAAGTTGGGATCAACTATATGAATCGCCACTGTCGCTCCACCTATGTTATTCCTTGAACTTGAACTTATAAATCTTTTTAGTTGTCTAATATTTAGGCTAATAAATACTGTACAAGAAAAAGAATTTATGCAGAAATTAATATTTCTGGTTTCAGAAGAAAAAGAAAATGAAGAATTTATGCAGAAATTAATATTTCTGGTTTCAGAAGAAGTACAAAGTACAAGGCATCCCAGGAACAAATTGGTGTATGGATGAATCTGAAGCAGTGTATAATGACTAAAGAGAAAGAAACTTAAAAAGAAATAAAGACCAATGGGAATATCCAATCCACGCTAAAAATTAAGGTGGACAATCCCTCTATAGAACTGAAGTCATCTGGGGCTTCTGCAGACTTTCTTCTCTGTACTGCAAGCGCCTCTTCTTCGAGCCATAGTACCTGTAGATAATGCTCTCAAGGCAATGCCTAATGCATGAAACGTCATAATTCTCGAGAAATTTGAGGTCTGTTTCTCTCCACTTTGTGCCAGCAAAATGCTTGTACTCCTCCACCACAGCAGACATACACCAGTTCTGCAATTTCCTCAGGCACCCAACGAGGCAACCAGTACGGTGCTGCAGGAAAAGATACACAAACTTGTTACAACCATAACAAGGGAATCTGAATCAGTTATGAAGAAATTATGATGCCTCTGTATTATAATTGGGAAAGGAAACGAAACAAAGTTCAATTTACAACGACTATATATGATGCTTGAAATTCAAACAAAAACAGTAGTCATAAAATAGATTAGCTAGAGAACAACAACAGGTTGGCCTCAATCTCAAGCAAGTTGGGTAGGATATATAAATCCTCACTCTGTCCATGTTAATCCATTTAAGATGATGACATATTTCATAAGTTTAACATGAGAGACAACACAAAGAACCAACAGATATCATACAGATCACAAGAAGACATGAGAGGTACACAAACTATAGGAATTGGGTATGTTGTTGCTGTCGTCTCAAAAAAGAAATAATAGCAAAGCAGTATGCATCTATTAACACCAATGAAATACCTGGATAGGAATGAAATATACACATAATACAAAGTGAATACTTAGAAAAAGAATAGACACCAGAGCAATGAGGTAAAAAAAATATACATGTAAGAGCTACCCAAACAAGAAAAGATGAAGATAATGTACCTTTCCGCGCTTGCAGTGGATGAGAACTGGGTGATTCCTAACATCTAAGACAAAAAAAGGAAAAGGAAAGTAAAAATTCATGTACTAAGATTTTAATAGCCCTTAACACATAGTAACAGATAGAGAGGGGCATATAGATTGTTTACCAGTTATCACTTTCAGAGCCTCTGTTATAGCACTGCTGGACATAGCTGATGGCTCCTGAATGGAAAAAAGGATCTATTTTAGAAGAATTACTTATGCAAAAATGGATGTGAAAAGTTTGTACCACTGGAAAATTCAGATGAAAATTTTGCATTAACAAGTTTCTTAGCCTGATCTTTTATATCAAGATAACAGTATGCCCACAACATTGCCATAGAAGGAGAAAAAGACGACACACGCCCATGCCCACAAAATAAAGAGAGGGAAAAAACAATCTCTAAAAGCTAATCACAAATTTTATCCCGGGATTATTAAGCATATAAACCTTCATTCCATATTACTAATACATTTTGAATCTAAAAAGCTTTACAACAACAGTAGCTGACGTTAATGCAATCTAAATTTCTTTTCTTTACCCAAAAACAACTTTTATGCAATTTGAACACTAAGAAAAACAATCTCTAAAAGCTAATCACAAATTTTATCCCGGAATTATTAAGCATATAAACCTTCATTCCATATTACTAATATATTTTGAATCTAAAAAGCTTTACAACAACAGTAGCTGACGTTAATGCAATCTAAATTTCTTTTCTTTACCCAAAAACAACTTTTATGCAATTTGAACACTAAACTTAGCAGCAATGTCTCAATGTCAAACACAAATTAACCTTTATGCTTCCAAAAATGCAAACAGAAAAGGATAAAAATGGTTTCTAAAACTGCAACCTTTTAGGAACAAATTTGAATAAGAACAATTACTGTGAACTGCACCATTTAGATTTTAGATTCCCTCCAATTAATCAAATCATAGAACCCCAAGAAAGTAGATAAACGAATAAAGGGAAGGGAGAAAAAGAACAAAAGTTTCTTCAGATAGCTTTTGTTTTATTTCATTTTGTTTAACCAAAAAACATCAAGTCCCTCACGAAACAACAGTTATAAACAGAAAGGATTTTAATTAACAAAAAGGAGTACCTTAGTGCCATCTATTCCAAACTGGAAAAGCTTGATATTGTTAATTCGAAGAAACTCCAAATTTTCTTGAGGATAAGGCTCAGGGCACAAATATCTGCAAACACAAAACAAAATCTTGAATTTGCAATTTCGTTTCCCAGAGACAAATCTTGAAAATAAAAATATGGAGAATTTGCAATTTCAGACTAACATGATGGAGCGAAGATTGAGGGAGTGGAGAAAGGGGAAATTGGATGGCTGAGGGAAACCAGATCTGTAAATGCAGTTATCTTCAACAGCAGAGAAATTTGTGGGTGGCGCCAACAGCATATCACCACCCTCTTTTTCAAAAATCACACACATTTTTCTTTCTTTTTGTTTTTATCAATCTCAAGAATATTAAACCAATGCTAAAGAACCACCGCCGCCATCATCATCTTGTTTTCTTCTGTGATTTATAATCACTTTCAATGTCAAGGTAAACGTTATATAAGAATTTTCTTCAACTTATTTCCATCAAGGCGGCGTGGAAGTTGCAACGGAGGGGGGATGTAGGGTATATAGGGTAAGAGGGGGGTGGGAGGGCTATTTATTAGAAGATAAAAAAAAGGAAATCAAGAAAAAGGCATTGATATAGATGAGAGATTTCTCCTAATTGGTACTTTTAACTATAAATAGGATTTTGCTTTATGTGGGGACTTGGGATCCTCGACGTATTTGGCTTATCTATACAAAGTAGCAACCGTTTGACTCCTAAAGGGTATATCCTATTGTTTTTGACCTTTCAAATTTCGACGAATTGTTTTCTCTATATCGAATTTTTAGGTCCATCAGAATGTAACATGTATACGTGTTTTTTATTACTTCATGGAAAGTGCTATGTATCATCGGAAATTAAATATTTTTTTGTTTGGTTAATTTTTTGGTCTAGTATTCTTATCTCAATCATAAAAAAGAAGTCTTGTTTTTTTCTTTATTATTGATGGAGCTCCAAACTGAAAGTGATTTTATCAAAAACTTTAATCAAATATAAATAATCTTTTTTCCAAAAGAACTTTATTAATTATGTCTTGATTTTTTCCTGGTATATTTTAGAAAATTCACAATTTCTATTGATTCAGGAAATTCATTATCTCCTAATAAATTTGAGAAAAGAAAATATAGTCCTTGTAGAATTGGGAGAACCTTAATCCTTATAGGTTTGGGACTACTTGGGATCTATATATAAGATTGTAGTTGGGGATTCTAAGAAGATTGTAAACTTCTCTTCTTTCATAGTTGAAAATTCTCTCTGCTTTAGCTTGGAGGATTAGGCCTAGCCGAATGTCGTTAAATTAGGTTATTTTACTTCTCTATTTTCTTTGTGTGTGATTGTGTGCTTGTTAACTCACGATATTTTCGCAACAATTGGTATCATAGTAATGTTAGGATTTCTACACATAGTCAAGTGTTAAAATGTCTTCATCATCTTCAACAAAGTATGAAGTAGAGAAAGACGATGGGGAATCTAGTTTCAGTCTATGAAAGAGTAGAATGAGATCGTCCCTGGTGTTACAAAGGTTATGAAAGGTAATTGAGGAGGCTTTTCCTGAGGAGATGAAAGAGTCAGAGAAGGCAGACCTGAAGGAGAGGGCTTTGAGTGCGATCTTCATGAGCGTTACAGATAGCGTTCTTCGGGAAATTGCTGAAGAAAAATTTGCAGCAACGACATGAAAGAAGTTTGAAGATCTGTATTCTAAGAAATCGTTGACAAACAGTCTCTACTTGAAAAAGAGGTTGTACAATCTTCAGATGAATGAAGGTACACCGATTAAAACTCACTTTGATGAGTTTAATTCAATTATAATGGACTTGAAGAACGTAGATATCAAAATTGAGAATGAGGATCAGACTTTGATTGTGTTATGTTCTTTACCATCAACATACGATACTTTTGTTAATACGTTGCTATATGAGAAAGACAGTATTTCACTGAATAATGTTAGCACTAAAATCTAAAGAGTTGAAGAAGAGCTTTCTAGATAGCAGAACTGAGAGCGAAAGTCTTGTGAGTAGGCGAAGAGCACAGCAGAAAGATTTTAATAGAAAAAAGTTCAACGCCAGATCAAAGTCTAAAGAAAAAAAGAAGAACTGCTATGAGAATGGGGAGCAAGGTCACTACAAAAGAGATTGTCTTAAGCTAAAGGAGAAAAGAGGAAAGCAGTAAGTTTATTACGCAGCAAATATTATTGACACTAGCAATAATTCTGATGATAATGACTATGTAGGGAAAGTTTGTGCTGAGTTCTAGTCATAGGCATAATTCTTGAGTTATTGATTCTAGTGCAACTTTTCACATGTGTTCACACAAAAACTAATCATTTAAAACTTACAAGCAAACGAGTGGGACTGTCTACCTAGGTGATTATAATCCATTAGAAGTAGAGGGGATTGACAACATCAAATTGAGAATGTTCGATGGTATTATCAGAAATACTAAGTGTAGGCATATTCCTCGAATGAAGATGAATTTAATTTCTCTTTTGACTTTGAATAATCAAGGGTATAAGTTTCACTCAGAGCAGGGGCGGAGCTAGTGTATTGATTGCGGGTTCGGCCGAACCCAATAACTTTGGTTCAAACTCTGAATTTGTAATAAGAATTTCATTGAATTTGAACAAATTATTAGCTTAGAACCCATTAACTTAAAAAAATTAGAATTCTAAATCCATAAACTTTAAATTCTGGATCCGCCTCTGACTTAGAGAATAGAACACTTAAACTGTGTAAAGGCTTCATGGTACTCATGAAGGGTAAGCTGCATTCTAGACTATATTATCTTCAAGTCAGTGTAGTTGAAGGGAAAACAATTATAGCTTCTGGAATGAGTGATTTGAATCAACTGCAAGTAAAATTTATTGATGAATACAAAAATCAAGCTTTAAATTTTTGTGAGCATTGTGAGTTTGGTAAGGAAATAAGGATAAAATTCAACAAAAAAAAGGTGCACAAGATCAAAGCAAGTTAGATTATATACATTCAAACTTGTGGAGTCCAAACAGAGTTCCCTCCAAAAATGATGTCAGATACTTTATGACTTGATTGACGATTACTCAATAATGATATGAGTGTATTTTTAAAAAATAAAAAAAGAGGCATTTCCAATATTTGTTAAATGAAAGATGATGATTGAGAGGCAGACTGAAAGAAAAGTTAAGCGTCTTTGAATTGACAATGGATTGGATTTTTATAACTTAGAATTCAATAAGTTCTGCAGCAGAGAGGGCATAGTGAAACACCGCACTTGTATTGAAATACCATAATAAAATGGTGTTGCAGAACGTATAAACAGAACACTTTGTGATAGGGCACGAAACATGCTTTCACATTCATATGTTAGTAAGGATTTTTGGGCTGAAGCAATCAATACAGGTTGTTATTTGGTCAATAGATCTCCATCCACAACTATTGATTTCAAAACTCCGTTTGAGATTGGTGAAATTCGCCTGTTGATTATTCAAATTTGAGAATATTTGATTGTCCTTCTTATGCTCACGTGAAGGATGAAAAACTTGAGTCGAAGACAAAGAAGTGCATGTGTTCTAGGATATGCAATTGGAGTGAAAGATTATAGATTGTGGTGCACAAATTAAAAGGCTCCAGAATTAATTATTATTATGGATATAACATTTAATGAATCTGCCTCACTGGACATTCAGAAGGAGGAGGCAATAGCATAAACAGATCGTGATGTCAGTGATCACATAGAGCTAGAAATTGAATCTCTACTAGCTCAGCCCAATAGTTTAGAAGTGGAGGAGGTGCAAAACCTTAATCAAGATAATAATATTGATGCACATATGCAACAAAAATCGTATAGCAATGCAACAGGCAGAGAGAAGAGAGTGATCAACCGATCAAAACGATTTGCAAATATAGTTGATGAATTTTTTTTGAATATGCATATTTTGTAAAATTTATTTTGTCAATTGCAGAGATCATTGATGTGCTTGAGCCTAATAGCTATAAAAAAGCTATTTCTAGTTCAAAAGGAGATCGATGGGTTGATGTTATAAGTGAAGAGATTGAGTCACTTCACAAGAATCAAACATTAAAGTTTGGTTCATTGCCAAAGAAACAAAATATAGTAGGTTGCAAAGAGGTTGTTGATGTGAACAAGATGTCTACACATGATAATCTGGCATATATGATGACCAAGATAGTCCCGATCAATAATTTTAGGCATTGCCTAAACTTTATTGATGTGTGTAATACTTAGTGAACCTTTTCGAGGACTGAGAATAAGCCAGAGAGACGTTGTTCTTATTGATGAAAAGAAGTAGGGGTGATGTTATATTTCAGCAACAAACTTGGATGATGTTAATTAGGGGTGGCAAAAATCAAACTCAACATGTTCAACTCGTTTAAGTTTGGATTGATTATTGACCCGCTCATTTATTAGCTCAGCCCATTTCAATCCAAGTTATTTCAGCCTATTAAAAATTGGGTTGATATGTAGCCTAAATTGATTTATGAAAAATCTTGTCAAAATATATATTATTTTTTTAAAATTTGATTTGTTATATATATCCATAATAAAGAAAAAAAATATTTTTTATTAGGTACTAAAAAAATTATAAAAGGATAAATAAAGCAATTAAAACTTAGTAAGAATCGAACGGATTGAATTATGATCCATTACTTAACCGGTTTTGACTCAAGCAAATTTGGATCGGGTTGGATCTTGACCCATTGTTATCTTGACCTATTTTGACCCGTTTAAATTTGACTCGCCTCGTCCAATTGTCACCCCTGATGTTAATGACAGGGGAAAATATGATACTTCTTCGTTTTAATTTGTTTGACCTATTTTGACTTGACACAGAGTTCAAGAAAATAAAGAAGACTTTTGAATCTTGTGATCTTAAATTAAATATGTTAAATATACCAAAATGACTTTTAATCTTGTGATCTTAAACATGCTATTAATAAATTATATTTTCCCCATTTTAATTTATTTGACTTTTTTCTTTGGTCCATTTTGGAAAAAAATTATTCTTTTCCAAAAGTGGTATAATTGAGCAATTTAGGATGGTATATGTAAACTTGAATTTACTATATCTATATTTGGTACGCTAAAAGTGTTTATCCAAAAAACAATACAGTTAGAATTTCCAGGTCCATGAGAAAATAACATTAGTACTTTACGGAGAATGATAAAGTTTGTTCATATACTATTAAAAATAGAATAATATTTCATCCAATAGTCTTTTATCTAATCTTATCTCAATCGTCAAAAAACTCTTATTTGTTTCTTGACAACTGAGGAGCTTCAATTTAAGGATAATTTTAAATCTTAATGAAACATTGTAAGGTAAACATGAATTGTTTTTCTTGAATGGACGAAAGTTTAGGATGGCTCAACGGTAAATTTGGATATTTTTCCTATTACTATATGGGTGTGTTTAGTGCAAGGGAAATAATGACTTTTAGGAAATATTTTTCGTGAGGAGACCTTTTTTTAATAATTGGTACAGTTAAAGTTACTTTTGAAAAATATTTTTCATCAAAAGAGAAATTTGACTTTTCTCACTGATAGGAGAAAGTAATTTTTCTTGAAATTATCTTAGAATTTGACTTCATATAATTTGCTTCAACCAACAACGGATTAATCTCTAATACTCAAAAGTTTCATTAGTTTTGCTGATATTATTATTAATTTTCAATATATATCTCATTTAAAATTATTTCTTACTTATCAATTAAACACTAGAAATTAAATAATTTTTCGTTAGTTAATTTTTGGTCTATTATTCTTATCTCAATGAAAGTCTTTTTTTTCTTGATTATTTAATGGAGCTCTAATTTGATGGTAGTTCTAAACCTTAGTCAAATATGAATCTTTTTTCTCAAACAACTTAGACAATATTAATGATAATGGCAAATACAAGATAATTTACTACTTCCTCTGTCTCATATTAGTTGCTCACTATACTAAAAATAGTTAACCCATATTAATTGAGCACCTTACTAAATAAAGAAAGCATTAATTAAAATTTTTCCTTATTACCCTTGCAATTAATTCTTTTTGAAAGTGTTCACATTTGTTTGTAAAGTTCCAAAGAAGTTTTTTAAAGGGTAAATTAGTAAAACAAACTTCTTATTTATTATTTCTTAATATGCGTGTAAAAGAAAAGTGTGCAAATAAAATGAGACGGAGGGAATAATAACAAGAATGTGAATGGACAAAAAATTTAGGAAAGACAAAATTGAGCAATTTAAAATCGTACGAAGGTAAATTTAGACATTTTTCCTATTACTATTTGAGTGTGTTTGGTAGGAGGAAAAATAACTTTTATAAAAATATTTTCAATGAGAAAGCTATTTTCTAGGTTTTTATTGGATTCCCTTGACTAAACTCAAAGAAGGTTCTTAGGTCAAAGAAGCTAATTGATTGATTGCGTTATAGTAAAGTAAATTGGAAAAGAGGGTCATGGGCGGTGGTCCAGTCTTAATATTTCTTTTACAAGTTTCATAATTTGAATCTCCGTTTACGTTTGACAACGTTGTCATTTTGACAAATCAATTTTGATGGATAAGCCTTCTAGTAACGCAAAGAAAAAAAAGATAGAATAACGATTTCATTGAATTCTCACTGGGAAGATCTAAAGTAAAGTAATATAAGTAGTTCCAATCCTACCGGAAAACTACCTTTTCTTTTGGGCGGAAATACTATAAATTAAATTTACCAATAAATTTTATTTAAATATTTAAATTATTAAGTATTTTAATTGAGAATTTAAATATATGACAAAATACTTTTATCAAACACTTTCAATTCATACTTTGAAAATACTTTGCGCGTACTCTCAAATGTTTATTAGTACATAGATAACTAAAAGAAAAAATTATTACATACATAAATTTAATCATACAAAATATACATTTTCCTTTAATGCGTATAATTAAAGAAAGTAACATATTTTAAGTGGATAACATGCACTTAAGAACATATGTCCAGAAGCTTTTTGTTTATCCTAAAAATGGTACAATTGAATTTGTTGAGGTCAAGAGCACATGTGTTAGATCTAACTCTGATTAGGACCGTTATCAGTGGATCGATTATCTAGGTGACAAAATAATGAACGTACACGAGAATAAAGTAAAGAAAAACAACAAATAATAATAAATTGTGGAATAGAGTCCTTGACGACGTTCCTCGAGGGTTCGAATCCTTTCCACGAGGGTTATATATACATAAGCTGGAAAGTAAAAAGAAGGCCAAAGCCTGGAGTAAATTCCCTGAATGGTCACCCATGTTTGGGAAATTACCTTAGAATATCACTTTTGTTGTTTTTAGGACTATAATATCACCCAATTATCTCTATTTTCTTTAAAATATACTTGACACTAAAAACACTCTTCTCTCTCCTAATTGGATGCTATATCACAATAATAATTTTTTTAACTCATTTAAACCATTAATTCCCTAAATGGTCACCCTAATTTTGAACATTCCTATTTTATTATTGTAATAAATAAAACAAAAAGTAATTTTTGAAAAAGATTCTCAAAACTTGAGTGACCATTTAGAGAATTTACTCCAAAATGGTATTACAAAAGAACTAACGAACTCAACTTTTATTCTGCAAAGAAGAGATAGGACATTAATTTTTTCATGCTTAAAGTTATACAATTTAATTGAAGAAAAAAGGGAATCAATTAATCTGGACGAACCCAAAGTTTATTTTTTCTTTTTAACCAAGAAAAATAATATTAATATATATTTTCATTTTTCAAAAGAGATGAACAACATACTTTTTCATATTCAAAATTTTACACTTTAATTGGAGAAAAAAGAGAGTAAAATATTTGATTAAAATGTGTAAAAAATAATACATTCTGTAAAAGAGATGGACAAAAAACTTTTTTATATTTGAAGTTACTAATTTCTAAGCATGAAAATTTCTTCTTAATAAATATATAAATTAATTTTTTAAAAATAAAATTATATTTTTTAGTTAAATGAGTTTGATGAGTTAAAAAGATTTATTATTTAGAACAAGAAAGGCTAATGACATGACATATTAACTAGGAGAGAAAGAGGCTTTTGAGATATTTAATATTGTTTGAGAAAAATAGTGGTAGTTGAGTGATATTATTGTCCTAAATAAAATAAAAAGTGATTTTAATGAAAATTTTCAAAACTTGAGTGACCATTTAGGGAATTAACTCTAAGTTTTGGGTTGGTTTAAATGAGTTAAAAAATTTATTATTAAAAAATAAAATGTGACATGGCATCCAATTAGGAGAGAGAAGAGTGTTTTTAGTGTCAAATATATTTTGAGGAAAATATGGATAATTGAATGATATTGTAGTCCTAAAAGAAACAAAAATGATATTTTAAGATAATTTCTCAAACATGGGTGACTATTCAGGGAATTTATCCCAAAGCCTGGAGAGCAAGTAAAAGTGTATTGTATTGCGAGTATTAGGTTACAGATGCATTACAAATGAAAAGAAAAATTCCTATTTATAGGTTATAAATGATGGCCTATGGCCAATCATAGTGGTCCCCCCTCCCCCCCGAAACCCTAATAGTACTATCGCTAATGATGTAGCGGTAGGTGTCCTACCCATTATAGGCGCCAACATGTGTCCTTTTCTTGGGTCAGATATGTGCACTATGTGTTCGCGTACCTAACGGGTCTGATGCTCTTGTCCCATGTTCTTTTCCTCCATGTCATTCGAGCCCTTTAGAAGGATAAGTCTTCATTGGACGCAGTGTCGTGCGATGAGGTTCTAAGTGGGATCCTCCTCGAGGGTGCCATCATTACCTAACTAGTTGCAGAGAGAACTCTTCAAATAAAGGGATCCCTTCACTCTACTCAACAACTCTTGAGGATATTTTATCTGATACGCTTTCACACAATACAGATAGTCCCCCTCTTTTTGATGATTATGCTCTAATGCCATCGGGAAGCGGGATTATCAGAGAGGCCCGAGGATCCCTTTGGTGAGAAAACAAATACTGATCGCTTTATCTTACTCATCTTGACCTTTTGCATCTGTAGTTCACGACACATGTCATCTGTACGTATTCTTTTTTTGGGAAAATCAATCTTCACCTCTTTAGGGAGATCTAATTGTTTCCTCCTTTGGTTTTCTTGAACTCTTTATAATCAAAAGGGCCGCTGCTCTCCCCTCCTCCAAACTTTCAAATATCCCTTGCTCTCTCTTCTCTTTTCCCCTGATAGGCCCCATCTTTCTTCCTTCCTTGTCTACGCTTGTGATCACTTCTTCTGACATAGACACCAAAAAATGCTTCATAGACACCGAAAAATGCTTTCTTTTCTCCTATGATGAAGTGGTCCTTCAACCCTCTCCCGGAAGCCGATGTATCTCAACAGAAGGAGCAGGAAGCTTTCCTCAACTCTCTAGCATATACGATGATGACATTCCCCCAGTTAAGACCGACTGCGTGTGGCCTGCTGAGTTTGATGTTTGCTCCCCCTTCCAAGAGAGGATGCATCAATCCCCAAACTGGATATATTGCGGTCTATACTTTCCTATCTCCAGTGGGATTTGGCCACAGGCCAATCTTCAAATTCATCCTACAAATTTGCAAAAAGTATGAAAATTTGCTTGGCCAGGTTTATCCCACTATTTGGAGAGTTGTTGTTGTCTCCTAATCATTTCCAAGTTTTTGAATTTGCTTTTTACTCCAGAGTATTTTATTCTACTCTACCTCATGTCTAGTGCGGTAGAGCTTTTCACAATTTTTAACATGGAAAAAGAGGCGTTCTCTCTAGCCTTGATATGAAAGATCATTGCTGGATTGATAAATTTTTTTATATTCAGAATACAGACTTTGTTCCAGGTTCCCGCATCCTGGAGGGGTGGAACTACAACCATGGATTCTTCTTTCTTCGCCTTCATTTCTCTTTTACTGATATGCATATTCTGACTCTTCATTTTGCTCTTTTACCTAGATCTACCATGGTATCCCTCGACTGCGGCTCTCGATATTAGGTTCTAGGTCAAGCCAATCTCTGGCTCAGTGAGCCCCATGGAGTGCACTTGGAGATTTATATCAAACAAAATGGGCTACCTCTCAAAAGATCATGGTGGTTGCTCTCACTTCTTCTCCTCATTTCCTTTCCCTCCATCTACTTATTTTCGTGCCTTTGATCAGGAATTACACTTGAGTAGCGGAGGCTCATAGGCAGGAATTCCTTTTTACCATCGAAGGATCGACATTTCTCCTTTGCTATCCCAAGGAGGGGAGGCCAAAAGAAAGTGAGAGAAGGGTGTTGGCATTGAGTCATCGGCTACTGCTAAGTCAAAGAAGAAGAAGAAGAAGAAGAAAAAGAAGAAATCAGAGGATCACCAGAAGGGCATTGAGCGTGTTTTAGCCTCGACGCTGATAGCCCCTTTGAGCACTAGTTCTACTGCTTATGATGCAACCGACCCTATAAACTTCAGCGCTGGCCCTCTCGAGAGCATTCTCCCTCAGGGGATGGAGGATGGCCATGACATACTTCTAAAAACTGTGGAGGGCACTAAGTTTATAGAATTTTCCTGTCCCCTACACGACTTACAAAATTATCATTGTTAGGGGAAGGGGTCACGATTGTCGCTCCCCCCAAGGCCTTATTTAACTCTTAAGGAAGATCCGTCGAAGATATATTCTCAGCCTGCATGTATGGTGAAACAAAATTCATTAGCAGGTTTAAAAGAGCCGAGGATCATATCCATATGAATTAGGCTCTCTACCTCTTTAGTCAAGTAGTTTTATTTTCCTTTTGAATAATCTGGCCTTGCTTCTCTTATTCTTGTCCTGGCCCTTCCCTTCGTATTTTGTTTTAACATGGATATCTTGTTATGACTGAGGCTGCTTCCCGCCCGCCTGTAAATGAAGGGGCTTTGAGCCATGAGCTGGTGGCACTCCGAAGGAGGATATACGCTCTAGAGGACCAAGCTTGTTCTTCCGAAAGTCAATTTTCTGCCAAGATAAATGCTCTTTTTGAGACTAATGCTCAGCTATCTCTTGAGGTAAATGGGCTTCATCCTCAGCTTATGCTTAAGTCATGAAATCTTGAGGTTTTATTGAAGAGAGACAAGAATCTGCCCAAGAGGTGTCTCGGTGGCTGCCTTGTCTGAAAAGAGCGCCACTGAGGAGGAAATAGCCAGGGCCGAGGTCAAAATTCTCAGGGTATAGTAGGTCCCACTCGCTCTCGCTTAGAAGATTTGTCCAGAGAGAAGAAGATTTTAAAGAAAACACTAAGAAAAAGCAAAGGGAGGATAGGGCACTGACAGTTCCCACAGTGTGTGAGACGGCCCATGGCATTGCCCATCGAACTTGGAATTTTGCAGATTTCAACTGGATTTCTAAGTTTAAACATTGGTTCAGATTTTTGAGTGTTACAATATCCCCCCTTGGAGTCATTCATCCTCGAATGAAGACTAAATAAGTTGAGTTTGGAGGGAAAGAGTTGCAATCCTTACCAACTGAATTCTAAAAGATGTAGTCATTATCATGAGTGCATATAATGAGCATGAGAACAACTGGAGGAAGATAAATAAAGGAACATATTAAGGAGGAAACTATTACCTCAATATGAAACTGGAATGGGAGGGAATAGGTGAGGGTACTTAGTCATCATAGTTGATTCTGCTTCCCAAGTAGCTCCCTCAATCGACTGGTTCCTCCAAAGAACTTTCACCGAAATGACTTCCTTATTCCTTATCTTACGAACCTGTCGATCAAGAATATCGACTGGGAAATTTTCATAAGTGAGACTATCCTTCACGCCCACACTCTCTAATGGAACAACTGAGGCCGAATCACCAACACACTTCTTTAATAAGGACACATGAAAGCCGAGGTGAACTGCTACTAACTCTGATAGTAACTCTAACTCATAGGATACCTTCCCGATTCATCTCACAATCCTGTAGGGACCTACATATCGGGGACTAAGATTTCCCTTCTTACCGAATCTCATTACACCCTTTATGGTTTAAATCTTCAGAAATACCCAATCACCAACCTCAAATTCTAAGTCTCTGCTCCTCACATCTACATAGGATTTATGTCGATTATGGGTAGTCTTTAACCTCTCCTTAATGAGCTGAACCTTTTCCATAGTCTAATGGATTGAATCTGGCCCTATCAGTGCTGCTTCACCTACCTCAAACCAACCAATAGGTGATCTACACCTCCGCCCATAAAGGGCCTCCTACGAAGCCATCTGAATGCTAGAATTAAAACTGTTATTGTAAGCAAACTCTATAAGAGGCAAGTGATATTCCAATTACCTTTAAAGTCGATCACATAAGGCCTTAATATTTCCTCTAAGGTCTGGATGGTACGCTCTGCCTGACCATCTGTCTTTGGATGGAATGCTGTGCTGAGATTCACCTGAGTACTAAGACCTTTCTGAAATGACTTCCAAAACCGAGATGTAAACTGAGTGCCCCTATCTGAGATGATAGATAACAGAACCCCATGCAATTTGACTAACTCACAGATTAGATCCTGGCATAATCCTCTACTGAATCAATAGTATTGACAGCCAAAAAGTGGGTTGACTTAGTCATCCTATCTACTATCACCCAAATGGAATCATGCTGTCGATGAGTATGCGGTAAACCTGTAATGAAGTCCATATTGATTACTTCCCACTTTCAAGTAGGAATGTCAATATCCTGAGTCATACCTCCCAGTCTCTGATGTTCTACCTTAACTTGCTGGCAGTTGGGACACTTATCTATAAAATCTGCAATGTCCCTCTTCATACCATTCCACTAATAGACTACCCATAGGTCACGACATATTTTAGTGGCACTTAGATAAATAGAATATCTGGAACTATGAGCCTCTACTAGAATTTGCTGTCTCAACCCATCTACATCTGGATCATATAACCGACCCTGATATTAAAGCACACCATCTCCCCCTTTGGAGAAAACCTCTACTCTTTGTTGGTGTAAAACACCCTTCAACTGATGAAAGATCAGATCAGTGTCATGCTTCTCCTTCACCTCTACTACCCATGAAGACTCTGCACCATTCTGAACTATAGTACCATCGTCCACTGAATCTGTAAGGCAAACCCCTAAACGAGAAGGATTATGAATATCTTTAACCAACTCCCTCTTTTCTTCCTCAACATATGACACACTTCTCATGGAAAATCTGCTAAGTGCATCAGCCACTACATTGGCCTTACCCGGATGGTAAAGCACACTCATGTCATAATCCTTAAAAAGCTCAAGCCACCTTCTCTGTCGAAGGTTTAACTTCTTCTGAGTAAACACATACTGAAGGCTCTTATGGTCGGTAAACACATCCATATGAATTCCATATAGGTATTGTCTCCGAATATTCAAAGCAAAAACTACTGCTGCTAACTCAAAATCATAAGTTAGGTAATTCTTCTCATGAACCTTAAGTTGTTTGGAAGAATAGGTGATAAACTTGCCACACTGCATTAGAACACAACCTAAGCCAACTCTAGATGCATCACAATACATAACAAAGCCATCTAAACTCTATGGTAGAGCCAAAACTGGAGTTGTGATCAACCTAGTCTTTAATTCCTAGAAGTTCTTTTCACACTCACTGGACCATCCAAAGAAAACCTTTTTCTGAGTCAATATGGTCAATAGGGAATCTATTGATGAAAACCCCTTAACAAATCGCCTGTAGTAACCAACCAAACCCAAAAAACTCCTGATATCTGATATCTTCAAATTACACCCTTTTTACAAGTGTAAACGATTGCTGTCAAATATAGTAACCCAATGATTAGGTTTGGGTATAATCCTATTGGGAATAGGGTAAGAAAAATAATACTTGATGTCCTTAAAGTTACTTTACTTTATATCGATTCTTATTCCTTAAAGATTGTGTAGAAGATTATTCTATAACTATAGTTTGCAGTAAGTAAATGAATGGATAAACAAGGTTTTAAATGAACCGGGGTTGATTCACCACGTAATAGGCTAAGTATTAGGGTTACAAGTACCTTTATAGCATATCCTAGTTTGATATAGACGAGCAATGATCAATTAGTAACCATTCCTTATCTTCTGATATGAGAATGGTCTTTCCCTAACTTATTTTCCCAAATATAACAAAGTGTAATCACAACCTGATCATAATTTTTCCAAGTAAAACTAGTGTATTCCAACGTAGTTCTATTAAAAAAGGTTAACGCCTTGAGTTCTCATTGATTAACTCTTTCTAATCCTAATCGACCCTTTCAGGCACAAACTAAGATTTTTGGCATTTGACTAACATTTGCAACCACTAATTACTATTATAAAGAGAGTTAACAAATCATCTAACAAACCATTCAATTCTATATTGATACTTTAGCCCTAGATTTCACCCATTACGAGGCTTGACAACCCTGGAGATAAGTTTAGTTACTCATGCTAGAAACATGAACACTAAGATAATTCAAAAGAAACATACTTATAAGATTGATTGAAAACCAAAAGATGTTTTTGAATCCAAGGCAAAGTCACGCTCAACCCATTCAAAACCAAGACAAAACATAAAAGACTAGTAGCGTATGATGTCGCTCAGAAAATAACCTAAGGATGCTATTTATAGGTGAGTAGGAATCATATTCTAAAAGGTCTAGGAAAGGATATCTGCGTCATTCCGTACGGTTACCAAAACAGACCATTCTTGCTCAAAATGAATCGTTCTGCACACCATGATAACTTACGTCATTCACCTAGATTCTGGGCACAAAATAAAAGCCAAAACGGTCACCAAAATGGATCGTTATTAGTAAAAATGGTCCGTTCTATGGGGCGTTATAACTTGCTAATTTTGCAACATTTCTGGTTTGGAAAAAGGCTACCAAAATGGCCAGTAATGGCTAAAAATGGTTAGTATATGGTGGCCGTGTTGACTTCCTATATCCACTTCAGTTCTGTCCTTTAGCTTCAGTTGGAACTACGGCTCGTAATCCTCCACACGACTCGTAATGAGCCTCTTTTGCCAAATTTTTCATCCTTGTGGTATGCTTAGCCCATTATACCGTCAACTCAACCAAAATGCATCATATCACAGTAAACATGCTCAAGAACTACAAGGAATCCTCATCAAAGGTATGGAATGTTCCTTAAAATCCCGGCACATCAACACCCCAACTTAGAGACTTTGCTTGTACTCAAGAAAACAAAACAAAACTACACTAACACTACTTCACAAAGTACCAAACAATGTTCAACAATTAGAAAACAAGGATGTCTACAACAGTTCTATTAACTAACTAACAAGCATATTTTTAAATAAATCTTCCCACCCCTTTTATAACCCAAAAAGCACACAAACTTTGACCTGACACTGACGGATCTATCTATGACATCATATTATCAAGAGACGAATGTGCATGTAAGTAGTGAAGTCAGACTTATCCTGCAGTCAATCAGTATTTGCCATGTGCCCTCACTTAAGACCAAATAAAGTCCCTTATATTATAATTTATGAACACATGGACTTAAGACAAAGGAGAAGAGAGAACACTCATACTCACAATGAATTCCACATGCAACACTAAATGAACAATAAGCTTTCCCTTAGTGTGATATTATGCTAATATAGGGGATGTCAATTCTAGGATCAACTAGGACTTTATTGGTGGTAATGTAGGCTAAGAGACAGGTAGGAATTATTTAGATTTAATAGTGACTATCCTCCCTAAGAACTTTAATACACTATATTTTCTTTTTTGGTCTACTTTTGATTACTATTCTCAGTCTGTTCTTCCTTAACACCCATTGTTTTAAGAGCATTCAAAGGGATTGGTAAGGAACAATTTTATTAAACACCAATTTTTTTAAATTTTTTTTTCAATCACCAAGATTCTGTGATATTGGTTAGGTAGGCTCATCCCATTGTCAGCCTGAAATGTGACCTCCTCATCCTTGACTCAGAGTTTTGTTTCATTTTTTTCGAGTCCATCAATTCTCTCCCTATGTCTAAAAATGGGCATCCCAAGATGATGAGAATCTCTTTGTCTATAGTACAGTAAAGGATCAAAAGTCAAATGGCAACTTGAACTTTCCAACTCGGACCACCATATCATCAATAATCCCCACCAGTTGCTGTACTGATTTATCTTTCATTTGCAGCCTCATACTGGTCTATTTAGAAAGTTCGAGTCCGAATTACTTGTAGATTGCGAGGGGCATAAGGTTGATGCTTGCACCATTATCACACAGTACCTTTGCAAAGTCCCGCATACCAATAGTGCATGGTATGGTGAATGCTCCTAGGTCTGCTTTCTTCTCCACTACAAGTTTAGAAATAATAGAACTCACCTGATGAGCAACTTGCACATCTTCCTCCTTAGCAGACTTCTTATTTTTCTTGAGCAACTCTTTCACATATTTTGTGAACCCATACATCTCATAGAATGCATCAAGGAAGGGAATATTCATGGATAGCTGCTTCAGCTGATCACAGAACTTTAGACATGTAGAGTTCTCTGCCTTCTATACCAACCTTTGTGGGAAAGGTGGAGGGCATGTATACCTCTGTACTAACCTCTTTACTGGTCTTTGCTCATTCTCTATGACCGGTTCAGCTGCTTTCTCAATGATTGGAACTGAAGTCTCTACTTCTGCCTCCTCCACTGATCCCTCTAACCTGATAGTACCATCCCTCGTGGTCTAGCCACTTAGAGTGGTAATGGCCATACAATGTGCAGTAGTACCACTACCTTTTGGATTAGTAACAGTATCACTTGGGAGCTGACCTTTTAATTTAGGATATTGTTCCCTTGATAGATATCTAAATTGTTATTCTAAATTTTAGATGGAGGTTGTGTGAGGAGCTTACCACTTCTGCCAGGTTCTTTGCTATGATATCAACCTTCTCTTGTTTTGCCAAAACCCTTTCGAGCATGATTTCTATGTTAGCTGACCCCTGATCTTGCTGATTTTGTCGTGGAGGGATGTATGGTTTTGCGCTTCTATTGCCAAAGTTATATTCTTGAGCTTGCTGTTGTGGTGCCCACTGCGGTTGATTATTATACATTTTCCCATGATACATTTGCTGACCCTGAGTGTTGTTGATGTAATTCTCACCTTCAACCTGTGTAGTCTGTGCATCTGTGTATCTCCCCTCCTCTGGAATATATACTTGTGCTTTCTGTAGGGGTATGCTCTCAACCATATTTACCTTATTGGTCTCATCATTTGATAATCTCTTGTTAAGCATCTCTAGGCTAGTGGAAAGCCGTGTGATAGTCTCATCTCGTTCATGATTTTCTTTGGCTAGAGATAGATATATATACCCAACATTTGATCCGATTGAGTGCCACGCTTGATTGTGGGATGTCAACCTTTTCATTATTTGAGTGACTCTAGTGAAGGTTTTGTCCATGAAGCTATCCTCAACAATGTTGTTTGCAACAAACTGAGAGATGGGGTCCAACCCCATGTAAAACTTCTCTATCAGGATGTGATCAGGGAACCCATGACCTGGAGATCGTCAGAGTAACTGTTTGAACCTCTCCCAAGCCTCATACAATTGTTCCCTAGGAAGTTGCTTGAAAAAGAATATCTTGTCCTTTAGCTCAAATTTCATGCTAGGAGGGACCCACTTATTCATGAACGTGTTTACCAACTTATTCCAGGTGTGGATTGAGTTTGGAGGAAGGTTATTGAGCCGAGTGCGAGCCTCTCCAGTCAATGAATATTTGAACAACCTCAACCTGAAGGCATCATCAAACACATGATTCTGCTTATAGGTCTGGCAAACATCTATGAAGTTCTTCAAATGCTCATGTGGGCCATCACCTGTAGAGTTCTGCAATAGACCTTCAGCTCTCAGCATAGCATAAGCACCTTGTTAAATTTTGAAAGTGGCAATATCCACTCTCGGAGAAACGATGGCACTAGAATAGTGGAAATCTGGCACTTTTGCCGCAAAGACATTCACATTCTCATCATGGAATGAATTGTCTACATTCACTGTATTGGCCTATTACCTAGGTTCCTCCTGTTGTTGGCAGCCATGATGGCCTGCGCACAGTACAAAAACAAACCATGTGTGATAGAATACAGAAAGGACACAAAGTAAAGTAAGAATTTCCTCAAGTAGATTTCAAAACCGTATTCCCCAACAATGGTGCCAAAATTTGATATGTTCAAATTACACCTTTTTTACATGTGTAAACAATCACTATCAAATGTAGTAATCAAACGATTAGGTTGGGGTCAAATCCCACAGGTAATATGGTAAGAACTACAATACTTGAAGTCCTTAAAGTTACTTTACTTTATAACGATTCTTATTCCTTAATGATTGTGTAGAAGATTGTTCTATAACTATAGTTTGCAGTAAGTAAATGAATGGATTAGCATGGTTTTGAATGAGCCGGGGTTGATTCACCACGTAATAGGCTAAGTATTTGGGTTACAAGTACCTTTATAGCATATCCTAGTTTGATAAAGACGAGCAATGATCAATTAGTAACCATCTTTCGATGTGAGAATGGTCTTTCCTTCACTTATTTTCCCAAATATAACAAAGTGTAATCACAACCTGATCATAATTTTCAAGTAAAACTAGTGTATTCCTATGTAGTTCTATTAAACAAGGGTTAACGCCTTGAGTTCTCATTAATTAATTCTTTCTAATCTTAATCGACCCTTCCAGGCACAAAATAAGATTTCTGGCATTTGACTAACATTTGCAACCGCTAATCACTATTATAAAGAGATTTAATAAATCATCCAACAAACCATTCAATTCTATATTGATACTTTAGCCCTAGATTTCACCCATTAGGAGGCTTCACAACCCCAGAGATGATTTTAGTTACTCATGCAATAAATAAGAACAATAAGATGATTCAAAAGAAACATACTTACAAGATTGATTGAAAATCAAAAGATGTTCTTGAATCCAAGGCAAAGTCACGCCCAACCCGTTCAAAACCAAGACTAAACGTAAAAGACTAGTATTGTATTATGTCTCTCAAAAAATAACCTAAGTATGCTCTTTATAGGCAAGTAGGAATCATATCCTAAAAGGGCTAGGTAAGGATATCTGTATCATCCCTTACGGTTGCCAAAATGAATTTTTCTTGCTCAAAACAATCTGTTCTTCGCGTTGTGATAACTTACATCATTAATCTAGATTCTAGGCCCAAAATGAATGCCAAAATAGTCACCAAAATGGACCTTTATTAGCCCAAACAATCCGTTCTATGGGGCATTATAACTTGCTGATTTTGCAACATTTCTGGCTTGAAAAACAACCACCAAAATGGCCAGTAATGGTGGCCATTCTAACCTCCTATATTCATTTCATTTCTATCCTTTAGCTTCAGTTGGCACCACGACTCCTAATCCCCCACAACAACACGTAATGAAACTTTTTTGCCAATCTTTTTAGCCTTGTGGTATACTTAGCCCATTATACCTGCAACTCGACCAAAACACATCATATCACACTAAACATGCTCAAGAACTACAAGGAATCCTCATCATAAGGTATGGAATCTGCCTTAAAATTCTGGCACGTCAATATATGTCAGAGAAGTTGGCCTAGGTCAGTTCTTCACTGCCTCTATTTTCTATGAATCCACTTGAATGCCCTCACAGGACACCACATAACCCAAAAAAGAAACTGACTGCAACCAAAATTCATACTTACTTAACTTGGCAAATAACTGACGATCTTTGAGAGTTTGCAGCATAACCCTCAAATGGTTTGCATGCTCCTCCTCACTCTGAGAATAGACGAGGATATCATCTATTAAGACAATGACTAATATATCCAAGTACTGCTTGAATACCCTATTCATCAGGTCTGTAAAAGCTACAGGAGCATTCGTTAATCCAAAAGATATTACTACAAATTCATAGTGACCATACCAAGTTCTGAACTGAAGGCTATCTTTGGAATGTTACATTCTCTAACTCTGAGCTGATGATAATTGGATCTGAGGTAAATCTTAGAGAAATAACTGGCACTCTGAAGCTGGTCGAACATGTCATCAATCCAAGGGATATGATACTTATTCTTGATTATGACCTTATTTAACTGACGGTAGTTGATGCACATTCTAAGGGAACCATCTTTTTTATGCACGAAGAGAACTGGAGCACCCCATGTAGAGATGTTAGGTCTGATAAAACCTTTGTCTAAAAGGCCTTTCAACTGATCTTTTAGTTCTTTAAGCTCTCCTGGAGCCATTCTATAAGGAGGAATAGATATAGGCTGCATATTTAGAAGAAGGTCTATCCCAAAGTCAATCTCCTGTTGAGAAGGGACTCCGGGAAGATCCTCCACAAACACTTCAAGGAACTTATTTATTAGTGGAACTGACTGGAGAGATAGGGTTTCAGACTTAGAATCCATAACCCAAACTATATAATAGGCGTACTCTTTAGAGATCATCTTTCTAGCATTAAGGTAAGATATGAAATGACCTTTTGATGTTGGAGGACTACCCCGCCACTCTAAGACAGGCTCATATGAAAACTGAAAGCTTACAACTCTGGTTTTGCAGTCGATTGAGGCATAACAGGCATGTAACCAATCCATGCCAAGAATGATATCAAAATTTGTCATATCTAATTCCACTGTTTGATGAGGTGACTCTATGAAGGACTGAGATTGGGCAATTTCTATATACCCTCATAGCTAGGACTGACTCACCAATTAGAGTGGAGACATAGAAGGGTTCTAGAAGTCATTCAGGACTGACTCCAAACTTTCAAGCAACATATGGTGTCACATAAAACAACAAAGCCCCTGGGTATAGCAAAGCATAAACATCAAAAGAGAAGACTCCTAACATACCAGTGACTAAATTAGGTAAGTCCTCCTGGTCCTGGTGAAATGACATAGCATAGAGACTATTTTGGCAGTGATCGCCACTTATGCCAGAAGTGGCACCCAGCTTAGTTCGCCGACCTACTAGAGGTGCTAAAGTAGTACCTTGAGTCCTGCCACCTCCATTATTTTGTCTGGCTGAGGGGAAATCCTTGATGCTATGGCCATTTGTTCACATCCAAAGCATCCACATGTGCCATAGAGGTACTCTCCAAGGTAACTCTTACCACACTTTTTGCAAACAGGGTAAAGAGTCCTCTTCACAACATTTCCCTAAGAATGAGAACCTGTCGCCCTAACTGTTTGATCATGCCTGGGTCTGGATGCTGAAGAAGGGGCAGTAGATTATGATGGCATTGGCCTTGATGAACTCTTCTAAAAATAAGACCGGTGTCTACTTCCAGACCTCTGATGACTGAAATCCAAATCCTCTATTCTGGCCTTTTTGTTCTCCTTTGCCCTCTCCTTTAGTTTATTCTCCTCAATCTGTTGAGCATGGATCATGATCCTGAAAATGTCCATATCCCCCAATAATATAGCCATCCTACATTCTTTCTATACCAAGTCAGATATGCCAGAAACAAACTTACTCATCTGGGCCCTTGACTCGGCCACCATAGATGGAGCATACCTGATATTGGTCCTTGATTCAAATTCATGAACTCTTTAGCCTTAGCCTCTCTTAACTCCCTTGGGAAGAACCTATCCAGAAAAGCCTCAACGAAGCACTCCCAAGTCACAGGAGCTGCATTTTTGCCCCTGCCATCCTTCCATTGAGTTTACCATATATGAGCCACATCTTTTAGCTGGTAGCAAGCTAGCTCAACACTATCGATATCGGTCACTTGAATTACCTCAAGAATCTTCTTCACCTCATCAATGAAATTATGCGGGTTTTCACCAGCGTTAGACCCTAAAAACTTTGGCGAGTTCATACGAACGAATTCCCTAACTCTGGTAGAAACTATCCCACTATTTGGGTTAGCAAAAACAAGTGCCAACATTTGGATGGCATTCCTGAATTCAACGTTTATGACCTCGTGGTCTGAAACTAGAGAAATTGCATTGCAGACATTGGATCTATGAGGACGCATGATCTAAAATGAGTAAAGAATAAATTAGAAGGGAGAAATAGAGAGAAACTCTATCGCATGATGTTGAACATGAAAGACGTAGAGTTTTCTAAAAACATCTCGTAGCCTCCCTCGCATAAGTGTGGCATGCTTCACACCCATGAAAAGGACTCTACATAACGCGACTTTTAGATATCCTAGGACTCTTGAACCTGATGCTCTAATTTCAAGTTTGTCACACCCCGAGACTACCCCCTGGACATAACATGGGACCTGGGACTCGGGACCACAAGGGATCCTAAGCTAACCCTTGGCCTTAGCATGACTTAAACATAAACAACATAAATATTAAGCGAAAGCTTAATTGAAATAGGGAGCACCAAATATGTATAATAAAAGAGCCTGAGAGTAAAAGTCTGAATACATTATCTAACTATGTCTGAAAAGCCTCTAAAAACTAATTAGATGAGTTGCTGGGATAAGATCCCCAATTAACTCTTAGTACTGAAAAGAAAGATATAAGACTAGGAAAAACTCATAAAAAGCCCTTGAATGATGAGGACTTACCAACTTTGACTAGAAATCCTACTGGGTCTAGCCACGAGTCTGAGAGCGAGCGCTTGAATCTACATCATGATAAGATGCAACATAAGAAGTATGCGATCAGTACTATGGAATGTACTGAGTATGTGAGATATGCTTGAATCGTGATAAAACATTCTTGAAAACATATTTAAGGCTGAAAACATGCAATAGTGGTAAAACTAAAATATAATGACTCAGAGTAATATCATAAGTTGAAAACATATTCATAGGCATAAATCATAAGTGGTAAATCTGAACTTGAAAACTAAGAGTCATATACATTCAAATACTTAAAACCATTTCTGTGGGAGTTTCTCATAACCGACATAAACCATGTGAGCATCATAGAGTCTAGTATCATACACCCACACTGAAAAAGGTTGTTCTAACCGGTCAAAGTTAGAACAATATACATAAAGATCCTAAAGTGCGCCAGAACGGAGTAAACCTATCTTGGCAACGTAGTTCTGGACTCGGGTTATCTAGAACCCTTTTTAGTTCGGCGCTAAATACTACTCTAAAAATATACATATAGCTCATACATATCATATGACATATCTAGATATCAAAACTGTTAATAGGTCATGTGGACATATCTAGACGTCCCACTACTCTTGAAAACATAATTCTTAAAAATATAGCATAACACTAGTTCATAACATATTTTTACTAAATTTCATAACTTGAGGAACTAGGCATGCTATTTTTCATAAATACTTGAGGTTATGTTATCTAAACATACCAATTTTGCTTGAAAATATGTAATAAGGTCAAATCATGCTTAATTCCTTCTCAAATCATAGGTTTTAAAAATACTTGTAGAAGCTCATACTAAATCATGTATTAAGGTTTATAAATCATGTAGGGACATAGTTAACTAGATTTACAAGAAAATTTCATAATTGGGTAAGAACCCTAGTTTCATAATTTCATAAACGCAAAGTAAAACTTGAGGTATTGGATATAAGGGTGAAAGGAAACCCTTACTAAAACCCACATAATTGAATTTGAACACTTTCTTAGCTTAGAACTTGGGGATGGAGAATTTGGGAAGAACCCTAGGTCTTGAAGCTTGAGAGAAGGATACTTTTCTTATTTTCTGATGTTGGAATGTGAGAATAAGAAGGAACTTGCCTAAGGGTGAATAATACCCTTCTAATTAGGCCTAAAACAACATAGCTTAGAATTTAAAAGAGTAGGAAAAGACCAAAATACCCCTGACTTAAGAATGGATGTCAAAGAAAATTCCTTCCGAATGGGCTTATCCAATGGCCTATCAGACCTTCCATGGCCCATCATATGGGATATTGGTGTGGAGCTTGCTGGGCTGGTCCATTGGATGGTTATCAAGGCAGGGGCTCATGGCCTGTGGTGGCTCTCACGGTACGTGGCCTCGCCGTCGGGCTGGGGGTGGTTAATTGAGCTACTAGGCAATTCCCATGATGAGCTTCCAGGGCACATGGGGCTTCCCATGGAATGTGGCTAGCTTGTTTGAACTGAGATGGCATTGCCAGTTCCCATGATATGTGTGACGGCCCATCAGGCCTCCCACGGCCCGTGACACTATTCGTCGGACTTGGAATTTTACAGATTTCAACTAGATATTTGAGTTTGAATGCTGGTTCAAATTTTAGGGTGTTACACTAGGACTTTACTCTTGGTGTGGAGCCTTTGTCTCCCCCACCGATTCGCTTGGTGCTTACCTTGCCAAAAAAACCCAAGAGAAATAAAAACTAGGCGAAGGGAAAAAAGTATAGCACAAATTGTCATAAAAGAGGGTATCTACGCTTTCACCAGTAATATCTCATCAGGTGATTCACGTTCCAATTGTTTAAAATAGGCATGCTATTCTCATCCCCTAACTGGTAGGCTCCTCTACCTACAATGCTAACCACTTTGTATAGGCCTTTCCATCCGAGTCCCAATTTTCTATCATTTGTGTTTGGTGTATTAAATGTCACCTTTCATTACACCGGATCTCCCACTTTGAAGTGTCAGAGCTTGGCTCTGTGGTTGTAATATCTTTCCATCCTTCATTGCTGTGTTGTCATTCTCAAGTGGTCTCTTTCCCTATATTCATCCAACAGATCCAACTTTCTTCACATTGACTTATCATTATCCTCCTCATTTTCCCTCGTGACCTGCAGGATCAATTCTCTGATCTCCACTAGTATCAAGGCCTCCGTGCCATATACTAGTGAGAAACACTAGTGCTAGATTTTACAGTAGTTATATGCACCAAGAGCACTCCCGGCAACTATTTAGTCCAATTTCTTATTGCGCGCTCCAACCTTTTCTTGAGACTAAGCAGCGCATTTTGGTTAGGGGGTTATAATTTCCCATTTACACTTGGATGATACAGGGTAGTGGTTATCCTTTTATTTTAAACTTTTACAGGAACTTTGTGACCTTTGCTTCAACAAATTATGTCCCGTTGTCACATGTTATTTCTTGGGGTATTCTAAACTGACAGATTATGTGGTCCCAGATAAAGTCAATAACTTTGCACTTCAAACCTACTTATAAGCCCCTGCCTCAACCCACTTTATGAAGTAATCAGCCATAATAAGCCAGAATTTCACCTGCCCTGACACCGGGGGCAAAGGACCCACGATGTCCGTCCCCCACTTCATTAAAGGTCATGGCAACAAATGGCATGTATCAATTCCCTAGGTTAATGGAGACTCTGTATGTATCGTTGTCACTTGTCTCACTTCCAAATAAAGTCCCGTGATTCATGTTCTATCCATGGCTAATAATATCCCGCTATGATTAACTTGAGTATTAGAGACTACGCCCACGAGTAGTTTTCGCATACTTCCTTATGGACTTCCCTCAAGACATAATTGGTTTTGCCAGGGTCAAGGAATCGAGCCAAAGAGACCATATAAGTTCTTCTGTAGAGATAGTCATCGACTAAACAAAACCTTGCCACCTTAGTCTGGATCATTTGGGATGACTTTAGTTCCTCCAGAAGCCCCTTGACTTTTAGGTAACGTATGAAGTCACTTCGCTAGTCCTAGACCAGGCCTGTTAAATTCACTTCACCTTGCTCAGGTTCTTCCAAGTCCAAGTGCAACAAATGTACGACCTCTCTACTTCCCAATTCATCTGCACCTATCATGGAACCCAGATTAGCTAGAGCATCAGCTTCTTCATTTTTCTTTCTAGGTATCTGTTCGAACGTCCATTTCTTGAGCCGATAGAGGGAGACCTATACTTTAAACAAATATTTCACCATCCGATCAGCCCTATAAATGTCTCTTTGACCTGGCTAATTATGAGCTAGGAATCACAAAGTATCTTGATAACTTTGGCACCCATTCATCGAGCTAAATCAATACCTACAAGAACATCCTCACACTTGGCCTCATTGTTAGGTAAATGCGCACAACTTATGGCCTGTCTTAATTTTTCTCCTTTCAGATTTATCAAGACTATCCCCAAGCCAGTCCCCTTCTTGTTGGAGTCCCCATCGATGTATAGGGTCTAAATGCTAGAAAGAACTTTGAAGACCATTATTTCCTCCTTGTTGGCTTAGGGGGCCTTTTACCAGATTGAAATCAGCCATAAAGTCTGCTAGGACTTATTATTTGATGGCAATTTAGGGCTAGAACTCTAGGTCAAATTCATTCAATTCCATGGCTCACTTGGCTATCCTTCCCGAGAGGCAGGGTTTGTGAAGGACACTTCTTAAGGGGTTGGCTGCAACCACTATAATTGGGTGACACTGGAAATATGGAATGTGATTTCATATCACTTCCACAAGGCCAGAGCCAACTTTTCCATATGTGAGTATCGAGTTTCTATGCTCAACAAAGTTTTACTAACATAATAGATAGGATATTGTATACCTTTATCTTTTTGTATGATCACAGTGCTTACCGCTACTTCAAACACGGCAAGATACAATAATAGTTGTTCACCTTTTCTCAATTTGGCCAATAACAGTGGGATTGAGAGGTACACCTTTAGATCTCAGAGGGCTTACTTCCTGTCCTGGGTCCACTAGAATTCAATATTCTCTTAGAAGTGTGAGAAAATGATAACATCTTTCTGATGCTCTGGAGATAAATTGGCCGAAGGACGCTACTCACCTAGTGAGCCTTTATATTGCCTTGACACTATCGATCATTTATGATATCTCATCAATCACCTTGATCTTGTCCTACTTTACCTCTATCCCCTTGTTAGAGATGAGAAACCTGAAGAATTTCCTAGATCCAACCCTAAAGGCACACTTTTCGGGGTTCAACTTCATATTGTGCTTTCTTATGATGTCAAAAGTCTCCTAGAGGTTAATTAAATAATCCTTTCTTCTAGATACTTTACCTATATATTGTCGATTTATACCTCCATGGTTTTTTCTATATTCTTCTTGAACATCCGATTCACTAGCCATTGGTAAGTTGCACTTACATTTTTTAAGCCAAATGGCATAACACTGTAACAATATGTGTCATAGTTAGTCAGAAATGAGTTTTTCTCGCAGTCCTCTGGGACCATATGCATCTGGTACAATTACCCATTGAGAAAACTCATGATTTCATGACTCATCGTGGCATCGATCATGTGATTAATGTTCAAGACTGGGAATGAATCATTTGGACATGCCTTATTTAAATCATTAAAATCTATATACATTCTATATATATTTTCTTTCTTTGGTACTACTACCACGTTCGCCAGCCATATTGGATATTTGACCTCTAGTATTGACTGGATGTTTAACAATTTTGTCACCTCTTCTTTGATAAACCTGTTCTTGTGTCTGAGATAGGGGAATCTTTTTTGTATTACCGGAGGCACGTTGAGGTCAACCCCCAGTTTATGCATGGATATCTCTAGTGGTATGCATGTGATATAACCATGAGACCAAGCATAACAATTTATGTTAGCTTTAAGGATACTTAATACTGCTATCCTGATCTTGAGGTTGAGTCCCGTGCCAGGTATACCTTTTTCTCAGCATAATCTTCAAGAGAGAAATTTGTTTGAGTTCCTCTGCCATTAATTTAGTATCATCTCTTTGATCCAGTAGGTAGCATGCTCTCGATCACCCATCACTTCTGGCATCCCCTCATCTGCTTCTCTTTGAAAGGAGGGATCCAGTTTCTATACTTGATATTTGGCGTTTAGTCGCTCATTCTGTGAAACTGAATACATCTCCCTTGCTACTAAAGATTCCCCCTAATTTATTTCACTCCATGCTCCATTGAGAACTTGATTACCCAATGATAAGTAGACAGTATGGCTTTTATATCATGGACCCAAGGTCTTCCAAGGATGTCACGCCCCGAGGTTACCCTCTAGACGTAAAATGGGACTTGGGACCATAATTTCCCCAAGATAACCCTTGGTCATAGCATTCTCAAGCATAACAAAAGATAAGCGGAAGCATAATAGATTAAGTCGGAATAGCAATAATGGATAATCAAGTGAAATAGGAATACAAGATTCATAAGAAGACTCGAATACTGTCTATGTCTGAAAGCCTCTACTCATGACGTAAAGAGTTGCTAGGACAAGACCTTAGCTAACTCAAAATATGGAATAAAAGCTAACATAAACTAAGAACATAACTAGCCCTCGACCTAAGAGGACTCACCAACAACTGACTGGGAAAGTTGCCTGGGAACTCTAGCCACGAATCTGAGAAGGGACACCTGAATCTTCATCATCAAAGCATGCAGCGCAAAATATGCGTCAGTACTATAGAATGTACTGAGTATGAGAGTGATTCATGAATCATGATAAAATAGTTTAAAAACATGCTTAAGAATGAACTTGTTACTTAAAGAAGGACCATAAATAAATATAAAGGTATAAAACATAAAACATGAAATAAAGCTTAAGTTTCATAATATAGAGTCATATAACTTCATAGCTTGAAAATAAACATGTGGGAGTTTCTCTTAATCGATATTAAACCATCTGAGCTACATGGAGTTCAGTGTCTTGTACCCACACTGAAAGAGTTTTCCTAACCGGACAAGGTTAGAACCATTTCATACCAGGATCTTGTCATAATAAGCCTCAACACGGGAAACCTACAGTGGCAACATAGTTTTGGACTTGGGTTATCTGAACCCTCGTCTCTCGCTGCTAAATACTACTCCCAAAATATAATAATAACATGAGCTCATATACATATGACATATCTAATGCCAAACTTGTTCATAACTTGTTCATAATATTTTTGTACCCCAAATCGTCATACTACTCATGAATTAGGGTTTTGAAATTGATTCATGAGCATTGATGGAACATCGGGTGTCTTATCTTGCATCATACTTCATAAAATAGAAAGGCTTGCATACTTCATGACTTGTAAAATTTGCATGGCTCTAGTTCAATTTTCATAAAACATATACTTTCATAGAAACATAGGAACTAGGCATGCACATACTTGAAAATCCATAAGGAACATGCTTATCAAAACCCAATTTACTCAAATCAACTTTATGCATGTAGAGATTTCCATGGTTAAACTTCAATTTATGAAATAAGAGTTAACATGTAAAAACCCATGTGAAATCATGCAATTTTAATAGTAATTTCATAATCAAATCATGAGAAGATCATAATTAGCAAAACCCATAACAATTTCATAAGAACCCCAATTTAAAGATCATGAAATCAAAATTTGAATTAGGGGTTTTGGGCAAAAGGTTGAAAGGAACCCATTGTTGATTACCCACATACCTTGATTGAAGCTAACCCACTTGAATTGAAAAGATTTTGGAGGCTTGAACTTGGAACTTGAAACCCTAACTTGAAGCTTGAGAAGATGGAACTCCTTTTCTTCTATTGGAAGTTGATTGAAAGAATGGGAGAGAACATAGGCCAAGTGGGAATAAAACCCCTTCTAATTTGCCAAAAATGACTCAACTTAGGAGTTAAAAGAGTGAGTAATTACAAAAATACCCCAAGGAAAAGAGTCTGAAAAACTGCTGAAAATTTCATCACAGGCTTCTACGGACATGAATCACGACCCGTGGAATGGATCACGGTTCATGGAAAGGGTTCGTGGTTCCTGGGCAAAGTTTTTGGCCTCTGCACTGATTTTCACGAGTTGGTTTCACGACCCGTGGAAACTTCCATGACCCATGGAACCTTTTCGTGGTTTTCAGGCCACTTTTAATCTTCTAGACTGATTTACACGTGTTGGTTTCACGACCTGTGGAAACTTTCATGACCCATGGAACCTCCTCGTGGTTTTTAGGTACACAACTGATTTCTACGAGTTGGTTTCATAACCCGTGGAAACTTCCACCACCCGTGGAAACTTCCACGACCCTTGGAACCTTCTCGTGGTTGGTGTCTATCATTTTGATAGACAGACACCCTTTAGTAAAACACTGATAATGTTTTACTCCAGACTCGTATTAAGGAATAATTGATGGCGTTGGTAAGAAGATTCAAAGACCTTTAATTTGGTAGGTACTAGGCCACCTAACTTATTATTTTCTAGGAGTTATGATCATTTGAAGTTGACCCTTGAAAAATCTTACCCTAAAACTCAATCGATAAGGAAGCTTTCAACTCAACTTTGAGCTAGAGGTTCTTTATGACCCTAATTCATATCTAATACACTTTTAAAACTTAAAAAATAAGTCTTAATACTTAGATACATAGAAAATTTATCTAGTTTGGGTCTAACAACACATGAAGAACGATTTAGATTTGGCTTAGAATTTCTGGGGTGTTACAATATCTCCCCCTTGAGATCATTTTTCCTCGAATGAAGATTTGTAAGTTGAGAGTGGAGGGGGAAAGGGTTGCAATTCCATCAACTGAGTTTTAAAAGCTGAAGTATTTACATGATAACTGATCTCCGACTGAATTATAAATTGAGCTAAATTCATGAGGCATGTAAGCATACTGAGGGCATGAGAACAACCTATGGTACTTGAAAATGAATGGCTAACATGATAACTGAAAAGGACGTCAAACTGAGAGGGGTAACTATACGAGGAAACCATTCTCCTTTAAACTAAACTCACTACCTTGGACTAAATTGAATGTAGGGCCTTTTAGCCTTAGGAATGATTAACGATAGGTCTGAACTGATCTGATATGAGGAGTATAGTATTCTTGCAAGTTGAAGCTACTGGACCTAAGATATGGGCACCCTGGGCTAGGAGTAAGAAAAGACTATTATTGCCTTAATTACTACGGTTGACAACTCTTAAGCTTTGAAACACCTTTCAACTACACTAACCCCTCTGAATGCCAAGGTCTGAGTCTAACTACCTACTTTCACTATGTTCAAGCCTATCTTGACTAAATCTCTTACATCTAGAGTTACCTCCCAAGAATGATATTTCTCCTTACCACGAAAATCAACTAAGTTTGAGCTCTAATCAATGGGTTACTAGGCACACGAAGCAAAAGCCCATATGTATTTCATCACGACTTTTAAGCCTATCACTATGATCACCCTATGGTTTGTAGCTCATACTATCCAAGACTTCTCCTCTCTTTCTACCATATCTAGGAGCTGTAACTTGAAGAACTTCTGCAAAGGAACACCCCAAAATTCCTCATCTAACTATTTCACATGAATAACCCCCACCTAACTTTTCTTCCGAGCTTACAACCTACTACTCCCCATCCAGACTACTACTTAGCTTCCTCTACTAACAACTATGAAAACACAAGCCAAGATCACTAAGAGAAATAGGGTGGGATCGTGAACATCACAAATGAAGAAATACTGATCGGTTTTGACTTACACTTAGCGTGTTCTAGACACTCAAGGTGAGGCTTAGGGGAATCGAGCACAATAGGCATGAGCACTTCACATACTGGACACGTAAGACATGGATAGTGGGGATCACCACCCCTCGTCATTAAAGGCAAGGATCAAGGAAATCATAAGCGCAAATTATTTCATGAATCAGGTATGAGCATATACATGACGCAACATGATTTGATTAGCCAATAAGGTACTTCTGAAGACTGATTGAGTAAACATAACTGAGCATACTGTGAGACATGAGTTCACATAAATAACAAACCTCGAGGCACAAAGCTGGGATTTATGGAATGTCAGAGTAAGACTAGAATCATTATTTGAAGCAATCACTTGTCACTCTAGAAGCTAAATATGAGCGTGAATTTGAATGGGGTGCGTAAATTTGAAATAGGACCATAGCACTGATACACAAGGCATGCAAAAGGTATCGTGATGGCAGAAGTATACTAAGGACACTAGGATGCAATTAAGCTTCTGCCTCCCCTCCTAACTTTGTTCTAACACCCAATAACATCACTACTTGAGCCTCTAAAATCTAACCGATTCAATATCCCACCATCTCCCCCTTAGATTCATGCTACCCTTCTAAGTCGATGAACCTCTCACCCATCTCTTAAAGGAACTATGATGATTTTACCCTAACAGAACATACACTACTCTAGAATCTAGCATGAATACCCACTTCCTTCTATAGTCTAAGATTATCCTTCGCCTAAAAGTCTAGGCCTCAACCTTCCTATCCCCCACTCTATTCTAGGTCAAGACAACACACAACCAAACAAGAATAGGGGTACAGGGACTATGGATGCATAAAGGAAGAAAATCTAGTGACGTACCTGACTCAACCTCTGGAGGAATACCTTGACCCGGCTGGCTAGGCAATGATAGGAATTGGTTTTGGAGCTGAACACCACCGTTGCTTCGATTAGATGAGAGGCAATCCCTGATCCTATGGCTTAATTGTCCACACCTAAAACACCTTTCCGTGCCTGCAAGGAACTCACCTAAATTAAACTTACCGCAACTACTACAATGAGGGTACCTCAAGGTCTTTGGATCCCTGTCGTGACAAGACTAAGAATCGAGGGAAGGTGTGCTAACTGAAGATGGGGTCGGTCCGAATGAAATCTGCTGAGAAGACGATTTGTTCCATGTTCTGTTCTTCTTGTTCTTCCTCTTTCTCTTCTTCAGTTTCTCTTTCTCATTCAACTGAGTAGTCATGGCTTGAGCCAACATACATATGGCTTCACAAAATTCCGCATTTGTAACCTTATGATCCGAAGTGATTGGGTAGCATTATTCGTGGGGTTTCTTCGTGGAGACATTATCTGAAATGCATACAAAATGGATTAGAAGGGTAAATAGAGTCAAACTCTATCGCACGATAGTGAACATGAAGAAATAAAGTTTTTCCTAAAACCCCTCGTAGCCTCTCTCTCATCAGTGTGGCGCGCTTCACACCCATGAAAGAGACTATACTTAGTGCAGCTTTCAGACACCCTAGGACTATTGAACCTGAGGTTCTGATACCAAGTTTATCACGCCCCAAGGTTACCCCCTAGATGTAACACGGGACTTGGGACCACAAGTGCCCCAAGCTAACCCTTGGTCATAACATTCTCAAGCATAACAAAAGATAAACGAAAGCATAATAGATGAAGTCAGAATAGCAATAATGGATAATCAAGTCAAATAGGAATACAAGATTTATAAGAAGACTCGAATACTGTCTATTTCTGAAAGCCTCTACTCATGACGTAAAGAGTTGCTAGGACAAGACCTTAGCTAACTCAAAATACGGAATAAAAGCTAACATAAACTAAGAACATAACTAGACCTCGACCTAAGAGGACTCACCAACAACTGACTGGGAAAGTGGCCTGGGAACTTTAGCCACGAATCTGAGAAGGGACACATGAATCTGCATCATCAAAGGATGCAACGCACAATATGCGTCAGTACTATGGAATGTACTGAGCATGAGAGTGATGCATGAATCATGATAAAATAGTTTAAAATGATGATTAAGAATGAACTTGTTACTTAAAGAAGGATCATAAATAAATATCAAGGTATAAAACATAAAACATGAAATAAAGCTTAAGTTTCATAATATAGAGTCATATAACTTCATAGCTTGAAAATAATCACGTGGGAGATTCTCTTAACCATCATTAAACCATGCTGAGCTACATGGAGTTCAGTGTCTTGCACCCACACTGAAAGAGTTGTCCTAACTGTCCAAGGTTAGAACCATTTCATACCAGGATCCTGTCATAATAAGCCTCAACACAGGCAACCTACGGTGGAAACATAGTTTTGGACTTGGGTTATCTGAACCCTCATCTCTCGGTGCTAGATACTACTCCCAAAACATAATAATAACATGAGCTCATACATATGTGACATATCTAATGCCAAACTTGTTCATGACTTGTTCATAATATTTTTGTACCCCGAATCGTCATACTACTCATGAATTAGGGTTTTGAAATTGATTCATGAGCATTGATGGAACATCGGGTGTCTTATCTTGCATCATACTTCATAACATAGAAAGGCTTGCATACTTCATGACTTGTAAAATTTGCATGGCTCTAGTTCAATTTTCATAAAACATATACTTTCATAGAAACATAGGAACTAGGCATGCACATACTTGAAAATCCATAAGGAACATGCTTATCAAAACCCAATTTACTCAAATCAACTTTATGCATGTAGAGATTTCCATGGTTAAACTTCAATTCATGAAATAAGAGTTAACATGTAAAAACCTATGTGAAATCATGCAATTTTAATAGTAATTTCATAATCAAATCATGAGAAGATCATATTTAGCAAAACCCATAACAATTTCATAAGAACCCTAATTTGAAGATCATGAAATCAAAATTTGAATTAGGGGTTTTGGGAACAAGGGTGAAAGGAACCCATTATTGACTACTCACATACCTTGATTGAAGCTAACCTACTTGAATTAAACAGATTTTGGAGGCTTGAACTTGGAGCTTGAAACCCTAACTTGAAGCTTGAGAAGATGGAACTCCTTTTCTTCTTTTGAAAGTTGATTGAAAGAATGGGAGAGAACTTAGGCAAAGTGGGAATAAAACCCCTTCTAATTTTCCCAAAATGATTCAACTGAGGAGTTAAAAGAGTGAGAAATTACAAAAATACCCCAAGGAAAAGAGTCTGAAAAACTGCTAAAAATTTCATCACAAGCTTCTACGAACATGAATTACGACCCGTGGAATGGATCACGATTTGTGGAAAGGGTTCGTGGTTCCTGGGTAAAGTTTTTGGCCTCTGAACTGATTTCCACGAGTTTGTTTCATGACCCGTGGAAACTTCCACGACCCGTGGAACCTTCTCGTGGTTTTCATGCCACTTTTAAGTTTCTAGACTGATTTCCACGAGTTGGTTTCACGACCCATGGAACCTCCTCGTGGTTTTCAGGTAAAAAACTGATTTCCACAAGTTGGTGTCATGACCCGTGGAAACTTCCACGACCCGTGGAACCTTCTCGTGGTTGCTGTCTGTCAGTTTGACAGATAGACACCCTTTAGTAAAACACTGATAACTGTTTACTTCAGAGTCGTATTAAGGCACGATTGGTGGCATTGGAAAGAAGATTCAAAGACCTTTAATTTGGTAGATACTAGGCTACCTAACTTAATAATTTCTATGAGTTATGATCATTTGAAGTTGACCCTTGAAAAATCTTACACTAAAACTCAACCGGTAAGGAAGCTTTCAACTCAACTTTGAGCTAGAGGTTCTTTATGACCCTAATTCATATCTAATACACTTTAAAAACATCAAAATAAGTCTTAATACTTATATACATAGAAAATTTATCTAGTTTGGGTCTAACAACACATGAAGAACGATTTAGATTTGGCTTAGAATTTCTTGGGTGTTACAAAGGATTACCTTGTAACCCATAACATCGTCCAATACATCAAAATGAGTTTCCTTAATTACTCCTTCTGCATTCATATTTATCTTCACCTTCCCCTAGTGGTCTCACTCGACATGTTGAAGCCAACCAGTACCTTTATGTTTAGGGTTATACTATCATCCATCTCTATCTACTCAAGGACTCATTTATGGATGATGTTTACCGCGCTTGTCGGATCAATGAGCACATGCTTAACATTGCAATCAATAATATTGAGGGAAATTACCAAGGCATTGTTATGTAAGGTGTTGGGATAATCAACGTATTGTCCCGTGAAGGTAATAATTTCCTCTTTGAGACTATATTTGGCTTGAGGTCTCTTTCTGTAGCTAACTGAGACCTTGGATTTTATCAGTTTCTGAAACAATCACACTGGTGATTTCCTCTCTGCTAATGATCATATTCATGCTGCTTTTATGATATAGTGTGACTTGTCCAAGTTCGATTCTTCATCCTTTAACATATTTTGATGATTGTCACTCTCATTCTCGAGCGTTTGAACTCTGGGCGCATATCATCGGTGCCTTTCATCCTGAACATTGATTCAATGGCTTCTTGGCAGCACGCAAAGATCTGGCCATATCTGCTGGTTCCAAACCCCTTATGAAGGTAGTGAAATCATTCTCTTGTGGCCCTAACTTTTGATCCAAGGGAGCATGTATTTCTGCAAAATTTATTATGAGCTCTTCCCCGAGCACCTGCAGCAAGTAGAGGTCCAACTCAATACCTGATCGAGTTGGGTTGTGGCCCTTACTTCTATAGGCCACGATTCCATCTTGCGTCCTTTTGAGGACCAAAAACTTAATGACTCCCAACTTACACTTAAGTGTACGTGGTCATTCAAGTAATATAGACTGGTTAGAGTCCAAATATCAATTCCACAGAGACTTGTGAGTAGCAATTATCTAGTTAAATCTAAGACTGATAAATAAAATAAGTGTTTAGTAACCAAAAGGATTTATTGTTTGAGTTTATTTGTTTCGATCAAGTAATTAAAACAAGAAATCAAATTAAAGGGTTGTGATCAAAATTTAAAGAAATATTTTAATGTTACAACTCCATTCCGCAATCATGTAAAATATTTGATTTTATTGACTTATTTATTTATCTAGTTGTTGATTTACCGGGTTAATAACATGATTAAAATTTCTCGAGCCTCTAATCATCTATGCTGATATCTCTATGATAAAAAATGAATATACAAATGCAATTGCTTCTTCTATTTTATAACCAAGTAAGGCAATCTAGGTATATATCTATCTTAGCCATAAATAAGTTTTTTATTTGACTAAAAAAAGATCTTAATCCCTATATTATTTGTCCTAACGCATAGGTCCTCTCTCAAGTACACAATGAGAATATGAATTTATTCTAATTATCTTGACACATTAAAATAGTAAGCTCAAGAATATAAGAATAACTAATATGATAAATAAATATTTGTCGAATCAATCGTCTAATAAATAATCATGATCAGTCGTACCCAAGAAAAAGGTTGATTATCTACTCATGTTCTTACCAAAATTGCAAAAATTAATATTGTTCATGTAAAATAATGATTAGGAAAAGTAAAAAAAAAAAAAACTAATGATTTAATCTCCTTATCCGCTTGTAGCTTGCTAAAAAGTGATCAACCGTTGAAAAGAAGTCCAAAGGGTCTATTTTAATAATGAAAAATAATCTGGAAACCTTTCCGGACTAGGAATTAGTTTTAATTAAAATTTCACCATGGAACTGCATTGGGGAGACACGCCATCCAATTCCCCAACCCGTAGACTTCTTTTTTCTCTAAATTTTTGGGGTTGGTGCGGTGCCCAAGCTAGTGCCCCAACTCTATAACACTTTCTTCTCTAAATTTTTCTTGTTTGGGAGGCGCCTAGGCCATATCCCTGACCTGGGTCGTTGTTCAAAATGCTCCTATGATCGGCCCAATGATCTGATTTTTTATAGTTTGCTCCTTTGGGTTTATTTTCTCCACATTTTCTCTCAAATGCATCTAATTACATATATTATCTCACCATCAAGAATATGCACATAATCGCAAGAATATAAGTGAATTTTGCCCTTGAAACAAGGCTAAACATGGTTAAAATGTCACAAGCGGAGGTATAAATACGTCCAAGATCACCACTCCATACTTAAGCCTTTGTTCATCCTCAAATAATTTAGTATACACCCTACAAAATTCACACCTTAAGACATCAATCAAACATGTCTATTAACACTCAAGTCAACTAGACAGTTTTATCATGACACATAATCCACTCAACTTGTATACATCAATCATACATTCCCAAAGCCTTCATTTAAACCACACAACCTCTCAAGATGATTCTTCATGAAATAAGGCCAACATGATCATTTGTAAATAATACAATTGTTAGTACACTAAATTCTCACTATTTTATGCCCTCACATTTGAAAGAGATTCCCCTCTCTCATATTATGTATGTATGTATATATATATATATATATATATAAGAACTTCGCTCATTCTCTCGAATAACATTTCAAGAATACAAGACATACCATATGTTTTCCCTAAGTGTAATACTCAATTAACAAAGCATAAAAATTGTAAGATCAAAGGACTTTCACGGGTTGTAATGTCGGCTAAGGACAAGTAGAAAATATTTGGTAAATAGTGACTACTCTTCCTATGTACTTTAAGACACTTACTTCCAACTATTTGGCCATTTCTCTTATATTGCCTCAACTCTCCTCTTATGTTCATGCTTTCTTTTGGTTCTCCATCCTATCCTTTTTATTCACGTATTGCTAGCAAGGAGATTTTTCTAAACTTTTTTTTATCTAATTTTCTAAAATTTTCTTTTGTTCCTCTTTTTAGTTTTTTCTCTCCCTACTAACAACAGCCAATTATTACTTACAAAGGCACCATATTCTATTTCATATTCTTACCAATAAAACTCCCTCTATTTTCACCCTTCTCTTTTGTTCCCATTTTCCTCCAAGTTTTTCAACTATAAAGTGCATTGGGACTCTTTGGGTCAAATTAACATAGGCTACCTCCAATAAAGGGGAATAGGCTAAATATGTGGCTAGTCAAAGAAATAGGTTAAAAGGCTCAACATGGCTTAACTATGGATAATGAATAGGTGGCACAAACAATATTCAAAAGAATTGACTTACAAATAAACTCCTTGATCATATCCCACAATTCGACACTAAGTTTTATTTCATACATATGTGGGATAAGTTCTAGATGTCAAAATATGATAGAAACACACAAATACTCATCAGACATGGCACAATGGTCCAAAAATGATTCCTAAGACAACATATCTACAACATAATCAAATTGAATGCATTAATATTATTAATTCCATCTTTATGTTTTAGAGTCAAGCTAAAGAGCATATGCGTCTCTAAACAAAGTGTCCTACTGTTTATTGCTTAATTTGAGTAAATTATTCATGATGTCTAGTGTATACTTAAGTGAAGCACCTACCATTCAAAAGGAAATGGTTTGTAATCCTCCTATTTCCTATGACTAATTTTTCCTTAAGACGATCGTTATTCATCCGTCATAGGAAACAATCACTACCTATGACTAAAAAACCTAATCGGTTAAAAGGACCCTCCTCAGAAAGAACCAAAAATAAAAACAAAGGAGTATGACACACTAAAAATTTAAACAAACTACTAATTACCAGTAACACTTTAAGAAATAAAAAATCTACTTAAACAACGAGTTATGAGTTATAAGTTATTACAACCAAAAAAATTTATCCCTGAATACTAGCAATAATACAACTCCATAAGAATGACAATACATCGAAAAGAGAGAGACTCAAAGCAGACCAAAAGGCCCAAATCAAAGCATATAACAAAGACAACACAAGGAAATTCTATTTCCCTCCACACCATACTTAAAGTATAGCACTATCCCCGGTGCTTACAATAATACAAACTAAGAGGGTTGTGAGATAAAAGAACTTCCTCGGTCAGTACTCCTTGTCATCATGGAGAACATAAGTTGGGTCCTCATTATCATCATCATCATCCGCCTCTATGGTGGTCCTTGCATCATCCTCTCCCTCAAAGATAGTTGGCTTGTCATCATCTAGTGGCTCTGTAAAAGTTGGCCCTATCTTGCACATGATGTTTGTGCTATTTTTCAAGGGATATCTCTCCTCTATACTCGCAAGCTCCTCAAGCATGGCCGACCTCCCACCAATCTGCAACTGCAACTCCTGCAAGCCATACATACGACCTCTATAACTATCATTATGTCCATAACGCTCAACGGCTGTAAGTGAAGACCTTGGACTGCATCAAGCTTTTTCACTTTGGTCACATCACTCAAGTGATCATTTCAAAGAGAATGGTATTCCAGTGGATCCTCATCAATATCATATGCCCATAGGAACCGTGAAAACATGCTCCCAAAATAGAACCTTAACCTTTGGTTCACCCTCGATCTTCTCATTGAAGTCCTCATAATTTGCCCAAGATTTACCTACTACCTCGCCATTAATATATATACTAAGGAAACCTGGTCCCTGGTGACATCATGTTATGGCTACATAGAATGAGACAACTAAAAACAATCTTAATCCATACTATGGCAGCTCAGGTGAAGTATGCAAATGAAAGAGTGTCATGGGTCTCTTCCTCCCTTCTCTAAGTCTAACAAGCCATCGAGTCCACCCTACACAAAGTGTGGTGTATCTGTCTATAAGGAGGTTTCTCCCTTAAAGTATAAAAGGGATCAGGGTCCACATGAAGAGTGTAGAGGAGATCATTCAGCACAGCAGTCATGAAATTTACAACCTTACCCCTTATCTTAACTTGAGTACTCTTGCGTGAGGTGGCCCGATTTGCATAAACTTCCCTCACCATGTTGAGGTTGCAATCACCCAATCCTCAAAGATATAGCCAAATCCCAACTAACGCACCTCTAACACCCCAAAATTTGATTAAGCTTTTAAACTCAGAAACTTACTAAAATTTTGAACTTCCAGGGATCACGGGTCAAGTCCACGAGACGTGAAAGTTTCCATGAGTCGTGGAAGGGACTCATGATTTCAGTCCTTCAGACCACCCTAATGTCTGAGAACCACAAATCAGTTCTACGGTTCATGGATATTTCCACGGGTCATGGAACCAACCCGTGAAAATCAGACAGAGAGTGGTCAGTCCCCTGGGACCACGAATTAGTTCTATGACTCGTGGAAGTTTCCATGAGCCATCTTATTTATTCGTGGAAAGTTATCCACAGCTGGAACTTTATGCTCAGGAACCACGAGTCCAATCCACGAATTGTGATTACTTCTACGGTCCGTGGGAAGGACCCGTGGAACCTGAAGCCGAGTTTTTAATCAGCTTTTCTCTAATTAAATCCCAGGGGTATTTCTATAATTACCCACCCTTTTAACTCCTAAGTGAGTTTATTTTGGCCACTTGTAGTAGGATTTCTACCCTATTTAGCCTAAGACTCTCATTATCCCTCATTTATCTATCAAATTGGGAAAATAACTCCTTCAAGCTCCAAGTTCAAGCGTCCTTTTCTTTTCAATTTCAGTTGGGTTAGATTTAATCAAGGTATGTGGGTATTCAATATGGGATTCCTTTCATCATTATTCCCAATACCCTAAATTCTATCTTTGATTTCATGAACTTTCAAATTAGGGTTCTTACCCATTTCTTATGGGCTTTGCTATAAATTGTCTTCTCATAATTTTACTATGAAATTACTATTAAATTGCATGATTTTACATAGTTTTGTACATGTTAACTCCTATTTCATGAATTGAAGCTTAATTATTGCAAATTTTACATGCATGAATCGATTCAAGTAAATTGAGAAATTGATAGCATATTTTCATAAATTTCAAGCAAGTGCATGCCTAGTTTCTATGTTCTATGAAGGTATATTTTATTATGAAATTGAACTAGAGTCATGCAAGTTTTCAAGTTATGAATTATTATGCAAGACAAGACACCCGATGTGCCATCAATGCTCATGAATCATTTTCTAAACTAAGGTTCGTGAGTAGTATAACGATTCGGGTTATGAACATGTTTATGAACAAGATTTGATATTTAGATATGTCACATATATATGAGCCCTATGCTATATATGTTTTGGAAGTAGTATTTAGCACCGAGTAATGAGGGTTCTAGATAACCCAAGTTTAAAACTACGTTGCCACCGTAGGTTGTCCTCTGTGGCTTATGAAAGGATCCTTATAACATGGTTCTAACCTTGGCCAGTTTGGATAACCTTTTTCAGTGTGGTTGCATGACACTAGACTCCATGTAGCTCAGCATAGTTTATGTCGGTTAAGAGAAACTCCCGTATGATTATTTTCAAGCTATGAAGTTATGTGATACTATACTTTGAATCTTGACTTAACTTTATGTTTTATATCTTATATCTTGATATATGCTTATCCTATCTCTTTACATGAATAAGATCATTTTAATCATATTTTAAATATATTTTATCATGATCATGCATATCTCACATACTCGGTACATTCTATAGTACTGACGTATATTTTGTGCTGCATCCTCTTGATGATGCAGATTCGGGTTCCCTCCCTCAGGCACATGGCTAGAGACAACAGGCCATTCCAGTCAGTGTTGGTGATTCATCATTGTTCGAGGGATACTTATGATCCTAGTTAGTTTATGGTTGTTTACTTCCGTACTTTGAGTTAGCTAGGGTCTTGTCCTAGCAACTCCTTATGTCATGTGTCTAGGATTTTTAGACATAGACAGTATTCGAGTCTCTCTTTTGAACTATGTTTCATTTTGACTTTATCATATATGGATTGGGTTGCCTAGCTTCTATTTTTGCTTCCTCTATGTTTTCTTATGAATACCTGAACATGATATGACCAAGGGTTAACTTGGAGCACTTGTGGTCCCGAGTCCCCTATTACGCCTAGGGGGTAGCCTCGGAGCGTGACAACACCATACACCAAATGTGAGGAAGCTCCAATTGGAGCCTCCCTTCATCAATTTGTTCATCAGGGTGATATTTTGCTTCCTTTTGGTTTTTAAATCAGTCATTGCCATGCTCCTTCACACATTTTAACCCATACTTCCTTGTCGGCTTCGGTGGAGTAAGTGAAGAATCTGATACTTGTACCTCTTTTTTTGGTGGCTACGGGAGGCAATTTCCTTACCTATGCTTGGTTTAGGAGCCATAGTACCTGTCAAGCAAACAATAGCAAAAATCAGCCCATTTTCAAATCCAGCTAGCCAATCAAGTTTTGAGGGTGTCAATGCGACCCCATACTTAATTTGCTAATAAGGTGTCACTAGTTATATTTTTGTGTACTTAGACTTCTCCTACCAACAATAACCATGAACTAAAACACCACATTTATCAATCCCCAATAACTACACAATATCCTCCATATTATGCACAAAATATAGTCATGGTGAACATATATCAACAATTTTATGTTTTCAAGAATTTAACAAGTTCACCAATGTTATCACTATCAAGTATATGTTTCCCCATTATGCACAATTCCACAAGCCTTCTTTCTCGAATTTCAACATTTTTCATCACATGCAAGACATAAAGTGCTAACAAATTTTCAACAATTTTCACTTTCTATCACTTTTCATCAATTTTGAGGTTTTTATCTTCCACAATCTTCCACAATTTCACACCTTTAAGCAATTTCAAGGTCTAGAACCCTTCTCCAATTTCAAGACATTTTTACCTTCCCCAACTTCACAAGTTCACTACTCATATAAATCATTACATAAGAAAGAACAAGTTCATACTTAGCAACAAATTTTCTAGATTAAGTAGTAACTAGTTCACCATTGTAAGAACTTCACAATAAAAATGGCAATGGTAAGACCTAGTTCATGGGGGAAGAAAAATGAGTGGGAAAAATATGGAAGAAACATGAAATAGGGGAGAGGGAATAAGAAATTATTTACCTTGTTGAAGATTACTACTTGAGAGAGATATATTTGGAGAAGAAGTGTAGGTGGGAGATATATTTTAGAGACAGAGGAGAGTGTCACCGATTTACGTCATAAGTATGAGGGGTATTTGGATTTAGTCCCTTGGGTTGGGTTGACCTGTGGACCTTTTTTAAAAAACAATTGCCAAAATTAGGCATGGGGCGGTGCACCATCTAGCGCCCCAAAATTTTCTCTCATCCCTATGAAGTTCAAGGCCTAGTACAGAGCCCCGGATAGAGCCCCACGTTAGTATCTTTGCACCCCCACTGAAGTTGCAAGCCTAGCACGTTAGCCAGGCCAGTGCCCCAAGCCTGTAAAACTTCTTCCTCTAAGGTTTGCCATCTGGCATGGTGCCTTGCCTAGCGCCTCAGGTTTGCACTTTTTTCTAAGGAAAATTTTGCCTAATTTTTCCTTACCCGACGTTGCCTCAACCTCTGTGCACCTACTAAGCACAAAATCACTATTAGAAATGTGGTTTGCCTCCTACCAAGCACCTTATTTTTAGTCATGGCTTGACATATCTTTTTGTATTATCATTTTTCTATTTTTTTTCTTTTCTTTTTTAGTATATCCTATACTATTACAATACAATCTTAGGTTCACTTTTGAGCAATTCTTGATTTAATTTTGTAGTATGACGCACCTCCAATCAATTATTGGACAAGTCAACTGAGGTCTTTTTCCCAACCAATAGTTCTTCACTCACTGTTGGTTTACCATGAACGTCTTAGTTATATCTTTCTTAAATAACTCCATAGCACCATGTGAACTCATGTGAACCACTTCAAATGGATAGACCATATAGACTTAAGCTATTAGGTATATAGCCTTAGTCTAAAATTAAACAATATAACTTTTTGGCTTGGTTCAAAAGAGTGAGGAAGGATGTGTTTGTCATGCCACCTCTTGGTCTTTTCTTTGTAGAGCTTAGTATTCTCATACACTTGTAACCAAAATTCATCAAGCTCTTGTAGTTGCACCATTCATTTTCGCCAGTTAGCTTCATATCAAGGTTGAGATTTTTGATAGCCCAATAAACACGGTGCTTTAGCTCAACCAAAAAGTGACAATCTTTGCCATAAATCAATTTGTAAGGTGAAGTCCCAATGGGAGTCTTGTATGCAGTGCGATAAGACCATAGAGAAATATCAAGATTGATTTCCCAATCTTTTCATTGTGCATTAACCGTCTTTTGAAGAATCTGCCTCACCTCTCTATTTGACACCTCTACTTTGTCACTAGTTTGGGGCTGGTAAGTGGTTTCCACCTTGTGTCTCACCCCTTACTTAGCCAACAAATTCTACAAAATATTAGTCATGAAAGGAGTGAGCAGATCAAACCGCTTTAAGCACTAAAAAAGAGCCTACCTCTATCCGAAAGCAGCGGCAAGATGGATATTTATTTTGCAGAAATGTTGGCTGCCTTGTAGGGTTGCTTGCCTAGTTCAAGGGTACTAGGATATATGAGTCTCTTAATCAGGTTCAACATAATACAAGCCTTGCGAATAATGGTGGTTCCATACGAGTAGACGTACACCTCCATCACTAATGATCGCTCTATGGGTCCCAAATCTTGTGAAGATGTACTTTCTCACAAATCTCACTGCCACCTTTGCATTGTTGATAGGTAGAGCAATGGCCTCTACCCATTTTGACACATAATCAACCGCAACTAGAATATACTTGTTACCAAAAAATGGAGAAAAGAGCTGTATGAAGTTTGTACCCCATACATTGAAGATCTCTACCTCAAGAATATTGTTCAAAGGCATCTCCTGCCTTCTATAAATTGCTCTCATTCTTTGACATTGATAACACCCTTTATCATAAGCTTGTGCCTCTTTAAAAAAAGTGGGTAAGAAAAAGCCAGATTGTAGTACTTTTGTGCAGTCTATTTACCTTCATGATGTTCACCATACGAAGAAAAATGACACTTCTCAAGAACCTGGCTCACCTCACTCTGTGGAATACATCTTCTTACCACTTAATCAGGCCCCTATTTGAACAAAAATGGCTTATCCCACATATAGAACCAAGAGTGTTGATAGAGCTTCTTCTTCTATTTGGTGTTTTCCTCAGGAGGATATACCCTAATCACCAATAAAATAACAATATTCGCATACCAAGGTAATTATGTTATGCTCAATACAAGGAGTTTTTCATTAAGGAACTCCTCATAAATTTGTTCATCTTTAGTCACATATGACCAATCTTCATGTCTGGATGGATAGTTAGCTACCTTATTTTCTGTGCCTTTTTTGTTCTTGATCTTAAGATCAAACTCTTGCAGCAAGAGAATACACCTAATAAGCCTTTATTTTGCATCTTTATTATTGAATAAGTAATGGATAGCAGCATGAGCCGTATAAACAATCACTTGAGTCCCCACAAAATATGATCAAAATTTGTCAAAAGGATACACCACTGCTCGCATCTCTTTCTCTGTCACAGTATAATTTATTTGAGTAACATAAAGAGTCTTACTATTATAATAGATAGAGTGGAAGCTCTTTCTTCTTTGACTTAACACAACCCCTATAATAATATCGCTCTCATTGCACATCAACTCAAATAACAATTCCCAGTCAGGTGTGATAAAAATAGGGGTTGCAACTAACCTCTTCTTCAGCTCCTCAAAAGCCTTTACATGGTAACAACTTGTTCTATTGTTATTGTAAAGTTAGGGTATAAGTACCCAGTTAGAAGAGTCCTTAAGATAAAAGTTGATAAAATCTCAGTCTAGGGTGAGTTTTAATGGAAATCTGGTATTATGTGCTTATGTGGTGATTCTAGATTCGTGATTTGAGGTTTAATATTATGGTATCTATTTATAGATAGTCGACTAGTGTAGGGTTTCATAGAAAGTTTTAGGATGGAAATTGGGTTCGTAGAACTCCGGTTATGGTGGTTATCATGTTGGAATCGATAGTGATATCTAGAAACTAAAGTTTCATTATGAAATAAGGGGTTGTGAGTGAGTTTATGATATTCTATTTTTGTCACCGCTGTGACAAAGGGATTCCCACCATGACGAGTCCATCATAGCAAATAAGCTATCATTGTAGCAATCCTAATGAACCATCAGGGACTGTCATAGCAAGCCGAGTCCTGACACAGAGGTCCTCTATAGAAAGAAATGGTCCACCATGTTGAAAGATGCAAGGCAAATTCTTGTTAAGTGCATTTTTTCAGAGATTTAATTACCATAACTCTAAAACCTCATTCTATGGTTTGTGTGTGTTGATTTTCCTCCTTGAGTAGGTGATTTACCTTCATTAAGGTGACTAATTCCTCATTATTATCATCATTTAATTCCTTGCTGATCATAAAATCATTAGAATGAAGAAGTATAGTGGAATTCTTGGGTTAGAGCCCTAAAGGTATGAAAAATGGGAAAACCCTATGGATAGGTGTAATTTCACCTAGAATTGATCTTAAGATGATTTTTTTATGATTTCTAGCATGAATTTGAGAGTTCTAAACATGATTAGGACTAATAGGGAACCTTGGGTTCCATAAAGGTATGACCTTTAAGTATAAAATTGGCTATAAATGAAAAAATTAATAAGAAACCTCTTGAATATTGATTCTATGAATATTGTGAGATTAGTTGGTGATTAAGTAAACCTTGGGGAGCACTAGTGACCTCGAATAAGGGTAGAATAAGTGTTTTAAATTCCCAAGGCATGAAATAAAGAGTAAATAATTAATTACTCTTGTATTTATTTTTATAGACTTTGAACTCCTTGAAACATTGAGGAAGGGAAAGACTATTACTTAGTAGCTTGTGGTTAAGAATTCGACAGTCGAGGTAGGTTATGATTTTTTTTTTAAAATTAAATCGGGCAAGAGGCCCATATTATAAAAAATAAAATGTAGAGTTACAAAACCAGGTCCAAAAGTGACCCAGCCCATAGCAAAGAACTCCTAAGACAAAATCAGAATTAGGAAATAAGCAGAGAAAATTTAGGGACAGAGATGGGTTCTTCCGATTCTTCAACACCATGGTCATCTCCGGTGAGGTGGCCTTTGATTCTCGCTTGTGTAGCTTTTCCAGCTTGTTTGTAGCTCCTATATCACCATGGTTATCTCTTTCCAGCTCTTGATTCTTCAGCTAAGTATCTCATCACAGGCCTCCGCTTCTTCACCTTGCACCGGTGGGTTGAACCCCTAAGGGTGTTGATACCACCACCTAGTGTTTAGTTCCAAAGGAAAGCTCTGCGACTTACATATTTTGGCACTGTGCAGGTATTCACGAATTTCTAGCAATCAGATCTGAATAGTAAGCCAACATGATAACCCAAAACTTTATTCCCTTATCGGAGGACACCCAATCTTCTCACAAGTGCAGATAAGATGAATCAAAAGAAATTTCTTCAGTTTTGAGCTTTGTTGTTGACTTGTTGTTCTTACTGTTTACTCATCCTTCATGAATTATGCATTGTTGTTTATTCAATATTGTTAGAACTTATTGTTTGCCTGATGTGAGGGACACCTAGTTTTTTCAGATTAAGTATTGCCCTTCCTTTTATTGGTAATTCCTGCATTTGGTCAATTGTAATCACCTGCAAAATAGAAAACCAAGTTAGTGAAAAAATCCGCAAGGGTATTTCCCTCTCGGAGAGAGTGTTGTACCCTTGCATCTAAGTGAGCCCTCAATTCCTTGATGGTATTCACCTCCATTGCTATGTTCCATGGGATGTCCCAATGCCCCTCCAGAATTTGCACTAATGCTATATAGTCAGTCTCTACAATCACTTGGCCCAAATTATTATTCCTGCAATAAAGTATTACCTCTCTGATAGCTCTAGTTTCAGCCATTAAACTAGTGGTGTTGGGGATCCTTAATCCCTTTGCACATATGAAATTTCCTTCATGGTCTCTAATACAAAAAGCAGATGAACTATGTCCAGGGTTATCCCTAGAAGCTCCATCTTTGTTGCATTTAAACCAGTGTTTAGGAGTTGGTAACCACCTCACCAATTTGACATTGTAAGAGGGTCTATAGTTGTCCAACATTGGCACCATGTCAGTCCACTTTAACCTTTCACCATTGCTATTAAATCTAAGCTTAATGAACTTTCTTATGCTTTCTGTTACCTCCCAAATAATCTTCCTGGTAGAGTAAGTACCTCCATGCAGTATAGTGTTCCTTCTCTTCCACAAAAACCAAATGATAAATATGGGGGTCACCTTATATACTTCCTTTAGTCTCTGATTGCCTGACTAATTCCTCCATTGCCTGATGTTCTGTTTAAAAGAGAAGTGAATGTTGTGCCTAGTAGCATTAGTGAAATGTTTCCAAATTTGTTGTGCAGTTTCACCTTTCAAAAATAGATGTTCCACAGTTTTAATTTCCTGTATGTTGCAACATTTACAGAGTGGAGAGATGTTAGAATTCCAACTATGCATCAGCTATGACATAGATACCATACCTTTCCAGATCCTCCATGCTAGAAAGGAGTATTTGAAAGGGATTCCTGGACTCCAGAGATTATTCACATCTTCACTTTCCTCTCCTTTGGTTCTCAATAGTTCCCAAGCACTTTTAAAACTGAATTTTCCTGTACTACTAGGAGTCCACCATGGTTTGTCTCCTTGGTCCACTAGCTTTGCTTGGCTCATGTTATTTTTCACATGTGTAATAACATAGTCAAGGACCAAATTCTGCATCTCCTCATAGTTCCATCCCTCTATCTGTAAGCAATCTCCTACATCCTTCATATTGTGACAAGTAGGGATATCAGTTTGATGTTTGAATAAAAGACCAAGGTTTGTCCAATTCTCAAACCAGATGCTGGAAGATCCATTCTTTGGTTCCCACCATATAGCATGTTCCAATTTGTCTCTATTTTATAGTATATTCTTCCATAGCTGTGAGCCTTCTTTCCACTCCACCAGAGCAGGAATTTTCTTCTTGCAATATTTGTTCCACATAAAGATGGACCAAATATTATTCTGTATTATGAATCTCCACCATAGCTTGGCATATAGTGCCTGAGAAACCTCATGAAAACATCTAAAACCAAGGCCACCTTCCCTCTTGGGAAGACAAACTTTGTTCCAGGTTGACCAGTGTTTGCTCCTTCCTGACTCCTTATTGCTCCAATAGAATTTTGCAAATATTCTGTGCAAATCTTTTATAACACACATAGGGGGAACAATAATAGACACGATATAGATTGGAGTGCTTTGTAGCACACTAGATATGAGTACCTCCTTACCTCTATAAGATAGCATTTTGCCTTTCCAAGCCTGAAGCTTTCTTTTTATCTTAGGTATTAGCTCAGAGTAGTGTTCCTTTCTTTTCCTTATGTGTGTGATAGGACATCCCAGGTATTTCATAGGAAAACACCCCTTCTCTATTCCAAGGCTTTGTTTTACCTTGTCTGCAACATTCCTAGGTGTGTTCCTATGTAAATAGAACAAACTCTTCTCCTTGTTAACCTTTTGGCCAGACTGTTTCTCATAGGCATTCATGGTGGTGATGATCTTCTTCAGGGAGTATTCTTGAGCGGATGAGAATATGAAGGTATCATCTGCATGAGCCAAGTGATTGAGCTTAGAGCTCCATTTTGGCATCCCATAACCTACAAAATTATCATCAGTAAAAAGAGCATTAAGGGCCCTAGTGAGAACTTCAGAGGATAAAATAAAGAGGGCAGGGGATAGAGGATCTCCCTGTTTGACCTCTCTTGAAGAATGAAAGAAACCCTGTGGTTGGACATTGAGGAGAATTGAGTAGTAGTTGTTAGCAATTAACCTCCAGATCAAATCTACTACCATATTAGAGAAACCCATCTTTCTCAAAACCTTTATAAGATAAAACCAAGAAACCCTATCATAAGTTTTAGCCATATCCAGTTTAATGACCACATTAGAAGGTTTTCCTCTCTTGCCAATATTTGTAACTAGTTCCTGAGTCAATAGAATATTTTCAGTGATGCTCCTACCCTTTACAAAACCAGATTGATTACATGAAAGAAAATTTAATTGACAAAGTTACTCAGACTAATAGGTCTCAAGTCTGAGAAGGTTTGAATATTATTCTTTTTAGGTAAGAGAACCAAATTGGTATGACAGATGGATTTGGGGAGAGAATTTCCTTCAAAGAAACTATGTACCATTCTAACTATGTCAGACCCCACTACCTCCCAACACTCTTGATAGAATTTGCCTGATAGACCATCAGGCCCACTTGCACTGTCTCCATTGAGGCTAAAAACATCTCTTTTCACCTCTTCACTGTTAGGTATGATCTCCAATGCTGCATTATCTTCTTCATTTAGCATGGCTGGGACATGTTCCAGTAAAGACTAATCAGTGGAATCCCTTTCTTGTCTGAATTGGTTTTGGTAGAACTCTACTGCTTCCCTTGCAATATCTGTTGGATTGTCTAGCCAGTCCCCATCTTCATCAATTTGAGCTTTTGTCTTCTCCCCTTAACAGTGCTATGGAAAAATCTAGTATTTCTATCACCATCAACAAACCAGTCATATCCTGCTTTTTGCTGCTAGTAACTCTCTTCTAGATGCAGGTACTTATTATATTCAGCCTTTGCTCTGTGCATAATCTCTCTATTTTTCCAGATGGGTTTTCCTCAAAAAATTGCTCCTTGATTTTAGCAATATCCTCCCTGATAATTAGTTGTTGGAAAATATCTTCATAGACTTTCCTTCTTCACACTGAAAGAACCTTTTTTATCCTTTTTTATTTTTCTTTTAAAGTCAAGAAAAGGGTCTAAGGTAACTTCATCATCCCAATTTACTCTCACCACCTCTTTGAAATCAGCATGTTGGGTCCAAAAGTTCAAAAATCTAAAGGACCTTTTGTGACTGGAAGCATTGTTATCACAACTGATAAGCTTGGGAGCATGATCAGAACCATTCCTTGCTAAGTGTTCAACTTCAGTAGAATTAAAAAGGCTGTGGAAGTCTGAGTTGATCAAAACTCTATCAAGTCTCTCAAAAATGCAATCATTACCAGCTCTTCCATTCCACCATGTAAAAGGAATATCCTTGTATTTCACTTTCTCAAGCTCACAGGATTCTATCCAGATTTTGAAATCCTCAAAGTCAGCATCCACCACAAGCAACCCTCATATTTTTTCTTCTCCAGATCGGACCACATTAAAGTCCCCACCAATCAACCAGGGGTTATTAATGTCTGATGCTACACTATATAGATCCTCCCATAAGTCCATTCTCAATTGTTCATCACATTTACCATATACTACTGAGACATAGAAATTGGTAGCAGAGTGATTTGCTGATCAGTATTGCTAATCACAGTAGTAGCAAGGCCATGATTAGTAAAAACCCAAATCTTTCCATTGAGATTGTGCAGCACCTGAGGCATTTTCCGTCTAGTTCTGTATCTGTCAATAGTTCTCACATGTTGAAAAGGCTCTAGTAATGCCACAAAGGAGAATTTATGGTAGTTATTCAACATTTGGAATCTTTGAAAGGTTTTCTATGATTTTACAGACCTAATATTCCATATGAGTGCTTTCATCATAAATCATTTGATTTGGGGACCACATTCCTTTTGGGCTAAACTCTGACAGGTTGGGAAGCTTCACCATTGCTTTGCTTCTTCCCTTTCCTTGCTGATTTGATATTCTTCACAGTTCTTGGGGACAAGTCTACATCTTTGAAGATCTGGTCCTCATTGACCAAGTCTAGTTCATCATCCCCCCTTTCTCCTGGTTCAATACTATGAGTAACAATGTTGTGGAGGGATATGTTTGGAGACTCAATCACTCCCAATATGATGGGAGGCTCTATCTGAACTGCTGTTGGAACTTCTATAACGGGTAAGCTACTAGAATTTTGGTGCTGACTGATTGTTAGCTGATTGTTGTTGCTGTTATTGTTGTTACTACCACTGTTTTTATTGTCCACAAGAGCTATCTGCTTATTGGCTATGTTTGCAGACTCTATCACTTTGTCATGCTGAATTATATTATCCTGGTTTGGCCTCCTTATTTCTCTATTGTTCCAAGTTGCCTTATTATTGTTAACTACTTCCTCTACTCTTGCAGGCTACTGGTCTCTCCAGATCCATTAATTCTTGCAGGTGGGAGGTCAAGCTCAAGGATTGTGTTGTCTCCGGAACTGATTGGTGGATCTGGACTAGTAGCATTACCAATTTTTTTCTTGTGATGCTTCCCAAAAGATTGAATGATCCAGTCCTTGGTGGATGATTTATGGTTGTTCCCTTGCTTCTCCATATCAGTAGTTGTGTCTGTCTCAATTGCCTTCTGTTTATTCTCTTTACTGGTGTTGTTGTGTGTATCATTTGTCCCTATTTAACCATTGCCTTTATCTGTGGTACTGTTCTCATTATCATCTTCTGCTCCTTTCTGGAGAACATTGAATGTGTTGGATATACTAATCCCTTTGCTTTGCTGCCCCTTGTCCCTATTATCCTTATTATCCCCCATTTTGATGCCCTTGTCGTATTTGAATCTCCTTTTGGTAGGGTTCCACTTTGCTATTACCACTTTTCCATTTATGTATCTTCATTGTAGTGGTGTTGCCTCCACTTATTCATGCTTGTTATCTTCTCCATCTGAGGTAATTTCAGCAGTTGGCCTCTTTAGCTCTGGATGTAAGGTCCTACATTCCTTCTCCTCATGACCTTGTAGTTTGCACGTGTGACAATACTTAGGTAGCATGTCATATTGAATTTTAATGTTGTGCACTATTGCTTTCTTAGTGGTATTATTCACTACTTCAATTTCCACTTGATTCGGTAACTTAGCAGCCAAATCGACTTGGACTTTAACTCTCGCACAACTTGGGCGAGTTTTATTGATTGTAGCCATATCCAAGTGAATTGGTTTCCCCACTGCACTAGCTAGTGAAAATAGGGACTCCTTGACATAGAAAGTTGATAGCAAATCCGCGAAGGAGATCCATCCCATGGCCTGTGTAGTCTCTGCGTCTGGTTTGAACTTTGTATCATATATAAGAGGCCTCATCTGATAGGCTAGTCCATCTCTAACGGTGATGTAGTACACATTCTTCGACAAAATGTTGACAAAATCTTCGAGTCTACTAAACCTCATGAGGATGTGCCAATTTCTAAGAAGTCCTATTTTGCAATCTCCCTTCACTTTGCGTTGCTTAGGAATTTGTACTCTTAAATCTTCTAAATCCCTCCAAGCATATGAAAATTTCCCAATTACTGCTAATTGTAGATCCTCAATAATGTTCATCTTGTGAACCTCTTCTTCTGTCCAAGTCACCCTGGGAATACCATTGTTATACTCAATCGCTTTCATAGGAATTTGTTCTCTAACCCTGTGGGGCACAAGATTATCAGGTTTCACTAAATCCACGAAGGATTTTTTGCTTTCTTCTCCATTATCACCAATAGAATCGCTAGGCAAACACGTAGGCTCGATAGGCAAACTAGGTATACAATTGTTGTTTTGCTCGTGGGTATGAGAGTTAGTTGGTTTTGAAGGTGTGGGGAATTTAGTAGGTAGAGGGGGGAATTGAGAGGGGGAGGTTTGAAGGTCAGTGATGGATGCCGGAGGCGGCAGCTCACTGGCCGGCGGCATAACGGGCAACAAATTAGGTTTATATGGTAGCTAGGCTTCTAGAGAGCATTTTTCAAATTCAACCATGAGGTAGGTTATGGTTTAAATTGGAGTTGAGACTTATTTTAGTGCATTTATGTGGTTGAATTATATGACTTATAATTGATGTTCGGACATGTTTGAATGATGATTGTTTTCATATTGTGCTTGAATGAATAACTTGTGTTTGTATGAAACTGAATAAAACACTTGAAATGATTATGTGTACATGTAATTAGTGCACTGTGATGTATCCTAAGAGATAACTTAGAACTATAGGTTCACTATTGTTAGTTAGAGTAGGTACCATGAGCCGATACAAATTTGATATTATTCTTTTGTTATGGATTCGGAACCATGAGCCGGTATGGTATATAGACTGTTATGCGTCCCCTGCAGGTCATGACTAGTTAGGTAGAAATAAGAACCTTTAGCGTGTGTGTACACCATTTTTATTTTGATTTACCCATGTTTAGGTATGGTGGGTTGGACCTGTAAACTGAGATGAGACTAATGTTATTAAGTATATTTAGGAAAGTTAGGTGGACATAGATTCCATGTAATATGATTGTTGAAAGTGCTTACTTTGCATTGTTGTGGTAATATGCGGTGGCTTATGTGAATTGTTACAAATATTGATGTCTTGACTTGAGATGATTATCTGTTGACTAAAATATATGTTAAGTGTTGAAGTGCCTTTTACTTGTTATTTGATTTAATTGTGTATTTGTTCTAAACTGAGTCGGTCTATGATACCTATCAATACATAGTGGTTTGTATTGATACTACCCTATACTCTTTTTTTGTTGAGTGCAAACCGTGTTCCAGAGGCTCAGACGCGACCTCACCTTTATCTAGGCTATAGATTACGATCTAAGGGTGAGCACTAACTCTCAGGATGTCGTGGATCCTCCCTTGCTCATTGTCCTTCCCTTGGATAATGAATTTATCTTTTATATTTATCAGTTTTGTATGTCTTAGACATTGGCTACCTATTAGAGTTCTTATACAGTAACTTTCAGTTCTCGGGGAATGTAATAATTAGTCAAATCATTCTGCACTTTATTTATATTAGTTTTTGAACCATCATTCGTGTTTAAAGTTGGTTTTTATATTATCTCTTTTAATATATAAGGGTTAAGGTTTGGGTTAGATGGTTCTCCTATCGGAAGGTTAGTGTGGGTGCCACTCACGGCCATTTGGGTCGTGATAAAATCAATATCAGAGCCCCAAGTTCATTGATCTTATCGTACAAGAATGTGTCTAGTAGAGTCTTATGGAATTGTATGAAGGCATCTGTACTTTTCTTTGAGAGGCTACAAGATATTAGGAAAACTCAACTTCTTCTTTTCTTCATGCTATTATTTGATTCCAATTGGTATCTATCGATCTAAAGTTTTATCTAACTCTTTCACTCTTATTCTCGCAGATGGTGAGAACATGTTCTTCAGAAGCAAGAGCAACAATGCTCGAACAAGTCATTGAGGCTGCAGTTTGTGGTAGTAGACAGGCATGAGGAGGGACAAGTAGGGGAATGAGGGCAACACCCGCTAGGGGCAGAGCTCAGGTTGCAGTACCAGCTGGGGAATGGTCAGCATCTCCTTTCCCACATGAGAATCTTCTGAAGGTTGTAGAAGTTAAAGTAGTACCAATTTGGAATGATGAGGCAACACCAGTTCAGGAAGGTGCGGCTCTGGCTCAGATATCATCAGCCATGATTTAGCAGGTCCTGAGTTTTTTGAGTGGGCCGATAGGAACTGGAATGACACATGCAGTTCCCACTGTACAACACTTGGGGATGCAACATGATACTGATGTAGCTCCTCGAATGGAGAAGATCTTTTCTGCAAGTTTTTCAAAATAAAGCCTCCAGTCTTCCATGGTTTAGAGTCTGAGGATACATATGAATTCACTAATGATTGCCATGAGCGACTACACATGATGGATATAGTTGAAAGGTATGGGGTTGAGTTTGTGACTTTTCAGGTACAGGTGATGCGAAAATATGGTGGAGAGATTTGGTGGAGTGTAGGCCTACTAGGGCATTCTCAATGACTTAGAGTCAGTTTTATCAAGTATTCCTAGAGAAGTATGTTTTGCATACTATGAGACATAGGATGAGAGATGAGTTTGCTAATATTGAGCAGGGTAATCTATCAGTTGCAACCTATTAGGCTCTGTTCCATTCACTTGCCCAGTATTCTGCATAGTTGATCAATACTGAAGAGGAACAAATTTGCTATTTTGTGAAAGGGTTAACCATAGGGCTTCGGATTTCAGCTTTGCAGGTAGCATCCTTCGACAGGTCTTTTCACGAGGTGATTGAATTTCTTAAAAATGTTGAATGTGTGAAACAAGAGGGTTACACGAATATGGCTTCAAAAAAGCCCTGTACAGGGGCAATTTTAGTGATCAACATTCTAAGGGTCAGAATTCATAGGGATACCCTGCACATCCTATTCAATCTTCGATGCAAATATCTGTTGGGGGTCCATCAGCGGCCAGCCAGCCTTTATCAGAGTTTGGTGGTTATCTCACTTTATCTGCTCTAGTGCAACAACCTACCTTGGACCGTGCACGCTATGAGTTTGGTGAGGTTGGTCACATTAGGAATAATTGTCCTCGTTATCAGCAGACAGGTAAGTAGCAGGATCCTAGATCTATGACAAGTAGAGAGGTAATAGGTATAATAGAGACCGTCCATAGGGCAAGCGAGATGGTCACATAGTTGGCAGGGGTGGCGCCCAGCCCAATCAGGGTAGTGGGAATGGTAGAGGTGGTAGTCAACCCAATAAGGGTGGTGCTTAGGTAGGTGGTAAGAACCACTTCTACGTGTTTCTAGGCAGGCTCGAGGCAGAGCCATCAAATGTAGTGATCAATGGTACTATTCAGGTCTGTAACTTCATGGCTTTAGTTTTATGTGATCCTGGTTCTACTTTCTCATATCTGTCTGCTGGTTTTGCTGAGGCATTAAACATGACTTGTGAGTTTCTTGATTTTCCTATTCATGTGTCTACCCCAGTAGGTAATTTTGTGATGGTTGATATAAAGTTTTTCATGCTTGTCCAGTTATGATTGTAGGGCAAAAACCTTTGGTTGATTTAGTGATTCTAGACATGGTGGATTTTGACATCATCCTGGGGATGAGTTGGTTGTCTTTGCACCATGCTATATTAAACTGCGATGCTAAGATAGTGATTGTGGCTATGCCCGAGGATAGACTAGAGTGGGAGGGTAACTATAGTCCTTCCCTTATGAAAATTGTATCATTCCTTCATGCTTAGAGTTTGATAGAAAGGGGGTATTTGGCATTCTTATCTCATCTCTGGGACATTAGTGCAGAGGTCCCAGCTATCAAGTCAGTTTCTGTGGGAGGTGAGTTTCAAGAGGTATTTCCTGCTTATTTGCCTAGTATGCCTAGTATGCCACCAGATTAAGATATTGACTTTTGTAATCGATTTAGAGCCAAATAAGTGCCTCATTTCTATTTCCCCTTATAGGATGGTGTTGGATGAGTTGAGGGAGCTAAAGGCTCAGTTGTAGGAGTTGTTGAGTAAGGGATTCATTCATCCAAGTGCCTCCCTGTGGGGTGCTCCAAATTTGTTTTTTAAGAAGAATGGTAGTGTATGTATGTGCATAACTTATCGGCAGTTGAATAAAGTTACAATCTATAACAAGTATCCTCTTTCTTATATTGATAAGTTGTTTGACCTGTTACAGAGTACATCAGTCTTTTCTAAGATTGATCAGAGGTTCGGATACCATCAAATTTAAAAATTTAGCCTGTGAATATTCTTAAGACTACATTTCAGACTAGGTACGGACACTACCAATTTCTTGTGATATCTTTTGGGTTGACTAATACCTGAACTGCCTTTATGAGTTTGATGAATGGGATGTTTAAACCTTATCTTGACTCCTTTGTAATCGTGTTCATTGATGATATCTTTGTTTATTCTAAGAGTGAGGAGGAACTTGGGAGACATCTTAAGATTGTGTTGGGTTTTTTAAAGGAGAAAGAATTGTATGCAAAATTCTTCAAATGTGAATTTTGGTTGCCTTCGGTGTCCTTTTTAGGACATGTATTTTCAAATGAAGGAGTGATGGCAGACCCACAAAATATTAAGGTAGTAAAGAATTGGGCTAGGCCTACTACGGTGATCGAGATTCGTAGCTTCGTAGGGTTATCCAATTACTATCATGGATTTGTGAAGGGGTTTATATTCATTTCTACTCATTTGACCTGCTTGACTCAAAAAGAGGTACCTTTCCATTGGTCAGATGAATATGAGGAGAGCTTTCAAAAGCTTAAGACCTTATTGACTATCGCTCGAACTCTTGTCTTGCTAGTGAAAAGTAAGGAATTCATTGTGTATTATGATGCCTCGCGATATGGTTTAGGTGTTATATTGATGCAGGAGAAGAATGTTATCTCTTATGCTTCAAGGCAACTAAAGGTGAATGAGAAGAATTATCCAACTTATGACTTAGAGTTAGCTGCTGTGGTTTTTACTCTCAAAATCTAGAGACATTATTTGTATGGGGTGCCTTGTAAAGTGTTCCGACCATCGAAGCTTGCAACATGTGTTCACACAGAAAGACTTGAACTTTAGGTAGTGGAGGTGGATGAAGTTACTCAAAGATTATGATATTACTATTATGTACCATCCAGGTAAGGCTAATGTAGTAGCCGATGCATTGAGTAGGAAGACTGAAAGTATAGGTAGCTTGGAATATTTAAAAGCTACTAGATGTCCATTGGCTAGAGAAATTCAGACTCTAGCTAATAGTTTCATGAGACTGAAAGTGTCTAAGAGAGGCAAATTGTTGGCATGTGTTGAGGCAAGGTCCTCATTTCTTGATCGAGGTTAAGGCAAAACAGCTTAAAGACACTAAGTTTAGTAAGATTTGTGATATGGTTTTGCAGGGTAAGGCCAAGGAGGCCATAATTGATGATGAAAATGTCCTCTGAATTAAAGGGCAAGTTTGTATGCCTCGTGTTGATGATTTGGTTCCTACTATATTGGCTGAAGCTCACTTTTCCAGGTATTCTATACATCCCATTCTGACTAAAATGTATTGTAATTTGAAGCAACATTATTGATGGGGTTGAATAAAAAGAGACATAGTTGATTTTGTGGTTAAGTATCAAAATTGTCAGCAACTGAAATATGAACACCAGAAGCCTGGTGGTACTCTTTAGAGGATGCCCGTTCCTGAATAAAAGTAGGAGAGAATAGTTATGGACTTTGTGGTTGGACTTTCCAAGACTTTGGGGAAGTATGATTCGATATTGGTCATTGTGGATAGGCTGACAAAGCTATGCACTTTATCCCAGCTCAGGTGACTTACAATGGGGCTAAGTTAGCCAAGATTTATCTCAAGGAAGTGGTTTAATTGCATGGGGTGCCTATTTCTATTACTTCAGATAAGGTTACCCAGTTTACTTCTAATTTCTGGCAGAAGTTGCATGAAGAGTTGGGTACAAGGTTGGACCATAGTACAACTTTTCACCCTCAAATCGATGGGCAATCTGAGTGGACAATCTAGGTACTAGAAGATATACTCCGGACATGTGTGATGCATTTTAGAGGTCATTGGGACCAATATTTATCACTGGCAAAATTTTCATTTAATAATAGCTATCACTCAAGCATAGATATGGCTTCGTTTGAAGCATTATATGGGAGGAGGTGTAGATCTCTCATTGGTTGGTTTATTGCATTTGAGGTAAGACCTTGGAGAACCAATCTTCTAAGGGATTCTATGAAGAGCGTAAACTTCATCCCAGAGAAGCTTGTAGCGTCTCAAAGCAGGCAAAAGGAGTATACAAATAGAAAGGTAAGGGACATGCATTTCATAGAAGGTGAGCAAGTCTTGCTCAAGGTATCACCCATTAAGGATGTCATAGGATTTGGTAAATGTGAGAAGATAAGTCCAAGATATATTAGATCATTTAAGATACTTCAGAGTGTGGGGCTGATGGCCTATTGATTAGCTTTGCCTCTGAGTTTGTCAAGAGTTCATCCCGTGTTTCATGTGTCCATGCTTAAAAAGTACCACGGAGATGGTGACTACATTATTCGCTGGGATTCGATCCTGTTAGATAAAAACCTCTCTTATGAAGAGGAGGTTGTGGTGATTCTTGATAGAGATATCCAAAAGTTGAGGACTAAGGAGATTGCATCTGTGAAGGTATAGTGAAAGAACTGTCCTATCGAGGAGGCCACTTGGGAGATCAAAGCGGACATGCGTAGCAAATATCTGCATTTGTTCATTGATTCAGGTAACTTCTTATTTTCTCCCTTATTCTTACTTGTTATCATTCGAGGATAAATTATTTTTTAATTGGTACTTGATGTAATGACCTATTTTGTCATTATAGTAAAGTTAGGATGTAATTATCCAGCTAGAAAAGTTCCTAAGATGAGAGTTGATAAATCTCAGGCTAGTGTGAGTTTTGATAAAAATTTGGTGTTATGTGCTTATGTGGTAATTCTAGATTTGTGATTCGAGATTTGATTTTATGGCATCTATTTATGGATAGTCGACTAGTGTAGGGTCCCATAGAAAGTTTTGAGATAGAAATTGAGTTCATAGAACTCCGGTTATGATAGTTACCATGTTGGAATTGATCCATGATGTATAGAAACCGAAGTTTCATTGTGAAATGAGGGGTTTTGAGCAAGTTTATGATGTTTTATTTTTGTCATTGTCGTGACGAAGGGATTTCCTTCATGACGAGTCTGCCGTAGCGGACAAGTTACTGTTGTAGCGGTCCTAACAAACCATTAGGGATTGCCACTACAAGCTGAGTCCCACCACAGCTATCCATTGTAGCGAGAAATGGGTCACCGTGATGAGAGACACAAGGCAAATTCTCGTTAAGTGTACTTTTCAGAGATTTATTTTCTATAACTCCAAAACATCATTCTAAGGTCAGTGTATGTTGATTTTCTGCCTTGAGTAGGCTATTTCCCTCCGTTAAAGTGATTAATTCCTCCCCCTTATCATTGTTTAATTTCTTATTGATCGTAGAATCATAGGAATGAACAATTATGATGGAATTCTCAGGTTAGAGCTCTAAAGGTATGCAAAGTGGAAAAAATCCTATGAGTAGGTGTAATTTTAACTAGAATTAATCCTAGGATATTCTTTTATGATTCCTAGCATAAATTTGATAGTTCTAAATATGATTAAGACTAATGGAAAATATTGAATTTCATAAAGGTATGACCTTTAAGTATAAAATTGGCAAAAGAGCGACTAGTTGGTGATTAAGTAACCCTTGAGCGCTCCAGACCTTGAATAAGGGTAGAATAAGTGGGTTACATTCTCAAGGCATGAAATGAAGAGTAAATAATTAATTACTCTTGTATTTGTTTTTTTATAGACTTTGCATTGAGAAAAGGCAAGGCTATTACTAAGTAGCTTGTAATTGAGAATTTGATAGTTGAGGTAGGTTATGATTTAAATTGGAGTTGAGATTTATTTTAGTGCATTTATGTGGTTGAATTATATGACTTGTAATTGGTCTTCGAACATGTTTGAATGATGATTATTTTCATGTTGTGCTTGAATGAATAAGTTGTGTATACTTGAAACTGAATAAAAACTTAAAATGATTAAGTGTACATGTAATTAGTATTCTGTGATGTATCCTAAGAGATAGACTTGGAACCATAGATTCACTATTTTTAGTTGGAGTGGGTACCATAAGTCCATACGGTTATTGTTGTTGACTATTGTTAGTTAGAGAAGGTACCACGAGCCGATATGGATTTGATATTGTTCTCTTAATATTGGTCGAGTACCATGAGCCGATACAGTATATGAACCCTGATACGTTCTCTGCATGTCATGGCTAATTTGGCAAAAATAAGACTCTTTTACATGTGTGTACACTTTTTTTATAATTATTTACTGATGTTTAGATATGGTGAGTTGGAACTATAAACTGAGATGAGACTAATGGTATTGACTACATTTGGAAAAGTTAGGTGGACATAGATTTCATCTTATGTGACTATTGAATGTGCTTACTTTGAATTGTTGTGGTAATATGTGGTGGGTTATATGAATTGTTACAAATGTTGATATCTTGACTTGAGATGATTAACTGTTGACTGAAATATATGGTAAGTATTGAAGTGCCTTTTACTTATTATTTAATTTGACTGTATATTTATTCTAAATTGAGTCGATCTATGATACCTACCAATACATAGTAATTTATACTGATACTATCCTGTACTCTATTTTTGTTAAGTGCAGACTGTCTTTCAAAGGCTTAGACGTGATCTCATATTTATCTAGGCTACATACTACGATCCAAGGGTGAGCACTACCTCTTAGGCTACCCTAAATCCTCTCTTGGTCACTGTCTTTTCTTCGAACAATGAATTTATCTTTTATTTTATCAGTTTTGGATATCTTAGATATTGGCTACTTGTTAGAGTTCTTGTACGATATATTTTAGTTCTTGGGGGATGTAATAGTTACTTAAATTATTTTGCACTTTATTTATATCAACTTTCGACTATCATTCGTGTTTAAAGTTGTTTTTTTTATTATCTCTTTTAAAATTGGTTAAGTATAAGGGTTAAGGTTTGGTCAAATGGTTCTCCCGCTGGAGGATTAGTGTGGGTGTCATTTACGATCATTTGAGTCATGACAAAGTTGGTATCAGAGCTCAAAGTTCATCGATCTTATCGTACAACAACGTGTCTAGTGGAGTCTTGTGGAACGATACCAAGACGTCTGTACTTTTCTTTGAGAGGCTACAGGATATTAGATAAACTCAACTTTTTCTTTTCTTCGTGCTATTACTTGATTCCAATTATTATCTATCGATCCAAATTAATATCTAACTCTTTCACTCTTATTCTCGCAGATGGTGAGAACACGTGCTTCGGAAGAAAGAGCAGCGGCGCTCGAACGAATTATTAACACTTGAACAATGAAATAGTAAAAGAAAAAGTAGGAATTTGCTAATTTCTATGTCCCTGAAAACGACGCCAAAAACTTGATGACTCTGAATTCACATGCAAGTGTACGTGGTCATTCAAGTAATATAGACTGGCTAGAGTCCAGATATCGATTTTACAGATACTTGTGAGTAGAAATTATCTAGTCAAATCTAATACCAAAAAATAAAATAAGTGGTTAATAACCAAGAGTTTTTATTTGAATCAAGTAATTAAAATAAGAAAGCAAATTAAAGGGTTGTGATCACAATTTAAAGAAATATTCTAGGATTACGACTCTATTTTACAATCACGTAAAGTATTTAATTTCATCGATTTATTTATTTATCTAGTTGTTGATTTATTGGGTTAATGTTATGATTATAGTCTCTCGAGCCTCTAATCGTATATTCACATGCACTTCTATGTCTACATCTCAATGATCAAAAATGAACATGCAAACGCAATTGCTTCTCCCATTTTATAACCAAGTAAGGTGATCTAGGTATATCTTTATCCTAGCCACAAATCAGTTCTTTATTTGATTAAAAAAAGATCTTACTCTTTATATTCTTCGTTCTAATTCATGATTACTCTTTGAGTTTACAATGAGAATATGAATTTATTCTAATGATCGTGAAGCATTAAAATAGTAAGCTCAAGAATATAAGAACAACTAATATGATAAATAAATATTCATTGAATTAATCATCTACTAAATAATTATCCTACAGTCGTAACCCTAGAATAAAGGTGTTTAACTACTCATGTTTTAATCAAAATTAGAAGAATTAATGTTGTTCATGCAAAACAATGATTAAGAAAAGTAAAAAAAAAAACTGATGGTGTAATATCCTTCTCCGCTTGTAGCTCGCTAAAAAGTTATCAACCCTTAAAAAGACATCCAAAGGGTCTATTTATAATAATGAGAAATAACCATGAAACCTTTCTGAACTAGGAGTTGGTTTTTTAATTAAAATTTCATCGTTGAACTGCCTTGGGGTGATGCGCCACCGAGTGCCCCAACCTGTAAACTTCTTTTTCCCTTAAGTTTTCGGGTTGGTGTGGTACCTAGGCCAATGCTCCAACCCTGCAACACTTTGTTCTCTGAAGTTTTCCTATTGGGCGGCACCCAAGCCATAGCCCTCGCCTGGATTATCGTTTGAAATGCTTCTATGCTCTGATTTTTCGTATTTTACTTCTTTGAGTTTATTTTCTCCAAATTTTATCCTGAAACACATCTAATCACATATATTAGCTCACCATCAAGAATATGCACATAATCGCAAGAATATAAGTGAATTTTTCCCCAAAATAAATCTAAGCATGGGTAAAATATGGCAAGCAGACGTATAAATACGTCCAAAATCACATACTACCTCCCCTTCCAGTGTAATGGCTCATTTGATCACGTTCATGACAAGCTTTACCATGAAAATTTCTACATTGATGTCTATATCTGACACTTTGCCTTTAGTCATGTTGAATCTTTGCCTTGAAAAAGCACAGACAATCAAGCAGGTAAGCTAAGCAAAATCAGATCCACACACACAAAATCAAGCAGGTAAGGTATTGTTTACCCTAACAACAGTAAAGTTGAATTTGTAGATGAGGTCAAGAGCACGCGTGTTAGATTTAAATTTGTTTAGGACCCGTTACTAGTGGATTAATTATTTATGTGGCAAAATAATAAGCGTAAATGAGAGCAAAGTAACAAAAAACAATAAATAATAATAAATCTATGAAACAGAGTCCTTGACAACATTCCTTGTGGGTCTGAATCTTTCCCACGAAGGTTATATGTACATAAGAAGGAAAGTAACAAGAAGGACAAAGCTTGGAGAGCAAGTCAAAGTGTGTTGTATTGTGAGTATCAGATTACAGATGTGTTACAAAGGAAAGAAAATCCCTATTTATAGGTTACAAATGATGGCCTATTGCCAATCAGAGTGGTCTTCCCCCTGAAACCCTAATAGTACTATTGCTAATGATGCAACGCCTGGTGTCCTACCCGTTATAGGCTCCAGCCTGTGTCCTTTTCCTGGGTCAAATAGGTGCACCACACATCTGCGTATCTCACAAGTCTGACGCTCTTATCCCATGTCCTGCTCTTCCACATCATTCGAGCCCTTTGAAAGGATGAGTCTTTATCGATTTCAGTCCCCCGAGATGAGGTTCTAATTGGGATCTTTCTCGAGGGTGCCATCATTACGTAACTAGTTGCGGAGAGAACTCTTCCATTTAGGGTTCCCTTTTCTCTGCTCAGCAACTCTCGAGGATCTTCTATCCGATACGCTTTTACCCAATACACTTTTTCAAATTTTTGAGTTGAAAATATTTAATAAAAATATTTATCATGTGTTTAAATGCTCAATTAAAATATATTATAATTTGAGTGTCTAAATAAAATTTACTTCTAAGTTTAAGGGTTATCAGTATATTTTGTCTTTCTTTTAGTTTCTCTTTTCTTGTTAACTAGTCACGGGTCCATATAATTTTGGCTTCAGCCATCCTTATTGAGGATCAGTAGAAGTTGCATGGATGATATATATTGTAATCTTTCTTCGTAAATATTTATTTTTATTGGATATTCATATTAAAATAATCCAAGTTATCATAATTAAGTAATTTAATCAAATAAAAATAGATATTAATTAATTTTAATTACATATAATTATATATATTCTAACATATATCGTATATTTATTAATTGGTGTAATGATCAATATAATACTGATTTTTTACCATCGTTCTCATTCTTCTTTTAACACTCCAACCACCCAAAGAAAAATCAAATGTTGTTTTGAGTAACCAAAGTAAAATATCAAGAATTGCATCGTCATTGCTGACTCTCCCATTCCAGACCTGTCCGCTCCCCCTTCCCCTCCCCTCAAATTTAATAGGTTGTGATAGAGTGATAAGTACTCTTTTATTCATAATTAATAATTTTTAATTTAAATTTTAAAAATAAAGTTACATTTGATAGAAAGTATTTTACTTTGAAGAAATTTTTAGTACAAATTTTAATTAGTTAAACCTTAAATTAGGTATTGAAAATCGCATGTGAAACCAAAAGATATCGTTGGGTCCACAAAATAGATTTCCACGAGAATATTTGTACATACCTTATTCTATCTTTTTCTTAGACCACTTTTTGATGGAGAGATTTGATTCTGTAATTTTTTATACGAAGAAGGGTCTAAATTATTCTTTAAATATTGAAAATAGTATATAAATATACCATTCTTCCATCTTTGGGTTCTAAAATGCCCTTCTCATCCACCTTTGGGCTCTAAAATACATTTCTCATCCATCTTTGGGCCCTATTTTGTCCTTTCCATTAAAAGACCCTTTAAAAAAATGATTAAGAATTTCATTTAAGAGAAAATCATCCTAGATAATACTTTAGGGGTCGTTTGGTGTGAGGGATAAGAACAAATAGTCTTGGGATAAAATAAATAGTCCAGAGATAAATTTTGGTTTCTTGTTTGGTTGCCAAGTTTGGGATAACTTATCCCACCATTTATACCATAGTGAAGGGATAAGTTATCCCATATACATGGTGGGATAAGTTATCCCGGGATAACTAATTTCGGGATAATTAATCCCGGGATAATTTATTTTTTAATTGATTTAGTAGGTTTAAATTTAGGGATTTACAATTATCATTATTCAACTAAATCTTTTTTCTCTGCAATTCGTAAATATTTTTCTTCTCTCTCCTAAAATTCATTATAGGTTATAATAATTACATCAAAGTGAGTAATTTCAAGTATTAAATGTGATATTTGTGTGATATTATTTAAGACACTCTACGCTAATATCCATTGATTAATTTAATGACTATAGTATACATACATTGAAAGTAGTTTGTAGATCAATTACATACATAAAATGTAATTCATTTTCATAATGTCTTGATATGTGTATTAGTATAGAACTGATATGTATGAAGCATTATACTACCAGATTGTATATTCATTGCATACACAAAAATAATTTTTCATATTCTCAGCTTTCAATGTATGAAATCGATATACAATTTAATATCTATGATGTGATAATTTGATAATTTTCAAATCTAATTAAGTATAAAAGTTGATATCAACTAAAGTGATAATAGGAGAGTAAAATAAGAGAATTAAGATATAGGAGGTATAGAAGAAAGGAGATATGCTTATTTAAAGATATAAGAGAGATTTTTGGGTTGATTGATATCCCTCAACGTTTTTAAAGGAATTTTGTTGCGTCTGATTCTTTTTTTTTCTATTTTTTTTCAGATTTATTAAGTTGGTAGGTTTTGTTAGAAAACTTATGGTATGTATTGAAAACTAAAATTTATTGGTATGAATTTTAATATTGTATCTAATATATGTCACGATCTGATTTCGCAGTCATGATGACACCTACGACCCTCCAGTAGGCGAACCAATCTTCGTAGCCTGAAACGGTTAGTAATGGGGTACTATATAGCAAGCAAGTGGAAGAAGCATAATATAAGTGGAACAAGGGAAATAAGATAAAGAAATAAGCATAAAAAATGCGTAAGCGGAAGCCAAATCAACCCCAAAACCTGGTAACATAGTATAAAAGTCAAAACTACATCAACCGAGTACAAATGATCCAAAAAAGAGATATACATATGTCTCTGAATGATAAAAGAGTATACAATACAGAAGATGAACTAAAGTTAAGCCCCGATCACCAAGAACTCACCATTTGTCTCGGATAGTCCAAAAATACCTCGCACGAGGCACCGCAGTCAGCGGCGAGAACTCACACTCGGATCTGAACCAAAAGATGCAAAAGTGTAGTATGACCATCAATTACAAGGCAACGGGTACCAAGTAAGTATCATAGGCCGACTGGACGCATATAATATATAAAAGAAGTAATATAGCAGAAAAGAAACAAGTAGTCACAAATTCAACGAACAAGCACATGAAAGCTAGCACAGAGAGAATACAATGAGAAAGCAATCATGCTAGGCTAGCTAATAGAACTATACACCATAAAACATAGGTGAAGGAAGAAAGAACGCACCTGGGGTCCATGCATAACAATATATAAAGAGAGTAAAAGGAGAAGGCAGTATACCGGTAACCTCAAGTAAAAAGAAGGAGAAAAGGAAAATAATGATAACACGCTTGAAAACAAGATTAAAACCAAGTCATGCTAGTAACACCATAATCAGGGTCAATAACACGATAGAATAATAATAAATAAAAGTCTACCTACAGTTCCACAGGAGCCCATACACCCGAGGAACACATACAAGTGAAAATAAATTCTCCGGCATCCCATACTACCGGAGCGTACACTGAGCAAATACGAAACAAGGGTGGATCCGAACATAATATGCATGATGTGATATGATATATTGAAACCAAGTGATAGTAATGTCGTATGTTACTCCCTCCGGTACCTAAAAGGCCCAATAGAGGCAGGATCCATGGAAGGAATTCCCCCGAGTACCTCAACTCCACCGTAGACCCCTCCTCCAGCACTGCAGCACGTAGCCCCTGATCCGGATTGACAAGGTCCATGAAGGTCTGACCGCATACTAAATCTCGTAACCTTAATATAATCGTCCGGAGCATAGTCGGATCAAAATAAGTCACAAGACCTCAAAAATGCATGCTCGGAATTCTACCCGGGTCTAAATCTGTGAGCCAAATCTCAAAAACCCCAACAAGAGTGCCCGGACATAATCAAATCTAAAATAGTAGTAAAACTAATTTGTTGCTCGGTCCGATCGAGTCTAGTATTAATAGGAAAACTATAATAAAATCATCTTTTAATTCCTTTTACACCAAGAATATCCATGAAAACAATTTCAAACCCTTTCTAACCATTTCTTATAAAAAATGAGCTCTCGAGGCCATGCAAGGTTTAGAAAATCAACAATAGTAGGCTCGAAGCCAAAACTGTAGTAAAACATGTGAAAAACCTCTTTACATGCATGATAATGGTATTCTCAAACACAAGCAGTAGCCCAATGACTCACAATAAACCTAGCGGCCCTGCACAGGCTCCAATCGCTCTACAACATACATAACAAGCTCTATAATAACAGTGTCAATGTCCAAAACTCACAAACATTCCTAAATAACCCACCATCTATGGTCCAGAGTCAAAAATAAGGTCACACAGGACCACAAAGGTGATATTATCAACTACCACGAATACTACAGTCAATGGAGCAAAAATAAGACGAGCATGAATAAGCGGACAAGGTCTGAGGTACCAAGCTAATAAACCTAACCCAAGAATGCTAATTAGTACAATTATATCTTATATATGCAATGTCTAAAAGAGTTAAATCGTAACCTACCTTTCGTCCGATGACAAGTTGCTAGAACGACGATGTCCAAGCCCGAACTGCTCCGAGAAGCTCCAAAACAAAATCAAACTCAAATTTGAGCTTAAATAACTTGACGTAGATAATTGATTTGCTCTCGGTGACCAAATATGTCGTCAAAATATTTTTCCTATTAAAATTCTTCTTCTACACATACAAGATTGATATAGATGCTACATGGAATAAAATTACTACTACTTACGAAAATTTTGGCGAGATTTACATGAAATATATATAACAAGCAAATACCTATATATAAGTAAGTGGAGAAGAATTAATTCTTAGCAAAGACTCAACAAAAATGGAGTTAGGATATATATAGGTTATAAATGAAAAAAAGTTACCAAGTCATAGTGCTATATATAGAGATTATACTTGCACCCATAGGTGACAAGTGGCAGACATGCCCTATTTCTATATTTGTTGCCCACTCCCTCAACTTTCACGTGGAAATGGGGTGGCATACCAAGACTAATTTATCTCATTATGAATGTACTCGGGTATTGCATAGGTTCGTGATAAAATATATATAACTTTTTAAATATATCATAATAAATAAAAAATTATTTTTAATAAAGCCTACTATATTATAATAATAATTTTTAACATAACTAAATTTACTATCTCCGTTAAAATATTAACAAATTATAAAATTCTTATATAATAAATACATACACAAATATATCATAACAAAAGTATTTTCATAAATATTTTAGGAAGGCAATAAAAATAAAACTTACACCAAACGGGGACACCCTATCCTCGAAAATATTACAACACCTCGAATCAGGATCGACCTTCCCACAAGGTCAGTTGAGGTCATATGATCGCAAATCACTATCACACGATTTTGATAACTCAACTCTTAAGACTTAGCTCTAAAACAGGAAAACGACCATAAAGACAAAATGAATGGCTAGGGCACCGAACCACCAATCCCAGCAAGCCATAAATGACTTGGGACCTCTACAGGCAAGATCTAACAGTACAAGAAAAGCATAAACGCGGGAATAACCAGAAGAGTCATTACATCATCCACTACTAAAAAGGACTTTTGTCCTCGAAAATCAAGGACAAGGAAGTACCTGAAGACTCAAACAACTGCGGATACTGATTCTGCATATCTCTCGCGGTCTCTAAGGTAGCCTCCTCAACTGGACGGTGCCTCCATTGAACCTTAACAACTGGAATCTCCCTGGACCTCAATCTCCTGACATCTCTGGCCAAAATAGTTATTGTCTCTTCAAAAAGGCTAAACTCTCATCCAATTGAACCGTGTCCCACTATAACACATGAGACTCGTCTAGAACATACCGCCGCAACATCGATACATGGAAATCCAGGTGCATAGCTGAAAATATTAGAGGTAAAGCTAACATGTAAGCAACACTACCAACCCTCTGAAGAATCTCAAACGTCCCAATGTACCTGGGGATAAGTTTACCCCGCCTACCAAATCTCATCACGCCTTTCATGGGCGATACACGGAGGAACACCAAGTCACCAACACTAAACTCCAAGGCACGAAGTCTACGATCATCATAGCTCTTTGCATGCTCTGAGCTGCCCCAAGTCTATTCTGAATCACTCGTACTCGGTTTAAGGAATCACGAGGTCAATCTGTACTTTGCGGCCTAGACTCCAACCCGTCAAATCAACCAACCGGCGATCTGCAATGCCTACCATACAAAGCCTCGAAAGGAACCATGCTACTCAAATAAAAACTATTATTATAAGAAAACTCAGCCAAAGGCACAAACTGATCCCAAGAACCTACAAAGTCAAGAATATAGGCTCGAAGCATGTTCTCCAGGACCTGAATAGTCCTCTCGGACTGGCCATCTGTCTGAGGGTGGAATGTGGTACTAAGCTAAACCTTTGTACCTAACCTTCGCTGACTAACTCTCTAAAACTTAGATGTGAACTGAGTTCCATGGTCTGAAATGATAGAAGTTGGGACCCTATGAAACTGAACAATCTCTTGAAGGTAGATCTGAGGTAACCTCTCTGCACTGTAAGTAGTCTGAACCGGCAAGAAGTGCGATAACTTAGTCAGCCGATCAAAAATCACCCAAATAGAATTGAAACCCCTAGAAGTACGTGGCAACCCAACTACAAAGTTCATAGTAATCCCTTCCCACTTCTACTCAGGAATAGGAAGTCGCTGCATCAAACCACCAGGTCTCATGTGCTCGAACTTCACCTGCTAACAGTTCAAGCATCGATATACAAACTCTGTTATATCTTGCTTAATACCATTCTACCAATAAATATTTCTCAAATCTCTGTACATCTTGGATGCGCCAGGATAGATAGAATATCTAGAATAATGTGCCTCGCAGAGAATCAACAGAATTAAATTATCAACTCTCAAAATACACAGACGACTATCAAACCTTAGAACACCATCTGAATCTAGTGTATCTTGGCTGGCCTCACCCTGAACAACCTGATCACGAAGGTCACACAATTGCTGATCCTCAAACTGACGGCCCTGAATCTGATCAACCAAGGTAGAACAAACCTCAATGTTGACAAGAACTCTACTAGAATCTGATGAGTCAAGCCTAACCAAATGGTTAGCCAAGGACTAGATGTCCAAGGCCAACGATCGCTCTAAAACTGAAAGTGAAGCTAGGCTACCCATACTCACCGCCTTCCTGCTCAAGGCATTCTCTACCATGTTTGCCTTGCGCAAATGATACGAAATAGAGAAGTCATAGTCCTTTAGTAGCTCGATCCATCTCCTCTGCCTCGAGTTTAGCTCTCGCTGACTCATTATGTACTGAAGACTATGGTGATTGCTAAATATCTCACAATGAACTCCATATAAGTAGTGCCTCTAAATCTTGAGCGCGAAGACTACCGTCGCCAATTCTAAGTCATGAGTGGGGTAGTTGCACTTGTGAAACTTCAACTTCCTTGATGCATATGCTATCATACGACCCTGCTTCATCAATACACAACCCAGACCAACCCTTAAAGCATCACAATATACCGAGAAACTCTGACCCTCAACTGGCAGAGTCAACACTGAAGTTGAAGTCAACAAGGCCTTAAGCCTCTGAAAGCTATCCTCGCACTGATTCAACCACTGAAATGGGACATCCTTCCTAGTCAGCCTAGTCAAAGGTTTTTCTATGGAAGAAAACCCCTTGACAAACCTCCTGTAGTACCCTGCTAACCTAACGAAGCTGCAAACCTCAGTAGGAGTAGTAGGTCTCAGCCAATCTCGAACCGTTGAAATCTTACTCGGGTCCACTCTAATCCCATCCTTAGACACCACGTGTCCTAGAAATGCAACTGACTCAAGCCAAAACTCGCACTTTGAGAACTTGGCATAAAGCCGATGATCTCTCAAAGTCTGGAGTATAATCCTCAAGTGTTTCTCATGCTTATCTCTACTCTGCGAGTATACCAAGATGTCATCTATGAAAACTATCACAAATGAGTCCAAATACGGTCCAAGCACCCTGTGCATCAAGTTCATGAAAGTTACGAGGGCATTAGTCAACCCAAAAGGAATCATCGGGAACTCATAATGACCATAATGTGTCCTGAATGCTGTTTTAGGTATGTCCTCCGCCCTAATCCTCAACTGGTGATAGCCTGACCCTAAATCTATGTTCAAAAACATGGTCGAACCCTGAAGCTAATCAAACAAATCATCTATGCATGACATCGGATACCCATTCCTCACGGTCACCCTATTTAGCTGCCGATAATCAATACACATCTGCATCGACCCATCCTTCTTTTTCACAAATAGAACAGGAGCACCCAAAGGCAATACACTTGGCCTAATGAAACCCTTAGCTAACAATTCATGGAGCTCCTCAATGAGCTCTCTCAACTCAGCTGGAGCCATACGGTAAGGAGAAATAGAAATGGGTCTGGTGCCTGGCTCTAACTCAATAGCAAAGTTGATGTCTCTCTCGGGTGGAAGTCCAGGCAGGTCGATAGGGAATACATCTAGGAAATCTTTAACCACAGGAATAGACTCAGGAGAAGAAGAGTCGATGCTAGCATCTCGGACATATGCTAGATAAGCCAAACACCAGTGACATTGATTCCTAGCTTGAAGACAAGAGATGATCCTGGATGGTACGCAGCTGACAGAACCCTGCCATATAACTGGAGATGCGCCGAGCATGACTATGGTAACGGTCTTGGCATATCAATCCAAAACTACACGGTGAGGAGATAAACAGTCCATGCCTAGAGTCACATCAAAGTCTAACATATCAAGAATCACCAAATCATCCCAAGTCTCAATATCTCCAACGGAACTCATACAGGATCTCACAATCTGATCCACTACTAAAGAATCTCCTACTGGGTTGAAATAGATACAGTTACAGATAACGGCTCACTAGCCAACCCCAAATAAGGCAAATAGTAGGCAGAAACATATGAGCAAGTAGAAGGATCAAATAAAGACAAAGATGAGTGACAGTATACAGAGATAATACATGTGATCACCCAAGGCCTCTGCCTCCAGTCTCTCAGGGACTGCATAAAACTGACGGCGACCAACTCCTGACCGACTGCCATCCTTACCACCTATCCTGCCATGCTGGGTACCACCTCGAGCCTGAACACCACCCCCTCAAGCCAGTGTCCGAACTGTATGGATAAGCTGAGCCGGCTGAGCGACTGGCTGCTCTGTATCCCGGTGGAGGCAATCTCTAGAAAAGTGCCTAATAACTTCGCACTCATATTAAACCCCTAATGGCTTATACTGTCGAGATGAACCAGCTGAACCCGTATGGCCACCATGGCCTGATGCCCCAGAAACTGAACCCCTCAGAATTTGGCCACTATAACCATACTGGCTACTTTATCCCTGCTCAAACTGAGAACTACCAGAAGCCTAAAGTGAAGCCTGAAGCGGTCGACTAGACTGAACCTGGTGCTATTGTGGCTGATAACCTCGGCTGGCCTGAACCTATACCACTGTGATGGGAACCATTGTAGATGCCCTGGTGATGAATCCCCGAGATCATGATGGCGCAAATCCTCTATGGTACGGGCATAATCTATGATAGCCTGAAATGATCGACCATCGGTAACTAATATCTCAGCTGGCTGCCTAAGCTCGGTCTACAATCCCCAAACAAACCTACAAACTATATCGGGCTCTGTCTACAATCCCCAAACAAACCTACAAACTCTGTAGGCATGATCATAGCCCCAAATTGAGCAAGTTAGTGGAAGCGAGTCTCATACTCAGATACGGTCATAGAACCCTGCATAAGTCTAGTAAACTGCTCTTTGCAATGATCACGGTCACTCTGAGGTAGAAACTTGGCCACAATGGCCTAATAGAACTCTGACCAAGACAACAGGGAGACGAAGATGGTCTGCAAGCAACCTGGGCCCTCTACCACAACTTAGCTGGGCCCTCCAGCTGATAAGTAGTATACCCAACTCTGTGGGTCTCCAGTAAACCCAAATGGTGTAGCATCTTCTCACAAGTAGTAATAAAATCATGTGGATCCTGACAAATCTAGGTGGAGCCAATCTCAGAAATCTACCTAAAGCCTTTTGCTCTGTCTCTGTCATAGCTGGGCGAGGAGCAAGAGGTTGTGCAACCGATGATACTGGAATAACCTCAGTACGGGGAGCCGCAGTAGCATGCTGCGCTCCTGAACTCTGTGCACCCAGGGCTGTCCCCTAAGCGGATGTTTGTGATATCTCAGCAGGCTGATCCCCGATCATACCCAATATCTGTAGAAGTAATCCCCGAATACCTAAAGACTGAGATGGGGCTAAACTTGAAGATTTTCATTTAAGAGAAAATCATCCTAGATAATACGTTAAGGGATCATTTGGTTGGGAACAAGTTATCCCAGGATTAATTATCCCGTGATTAACTATCGTGGGATAAGTTATCCCACCATGTAAATGGGATAACTTATCCCATCACTATGGTATAAATGATGGATAAGTTATCCCAAACTTGGTAACCAAATAAGACACCAAAATTTTATCTCTGGACTATTTTTTTATCCCAGGACTATTTATATTTATCCCTCACACCAAACGACTCCTAAGACTCATTATTACATCAAATATATCATCTTTTTTTCTAATTACTAAAGTACCTTTTTAATTACAAGTCATACCAGAATCTAAAAATTAGTTATTATTTTTTTATTGTATTTAATTATGATTTTTTTAGTGCTACCTAATTAAGAAATAAATTCAAATAGGACCCACTAAATAACTCATTGTAATTAAGGAAGATAATTATAAAATAAAATCTTTCTTCTCTCTCTTAGTTCTATTTCTTTATTTATCCAAATTTTATTTTTTAATTGATTTAGTAGAATTTAGGGATTTACAATTATCATTATTCAACTAAATCTTTTTTCTCTGTAATTCGTAAATATTTTTCTTCTCTCTCCTAAATTTCATTATAGGTTATAATAATTACATCAAAATGAATAATTTTAAGTATATAATGTGATTTTTGTGTGGTATTATTTAAGACACTCTACGCTAATATCCATTGATTAATTTAATGACTATAGTATACATACATTAAAAGTAGTTTGTAGACCAATTACATAAATAAAATGTAATTTATTTTCATAATGTCTCAATATGTATATTTAGTATAGAACTGATATGTATGAAGCATTATACCACCAGATTGTATATTCATTGCATACACAAAAATAATTTTTCATATTCTCAGCTTTCAATGTATGAAATCAACATATAATTTAATATCTATGACATGATAATTTAATAATTTTTAAATCTAGTTAAGTATAAAAATTGATATCAACTAAAGTGATAATAGAAAAGAGTAAAATAAGGGAATTAAGATATAGGAGATATAGGAGAAAGGAGATATGCTGATTTTAAGATATAAGAGAGATTTTTGTGTTGATTGATATACCTCGACGTTTTTGAAGGGATTTTGTTGCGCCTGATTCTGCTCTTTTTCTATTTTTTTTAGACTTATTAAGTTTGTAGGCTTTCTTAGAAAACTTATGGTAAGTATTGAAAACTAAAATTTATTGGTATGAATTGTAATATTATATCTAATATATGTCACGACCCGATTTCTCGATCATGATGGCACTTACAATCCTCCAGTAGGCAAACCAATCTCCAAAGCCTGGAAGGTTAGTAATGAGCTACTACCTAGCAAGCAAGTGGAAGAAGCATAATATAAGCGGAACAAGGAAAATAAGATAAAGAAATAAGCATCAGAAATGTGTAAGCGGAAGCCAAACCAGACCTTAAACCTGGTAACATAGTATAAGAGCCAAAACTACATCAATAGAGTACAAGGAATCCAAAAAGGAGATATACATATGTCTCTGAATGATAAAAGAGTACACAATACAGAAGATGAACTAAAGCTAATCCCTGGTCGCCAAGAGCTCACCCTCAGTCTCGGATAGTCCAAAAACACATCGCACCGTGCGAGGTCAGCGACAAGAACGCACACTCAGATCTGCATCAAAAGATGCAAAAGTGTAGTATAAGCACCAATTGCAAGGTAACGGGTACCCAGTAAGTATCATAGGCTGACTGGGCGCATATAAGATATAAAAGCAGTAATATAGCAGAAAAGAAATAAGTAATCACAGAAACAACGAACAAGCACATAGAAGCTAGCACAGAGAGAATACAAGGAGAAAGAAACCATGCTAGGCTAGCTAATAGAACTATACACCATAGAACATACGTGAAGGAAGAAGAAACGCACCTGGGGTCTATGCAATAACAATATATAAAGAGAGTTAAAGGAGAAGGCGGTATACCGGTAACCTCAAGTAAAAAAAAGAAGGGGGAAAGGAAAATAATGATAACACATTAAAAAACAAGATTAAAACTAAGTCATGCTAGTAACACCATAATCAGGGTCAATAACGCGGTAGAATAATAATAAATAAAAGTCTACCTATAGTCCCACGGACGCTCATACACCAAAGAAACACATACAAGTGAAAACAAACCCTCCGACATCCCATACTACCAGAGCGTACACTGAGCAAACAGCAAACAAGGGTGGATACGAACACAATATGCATGATGTGATATGATATGTTGAAACCAAGTGATAGTAGTGTCTTATGTTACCCCCTCCGGCACCTAAAAGGCCCAATAAAGGCAGGATCCATGGAAGAGATTCCCCCGAGTACCTCAACTCCACTGTACATCCCTCCTCCGGCACTCGCAGCACGTAGCCCTTAGTCCGAATAGACAAGGTCCATAGAGGTCTACTCGTAGACCACATACTAAATCTCGTAAACTCAATACAATCGTCCGAAGCCAGATCCAAATAAGTCACCAGACCTCAAAAATGCACACCCGAGGTTCTACCCAGATCTAAATCAGTGAGTCAAGTCTCAAAAATCCCAACAAGGGTGCCCGAACATAACCGGGTCTAAAACAGTAATAAAACTAATTTGTTGCTCGATCCGACCGAGTTTAGTATTAATAGGAAAACTGTAATAAAATCATCTTTTAATTTCTTTTACCCCAAGAAGATCCATGGAAACAATTCCAAACCCTTTCTAACCATTTCTTACCGAAAATGAGCCCTCGAGGCCATGCAAGGTTTTAGAAAACCAACAATAGTAGGTCCGACATCAAAACCGTAGTAAAACATGTGAAAAAACTCTTTATATGCATGATAATGGCATGCTCAAATACAAGCAGTAGCCCAACGACTCACAATCAACCTATCGGTCCTACACAGGCTCCAATCGCTCTACAACACACATAACCAGCTCTATAATAACAGTATCAATGTCTAAAACTCATATGACATTCCCAAATAACCCACCATCTATGGTCCAAAGTCAAAAATAAGGCCACAGAGGATCACAAGGGTGATACTATCAACTACCACGAATACAACAGTCAACAGAGAAATAAGATGGACATGAATAAGCGGACAAGGTCTGGGGTACCAAGCTGATAAACCCAACCCAAGGATGCTAATTAGTATAAATATATCTTATATATGCAAAGTCTAAAAGAGTTAAACCACAACCTACATATCGTCTGACGATAAGCTGCTAGAACGACGATGTCCAAGCCCAAACCGCTCTGAGAAGCTCCAAAACAAAATCAAACTCGAATTCAAGCTTGAGTAACTTGACGTAGAAAATTGATTTGCTCTTGGTGATCAAATATGTCGTCAAAATATTTTTTCTATTAAAAAAATTCTTCTTCTACGCATACAAGATTGATATAGATGCTACATGGAATAAAATTACTACTACTTACGAAAGCTTTGGCGAGTTTTACATGAAATACATATAACATACAAATACCTATATATAAGTAAGCGGAGAAGAATTAATTCTTAGCAATTCTTAGCAAAGCCTCAGCAAAAATGGAGTTAGGATATATATAGGTAATAAATGAAAAAAAAGTTACCAAGTCATAGTGTTATATATAGAGATTATACTTGCACCCATAGGTGGACAAGTAGCAGACATGCCCTATTTCTATATTTGTTGCTCACTCCCTCAACTTCCAAGTGGAAGTGGGGTGGCATATCAAAACTAATTTATCTCATTATGAATGTACTCGGGTATTGCATAGATTCGTGGTAAAATATATATAATTTTATAAATATATCATAATTGATAGAAAATTATTTTGAATAAAGCCTACTATATATAATAAATTTTTTTAACATAACTAAATTTATTATCTCCGTTAAAATATTAATAAATTATAAAACACTTATATAATAAATACATACACAAATATATCATAACAAAAGTATTTTTCATAAATATTTAAAATATTTTAGGAAGGCAACAAAAATAAAACTTATATCAAACAGGGACACTCTATCCTCGAAAATATTACAACACCTCGAATCAAAATCGACCTTCCCACAAGGTCAGTTGAGGTCATATGATCGCAAATCACTATCGCACAATTTCGATAACTCAACTCTTAAGACTCAGCTCTTAAACAGGGAAACGGCCATAAAGACCAAACGAACGGCCAAGGCATCGAACCACCGATCCCAGCAAGCCATAAATGACCTGGGACCGCTACAGGCAAGCTCTAACAATACAAGGAAAGCGTAAACGCGGGAATGACCGAAAGGGTCATTACAATATAGTATATATTGGTTTTTTTCCCTTCATTTAATATGTGACAATATTTTATTGATTAAATTTTTAATTAATTACAATCTATTTACCCACAAACCCAATTCAGATTTCGGATTTGACTCCTTTCCAATTCTCATGTATCCATTAATTGACTCAATCTCAACCATTAATTTAAATTTATGACATATGTCTCTCATCTCAATAAGAACTTGAAAAAAATGGAGAGATGAAAAATGAAGAGGAGCTAAGTCCGGAATCCGAATTGAGTTTGTGGGTTAATAGGTTTTGATTGATTAAAATTTCAACCAATAAAATGTTGTTACATATTAAATGAAAATCCTAGTCATTTTTCCTAAAAGATTTGTCAAGAGAAAGAGCAAAAATAGGGCCCAAAGGTGGATAAGAAAGGTATTTTAGAGCCCAAAGGTGGATGAGAAAGACATTTTAGAGACTAAAGGTGGAAGGAAGGTATATTTGTACCATTTTCAATACTTGAAGGATAATTTAGACCCTTTTCCATTTTTTATAAACTTATTTTTAATTTTATGTTCTTTTTATAAGAAATTTTTATTTTTCACATAATTTTTTTTTTTATATTTGATAACATTATTTTTTTTAATTCAATTTGTAAGATCTCATAAAAGATTATTTCCACTACAAAAATATATTTAGCATTCTAATGTAGGAGTAATAGGTAACAAAATTTAACTAGTGGTCTGAAAAAAGATCATTTGGGCAAATACACGATTCCCTGGACCCAAATTGTTGCACTTGTGGGGACTCTCAGCATGTGGATGTAGAAATTTCACTTTATTTTTTGTTCAAAAAGATTGACACGGAAGGCGCTTATGGTTTTTGATTATTATTTATTTCTTACAAAACTAACTAATTTCACCCTATTTTTTGTTCAAATAGATCAACACGGAAGGGTTTATGGTTTTTGAATTTCTTAAAAATTCTAACTTTTTGGTGACATAATATCTCTATTTTGGTTGATGATAGGATTTGATCAATGATTTTCTTACACAGTCATAATTTGAATAGAAAAGAGATTGAATTTTTGTGTTTTATTTTCAGATTTCTTACGTGACAATAAAAAACTTTTGAGAAATTTGATATAAAATTATAAAATATAATTACAATGAATAAAATATCAATTGACCTGATTAAGTTTGATGTTCCCCTTAAAATCTTTCTCCTTATTCACTTTCCAACAAAACAAAGGTAAAAATAAAGAATAACGCTATGAGGAAAAACAAAAAAGAAAAGGAGCAAAAATAAAATTGCTTCGTCATTGCTGACTCCTCGGATCCTCGAAGGTTTAGGATAAAATAAAAAAAAACAAATGGTCTTGTTCGAATAACAAAGTTAGGTTCTAGAAGGTATATCTTTTATTTTGTGGACAGAAACATTATAAACGAGAAAATGTGTAACTTTACCCATCTATAATTTCATACCACCTATAACGGTGAATTCACAAGTAACTTTGTCAAAACTTGTCTTCTTTTTTTTCATAATGATTAATGTTCAGTGACTTTATTTTGTAATTGGGATAAAAGTAATTTTATAGCCTTAGTGTTATACTGGAAATAAATCAAACATATGTGGGGAATTTTAATGCGTATTTATTGAACTTGTATAAAAGGAAAATGTGACAATAAAGGTAGCATGTAGTGAATAATTGCCACCTTATATTGAATGCCAATTTGTTTTCTAAAGTTAATATTCTCGTACACAGGGTCGACTCAACATAATTAGGGGTCTAAAGTCAAACTTTAGAGAGAGGCCCCTATATATATATATATATATATATATATATCAAAGGAAAGATCGTCATGCATATTTTTATTTAAGGTTTATTTTCTAGTTTTTTTAGATGCGAAGTCATTAATTACTTTTTTATAATCGATTTGTTCTAATACTTCCTTTTCAATTGATAATATAGCTAATCCATTCAATCTCTTTTGAGACATTGATCTTAAATAAAATTTTGTCAATTTTAATTTTGAAAAGCTTTTTTCGGCTGAGGCAACAGTTACAAAAACTATTAACATTATTCTACAAGTAATATATGTATTAGGAAGAGAATCAAGTCTTTTTATTTGATTGATTATTTCTATTAGATCATTATCTTCTACTTGTATTATTTCTCTTAGCACTTTTTATTCAAAAAATAAACTTAAACCATCAATATGAAAATAATTATTATGTGTTAAAGAAGTTCAAGGTTAAGACATGTATTTTCAAATTACCAAGTACATATAATTTTTTTAAAAAATAAATATGTACAAAATATATCTTTAAGAAAAAATGGGGCTCCAATTTTTTGGAGGCTCCAAGCGATTGCTTTAGTGGCCTAGTGATTAAGCCGGCCCTGCTCACACTAATTAAGAGCAGGAAGCAAACAAAGTTTTATAAAAACAAGAGGAGATCGAGAAAAGTCTTGTTTTTGCAGCGTGTGTTGACTCTAATCTATATAAATGTTTTAAGGTTTGAATAGGTAGATTCTCTAGAAGCTCACTTGTCAAATTTGCATATTTTCTGTTTACTTTGACATTAAACTTCTTCAATTATTAATCAATGAATATATTGACGAGGAGACAATAGACACGCTACTGACTTTCACACCTCTGACTCTTTTTAGTATCCTTAAACTCTCCCTTGAAAAAGAATCAAAGAGATTAAAAAGAAATCGCACCAATGGAGAACTACAAACTGATAAAAGTCACCCTCCAAAATCTCATGGCGTGACTGGCACCTAACGAAGAACTACTATCCTTACATGAACCATTCATAACTTAAGGCTTATCATTTCCAAATCAGTAATCAAATGATAGTGGTGTTTGTTTGCAATAAATTTTAATAGTGATAGAAAATAAATAACAATCACAAATAAAATATAAGAAAATATAATTTTATTGATAAATAATAGGAAAAAGAACACTTGTATTCCAAAAAAAGAAAATTATTTATCCTCAAGTGCTCTATTACTTTCATGCCCCCTTTTATTCTAAAATGACATTTATCTTTTAAAAAAAGAAAACGTGGACTGATGTCATGCTGGCGTCAGTGCCCACCCTTTTTTTCCTCTTTGATACCATCACAGTATATTACAGTATATGAATATACTCTGATGGTAGAGTAACTGAGCAGTGTCTTCATTGAAGGACTACTTCTTCCTCCTTGATACCATCAAAGTATAATATACTCCCATGGTATCAAAGAGTAACTGAACAGTGTTTCATTGAGGTTTGCTTCAGTCCTTCGATGAAATTACTCAATCATCCATGATATCATTACGGTATATTTATATACTTTAATGGTATCGTTGAGGTATATTTCAGTTTTTCAATATTTTAATTTAAAAACAGTTAAAAAAAGTCATAATTTAGATATAATTTTTTTTATTTGCAAAAAGAGAATTTTTTATATAAAATTACATTTTCTACTACTTTAGAGTTCAATAAATAAGCTTGTGACTTTAATAATTTTCTTAGTTGTTTCTTATTTATTTCTTAAAATAAAGAAGCTCAGACCTATATGATACCGATGGAGTATCACAGAGGATTAAGCTCAGTCCTATATGATACCGACAAGGTATCAATATAGCAATGGAGTATCACAGAGGATTAAGCTCAGTCCTATATGATACCGATAGAGTATCAAAATATCAATAGAGTATCACAGATGATTAATTCATGGTAGTGACACTGACGTTATGCGCGAAATAGGAAAAGAAGAAAGTGGGCAAGCGGGAAAATAGTTTGGACGGCTAGTCCATTAAGTATAAATAGATTGGGCTGGGTCCATTATGGGTAAATAGTTTCACAATTGAGTTCAATTTATGTAGTTTTCCCTAAATAATATGGGTTCAACTTTGTTCCTCCCTTGATTTTTCTCTCTGATTTTTCTCCGTAATTCGAGGATCGTTAGTAGCGAATTTCTCGAATGTATGAAGATTTAAATTTATGGATTTTCTTGAAATATTTGATTATCTTCAGGAAGAGAGAGTCTTGATCTCTTTGTGAATATTCCATGAGTTTATGAAATTTTTGAGATTTCTTTTCAAGAGAATATGTTACCCTTTAAATAGGCATAATTTAAAATTTTGAATAGAATAGCCGTCAAAATAGGGTTTAAGGATAAATTAGTCTTCAAAAAACTTAATAAAATCTTCTTGTAAAGTTTCACAAAATTTCAATGTCTACAATATCATAAGAGAAACCATTCAAAAACAACGAAATAAACGAAACAGTACATAAAAGAAATTGTACCCCAAAAATCTTTTACAAATGCCAATGGATATCTATTAGACTTTAAATACAAAGATTTATACGAAACCCAAGGACTCATGCAACCCACAAGTAGAGACATAAAGTAAAGGATAACTCAGAAATGCCACCATGACAAACCACAAAAAATAAAATTTAGCCATCCAATCTTAAATATATCAATCAAAGTTGTTAACTCGGAAAAATAAATACTAATGACCCACATGTAATTTCGAAATGGTATGAAATTGATTCAAATATTAAAGTACGAGGTAACTTGCATTTATGTGTATTATATGAGGTTTAAGGTTTCTTGTCAACTGTCAACTAATTATTTTGTTTTAAAAAAAATTAATTTAATTTGTAATAATCTTTATTCAAGTATCACATAGATGAATTACTTGATTTGTAGGGATGTAAAAGTTCACTCTCAAAATAAACAAGAATCTGTATTTTCTACACTCAAATTAGTTAGTAACTGCATCAGAAATCATTCATGTTAGGACAATAAGACTTTATTTAAAATAATTTAAGACTTAAATTGACATATATTTAAGGGATTCTTACAAAAATATATAGTTTAATAAAAGAGATTTTTACATAAACAATATCTTTTAGATCTATTATTACCCTTTTTAAGGGTACTTTATTTTTATTACCATTCCTATATCACGACCCAGACTGTCGTGAGTGGCACCCACCCGAAGCCCCCGGATGAGCGAACCAATATCGACCCAACACTTAGCAATTCTAATAGCTCAAAACCAGTTTGCATTAAAATAAACTAACATTCACCATCAAAATTCTAATAAAACAAGATCCTGCAAAAATCCCCTAGAATCTGAAAGTCACCGTACCAAAACATCTACCAAAAGTCTAGAACGAGAATGCAACCCCAATAAAATAAGAGTTTAAGCCCGAAATAAATGGGCTACAACTAAATAGGATGAAGATAATGTAGCTCGCAAGAAGCAGCTCACCCTTGAAATCTGGGATCGCCGAAACTACAACTGAGGTTGTGTGTCTGCCGCCAAAAGATGTCTTGTACTCACAAAAGAAAAGCAAGTACAAAATCAGTACACAACCACTGTGTACTGGTAGGATCATCGGTCAGCTCCAATAAACAAGATATGAACAATAAACTAAAGCTGAGTAAAGTAAGGTAAACATGTAATACAAGCCAGCAATTCAAACTAGACTCCAAGTCTTTCCTCTAGCTTATCAATCACATATAACAAGTCTGACAGCCATTGCACAATACATCATGACAATAACAAATATCCCCTTCAAATAATCCGGACCAACTATGGATCCCTATGAGAACACCTAAATGTACAACATGCAATTCCGGTCTATACTATGACCAACCCCACAGTTACGTACAACCATCCGGCCCCTCAGGGACCATAATGCAATAATCACATATCAAGAATATAACTCGCTCCACTCATGGAATCGTCGTCAAAATACAATCAATGCAAGTAAAATCAAACTCGTACCAGGCATGGTACCCGAGTCATCCATTATAAAAATCCCATACCAAGCGTGGTACCCGAGCTAACCGATAAATATCTCGTACCAGGTGTGGTACACGAGCCAATTGAATGTCAACACACAATCTAACAAGTCAATAAAATAACGAACACATCACACTTGTAAATCAACAAGCAACCAAACCTAGTTCATTTCACATAATTGACATAGGATAGCTAGACATTCATAATTTCATTCCCTAAGCATGCAAACTCATACAATACTAAACGATAGTACATGAACACATATTGCATATTGAGAAACACAGTAACCATCACCTATCTCGAATAACTCAAAAGCTCTATTGTACCGAAGTCTTCCCATTTTTCGAAGCCGTTGCTTGATCTTGGTCTAAAAATAATTACAAGATATACTAAAATCAGTCCACATGGCCTAATAATTACCTGGATTATACTCAAATCTCAATCTCCAGGCCAGCCTATGATCATTCCACCCATCCCCGGGCTTTCTCACCATTAATTCACCTAAATCTATCATTTTTGACGAATACATTAAGGGAATTAAGGTGAATTGATCATAATCCAACAAAAATATTCAAGACCCAAGAACTTCTACGCCCTAGAATCCCCTTCTTTCCCGAATTCTACCATTTCTAGGTCAATCCAAACCTTGCCCCAAGCCCGTAACTATCACTTCTACTACGTAGGAATCATAGCATTAAGTTAGGAAAGCAATATCCTTACTTTTGGGATGAAAAATGATGAAAAACGGAGTTGAAGTCACCCAAATCGCCTTGACCTTCTCCAAAACGTTCTTGAGAAAAAACTGAATATTTTGGGGAAGTTTCTGCATTAAATCCCGACCCGGTCTGCTACAGTGATCCGTACACCACTATGGCACCACCACCATAGTGGAATTGACCGCTATGGCGCTGCTGACTGTCATTGACTTCTGCTATAGCGGAAATTATTTCGCTATAGCAGTGGCCATGGTAGCGCAGTGTCAACTACTATAGCGATTGACACAGGACAGAATCTCGGAAAATTCCACCAAAGAGCCAATTTTACAACACACCTTAAATCTTGACGTTCCTAAACAACCCATTTACGTCAATCTTAATACCGGGAGTTCTACTTACCCGAATTCGATTTCGAAAAGTCCTCCAAACTCCATAACGCCTTAGCTAATGGAAAGACCAACTCAATACAAGGTACATCACCCAATTTATAAGTCGGTAATCTACCAACTTATTGAGCCTTTACTCATGAATTATTGTTATGATTTGATTAGATTTAGAGGTTCTATTGGCCTTTATTGATGTCTATGCAGGTACTTGTGACCAAAGATAGAAAACAAGGAAATGGACCCAAAAAGAGCCAAAAAGGAGTGAAGTGTGAAGTGATCAAATAAGATGAAAATTCTGCTGAGAGATGCGGCCCTTGTGTGACACGCATAAGCCTTGATGCGGGCTGCACCTCCCACCGCATGGAGCTTAAAGATCAACTAAAGAATATGCTAAGGGGGTGCGATCATTGTGCGACGCGCATAATGCCTAGTGCGAACCACACCCCACTTTGCATGAAGCTCCCAATTTGCCTGAGTCACTGGACCACTGAAGAAGGGTGTGCGACACGCACATGATGACGTGTGAACTGCACACCACCCGAAGGGCATTTTTGTCCAAATTTATGTGATATTTTGGGAATGCTTATAAACCCATTTTAGGCACAATTGTAAAGAGTTATGATAGTCTTGAAGTTTTTTTGAACAATTCTTAGCTTTGTGAACAAGTTTTCCCTTCTAAGAACAAGAAAAGAGTTTCTCCCAATTCCTTCTTTCCAATTCTTAGAACCACCATTTGAGTACAAACTGATCTTGGATATTGAGAAATTTAGCTTGAATGGAAAGAAAATTGAATTATCCACTTGGTTTATCTCTTTTCTTAAGCATGCGTAGCTAAACCTCTTGTCTAGGGATGTGTTGATGATGGGTACTTGATAAATGAGTGTGGGTATTGCTAATTCTTGTTTATAAATGCTTATTTGACATGGGTCTAGTGATTTCACCATATTTTAACTCTAAAATTAGTGGTTGCAAACATTAATTTTCTCTACTTGGTTATGTTCTTGCTTGAAAGAGGAAATCATAACTTCGAATGTGAAATTGCTAGTAGAAACTTGGGCTTCCATTTAGATTGAGACTAGAAATAGCTCAAATCGATGGAATCACCCATTTAAGGGTCTAAGCTAGAAATAGTGTGACATCCCTAAGCATTAGCTTGGTTGTTTATTGCTTAATCAATAGTGCTTGATTTAAGACTGTTGAATATATAGTTGTTGATCGAGAGATGAATAACCATACCTAAAACCAAGGTTACCTATGTCGATTAGCATGAATTAACGTGAATAAGAAATCACCCTATCCCATGTTCAAATCCCATTTGACACACATTCTTAGTCATTCTCTCTAATGTCTATATCCGTCTTTACTTTATTTATTTTATTGAATTGCAAAATTGTGACAGATTCTCAATTCCCCCCTATTTACATTACTCACTCTCATTATGAACTTTTTTTTACAATCACCTATTCTAAGCTCTAAATTCCCTGTGGTATCGACCTCGATACCTATTGGGTACTATAAATGTATTTTTCTCTAATGATCACCGATACCTCCTTTTAAGAGAGTACATTTATGCGTTATCAAAAATGGCTCCGTTGCCAGAGAATTAAGTTGATTAGCCTTTTTTATTGTGGAATTGAAATTACTTTGTAGAGTGTTTGTTCTTTTATTTTGTTTGTTGTTTTTGCTTGTTGTGTAGGTGGTTCATGAGTCAAGTGGGCGATAACAAAAGTGTCAACGGAAGTCTTGACGGGTTCATGAACCTTGACGGGTTCATGAACGAGGCCAATGAACCCGTGCCTCAAGTGGGAGCATGTACAATCCGCCTACCCCCAATGATTGGAAATGTGGTGTTCCACATAACGAGCACAATGCTCCATTTGATCCAAATGAAGGGTATGTTTGCAGGAGCATCCCATAAAGATGCCAACAAGCATATTCACAGTTTTGTGGAGATATGTCAGCCATTCATATTTCAAAATATCTCCCAAGAATCCATCTGACTTCGCCTATTTCCCTTCTCTCTAACGGGGGAAGCCACGGCTTGGTTGGAGGAATTGTCGAATGGGTCAATAACCTCTTGGACCTAGTTGGTAAAGAATTTACTACTAGATTCTTCCCTCCATCAAAGATGATGTAGTTGAGGGATGAAATTACCAATTTCTATCAACTTAACGATGAGCCCTTGCATGAGGTATGGGTGAGATTCAAGAAAAAGCTTGCATTATGTTCTAAGCATGGATTGTCGGAAAATGTATTGCTACAAAGCTTCTTTAGATCCTTGAACTCGATGAATCAATCCATCACCAATAATCTTGGAGGTGCTACTTTCATGGATCTACAATTTCCTCTTGCCTCGGCCTTTTTAGAGCGAATGACCAAGACTAACCAAGCTTGGCACACAAGGGAGGCTGACATTCCTACATCAGGAGTTACCACATCCATCATAACAAATGAGATGTGGAAGAAGGATGAAGATAGGGATGAGACAATGGCAAATATAATGACACAAATTGACCTCTTGGCAAAACATATGATAGGGTCTGGTGGTGCTAAGACCGTGAATGTTGTGAGTACACAAGAAATCAAGGCTAGTGATGATGATCTTATGACCATTGTGGATGGTAAAGTTTGTAACAACGGGTTCTCAACCCGGGTATTATCGCTTGAGGGATGAGAATTAAGGTTAGAGAAAGGAACAAAATGGGAATTAGAGAGATCGTGACAAGGATGGTGATAGATTCAACCACCGGAGCTCAAACCCATATGTACCTCCAAACAAATTAGATTCCTTATACCAACCCACCATAAGCAATCCTGGTCACTCAAATATTGAGGACATGTTGTCCTTGGTGTTAAAAAAGGTGGAAACTACAAATACCGGGGTTGGTGAGCTTAAATGTAAAGTTTCAACACTTTATCAAATCATGAGCTCTCACTTGGCTTCAATTAAATATCTTGAGGCCCAAATGAATCACCTCTCCACTTAAATGAACCCAAGATTGGAGGGAACACTACCTAGTGATACCACCACTAATCCTAAAAATGATACTCATGTCATGGCAATTGTAACTAGGAGTGGAAGAACAAGTGGAGTAGTGAGAGAGCCCGTTGTGGAGCCGATTGTTGTAGCAAAGAAACCTATTGTTGAAGCCGTTGAGAAGCCATTTGACAAAGAAGATGTGGAACCAAAAGTTGGGGTGAAGCTTGGTGCACCCAATGTTCTGGTGAATATTGATATTGATGATGAGAGGGAGGAGGATGAATCTCCTCCCCAAGTTGCTATTGATGTTGAAAAGGACCCTCCTCTTGTGCAAAGTTTGCCGACCACACTACCCAAGGGACCTCCTTCGTACCCTCAAAGTCTTAACAAAAATAAGAAAGATCATAAATTCAGCAAGTTTGTTGACATGTTTAGTAAGCTCTCGATAAATATTCCTTTAGTTGAAGACTTAATGCAAATGCCAGGGTACTCAAAGTTTATGAAAGAGTTGCTTAAAAATAATAAGGTTGTCGATGTGGGACCGTTGAGATATCACACAGATGTAGCACTGTGATGATAAGTAATATTACTATAAAGTGAGATGATCCAGGTGTATTCACCATACCGTGCACTATTGGGTTATTTATGTTCCATAAAGCCTTGTGTAACTTAGGGGCAAGCATCAACTTGATGCCCCTAGCGATCTTTAACAAGTTGGGATTGGGTATGCCCAAGCCTACATCCATGTGTTTAGTCATGGTTGAACGGTCCATTAAACGCCTGATAGGAATACTCTTTGATGTGCTGGTGAAGGTTGACAAGTTCATTCTCCCGACAAATTTTGTGATCTTGGATTGTGAAGTGGATGTTGAGGTGCCCATTATTTTGGGGCGACCACTATTATCCACGAGGAGAGCACTTGTAGATATTAAGCTCGGTGAACTTAAATTTCGAGTGGGACATAAAGTGGTGACATTCAATGTATGCCAACCCACAAGACCTCCGGATGACTTGAGGGTATTCTCGGTGATAGAGTTGGAGGTCAAGCTTGATCAGGCCCTTGAGAAGTGTGAGATGGGCAAGACGCCCAAGATTGAAGAGTTGCCACGTCAGCAACATGTTGATGTTTTAAAGTTATTAAAGGAATGATTACCCTTCTTGGGATGGGGCCACGCCAAGAGGATTGGCATGCTATCCGATAATGACTAAGGTTGAGGTACTATCATCGAGCCGCGACATAAAATCAAGTGCTTATTGGGAGGCAACCCAAGTGTTTTAACTTTATTGGGAGCCAAATTCAGGGCATGAAAAGGTGAGGTGCGAAACAACATGTTGTCCGCACAAGATCTTGTGCAAACTGCACGTCTGGTGCACCAAGGTAAGTTTCAAATTATAATTAACCTAACCCATTGATCGACCCAACCCAGAGACCGACCCGACCAATTTTCTTCTTCTTTTCCACTTTAAATCCACCACCCTTCTCTCTTTATCCATATTCTCTCCTACAACCTCTCAAATTATCTCCCAAAACCTCCCACAAATCCCTCAAACTTCCCCAAAATATTCTCCTCCTCTCACCCAAACTTCTCCACCGCGTCACCACTAGTCTCCGCCGTTGGTTCTCCGGGTAAGTTGTTGGGTCACCATTGTTTCTCTCCAAAGCTCTAATTTTTGCTTCTCTCCGCCTAATGTTTACTTGTGGTAAGTTCTCCGATGTTAAATACATGTTTTTATGAAGGTTGGGAACTCATATTGTGAAGCATGCTTAATAGAATTGCCATGTTAATTTTGGGGGAGATCCGAAATTTTTAGGTCCCCAATTTTGAATTGTGTTGTGGATTTTGCTTAGGATCAACTTGGTAGAACTCGATAGTATGATAATGCATGTGGATTATAGTAATTTTTAGCCTTGAAAATCTGTGTTTGGGGTAAAGTCTGAGTAACCCACTTGTGATTGCTGCATGATTTATCCCTAAGATAGATTGGGTGACGTCATTCTTAAAGGCAAATCGTCATCTTTCATGAGATTTAGTTGAAAATTATTGTGTGGGGCTGAAATTTTCTACGATTGTGTGCCCATGTTCTTTGTTGAATATCTTATTGGGTATATGATCTTGTGCGAAAGAGGTAGCAATTGTTGTTGAAACTTGGTGCCTAATTGTTATAATTGAAGGCTTGATGATTCCAATAATAGAAGGGGTAACGTGCTTCTTAAGGAAAATCGTTGAGTTTTTCTTTTGTTTGTTATGGTGATAAGGAAACCCGGGGAATTCTGAGTACCCGGATAAATTATGGTCATGTTATGTTATGCCCCTGAATGTTTAATTGTTGGTTTACTTCTCGGTGCCAAGAGCTTTATGCAAATCTTGCTTCACAAATCACATGTGTAATTCACAAGAACATAAGGAACCAAAAATTCCAATTGTGCTCTTGTGCGTTTCGCATGTGGTGCATGGATCTTGATGTGCAAAGAACACAAGGCACCACACCTACTGATAAAGTGGTTCCAGCTCACTGTTTGGTGCGACGCGCACTTTGGTGTATGCGAGACGCACTAGCAATCGCACCTCAGTGGAAAATTTATTGAAAGATCTGGTAGCTCATTCGACGTCATGTGCGATGCGCATAATGGCTTGTGCATTCCGCACATGGTCCACATGAGCTGTCAATTCCCTCCTTCATTTTTCTACTCCTTTGCATTCCAACCTTTTTAGTTTGTTAACTTCTTTTTGATCTTTTTCTTTCACATATGTCAAAAATACAAAAAGATTTTGCTTTTGTGTTGGGTCTAACAATCTCCATGTGCAGAACATGTCTTCTAGGAGGGGCAACACAGGTAGCCAACCAAGGAAAGTATCAGCTACAGAAGAGGCAAGGATACACTTTGGGGTGGAAGGCATGAAGGCCTTTTATAAGCGGGATAAAAATAGGACATTCAATGAAGAGCAGAGTTTTAACTTGGGAAAGTTAAGGATGATCTAACCAACATGCACCGTCAGTTTGCTGAACGAGAATGGTACCCTTTTCAGGATGTACTCGGGGATATTATGAGGAAGTCATGAAGGAGTTCTTTGCGGCCTATCAAGCTATGCAGGATTCCAATGGAAATAAAGGGGCCGCGGAGAAATTCCCCAACTTGGATTCAATTATAGTGAGGGGAAAGAGAGTTTGCATCACCCATGCTTCCATCAATGCCATCTGTTGGGGACACCCAATTGAACCTACACCTGGGCACATGGCCAAGTTGACGGTCGAAGTAAAACCTTATCGTGAGACTGTTCTTATCATTGTTTCTGTCACTCCTATCTGGGCTACTGTAGGAGGTGATATTCTGAGAAAAACTTTGTACTATGAGGCACGTCTGTGGTATCGTCTGTATCTGATTCCTACCATCGCAGAATGGCCAGAAGATAACTCAAGAGGGAGCCATTTTGGTTTCTACCATCATGACCGGGGAGCATGTGAATATTGGGGAAATTGCAGCCATGGTGATTCGAAGGAAAGCACACAGGGGTAATGACTCATTCCCTTTCCTAGTGTCGATTAGCAAGGTGTGTGCCAATGCTGACATCCTATACTTCAGCTGCGACAAAGTCACCCATGTTGTTGGGGTGATCGATCTTGATAAGAAAACCGACAGAGATGCCCTTAGATTCAAAAGGCTCAGGGTAGAGGTATCGGTGGATGTTGAGAGTGATGAGTTAGGTACCGAAGTAACTACTTCATCTCTCTCTCCAGCTCCATCAGAGGCACATGCACATTCCCCTGCACCCACTCTGACCAAAAGTGGCCTCCAAGATATGATTGACAAAACATACAACCATAAGAGGCAATTGATAGATTGATAGGCTGTTAAGAGGTCTATCAAAAAGGTTGTGGGGAGCATTTATGTGCTTTGAAAAAGGGTGGATGCCATCGAAGGGACCGTCAGAAAACTTAGGAAGGATGTTGATAAAGCCAAAGGGAAGAAACCAATTGAGGAGGTAGACTTGAGCAACTTACCTCCACCCCGTCGCACTCATGGACCCATGGATGACTTGTTTGCATCTTATCAGGATGATGAAGCTGAGCTTCCTGTTGATGAGGATGCAGAGCTAGATGATGATGCAAACCCAGGGTTCCATCCGGCTCTCAGGGACTCTACAGTGACAACACACTCCCGAAAGGGTGGTGCAGGTCCTAGTAGAGATGCCACAGTTGATGAAGCACCAGTTGATAATGATGAGGAATAGTCCTCCAGGGAGTTCCACCCCTTCTCTCCTTCTTTGATCTTAAAGCATTAAGGGCAATGCTTCTTTTTATGGGAGGTGGTGTTATTTTATTTGATTGTTGGTTTCTAGTGTTGGGTTTGAGATATTTTATTGCCCTTGCCGGGCTTTGTTGATATTTTTAGTTTCCTTGCTAGATTTGATTTGGCCTTTGTCGGGCATTTTGGATGATTGTGATGATATTGCCCTTGTCGGGTGATGCGCCCAAAATTACACCTCCTTTTAGAAGTGTAAGCGGCCACTATTCAAATTTAGAACCCAACGAAGTTTGGGGTCGATCCCACAGGGAATATGGTAGGACTATAGTTGATTAGTGTTTACTTGCGCTGTTAGCCATTTATTTCCCTCGGAAGGGGGGTTTAAGGTAAAAAATATTTATTGTGATTAAGTATCGAACAAGTAACAAGTATTAGTTTCAAAAGTTGTTATCAATGAGAGAAATGACTAGGGTAGTGTTCCCCATGAGATCATAACTTAGTAAGGCATTGTACTTAGTAAACTAGCTTGGTGCTTAGCATGAAAAATCGATAAGTTAGGTTCACCTAAATAGTTGGTCCCTCAGATAGATAAATTTCACCACACGCCTTGGTCCGGCCGTGGGTGTATAATGTATGTCCCTTACCCTGGATCCCAGATTAGCTATTCGCGGACAAGGTCAAGCTATTAGATGAGGGTTGGTAGTCTCAAATCTCCATTATTGAACAATCCTTTTCCCATCCGTTACCTCCTTGGTCCGACAAGTAAGGATAAGGCAAGTTGTATCGGTGTACACTGTTAAAAAGCAATCAAAGTGAAGGAAAGAACAATACATGCTTAAACACCGCCCTAGAATAACCAAGTACTTTGCCTACTTCGTTAATTCTTCATGGTCCCCACAACCCTAGTTTTGGATTTAGCTACTCATGTTCATAAGTAAACAAACAAGGATTGTTGGAGCAATCATGAGTATAGACTTACAAGAAGAAGTAAAGAAATCCGAAATCTTGAAGAAATCTGAAGAACACTTTAATAAAATCAAGAACAATCTTTTAATTCTCAAAACTATGAATGAATGTCTCAAAAACGAGTCACAATGTAGTAAACTTGGTAACAATAGTCGGAACTCTGAAATAAAATCTAAGGGGAAGTATTTATAGACAACAAAGACCAAATCCTAATAAGACTAGGAAATCTTGACGCGGCACCTCCGATGAGATGCCCCATGGGCCATCGCGGATGCGACGAGCTTCGTGGGTGCCCGTCGAGCTTCTTCAAGTTGACCTCCAGGATCTCTTCCTTGTTTCCATGGGATGCTCTGATGGGACTTCGTGGGTGCGATGCCTGTCGTGGTTGCCCATTGGTTGCACTTGGAATCTCTCCATTCTTTGCTGGCTTGATCCCACGGGCTTCTGCGACGTCCCATTGTGTCTCTCACGGATGTCGTGGTAGCTCATCGCATCTTGCCTCAGCTTTAGCTTCACTGGTACAGTCCGACGGGCTATGTGGCATCCCGTGGCTGGACCGACACCCATCGTGGTAGGACGTGGGAGATGTATTTTGCCTTAGAGTTCTGTTATTCCTTTTGACAACCTCTCCCACAGGCCGTGGTGGATCCCACGCCAGTGGGGCATGACTTTAGCCCAAAAATCTGCAACTTTTTGGTATTTTAACTTTTCAACACTTTTCCCTGTACATGCAACAAATGACATCAAATCCAACAAAATGTACTTGAGAACTCCCTAAAATCCTTAGTTTTAAGCGTCGAAAGTGTCGTGAAATCCCGGCACATCAACACCCTCAACTTAGAATATTTGCTTGTCCTCAAGCAACAAACGAAAACAAAAACTAAAGTGATGCTTAAGTAAAAGAAACTAGAAACTAAAGCAGGAGCATAACTAATTTATCTCTCAAATCTCAGAACAGTAACCACTCCTTAACAGCTCAAAAACCAGTGTATCTAGTCAAGTTATCAGAATAACACAAGATGGATCCATGAGTGACAACAAGATATTCATGAGTAAGATGGCATACACAAGCAGACATTCCAACCAAATAATTAGCAATCGCAGTCTACTCTAGTTCCCTCACAACAAAGAAGTCCCGATCACACAGAATTGCAACTTTAACGAACAGGGACTGTGAACACACTCACTCTCATAAGGAAGTTCAAGTTGTACATGCACAATACCATAGGCTTTCCCTTATTTTCTATGCCTTGGCTTTCAAACAGTTCAGTTAGGATCACTATAGGACTTTGTTAGGCTTGTAATGTAGGCTTAGGGACGGGAATGGTACATTTGGGTAAATAGTGACTATGCCCTCCTTGACACTACAATTACTTCTTTATTATCCACCTTTTCAGAGCTTACAGTTATCCTCCCTTATTCCCCTTTCTTAGACTTCGGGTGTGGCTTTTATTACATTTTTTTGCACTTTTTTTTCCTTTTCATTAATTTTTTGTCTTCTTTCTTTTCTTTTCTTCTTTCTTTTGTAGCACACAAACCATACCCGCTAAACTTCTTTTTAACACTAACCCGATCTTTTCATACCCAACACTTCCTACTCACCCCTACAGTAGCCACCCTCAACTTAGGCGTTTAGCCTTAGTTAAAGTACACAATGTCCAAGGAGGGACAAGGGCCAAAATAGAGATTTATAGGAAATAGGGAAGGTGAATAGGCTAACAACAGAAAGGTTTAACTTTTTGGCTCAAATTTAGGGATCAAAGGAATTCAATTTCATTTAGTAGGTCATTTGGCTAAAGTGGACTAATTTAAAAAGAGGCCTATGATCACGTCCTACACAAACCATTCTACAACCACAACAAGACTAACCAAACAAGTTCTAGATCGCACAGTACAACAAGAACAAATACTAAATAGCTCACTTCCAACATGGCACATAGTTAAGACTACAGATTAGCTAACTATCAGTTCATGCTTTAGCTTAAGCTACTTATCTCAGTTATATGCATGCTGTCATTTGCAGATCCATCAAGGTCAGTTCTAACACCTTATTGCACAAAAAATTAGAGGGGTCTCTATTTTTCACAGAATTTCTTCAAAAATTAGAACATGGCTGCATTTAGTTCCTAATTTACTTCTACAAACACACATCCTATACTAAACATGCCGGTTCAATAGAAATTAAAAAAGTCCTTAGGGAAAGAACACATGCAAGAAAACCCCAAGGATGCGGATATCATATAGATAACCTCATGGGTTTCCTCCCACGCAATGCTTGATTTAACATCACGGCACGACGCAAGTTTTTTGGCTACTCAGACTTCACCAAAACACTATACAAAAAACCAGATGACCACAACTGCCCCCACCCCATCTAAAAGGTTGTGCATTGTCCCTAATGCACTAAAAACAACAAAATAAGGTATACAAGGCATACCTATGGAGCCTAAGCACGGTCATCGGGTGTAGCTGTAGTCGGGCCCACTAGATTGGTACCCACAGTCTTATCACCAACAGAGGCCTCCTCCGCAGACCTCTCAACAATATCAGCTGCTTGGGCAACATCCTCACCACAAACTCCCATAATATGGTCTAAAGAAGGTAACTTAGCAATGCCTACAACACCGCTAGCGGAACCACCAGTACCAGCTGTATCCACTTCAATCTGATGCATAGCTAGAGACTCTCTGAATACCTCAACTTCTCTCTTTTATCTCTTCTTCTCGGTCCTCTTATCTTTGAGCTTTTGAGACTTTGGGCTTAACGGGGCATCATCCTTATGAAAATACTTCTCTTTTTGCTTCTTCTTCTTCACCTGCTCAGAGGGACTAGGAGCAATTCAAATTTTTTTCCTTTACTAGTTCAACCTCTTTTTCCTTTATCGACCTAGCCTGCCGAAGCTCAGGGTCCACAAAATCCCATAAGTTAAGTGTTGGCTCCAATGTAATTTGTGGTAAGACCACTGGAGCCTTAGCTTGAGAAGCTGGGCGATTCATCAATCCATCCACATCGATCCTAAGCTCCGCTATCTTCTGCTTTAGTTTTGTAAGCTCAACTGCGCCCATTTCTTACAACTTCTCATCAACCCTATTTTCTAATGCGTCAATCTTGTCATTCTCATTAAGGAATGGTGCTATGGCTTTCCAGATTGAGGCATCAATGATTGACTGAAACTTTAAATCAAACTTTTTCATTTGTTCCTTCAACTCAATGGTCCTCTGAATTGTGTTGGCAAAATTCACTGGAAAAAAAGCAACTATGGCTTCAGTTCCCTCCAGTGGAGGTGCTATAGAAGAGGATGGACCAGCAGTAACATGCTCAATTTGGCTACCCTAGGGGGTGGGCACAACAGTGGTGGACGATGTCGCCTTTGGTGTTGGTACATATGCCTCTTGGGTAAGAGCAAGTAGTTCTAGAGCACCGCTCAAACCCATAACTTTGGTTTCATCCTTGGATCTATCGGGATAATATGTTCAGGTAGCCCGCTCTGCATGATCAATACCCGCATATTTAGGGACATCAACTTTGTCACACAGCTCAGTAATGAGGCAGGGAAATGGGTAGGAGGAACTTATCTTGGTGACTCTATACCTGATTTCTTTCGTTATGATTTTCCCAAAGTTTAGCTTGTATTTAGATAGCAAGCAACCCACTAAGACAGCTCTTCCAGAGTGACCTGTTTGTCTCCATCCATCGATATCAGCCGTAGTCACACTATGGCCTACCAAAACTTGGCTTCATATGATAGGGAGGCCTTTGTGAATTGTGGATTGTCTTGATTTAGCCAGCTTGGACTCTCGGTTGTTGTGAGACACTTGGCCAACCATTTTGTCCGTTTGGCTTCAGTTTTCATCTGCTGAACATACTCACAAGGGTCAGCGACAATCTTATATCCCGGCCCAAAGAGGAATCTATTAATAGTTTCAGGGGAGATGTTCACAGGGATACCTCGCACTGGTACGCTCTCAAGAGCGGGCTAGTCGACAACTTTTTGACCCTCTAGCATCTACTTGCTAATATGGCTTGGTAGTTCGCATAGAACTCCCTCACTATAAGCGGTTGGTAGTCTGGGAGTGGCTTCCTAGTCCAACCCAACTAGTAGTACCGGAAATATTCATCAAGCTTGAGGAATTTCTTTATCTTGAAAGGATCGATCCTCCATTCCTCAGTGATAGGTCATCTCAGATTTCCCCATGCTATCACCTCGAGCCCTTAATCAAATATTTTCCTTGACCCTTTGATATTCCACCTAGCTTTCTCCCGAGCGAGTACCAGTGTTGTGCCAAGGCCTGTCGGAGTGGGTGAAGAAGTCTCCCTTTCTGGAGTGGTGGTCTCTGTATCAAACTCAGCATCACCCTCTGCCACCTTCTCAGAACCTGACTTTGCACCTTCTGCCGATTCAGTCTTGGTTTCCAAGTCACTAGAAACTGGGATAGTTGTATTGTTTCTTCCTTTGGCCTTTGAAGGAGCATGGTCACCCTCAGAATCAGAACTGGCTAAACCAAAATATGATTCTTCCCCCCTCTTCAGGCTTGGAGGAACTTTTTGCCGCTTCTTGTTCCTTTTCATGTGTATTCCGTCCTTCCTCTTTAGATTGGGAAAGAGATACCACCAGCTTTCTTTTGGTTGACCGGATGAGGGGGTGTTGTCTGAATCACTTTTCTCTACTTCAGAATCTGTTTGATCCTTTAGTCGAGACTTGACTGAAGTATCTTTTTCTTTCCAGGGCCCCCCATGTTGGAGTGGTGTTTTTGGTGCCATAGTACCTGCAGGCAACCATCATTAGCACAGAAAAAAATAAAAAAAAAGAAGAAATTTATACTAAATTCAGAAATTTAAACCTCCCACGGGCGTGGTATGTCCGATGTCCCGTGGCACAAGGCATCAGAATGGTCCAGTGAAGTTTGTAGGTGAAATAGTCCTCCAACGACCCTGTGCCACAGGCGTGGGAGGTTCGACGTCCCGTGGGATAGGGCGTCGGATCAAGGTAGTGGAATTTTTAAGGATAAGATGTCCTCCCACGAGCTTTTGCCATGGGTGTGGGAGGTTCGATGTACCATCGGATCGGGCGTCAAATCTGGCCAGAGACCCTTTCAGGCTCTAATCCATTTCCAACGCCCTAACCAACCCCCGTCGTGCCTCAGACGTCCTGTCTGCTGGCCCGTGGGATCAAGTTACGTGCAAACATGAAATTTTCTTTACTTTTGATCCTTCACCTGCACAACGTTTCACCTCTCCCAAACAAACAATATACAATAATGTGCACTTCACATCAACCTATTTCTCAACCCAATGTCACAACCCTAGTTCCCAATATTTTTACAAGTTATACACATGACCACTACGCCAAGTTCACACATAGGGTTACTAGCAAACATGCATAATTTTCAACACATGAACAACTACTCATATAGCAACAAGATCAAAGTGAAATTAATATAAAAAAAAGAATACTTACTATAGATTAATCAACACAATTTCTTTTTCTTTTGAGAACCGACTTGTGAGCCTTTTGTGTTAACTCGTTTAGTGGCCTGATGATTTGGGAGACTCTAAGGGATTACAAGGGAGTGAACTTGAGGAGTGAATTGTGGGTTGAGGGAGAGAAAACGAACGTGTATGGGGATTTTTGTGGGCAAGATATGGTTGGAGTTATGTTTGACCTCAATTGAATGAGGTCAAACGCCTATTAGATTCGGGGAAAGAGGGGAAAGAGAGTCGGGTCAGATCGGGTACACAAATAAAAAACTTTTAAAATTCATTGACCCAGTTGACCGAACCAGACGATGGGCTATGCAATGCCCGTCGGGCATGCGATGACCCATCATGCATCACTTACCTAGATGTCTGGAGCTCCACCTCCCATGCTAGTTGGAGCCATGACGGCCCATCATATAGGGCGTGGAAATGGGGCAGAGATCAATTTCTTCAACACTTAGAATATTTGCAGTGGTGATGCCTTAGTCCCACGGGCGTGGCACCTGCGATGGCCCATCACAGAGCCCATGGGATACCTTTTTCCAGTAGTTCTTGTAATATTTTTCATCTTATCACTTCCTGCACATTTAACACTCATTAGTCCATGGGTTGCCTCTCATGCATCGTCTAATTTAACGTCGCGGCATGACTCAAGTGTTTTGGCTACTCAGACTATGCCAAAATACTCTACAAAACAAAACATAAGCAAAACAAAACAAAAAAAAGTTCATGGGTTGCCCCCATGCAGCGCCTGATTTAACGTCGCATCAAGATGCAAGTTACTTGATTACTCTGATTTCATCAAGCTCCTTGGTTGGGATAAATTCATCAAGATTCCACGATTCAATTGCTTTAAGCTCCTGTGCGGTACCCAAATATGCTTTGATCCTCTGCCCATTAGCCTTGAACCTTTTGCCATCATAATTCTCAAGTTCAACGGCTCCGTGAGGAAACACCAGTACCACTTTGAATGGTCTAATCCACTTGGACTTCAACTTGCCAGGAAACGAGCAAAGTTTGGAATTGAAAAATAGGACCAAGTCACCTAGCTGGAAATTTCTCTTTTCTATCTTCCGGTCATGATACAACTTCATTTTCTCTTTATACAAAGCCAAACTCTTATATGAATTCAGGCGGAACTCATCTAACTCATTTAGCTTCCCAAGCCGCTGCAATGATGCTTCAGACCAGTCTAAGTTCAATTTCTTCAATGCCCACATGGCTTTATGCTCTAGTTCAATAGAAAGATGGCACACCTTTCCAATCATAAGATGATACGGTGACATACCTATTGGTGTCTTGAATGTAGTCATGTATGCCTACAAAGCATCATCTAGTTTTCGCGACCAATCCTTTCTGTTGCCATTAACAGTCTTGGACAGGATTGACTTGATTTTGCAGTTGGAGACTTCTACTTTCCCACTAGTCTGAGGATGATAGAGGGTTGCAAGATTGTGCTTTGCTCCATATTTCTCTAATAAAGCACAAAACAACTTGTTGCAGAAGTGAGAACCTCCATCACTGATGATTGCTTTTGGTGTACCAAATCTGGAGAAGATGTTCTTTCTCAAGAATGTTGTGACACACTTACCCTCATTACTGGGAAGCGCAACTGCCCCCACCCACTTTGATATATAGTCAACAACCACCAATATATTCCAGTTTTCATTAGACAACATAAATAGGCCCATGAAGTCAATACCCCAAATGTCAAACAGCTCAATCATAGGGATAAAGGTAGGAGGAAGCTCATGCCTCCTTGATATACCTCCTTCTCTTTGACACTTGTTGCAAGATTTAGAAAAATCATGGGTGTATTTGAGAATGATTGGCCAATAGTAGCCGCATTGTAAAATCTTGTGTGCAGTTCGGATACCACTATGATGTCCCCAACAGGGGATAAATGGAAAGCCTCTAGAATTTCCATCATCTCAGCTTCAGGAACACATCTACGGATTATAGTACCAGCACACACACGAAATAAGAATGGCATTTCCCAAAAGTATTTCTTGACATCGGACATGAACTTTCTTCTTTGGTGAACAAACATATCAGGAGGCAAAAATCACTTGCCAAATAGTTGGCAAAATCTGCAAACCATGGGATCAGGTCTTGCGAGGTAGCCAACACTTGCTCGTCCGGAAACCAATCATCAATCTCCTGCTCATTATTCAGTTTCAGCATTGCTTCATCTTTAGGTCTAGACAAATGGTCTGCTACCTAATTTTCAGTACCCTTTTGGTCCTTGACTTTAAAGTCAAACTCTTGTAGCAGCAACACCCATCTAATCAATCTTGGCTTAGAATCTGTCTTCGTTATAAGGTACCTCAGAGTTGCATGGTCATTGTGCACCACCACCTTGGTGCCAAGAAAATATGATCTGAACTTCTCTAAAGCGATGACCACAACCATCAGCTCTTGTTCAGTCACAGTGTAGTTCTTCTGAGCAGGATTGAGTGCATTTCTAGCATAGTAAATGGGATGAAGAATCTTTTCACATATTTGGACTAGGACTGCTCCTAGCGCCACTTCACTAGCATCGCACATAACCTCAAAAGGTTAAGACCAACCGGGAGAGATAATAATAGGGGCAAAGATCAGCTTTTCCTTCGGAGCCTCTAATGCCTTCAAACATGCCTCATCAAAAACAAACTTTACCTCCTTCTCCAATAACTTGCATAATGGATTTGCAATTTTGGAGAAATCCTTGATAAATCTCCGATAAAAACTAGCATGCCCCAAAAAGCTCCAAATCCTTTTTACAAAAACTAGTGGAGGCAATTTTTAAATCACCTCTATCCTTGCTTTGTTGACCTCTATACCCTTCTTTAAGATCCGATGGCCAAGCAATATACCCTCTTTTACCATGAAGTGATATTTTTCCTAATTCAGCACTAAGTTGCATTTTCACACCTCTTTAGCACACAACTGAGATGAACCAAACAATCATCAAAAGAGTCACCAACCATCGAAAAGTCATCCATGAACACCTAGATAATGTCCTTCACCATGTTAGAGAAAATGGATATCATGCAATGCTGAAACATTGCTGGTGCATTGCATAGACCAAAAGGCATCCTCTTGAAAGAAAATATCCCATATGGACAGGTGAAAGTGGTCTTTTCTTGGTCTGCAGGAGTAATCGAGTTCTGATTGTATCCTGAATAACCATCAAGAAAATAATGCCATCCTCTACCAGTAAGATGGTCTAACATTTGGTTCATGAATGACATTGAAAATGGTCTTTTTTAGTCCAAGCTTTCAGCTTCCTGTAATCCATGCATATGCTCCAACCTGTGACTGGCCTCATTAGAATCAGCTCATTCTTCGCATTTGGGACTACAATAATCCCACCTTTCTTCAGCACACACTGAACTAGGCTCACCCATTTGCTATCAGCAATAGGGTAAACTATACTTGTATCCAGCCACTTTATAATCTCCTTCTTGACAACCTCTTGCATAGGATGATTCAACCTATGCTGGTGCTCAATATTCGGAATGCAATCTGGGGCTAGCTGAATCTTGTGAGTGTAAATTCCAAGTGGAATCCCAATGATGTCAGCAATGGACCAACAAATGGCCCTTTTAAACTTCCTCAACACAGAAACCAGAGCTTCAACTTGCCCTTCACCTAAGTCTGCAGCAATAATAACTGGCAAGGTCTCATTAGCTCCTAAGAACACATATCAAAGATGAGACGGAAGCGCTTTCAGCTCCAAGACTGGAGGGCCCTCAATAGATGGTCTAGCAGGCGGTGTTTTTTTCTATTCTTCAAGTCCAAGTCAAGCTTTTTTGGAGCATAGCTATAGGAACCCATACATGTAAGTGCTTCAACCATCTCATCATACTCCTTAAAATCGTCTCCATCAAAATTCATAATCACAACCGCAAGTGCTTCAACACTAAGTGTCTCCTCAACATGCATAATTAGCTGATCCTCATCCACCACATCAATAACTAAAACTACGCGCATATCGTTATGATGCTTTATAGACTAGCAGACGTTAAAAGTAAATACCTCATCATTCAATCTGAACTTCATCTTCCCTATCTCCAAGTCAACCAACGTTCATCCGATGGCAAGGAATTGTCATCCCAAGATAATGGGAACCTTAAAGTCAACCTCACAGTCAAGGATCACAAAGTCTGCAGGGAAGATAAAAGTATCAACTTTCACAAGCACATCATAGAGGATTCCCACTGGCCGTTTCACTGTGAGATCTTCCATAAGAAGCCGCATTTTCATCGGTTTGGGGGATCTCAAGCCCAACTGATTAAACACTGCTAGCGGCATTAGATTGATACTAGCACCAAGATCACACAATGCTTTAGTAAAGTAGAATGCTACAATCATACAAAGAATAGTAAAAGATCCTGGATCTTCCTTTTTCTGCACCAAGAAATGAGAGGCTATTACACTACAATGGTGCAAATTATCAACTGGCTCAATCTCACCGTTCTCTTCCTAGTCACCATATCCTTCATGAATTTAGCGTATCTAGGCATCTGCTCTATTGCTTCAACTAAAGGAATATTGACTGAAAGTTGTTTCAGCATGGAGATGAACTTGTGAAATTTGCCATCCTCAACCTTTTTCTTCAATCTTTGTGGGTAAGGTGGAGGAGGCAATGTCATGGGCTTCAAGACTGGTGCAACCTCATTATTCTTTGCTTTTGACTCAGAAGACTTCTTCTCACTTGGCCCTTCACCGCTATCCTTTTTCTCAGACTCGACTAAAATCTCAGCGTTATCCTTTTTAGACTCGATTGGATCATCAAAAACTATAGGCATAGGAGGGTCAAAAGTCTGTTTTCTGCATCGAGTAGTCACAACCATAACCTGTCGGTCATTCTTCGGATTCTGAATGGTGTCACTTGGGAGAGTGCCTTTTTAATGCGGATTTATGCTAGTAGAAATCTGGTGCATATGGGTCTCAAGATGTTTTATGGCAACAGAATGAGCCTCCACTTTTTGACTCATACCTGAAAGGTCAGCCGCGTCTCATTCATGCTTGCATCCATCGAATCAACCTTTTGAAATAATTTATCGAGCATCTCTCTCATGGATGGTTGTTCAGGTCTATCTTTGTAATTTCCAGGAGGGACATATAGACCACTTCTATCATTCTTGTAGCCATACTATTTATGCTAGTCTCCATACCTGTCTCTAGCTCTACTCCTATATATGTAGCTGGACTAATTGTAGTTGTCATCTCTATCTCTGTTCCAACCTTAATTTCCTTGGCCAGAGTCCCGTAAACCCCCTCCTTGATCATTCAGATAACTAACCTCCTCATCGGATGAGTAATCATCTGGCCTTGGTGCTTTCCCATGTGAACCGGTGGCTTTCACCTTTTCTACTCCCTCATCCAGGATTTTCTTTGCAATCAACCCAATGCTTGTCGTCAATTCAATAACTTTCTGTTTGAGGTCTTGCAAATCATGAATGTCAATGGACTTTCCAACCACATATGTAACTACTGGGGTCTCTGGCTCTCTAGTATGCCATGCTCTGTTGATCTTGGTAACCCTGTCAAGTATCTCAGAAGCTTTAATATATGAATTCTCTATGAATGCTCCCCCAGTTATAGTGTCAACTATTGCTTTTGTGTTGGCATTTAATGCTTTGTAAAAGATCTCCATCCGATGACGTGAAGGGATTCCGTGTTTCATAACTTATTTCAACTTTTTATTGAACCTCAACCATGTCTCATATAATGCCTCTGCAGGTAGCTACTTAAAATTGTAGACTTCTTACTTCAGATGCAACATCCTTGATGGAGGAAAGAACCACTCCAGAAATTGAGTCTTCAACTCATGCCATGTGTATATGGAATGATCAGGCCATTTTGTGAGCCATACAGTTGCCTCTCCAGTTAATGAGAATGGGAACAGTCTAAGTGTAATAGCATCTTGTCCCACTCCTAGTAGATTATAAGCTTTGAAAATCCCCACAAAATTTTTCACATATAGATTTGCATCTTCCGTAGGATTTACAGCATATAGTCCCTTCAGGTTCAGCAATTGGATCATGGTGAAGGTGATGTCAAACTTCATTCCTTCAGTCAGTGGTGGAAACACTATGGGTCCAGTAATGCCCAGTTTCTCCACCTCATTATCATCATCATCATAGTAGCGAGGGGCATGCCTCGACTACTGTATCTATCAACCCCTATGCTGCGCCAAATTCCATCTAGATGATGCCTCGTCTCTCGCAGCTTGTGCATCGAATACAACTTGACGGGCGGCTTGTTGTCATGCTAGCCTTGCTTGCTCAGCTGCCACATTTTGAGCTGCAAGGTCGGCTGCAATTTGAGCATCTTCAGCAGTAAGGGCGTCTTCCCCAGCCTTTTCCTCTGCTCTTTTTCAGCCAACAACCGAGCTGTGATCTGCTCCGGTGTCTCATTCTCTCCCTCTTTAGCCATGTTTCTTAAAGTTCTAGGGAGTTCAAGATCCTATGGGATCAAGGGATTGCCTTGACTCCTTGTACTGGGCATGCATAAGTATGCAACCTGCGTAACAAAACAAAAACAACAGAAAAAGTAAAATAAGGAAATAAGGACTAATAGTGAAATAAACAAAATAAACACAATCACTCTTAATCCTAAATTGTATTCCCCGGCAACGACACCAAAATTTGATGCGCCCAAATTTACACCTCCTTTTAGAAGCATAAGCGGCCGCTGTTCAAATATAGAACCCAATGAAGGTTGGGGTCAATCCCACAGGGAATATGGTAGGACTATGGTTGAATAGTGTTTACTTACACTGTTAGCCGTTTCTTTCCCTCGGAAGAGGGGGTTTAAAGTAACAAATATTTCTTGTGATTAAGTATCAAACAAGTAACAAGTATCAGTTTCAAAAGTTGTTATCAATGAGAGAAGTGACTAGGGTAGTGTTCCCTATGAGATCATAACTTAGTAAGGCATTGTACTTAGTAAACAAGCTTGGTGCTTAGCATGCAGAATAAGTAAGTTAGATTCACCTAAATAGTTGGTCCCTCAGATAGATAAATTTCACCGCACATCTTGGTTTGGCTGTGGGTGTATGATTTATGTCCCTTACCCTGGATCCCAGATTAGCTATTCCCGGACAAGGTCAATCTATTAGATGAGGGTTGGTAGCCTCAAATCTCCATTGTTGAACAACCCTTTTCCCATCCGTTACCTCCTTGGTCAAGAAAGTAAGGATAAAGAGAGTTCTAATGGTGTACACTATTAAAAAGTAATCAAAGCGAAGGGAATAACAATACATGCTTAAACACCGCCCTAGAATAACCAAGTACTTTGCCTACTTCGTTATTCCTTCATGGTTCCCACAATCCTAATTGTGGATTTAGCTACTCATGTTCATAAGTAATCAAACAAGCATTGTTGGAGCAATCATGAGTATAGACTTACAGGAAGAAGTAAAGAAATCCGAAATCTTGAAGAAATCTCAAGAACACTTTAATAAAATTAAGAACAATCTTTTAATTCTCAAAACTATGAATGAATGTCTCAAAAATGAGTCACAATGTAGTAAACTTGGTAACAATAGTCAGAACTCTGAAATAAAACCTAAGGGGAAGTATTTATAGACAACAAAGACCAAATCCTAAAAAGACTAGGAAATTTGGATGCGGCACCTCCGATGGGATGCCCCATGAGTCTTCGAGGATACGACGGGCATCGTGGTTGCCCATCGGGCTTCTTCAAGTTGACCTCCAGGATCTCTACCTCTTTTCCTAGGCTGCTGCGATGGGACATCGTGGGTGCGATACCCATCGTTATTGCCCATCGGTTGCACTTGGCATCTCTCCATTATTTGTTGGCTTGATCCAATGAGCTTTTGCAATGTCCCATTGTGTCTCTCACGGATGTCGAGGCAACTCGTTATGTCTTGCCTCAGCTTTAGCTTCACTAGTCCAGTTTGATAGGCTATGTGACGTCCCGTGGATGGACTGACACCCATCGTGGTAGGACGTGGGAGATGCCTTTTGCCTTAGAGTTCTCTAGTTCCTTTTGACTACCTCTCCCATGGGCTGTGGTGGATCCCACGCCCATGGGGCATGAATTTAGCCTATAAATTTGCAACTTTTTGGTATTTTTATCTTTTCAACACTTTTCCCTGTACATGTAATAAACGATATCAAATCCAACAAAATATACTTGAATACTCCCAAAAATCCTTAGTTTTAAACGTTAAAAGTGTCGTGAAATCCTGGCATATCATCGGGCCTTTTTATTATGTTCTTTTGAGCTTAATTGTGCCCTCGCTGGGCTTGATTTTTAAATTCTTGGTTATGTGCTGGGTTATTCTTACACGATTCCATTGTCTTGTTATCCGTGCCTTCCAAATGCGCTAAGATCCTATGCCAAGGCTTGTTTTTCAAATAATTCATGAGCATGCAAATTAATAATCGTCTTGTTAATAGTAGTTTAGCAATAAACTCTGAAGGTTTTCTTAATGCCACGGTTCTACCCTAAGAAGCAAATTTTTGTCTTTATTTTCTTTTTCTTTTTCTTTTTGTCCTTGTGTCGAACCAGGTTGGTGTTTCCCTATGATAGATTGAGAGGTGACTTTATTAAGGTAAAATGACAAGTTTTAGTTTAATTTGAGTCTGAAACTTTGAGGAAAGCATTCTCTTGCCATGATTTGCACCTTTTCACTTTGGTTTGATCGATTCCCAAACGAGTGAGTAATGAAATTGGATATAGCTTGTCAAAAGTCATTTATCCTAATTGATCTTGAGACTAATTAATGAAGTCTTGTGGCATGATACATTGGGTGGTGAGGCTTTACCTTGATTCTTGTGCATGTTTGTTGTCTAGAACTTTCCCCGAATGTGATTCAAGGTAAAATTCTAGGTGTGACCAATCTTGGAAAATGACCTTAGGCCCTTTTTGAATAGCCACTTCACCCAAATAACTCCCCTCAACATCAATCCTAGTGAACCCCTTTGAGCTTATGATCGTTCTTTGGCACCTTGTTTAACACCTTAACCTTTTTGAAACCTCTATCTTGGCACCTGTCCTCCCTAAGTGCTCGAAAATAAAAAGTAGGCTAAAAGCCTAAGTTTGGGGGGGGGGAATGAAAAGACAAGATAGGCAAGTGCCTAAGTTTGGGGGTGTATGTGATCAATGAGGAGAAGAAAAAGGATGCACCTCAAGTGCAAGGTAGCACCTTAAGTTGAATTGCAAATTGCTCCAAAAAGTTCAATCAAATGAGCAAAATGAAAAGAAAGAATAGGTGCTACCAAACAAGGGTGATACAAGGAGTTTTGAATGATCATGATTGAAAAGAAGAAGCTTGGGTTGTGTGAGGGAAAAATAAGGTGAAGTAAAATTCAAAAAATGTGAGCGGTGTTCAAAGTAATGAGAAAGAGAATTAGGGAGGTGTAGTTACTCGAGCCAAATGAAATCCTCACCTTAGCCCTATCCAACATCAGAACCCGCAAGTCCTTAGTGATTTCCAGCTTGGTCATCCTACATTAGTGGCGATTTACATGAAAGGCAAGCCTATGGGTTGACTTGTGTGCACTTGAACTTTCTTGAGAGAGTGAGAGTCTTCTTGGTTCTCTTATAATCCCTTTGGTTTGTGAAATTGCATGATTGTAAGTGTGATTCTCTCTTGCGATGAGTGGCATCATGCAATCGAATTGAAATATGAAGTCTCTATTTCAATTGAGAGGAATAAATGAGACAAGTTATATGGCGAATCTTGAGGCAAACCTTGATGGTCCATGCCAATGAATTGAGAAGCTTTATATCTTGTTTTGAATGAAAAAATTCCTTTGATTTTAAATGAGAAATGAAGTCCTTTTGAAAAGGTTTTGAAATGATCTATTGCCTTGATAATATGGTGGTTCAAATTGATATGAACACAATAGTTGAGTCCTTTGTTTGAGTCTTTTTATTTGTAATTTTTCTTAGTATTTTTAGAATAGAGTAGTCTTTGGTGCCTTGATTGAGTTCTAGAGCATAATTCATTCCTTACCTTGTGAGTATCTTGCTTGAAGACAAGCAATAGTTCAAGTTTGGGGGTTTGATAAGTCGGTAATGTACCAACTTAGTGAGCCTTTCCTCATGAATTCTTGCTATATTTTGATAAGATTTATAGGTTCTTATGGTCTTTATTGATGTCTGTGTAGGTACTTGTGATCAAAGATAGAAAACAAGGAAATGGACCCAAAAAGAGCCAAAAAGGAGTAAGGTGTGAAGTGATCAAACAAGACGAAGATTCTGCTGAGAGATGCGTCCCTTGTGCGACACGCACAAGCTTTGATGCAGACCTCACCTACCACTGCATGGAGCTTAAAAATCAACTGAAGAATCTTCTAAGGGGTGCGATCATTGTGCGACACGCACAATTCCTGGTGCGAACCACACCCCATTTCGCATGAAGCTCCCAATTTTCCTGAGTCACTGGACCACTAAAGAAGGGTGTGCAATGCACACATGATGATGTGCGAACTGCACATCGCGTCGCACACCACTCGAAGGGCATTTTTATTCAAATTTATGTGACATTTTGGGAATGATTATAATACCCATTTTAGGCACAATTGTAAAAAGTTCTGATAGTTTTGAAGTTTTTTTGAACAATTCTTAGTTTTGTGAACAAGTTTTCCCTTCTAAGAACAAGAAGAGGGTTTCTCCCAAATCCTTCTTCCCAGTTCATAGAACCACCATTTCTGTACAAACTGAGCTTGGATATTGAGAAATTTAGATTGAATGGAAGAAAAATTGAATTACCCACTTGGTATATCTCCTTCCTTAAGCATGCGTAGCTAAACCTCTTGTCAAAGAATGTTCTGATGATGGGTACTTGATAAATGGGTGTGGGTGTTGCTAATTCTTGTTTATAAATGCTTATTTGACATGGGTCTAGTGATTTCATCATGTTTTAACTCTAAAATTAGTGGTTGCAAATATTGATTTTTCCTACTTAGTTATGTTCTTGCTTGAAAGAGGAAATCATAACTTCGAATGTGAACTTACTAGTAGGAACTTGGGCTTCCATTTAGATTGAGACTAGAAATTGCTCAAATCAACGGAATCACCCATTTAAGGGTCTAAGCTAGAAATAGCTTGACCTCTATAAACATTAGCTTGGTTGTTTATTGCTTAATCAATAATGCTTGATTTAAGGTTGTTAAATATATGGTTATTGATCGAGAGATGAATAACCATACCTAAGCCCAAGGTTACCCATGTCGATTAGCATGAATTTGCATGAATAAGCAATCACCCTATCCCATGTTCGAGTCCCATTTGACACACATCCCTAGTCATCCTCTTTATTGTCTATACCCATCTTTACTTTATTTGTTTTGTTGAATTGCGAAATTGTGATAGATTCCCAATTCCTATCTTTTTTTACATTACTCACTCTCGTTGTGAACTTTGTTTGATAATCACCTAGGCTAAGCTCTAAATTCTCTGTAGGATTGACCCTAACACATGTCGGGTATTATAAATGTTTTTGCTCTAACGATCGTTGATACCTCCTTTTAGGAGAGTACATTTGAGTGTCATCACCAATCCTCACCCGGGTTACCCTAGACCAAATGTTGCTCCAAAACCGACCGAGACTAGCCTAGCCCAAAATTTCCAACTCCTAAACCCGAAAGTTTCCTAACCCAAAACTTGGCATAAAAGGTTTACCCATAACAATGAACCCGATCGTTATAACAGATAACAATTTACTCATCATTCATACCCGAACAATCAAACCCAAAAAATATGAAGATGCTCTGCATGCTCCTTCCTACTCTTGGAGTAAATCAAAATGTCATCAATAAACACAATGGCTAACGAATCCAGATAAACTTTGAATACCCCATTCATCAAACTCATGAATGCCACCGGCACATTGGTCAGCCCAAACGACATCACAAGGAACTTCTAATGCCCATATCGAGTCCGAAATGCTGTCTTAGGGATGTCCTTAGGCCTAATCTTTAGCTGATGGTACCTTGATCTTAAGTCAATTTTCAAAAATACTGACGCACACTGCAACAGGTCAAAGAGGTCATCTATGCGAGGTAAAGGATACTTGTTTCGGATGGTGACCTTATTCAGTTGCCTGTAGTCTATACACAACCTCATACTACCATCCTTATTTATAATACCGGAGCACCCCAAGGTGAAGAACTGGGATGGATAAAACCTTTATCTAAGAGTTCCTAAAGTTGAGTCTTAAGTTCCTTCAACTCTACCAGAGCCATACAGTAAGGAGGAACAAAAATTAGGCGAGTTCTCGGCTCCAAGTCTATGCAAAAGTCAATATCTCTGTCTAGAGGCATGCCAGGCAAATCCGCCAGAAACACCTCCTGAAACTCTAAACTATCAGAACTGACTCAATCGATGGGGACTCCACACTATCATCCCAGATATGATCCAAGAAAGCCAAACATCCTCTTCCCACTAACTTCCTAGCCCAGACAAATGATATGATCTTAGCCGGCTTAGGCCTGTATACACCTTCCCACTCTAGTCTATCCTTACCCAGAATCTCTAGAGTTATAGTCTTAGTATTATAATTCAGCACAGCATGACATGGAGACAACCAGGTCATATCCAAGATAACATCAAAATCCAACATATCCAGAATGACCAAATCTACCCAAGTCTGCAAACCCCACAAATACCACAAGACAAGTACGATAAACATGGGTCATTATTACAGACTCTCTAATCAGGGTAGTGATAAGTCGGTAATCTACCAACTTATTGAGCCTATATCCATGAATTATTTCTATGTTTTGAATAGATTTATAGGTTCTTATGGCCTTTATTGATGTCTATGCAGGTACTTTTGATAGATGATGATAAACAAGGAAATGGACCCAAAAAGAGCTCAAAAGGAGTAAAGTGTGAAATGTTCAAAAAGGCTGAAGATTCTGACCAGAGATTAGATGGTCGTGCGACACGCACATGCCAAGGTGCAAAACGCACCTCCTCTGCACAAGATCATAAAGTCACTGAAGAGTCTGTTACGAGGTGTGGTCGCTGTGCGACGCGCACATCCTGAGGTGCAAACCGCACCCCCTTTGCACGGAGCTCCCAATTCTAGCTGAAGTCACTAGTTCAACCCGGAGGTAGTTTGTGATACGCACTTCACAATGTGCGAACCACACGTCGCGTCATACACCTCTCAAAGGGCATTTTTATCCTAATTTTTAGTGATGTTTTGGGAAACTATAAAAAGGCCTATTCAGGCACAATTGTAAATAACTTTTATCATTCTGAATATTTTGAAGAGTTTTTAGCTTGGAGACTAAGTTTTTCACCTCCATTGAGAAGAGGGTTTCAATCTAATTCTCTTGGTTAACACTTGTGTACTCAAATTGAAGCTAGAACTTGAGATTCAGCTCTAATGGAAGGGATTTTGAATTACCCAGCTAGTATCTCTTTCTCTCTCACTATGAGTGGCTAAAATCTCTTATCTAGGGGTGTATTGATGATGGGTGCTTAAGAAATGGGTGTGGGTGTTATCTATTCTTGCTTATAATTTCTTAATTGACATGGGTCTAGTAATTTCACCAAGTTTTAATCCTAAAATTGGTGGTTGCAAACATTAATTTACATTACTTGACTATGTGATTGCTTGAGAAAGGATTTCATAGTTTTGGATGTGAAATTACTAGTGGTAACTTGGGATTCCACTCATATTTTAGGCTAGGAATAGCTCTTATCCTTGGATTCTCCCATTTAAGAGTCTAAGCTAGAGATAGTATGACTTCCCCAAGCTAGATTGGTTGTTTATTGATCAAACCGATGATACTCTAACTGAGATCATCGGATATAAGATTATTGATCGAGAGATAAGCAAATCTTACCCATGACCAATGCTATTTATGTCATTCAGCGAGAATAGGTATGAATTGATAATCACCCTATCCCATATCCAAATCCTAATCGGATATGCATCCCTAGTCGTCTAGTCGACTTGATACACCCGCTTTAGTTTCATTGCTTTTTAAATTGAATTGCGATTGTAGTGACAACATTCCCAATTCCCCCATCCGTTTACTTGTTGTTTTGAGAAATTACTCTCACCTTGAACTCAATCCATTATAATTGATATATAGCTACCCCAAGTCCCTTGGGTATGACCCCGATACTCATTGGATTTATAAATTTTGTTTTGCTGCACGATCACTGTGGTATCCTACTTGGAGAGCACGATTTGAGCATTCATAAAAAATGACGCCGTTTCTGGGGACTTGAGTTGATAGATATTTTTGATTGTTGTTTTGAAGTCACCTTGGAAGTACTTATTTCTTTTACTTTTGTTTATTGTTTGTGTTGTGATTAAGCAGGCTAGCATATGAACAAGGCCGATGACAACGAGAGCGTTGACGGCTTCATGGAAGACGATGAGGTTGATCCTATGATGCAAGGGGGTGTAGGTGCAATCTGCCTACCCACCCCACCCCCCTCCCCACGGTGGGAAATGCTATTTTTCATGTGACTAGAACCATGCTCCACTTAATCCAAATGAAAGGTCTATTTGGTGGAGCAGCATATGAAAATTCCAACCGGCATATTCGGAATCTCGGGGAGATTTGACAACCATACATCATTCAAAACATCTCTCAGGAGTCCATCTGGTTGCGCCTATTTCCCTTTTCCTTGACGAGAAAAGCCACGGTGTGGTTGGAAGAATTTCTGGACAGATCTATAACATCTTGGGATGAGTTGGTCAAAGTGTTCACTTTGAGATTCTTTCCTCCGTCTCACATAATGCAACTAAGAGACGATATTACTAACTTCAGGCAACTATCGGATGAACTATTACATAAGGATTGGTTGCGCTTCAAGAAGAAGCTTGTTTTGTGTCCAAATCATGAGCTATCAGACAATGTATTGCTTCAAAGTTTCTATTGATCGTTGAACTCCTTGAATAAGACAATGGCCGACAACCTTGGAGGTGGCACCTTCATGGATATGCAATTTCCCGTTGCCTCAGCCTTCTTAAAATGGATGATGAAAACCAACCAAGCTTGGTATACCCGACAGGTGGATCTGCTAATATCAGAATTATCCTCATCCATCTTGGCAAATGAGATCAGAAAAAGGGGGGGAAATCCAAGGCAAAACAATGGCCAAAATGATGAACCAAATCAATCTCTTGGCAAATCATGTAATTAGTGAAAAAGGAGTGAATACCGTGAATGCATCGGAGATAAAAGCTAATGATGAAGCGCTCATGGTTGTTATTGATGGTAAGTTATGTTTTATGTCGGTGGGTTCTCGTCTCAGGTACTATCGCTCGATGGAAGAGAATCAAGGTTGGATAAGAAATGACCAGGACAAGCATGGTAAACAACACAGCTATCGAAGTCCTTATGTGCCCCCAAACAAAGCTAATTCCTTCTATCAACCGACCACAAGTAACCCCGAATATTCCAAGTTAGAGGACATGTTGTCCTTGGTGCTAAAAAAAGTGGACACAACACACACCAGGGTACATGAGCTTAAAAGCAAAGTATCAACACTTCATAGAACCGTGAGTTCTCATTCAACATCCATTAAGCAAATTTAAAACCAAATGGATCACCTTTCCATTCAAATGAGTCCGGAGATAAAAACATCACTTCTTAGTAGTGCCACTACCAAATCTAAAGGTGATGTGCACATCTTGGCCATTGTTACTAGGAGTGGACGAACAACCGGCGATGTAACACCCCAGAACTTCCAAGCCCAGACTTAGCTCAGAAAACCAGGAGAAATAAAAAAAAATTAATTGTCAGGAACCACGAGTCACTTCCATGAGTCGTGGAACAGACTCGACCCATGGAACAAACATCATAGGACTACTACTTTGAAGTTCATCCCACGACTCAAGTCTATAGACCATAGAAGTTTCCATGGACCATAGAACTTGTCCGTGGAATCCTTGTAATAGACGACCTTCAGGAACCACGATTGGGTTCCACGAGTCGTGAACCCAAGTCATGGACCAGTTCCAATAGCCTATGCTTATTTCCTCAAGAACCACGAGTAGGTTCCATGACCCGTGGAAGTTTCCATGAGTCGTGAACCCAAGTCGTGGAACCAAAGTTCAGAGGACCAGGAATTTCTTACAGGAACCACGAGTGGGTTCCATGACCCGTAGAAGTTTCCATGAGTCATGAACTCAACTCGTAGGGTTAATTACAGTGGCCAGTTTTCAGGACCAGGAAACCACGATAGGGTTCCACGACCCGTGGAACTTTCCACGAGTCGTAGAACCCAATCGTGATTCCTAGGTTGCGATTTTCAGCAGCTTTTCTAATTAAATTCCAGGTGCATTCCAGACATTTTCTACCTAATTTAATGCCTACACTACATCATTTTATGTATTCTAAGCCTGATTAAGTAGCCTAAAACTAACTAAACCCTCATTTTCCTAAAAATCATCGGACTTAGACAAAAGAGGAATCAACAGAGGCGTAGTTTCTCTCAAGAACCAGCAGAGGCCTTCACCAAATTTTAGCCCCAAAAATCCAAGGATCTCTTCGTGGATTTCTTCACCAGATATGTGGGATTTCACTAGTGGGTTCCTTTCACCCATTAGGTCCCTAGATTCCAACTAGTCTTCAATTTCCTTCATGAATTGTCAAACCTAGGGTTCGTAGAACTTAGAGATTTATCGTAATTCAGTTTCTACAATATCTATGGTACTTACTACAAATTCTTGGAGAATTAGTGTAGTTCCCTGTATAAGTTTCAGAAAACCTAGTTGTGTACTTCCAGTATTTCATGAACTAAGTTCACTAGACATGCTAATTATATGTTCATGTACCAGGATTCGAATGACATATCTCCCAGTATATTTATGTTGCATTCTCAGTTGATTTTCAGTATTTTGAGCTATCAATCATTTCAGTATATTGTTGTTCACATTCGGTTGGGAGTAGATTTAGTACCGAGAGGACGAGAGGATAAAGGCTTAGCTGTCAGTTTAGGCTAAGACCTTTAGTAACAGTCCTCAAGTCCCAGAACTACGGCGCCACCATAGGCTTAAGGAGTGAGCTGTCAGACTAGGTTGCATCTCCTTGTCTATTGTGTAAATCAGTAGTGGATCAACGTCAGACTTCTTCGTACCCTTGGCAAGGTGTGAACACCCTCCCATCTAGGGTTATAGGTTGGCCCCATAGTTAGCTCAACTTGGGGTATGTCGGTTAGTAGTGTCTCCCACAGTCAGATTCATGTGCATTGACCTTGTATCCAGTATTTATGTTCAGTATTCAGCTCAATATGTTATGTCATGATTTATACTTGGTCATTGCATTCAGTTCAGTTTTTAGTTATGTTGCAGTAAATCTATCTTCATGTTCAGTTTATATTGCCCATCTTTGTATATATATATATATATATCCTGCATGCTCAATACATTCAAAGTACTGACGCATACTCTTGTGCTACATCATTTTGTGATATAGGTTCAAGCACTCAGCATCCAGACCGCGCTTAGTTTGGTTCCCCAGTTCGTACTCAACAGTTCAGTGGTGAGTCCTCATTAGTTCTAGGATGATAGACATGCTTCATTTCAGTATTTACTTTCAGTTTTAGCTTTGTAGAGTTAGCTGGGGGCATGTCCCAGCAACTCCCATTCAGTTAGATGGCTTCTAGACATAGACTAGACTCAGCAGTTGTTAGTGTTGTTTTCAGTCAGCACTAAACTATATTTTTATACTATAGCCTTTTCAGATTTGTTGGGCTCTCATCTTGCTTTAAGAAATTTAGTTGCTTTAATTTCCGCACAACATATATCTCTAAATTGGTTTTACTTAGATATGCCCTGCCATGGGTTAGCTTGGGGTCACTTGTGACACTAAGCACCGTGTTGCATCCAGGGGTAGCTTCGGGGTGTGACAAACTTGGTATCAGAGCATCAGGTTCAAGTGTCCTAGGATTTCTGAAAGACGCGTCAAGTAGAGTCTTCTTCATGGGTATGAAGCGCACAACACTTATAGGGGAGAAACTATGAGGCGTCATTAGGAATAACTTCTCTTCTTTCTTTTCCAGTTCGTTCTATAGAGTATAAACTCTATTTAAATTCTCCTCTATTCTAACTCATGCTCTTCCCATTTCAGAAAAATGCCTCCCAGAAGAGCAAACGCTAGGAATCAGCCAGCACCAGAAGCTCCAGTAGACCCATTGAATGAGCAGGTTATGCATGATGAATTCAGGGCTGGTTTTCATCTCAGGACATGACCGCCAAGGTCAACCAGCAAGCTGTGGCTTCAGCACCGCCTCAGGTCAATACTGCTGCAGCCAGAATCCGGGACTTCACTCGGATGAACTCTCCAGAATTTCATGGGTCAAAGTCAGAGGAAGATCCCCAAGAGTTTCTAGAATATATTCAGAAGGTGACAGATATTATGGGTGTCACCCCAGTTGAGAGTGCAGACTTAGCTTCCTATCAGCTGAAAGGGGTAGCCTATACTTGGTACCAGCAGTGAAAGAAATCTCGTTGTGCCAATGCATGGTCAGTGACATGGGATCTTTTCAAGACTGCATTTCTGGACCGGTTCTTCTCACTAGAGCTCAGGGAAGCCAAGGTTCAAGAGTTCATCAATCTGAGGCAGGATGACATGAGCGTGAAGGACTATGCTCTGAAGTTCACTCATCTATCTAAGTATTCCCCGACAATAGTAGCTGACCCTAGAGCTCGTATGAGAAAGTTCATGTCTAGTGTTTATGATGATGTGGTCAAAGAATGCAAGAATACAATGCTCGTGAAGGAAATGGACTTCTCCAGGTTGGTTACTTATGCTTAATAGATTGAGAAGGAAAAATCAAAGAAAGGGGAGGTGATGCAAAGAGGGCTAGGACAGGTGAGTATGGCCACTCTCAGCAGAGGTCAGAGGGTGGCAACCGCACTCATTATCACCAGAAAAATTTAGCTCCAACTCCATCTTCTGCTAGTTCCCCAGTGCCCAAGTTCAAGAAGGATAGACGGAATAGAGCATCTGGCTCTAAGTCCCACGGTACAGTTACTAGTAAGCGCACTAACCTAGTGTGCAAAATGTGTGGTAGGAACCACCAAGGTGAGTGCCTAGCAGGTAGTGGAAATTTCTTTGGGTGTGGCAAGCCAGGCCACATGATGAGGGACTGTCCCACAGCTTCTCAAAAGGGTAAGGATGTCTGCCCACAGACTCAGACTAGTTCTACAGTAGCCCCAGCAGGTATCCCCACTCAGCAGGGTACCTCATCTGGTACAGGTGGCTGTCAGCACCAGAATAGGTTATATGCTCTTCAGGCTCAACAAGATCAGGAGGACTCTCCTGATGTGGTCACACGTACGTTATGAGTCTTTAATACTGATGTTTATGCATTGTTAGACCCAGGAGCTAAATTTTCCTTTATAACTCCATATATAGCAGTAAATTTTGATGTCAGTCCAGAAACCCTCTTCTCAGTCTCTACTCCAGTTGGTGACCTAGTCATAGCTAGACGGGTATACGAAAATTGCCCAGTCACAGTTTCCCAGAAAGTCACCTCAGCAGATCTTGTAGAGTTAGAAATGGTAGACTTTGATATCATTCTAGGCATGGATTGGTTACATTCCTATTATGCCTCAGTCCATTGTAGAACTAGGATTGTTTGGTTTCAGTTTCCTAACAAGCCAGTCCTAGAGTGGAAGGGTAGTAACTCAGTGCCTGTAGGTCATTTCATCTCCTACCTTAAGGCCAGAAAAATGATCTCCAAGGGGTATATCTATCACCTTGTTTGAGTTAAGGATTTAGACTCTGAGACCCCAACTCTAGAGTCAGCCTCTGTGTGGTGAACGAGTTTCCAGAAGTGTTCCCAGAAGATCTTCCCGAAGTTTCTCGCAAAAGGGAAATCGACTTTAGAATTGATCTCATTCCAGATGCCCAGCCTATTTTGATTCCTCCCTACAGAATGGCTCCAACTGAGCTAAAGGAATTGAAAGAGCATCTGAAGGACCTGCTAGATAAGGGCTTCATCAGACCCAGTATCTCTCCATGGAGTGCGCCAGTGTTGTTCGTGCATAAAAAGGATGCTTCCCTCAGAATGTCCATTGACTACCGTCAGTTGAACAAAGTCAGAATCAAGAATAAATATCCCATCCCCAGGATTGATGACTTGTTCGACCATCTTCAGGGTACTAGTTATTTTTCCAAGATAGACCTCAGATCCGGCTATTATCAGCTCAGGGTCAGAGATAGTGACATCCCGAAGACAACCTTTAGAACTTGGTATGGTCACTATGAATTTGTTTTTATGTCTTTTGGACTAACCAATGCTCCTGCAGCTTTCATGGACCTAATGAACAGGGTGTTCAGACAGTATTTGGACTTGTTCATCATTGTCTTCATTGATGATATCCATGTTTATTCTCAAAAGTAGGAGGAGCATGCGACTCATTTGAGGGTTATGCTCCAGACCCTCAAGGATCGCCAACTATTTGCTAAGTTCAGCAAGTGTGAATTCTATTTACAGTCTGTCTCTTTACTTGGTCATGTGGTATCCAGAGATGGGATTCGTGTTGATTCCCAGAATATTGAGGCAGTAAAGAACTGACCCAGAACCACCTCTTCGACAAACATCAGAAGTTTCTTGGGTTTGGAGGGTTATTACAGGAGGTTCATAGAAAGATTTTCATCCATAGCTGCCCTATTGACCAAGTTAACTCAGAAAAAGGTCAAGTTTTAGTGGTCAGAGGAGTGTGAGAAGAGTTTCTTAGAACTAAAACCCAGGTTGACTACAGCTCCTATTTTAACTCTACTAGATGGTTCAGACAGTTATGTGTTTTATTGTGATGCGTCCAGAGTCTACTTGGGTTACGTTTTGATGCAGCAGGGTAAGGTCATAACTTATGCTACCAGGAAGCTTAAGGCCTAGAGAAGAACTACCCGACTCATGACCTCGAGCTTGCAGCGGTTGTGTTTGCCCTAAAAATTTGGAGGCACTATATGTATGGTGTTCATGTTGATGTGTTCATAGATCACAAGAGCCTTCAGTATGTGTTCACCCAGAAAGAGTTGAATCTTCGTCAGAGGATATGGCTTGAGTTCCTCAAGGATTATGATATGAATGTGCTCTACCATTCGAGTAAGACCAATGTAGTGGCTAATGCTCTCAGTAGACTGTCTATGGGTAGCGTATCTCACCTTGAGGAAGAGAAGAAAGAACTGGTCAGAGATGTTCATCGTCTTGCTCGCCTAGGAGTTTGCCTTGTGGACACGACAGATGGTGGTGTGATAGTTCAGAATGGTTCGAAATCCTCATTGGTAGCTGAAGTTAAGGAGAGGCAAGATAGTGATCCCATACTGCTTCAGATGAAGGGTGCAGTTCATCAGCAAAGAGTAGAGGTTTTCTCCCAAGGGAGAGATGGTGTACTCCGTTATCAAGGTCGCTTATGTGTTCCTAAAGTGGGTGAGTTGAGATAGCAGATCCTCTCAGAAGCCCATAATTCCAGATATTCCATTCATCCAGGTGCCATTAAGATGTACCATGATCTACGGGAAATCTATTGGTGGAACGGTATAAAGAGAGACATCACAGATTTTGTGGCTAAGTGCCCCAACTGTCAGCAGGTAAAGGTAGAACATCAGAAACCAGGAGGTGTGACTCAGGAGATTAGAATTCCTACCTAGAAGTGGGAAGTGGTCAACATGGATTTCATTACGGGCTTACCCCATACTCGCAGGCAGCATGATTCCATTTGGGTGATAGTGGATAGAGTCACTAAGTCAGCCCACTTCTTGGCAGTCAAGACTACAGATTCAGCGGAGGATTATGCTAGGCTCTACATCAATGAGATAGTCAGATTGTATGAGGTTTCCTTGTCTATCATTTCATATAGAGGTCCTCAGTTTACATCTCATTTCTAGAGATCCTTCCAGAAAGGTCTTGGTACTCAGGTGAACCTCAATATAACATTTCACTCGTAGATAGATGGTCAGTCTGAGGGTACCATTCAGACCTTGGAGATCCTCAGTTTACATCTCATTTCTGGAGATCCTTCCAGAAAGCTTGTGTGATCGATTTCAAGTGTAGTTGGGATGATCACCTACCTCTCATAGAATTTGCCTACAATAACAGCTTCTATTCCAGCATTCAGATAGCCCCATATGAGGCCCTCTATGGGCGTAGATGTAGGTCACCTGTTGGTTGGTTCAAAGTAGGTGAAGAAACTTTGATTGGGCCAAATTCGGTACTTGAGGCTATGGAGAAAGTTCAACTCATCAGAGAGAGGCTAAAAATAGCTCAAAGTCATAAAAGGTCCTATGCAGACGTGAGAATAAGAGACTTAGAGTTTGAGATCGATGATTGGGTTTTCCTTAAGGTGTCACCCATGAAAGGGGTGATGAGATTCGGCAAGAAAGGGAAGCTCAGTCCCAGGTATATAGATCCTTACAGAATCCTGAAAAGGATTGGTAATGTGACTTACGAGTTAGAGTTTCCATCCAACCTAGCGTCAGTTCATCCAGTCTTCTATATTTCTCTTTTGAAGAAGTGTGTGGGTGATCGGACTTTGATAGTACCCTTACAGAGTGTGCTTGTGAAGGATAGCCTCACCTATGAGGAGGTTCCAGTTGAAATTCTTGACCGTCAGGTTCATAGGTTGAGGAATAAGAAAGTTGCATCAGTTAAAGTTTTGTGGAGAAATCAGTCCGTAGAGGGAGCTACTTGAGAAGCAGAAGCAGCCATGATGTCCAAGTACCCCCACCTATTTCCCTCCGATTCAGTTTCAGCTTGAGGTAATTAGTTCCTCTCCAATATCTCAGTTTACACTTGTGTAATTCAGTCTCAGTGCCATTGTTCCATCAGTTATCCTTGCATTTCAGCATACTTACATGTTTATGGAACTCAGTTCAGTAGATGTCCGTTTCCAGTACTTAGTTGGTAGGGATTCAGCTCTTTCCCTCCAAACTCAGCTTGTTTAGTCTTCATTCGAGGACGAATGATCCCAAGCGGGAGATATTGTAACATCGCAGAACTTCCAAGCCCAGACTTAGCTCAGAAAACTAGGAGAAATAAAAAAATAATTCAACTGTCACGAACCACGAGTCACTTCCACGAGTCATGGAACAGTCCACGAGTCGTGGACTGGACCTATGGAACAAAGATCAAAGGACTTCTCCTCTAAAAATCATCCCATGACTCAAGTCTACGGACCATTGAACTTATCCGTGGAATCCTTGTAACAGACGGCCTTCAGGAACCACGATTGGGTTCCATGACCCGTGGTAGTTTCCACGAGTCATGAACCCAAGTTGTGGAACCAGTTCCAGTAGCCTATGCTTATGTCCTCAGAAACCACGAGTGGGTTCCATGACCCGTGGAAGTTTCCACGAGTCGTGAACCCAAGTCGTGGAAACAAAGTTCAGAGGACCAGGAATTTCTTACAGGAACCACGAGTGGATTCCATGACCCATAGAAGTTTCCACGAGTCGCGAACCCAACTCGTAGGGTTCATTCCAGTGGTTAGTTTTCAGGACCAGGAAACCACGATAGGGTTCCACGACCCGTGGAACTTTCCACGAGTTATAGAACCCAGTCGTGATCCCTGGGTCATAATTTTCAGCAGCTTTTCTAATTAAATTCCAGGGGCATTTCAGATATTTCTTACCTAATTTAATGCCTACACTACGTCATTTTATGTCGTCTAAGCTTAATTAAGTAGCCTAAAATTAACTAAACCATCATTCTCCTAAAAATCATCGGACTTAGACAAAAAGGAATCAACAGAGGCGTAGTTTCTCTCAAGAACAAGCAGAGGACTTCACCAACGTTCAGCCCCAAAAATCAAAGGATCTCTCCATGGATTTCTTCACCAGGTATGTGGGATTTCACTAGTGGGTTCCTTTCACCCTTTAGGTCCCTAGATTCCAACTAGTCTTCAGTTTCCTCCATGAATTGTCAAACCTAGGGTTCCTAGAACATAGAGATTTATCGTAATTCAGTTTCTACAATCTCTATGGTATTAACTACATGTTCTTGGAGAATTAGTGTAGTTCCATGTATAAGGTTCAGAAAACCTAGTTGTGTACTTCCAGTATTTCATGAATTAAGTTCACTAGACATGCTAATTATATGTTCATGTACCAGGATTCGAATGCCATATCTCCCAGTATATTTATGTTGCATTCTCAGTTGATTTTAAATATTTTGAGCTATCCATCATTTCAGTATATTGTTGTTCACATTCAGTTGGGAGTAGACTTAGTACCGAGCAGACGAGAGGATGAAGGCTTAGCTATCAATTTAGGCTAAGACCTTTAGTAACAGTCCTCAAGTCCCAGAACTACGGCACCACCGTAGGTTTAAGGAGTCAGGTGTCATACTAGGCTGCATCTCCTTGTCCCTTATGGACATCAGTAGTGGATCCACGTCAGACTTGTTCGTACCCTTGGCAAGGTGTGAACACCCTCCCATCCAGGGTTATAGGTTGGCCCCATAGTTAGCTCAACTTGGGGTATGTCAGTTAGTAGTGTCTCCCACAGTCAGATTCATGTGCATTGACCTTGTATCCAGTATTTATGTTCAGTATTCAGCTCAGTATGCTATGTCATGATTTATACTTGGTCATTGCATTCAGTTCAGTTTTTCATTTATGTTGCAGTAAAGCTATCTTCATGTTCAGTTTATATTGCCCAGCTTTGTATATATATATATATATATATCATGCATGCTCAGTACATTCAAAGTACTAACGCATACTCTTGTGCAATATTGTTTTATGATGTAAGTTCAGGCACTCAGCATCCAGACCGCGCTTAGTTTGGTTCCCCAGTTCGTACTCAGTAGTTCAGTGGTGATTCCTCATTAGTTCGAGGATGATAGACATGCTTCATTCCAGTATTTACTTTCAGTTTTAGCTTTGTAGAGTTAGTTGGGGGCATATCCCAGTAACTCCCATTCAGTTAGATGGCTACCAGACATAGACTAGACTCAGCAGTTGTTAGTGTTGTTTTCAGTCAGCACTAAACTATATTTTTATACTATAGCCTTTTTAGATTTGTTGGGCTCTCATCTTGCTTTAAGAAATTTAGTTGCTTTAATTTCTGCACAGCATATATCTCTAAATTGTTTTACTTAGATATGCCATGTCATGGGTTAGCTTGGGGTCACTTATGACACTAAGACCGTGTTGTGTCCAGGGGGTAGCTTCGGGGCTTGACAGGCGAGATAAGAGGACCCATTGTAGAACCAGTGGAAAAACCAAAGGAGCCTATTATTAAAGTAGGCAAGAGACTAAGAGACAAATATGAAGAGGTGGTGCATGATAATGTGGTCAAAACTCCAGAGGTAAGGGAAGACTTTGGTGCATCGAGTACCCCAGAAAGTGCTGGAAGTGACGAAGATAAAGAGGAGGTAGAGCCCTCTCCCCAAGTAACCATTGATGATGAGGTAGACCCCCCCTCTTGTGCAAAGCATACCTACCACAACTCCCAAAGGACCCCCTCCGTATCCTCATCGGCTAAATAATAATAAGGAAGAACAGAAATTTAGCAAGTTTGTTGACATGTTCAGCATGCTGTCCATAAATATTCCTTTGGTCGAAGCTCTAATGCAAATGCCTGGATACTCCAAATTTATGAAGGAATTACTTAAAAAGAAGAAGGTGGTGGACGTGGGCACGATTGAGATATCACATTGTTATAGTGCAGTAATGACAAGCAATATGGCTACGAAGAGAGAAGACCCAGGTGCATTCACCATACCATGTACAATTGGATTGTTTCTATTCCGAAAGGCCTTGTGCGACTTGGGGTCAAGCATCAACTTGATGCCCCTTGTGATTTTCAAGAATCTAGGACTGGGTATCCACAAACCTACTTCTATACGGCTACTCATGGCCGATAGGTCTATTAAGCGCCCTGTAGGAATCTTGTTTGATGTATTGGTTAAGGTGGACAAACTAATTCTTCCTACGGACTTTGTCATCTTGGACTGTGAGGTAGATGTGGAGGTGCCCATTATTCTGGGATGACCATTATTAGCTACGGGAAGGGCCCTTGTTGATTTAGAACTTGGTGAACTCAAATTTTGAGTAGGGGATGAGGTAGTGACATTCAATGTTTGCCAACCCATGAGACTCTGGATAATTTGAGAGTAATATCAGTGATAGAATCGAAGAGGGAGTGGGATAATGCTATTGGAGAATGTGAAGTGGGAAAGACGCCCGCATTTGATTCATTGCCAAATGAGCAACTTCATGACATCTCTAAGATATTTATGGAGCAGTTTCACCTCTTGGGATGGGTCCACGCCAACCGGATTGGCATGCCTTCTGACAACAGTTGAGAATTGAGGTACTATCATTAAGTCGCGACGTAAAATCAAGTGCTTCTTAGGAGGCAACCCAAGTATTTTCTTTAAATTTCTTCACCCGTTGTTATTTTTAGTGATTTGTAGGGAGTTCATGAAGTGAAAAATTGAACAAGGGAAAACAGGGAAAAAAGGGTTGTGCAGCGGACTGTGTGAATTGCATAAGCAATTGTGTGTGTCGCACAGTGCACCGCATGCCAAAACAGACTGCCTGGAGGAATTTGACCAATTAGAGGCAATGTGCGCTAGGCCATGCGAATCGCACAAGCCTAGGTGCGCGTCTCACCTCCGTCGCATGATGAAACAGATGCCTGGGCTAACCCAGGGGAGAAAAAGGGGCATGTGAGATCCGCCATGCGGTCCGTATATTGTCTGGTGTGAATCGCATGTCGCGCTGCACCAGTAGTAAGTTTGAACTTTAATTGACTTAACCCATTGACTGACCTGACTCGGTGATGACCCAACCAACTCTTTTTTTTTTCTTTTCAAACCATTTCTCTTTTCCTACTTCCACCATTTTTTTCTTTCAAACTCCCAAAATTCTCTCCCAAATTCTTCTCCAAATTCCCTCAAATTTTCCCAAAAATCTTCTCCTTCTTTCACCCAACCATTTCCACCACTTCACCATCATCGCCGCCGTCACTCTTCGGTTGGGTTTCATGGGTCACCATTTTTGAAGAACAAAAAGCTTCAATTTTCACTTTCTCCCTTTGTAATCTTCACTTGTGGTAAGTTCCCCAACATTAAATACTTGTTTTTATGAAGGTTGGGAACTCTTATTGTGAAGCATGCTCAATAAAATTACCATGTTGGTTTTTGGTGAGATCCAAAAAATTTGGATCCCCAATTTTGAGCTACATTGATGATTTTGCTTGTTTCCAACTTAGTAGAACTCAAATTGTATTGATGCATGTTGATTGGTAGTAATTTTTGGCCTTGAAATATGTGTTGGGGTCAAGTCTGAGTGACCCACTTGATGAATGAATGAATTGGCCCAATGATAGATTGGGTGATGTCATTCTTTAGGGCAAATCATCGTTCGTCATGAGGTTTTGATTAAAAGTTAACTCTTGAGGCTAAATTTTGCTAACTGTATACCTATGATTATTGTTAGCATTATATTTGAGGTATATGATCTTGTGCGGGGAGGGAGTTAATGGTTTTTAGAATTTTTGATATTTGTTGTGCAAGTGAGGGCTTAATGTTCCCGATGATAGATGGGGTAACGTCCATCTTAAGGGAAGTCGTTGAGTTCCCTTCTTGCTTGTCATTATGTAAATGATAATCCGGGGAAGTCTGAGTACCAAGAAGTTATGGTCATAAGATCCCTTACTTCCCTTGGTTTATTGTTGATTAGTTTGATTGAATAGTGGCCAGTGCCTAAGCACATCTTGCTCTATGGATTACATGTGGAAATCACAAGAACATAAGGAACCAAAAACATCGAGTAGACCTTTGTGTGTTTCGCATGCGATACATAGATCTTGATGTACGGGTTGCATATGGTGCCAAATCTTAGTTGAAAATGGAGAATTACTCACTGTTTTGAGGGGTGGAGCTTGGTGTGACACACACTATTGATGGTACGAATCGCACCATAAATGGAAACCACCTAAAGGAATCTGTTAGCTCATGCGATAGAACGTGCGATGCACACATCCTAAGGTGCGATCCGCATGTGTTTCGCACGAGCCCCATCTCCCTCATTTGTTTTCCACTTCACTGAATTCATAAATTTTTTTAGTTGTATATATAGTCATAGTGCATATTGCTAACGCCCATCTACAGGATTATGTCTTCCAACAGGCACCATCAAAAGAGTCGTGCTGTGAAGCACACTCCAAATGCAGATGTTCCTATGCAAGAGGCTGAGCGCATTGAGTCAGGAGTCCACTTTGGGCTCAGGGGAATGGAAGCCTACTATCTTAATTTCCGAAATTGCCCATTCTTGGAGGAATAGGGATTCAATGTAGAAGAATTCCAAGAGGAATTCCCAAATATGCCAAACCAATTTTGCATAAGAGCTTGGGAACACTTTTCCAGTACACCAGGACTCTACTTTCTTGAGTTGGTACGGAAATTCTATGCCTCCTACCGAGCCCGCCTCGACGAGCTAAATCACAAAGGCCCGCTAAGCAAGTTGTCTTTCCTTAAGTCAGTATTGGTACGAGGTAAAGAGGTGATTACCTCTGAAGCCATTCACTCTGCCATTTGGGACAATGAACCAATCCCTAAATCAAAGTACTTTGAATGTGTGGCCAGAAAGAATGAGGCATATGAGTGGGTTGCTAGTGTAATTGCTGAAGGAAACCCATTTTGAGCCACCTCAAAGGGATAAATCCATCGCTCAGATCTTAAATTTGAAGCACGTGTGTGGCTTGACTTTGTGAGCACCAGACTCATCCCGACTAGACACACCACTAAAGTAACCATAGAGATGGCCATTCTCCTTGCATCCATCATGAGAGGGATCCGTTTGAATGAAGGTGAGATCATCGCCGAACACCTCATGAGAAAAGTCCGACATGAATCCACATTCATGGCTTTCCCTGTGCTTATAACCCTTCTATATGTCCAAACTGGGTGTCCTTTATTTCGAGGATTCGACAAGGCCAGCCAAGCAAAGGGGATGGTTTGCTTGGACACAAAAAGAAATAAAGATGCCCCTCATGTCAAATGAAGGCATCTCGATCAACCTTCACATGCTACCACACACATGTCTCAAGGCACTCCGAGCACAGTTCATGGGGTATCTCAAGCTACCACCTCCTCCTCAGGTAACTTGCCACAACTGCTTCAACTTACTAACAAGAAGGAGGAGATGCTACAAAAGTTGGCCAAAGACATTCCAACCATGCTTTAAACCGCCATCAAGTCATCTTTGAAATCGGTAGTGTCAAGAGTGAAAAACCTTTGTGCTAGAATAGACACCATGTAAGTGGAGGTCGATGAACTCAAGCAAGTGGTCCCACATGTTGAATCAAATTGGGATCTTAATATGCCAGCCCCAAACTCCTCACCACCTTTAAGGGCTGCTAGCCCTCCTGCTGATTGGTGCGCGGGGTAGACTCATTCTGACAATGAATGTACATCCAAAATCGAAGCCATGCGTGATCCATCATCAGCCCAGCAATATCCAGATCCTCCAGACTCACCTATGCCAGGCTGGAGGACTCCACCTAGGCCTTGATAGGGCAGCGGACTATCTTATCATGAGTTAATGATCGCGGAGGATAGATGGTACGTGGATGACCCATTTTCCCCCTTAAGTTGCCGATGGATCCTACGATACCACCATTGGCTAGTTTTCAGATTGATCCTACGCATGCCTATATACCTCCATCGGCACCACCCGTTCCATCGGCACCTCAACCTCCTAGACCACCACATCGGTTCTACTCAAGGAGGCGTCATTATCATCATTAGCCTATTCAAGGAGTTTTTGGCACTCATTCACTTTTGTTTTTATGCAATGGGGCTATGCTTACATTAAGTTTGGGGGAGCTTGTAACTATTAATATTGTGATACTTGTTGTATTGACATTGCCCTTGCCGGGCCTTTAGACTATGTTTTACTTTATGTTTTGTTTTACCTTGAGCTTATTTGTGCCCTTGCCGGGCCTGATTTTTGTTGATTGAGATTCTGTTGCCGAGTTAGTCTTACATGCTCCATTGTCTTACTACTCGTGCTTTGCAAATGCGCTAAAGGCCTATGTCGAGGCTTAGTTTTGAATTAATCATGAGCGCGCAATTTGGATATCACCTTGTTAATAGTAGTTTAGAAATAAACTCCGAGGGTTTTCTTAATACCACGGTTCTTTCCCAAGGAGCAAGAATTTTAGTTATTTTCTTTTTTATTCTCTTTTGTTTTTGTATGTTGAACCTGGTTGGTGTTTTCCTATGATAGATTAAGAGGCAACTTTCTCAAGGGAAAATGCCAAGTTTTAGTTTAGAATTGAGTCAGTAGTTGCTTGTCTCGAAATGGGCCCACCGAAAAAAAAATAGTGGCAAATTATTTTGAAAATAAAAGGAAGAAGGGAAATGATTTTTTGAGGAAAAGCATTCTCTTGTCATGACTTGCACACTCTTGCTTTGGCTCGATTGACTCACAAACGAGTGTGTAATGAACTCGGAATAGCTTGTCAAAAATTATTTGCCCTAATTGATTGTGAGACTAATGAAAGAGGTCTTGTTGCATGATGCCTTGTGCAGTGAGGCTTTACCTTGATTCTTGTGCATAAGTGTCATCTAGAACTTGCCCTGAATGTGATTCAAGGCAAAATTCTAGGTATGACTGAGCTTGGAAGATGACCTTAGGTCCTTTTTGACAACCACTTCACCCAAATAACTTCCCACGACATTAAATCCTAGCGAACCCCTTTTGAGATTTTCACCATTCTTTGGCGCCTTGTTATACCTTTCCCTTTTTAGAACCTCTATTTTGGCACCCATCCTCCCTAATTGCTTGAAAAGTAAAATGTAGGCTAAAAGTCTAAGTTTGGGGGGAAACAAAATACAACATAGGTAAATGCCTAAGTTTGGGGGTGCATGTGATCAAATGAGGAGAAGAAAAGAAGTGCACTTCAAGTGCAAGGTAGCACCTTAATTTTGAATTGAAAATTGCTTCAAAAGATCAATCCAATGAGCAAATTGAAAAGCCAAAATAGGTGCTACCAAGTGTAGGTGGTATAAGGAGTTTGAATGATCATGAGTTAAAAGGAGAAATCTTGGGTTGTGTGAGGGAGGAATAAGGTGAAGTTGAAATTGAAAAATGTGAGCAGTGTTCAAAATAAGAACAAAGAGGATTAGGGAGGTGTAGTCACTTGATCCAAATGATATCATCACCTTAACCCTAACCAACATCGTAACTCGCAAGTCCTTGGTGATTCTGAGCTTGGCTACCCTACATTAGTGGTGATATACATGAAGGGCAAGCCCATGGTTCGACGCGTATGCACTTGAGCTCCCTTGAGAGAGTGAAAGTCTTCTTGGTTCTCCTATAATTCCGTGTTTTGTGAATTGAATGATTGTGAGTGAAATTCTCTCTTGTGGTGAGTGGCATCATGCGCTCGAATTGAAACATAGAGTCTCTATTTCAATTGAGGAGAATGAATAAGACAAGTTGTGTGGTGAATCACGAGGCAAACCTTGACGGTCCATGCCAATGACTTGAGAAGCTTAAATGTCTTGTTTTAAATGAAAAAATTCCCTTGATTTTGAATGAGAAATGATGTCCTTTAGGAAAAGGTTTTGAATTGATAAATTGCCTTGAATTTGTGGTGGTCCAATTTGAGATGAGAATAGTAGTTGAGTCATTTGTTTATTCTTTTTCTTAATTTTTAGTGTAGAGTAGTCTTTTGTGCCTTGATTGAGCCTAGAGCATAATTCATTCCTTGTCTTGTAAGTATCTTGCTTGAGGACAAGCAATAGTTCAAGTTTGGGAGGTTTGATAAGTCGGTAATCTACCAACTTATTGAGCCTATATCCATGAATTATTGTTATGTTTTGAATAGATTTAGAGGTTCTTATGGCCTTTATTGATGTCTATACATGTACTTTTGATAGATGATGATAAACAAGGAAATGGACCCAAAAAAAGCTTAAAAGGAGTGAAGTGTGAAGTGTTCGGAAAGGATGAAGATTCTGACCGGTGATGCAGTGGTCGTGCGACACGCACAGGACGAGGTATGAAACGCACCTCCTCCACACAATAACATAAAGTCACTGAAGAGTCTGTCATGAGGTGCGGTCGTTGTGCGACGCACACATCCTGAGGTGCAAACCACACCCCCTTCGCACAGAGCTCCCAATTCTAGCTCAAGTCACTGGTTCAACCGGAGGCAGTGTGCAACGCGCACTTCACAACGTGTGAACTGCACGTCGTGCCGCACACCTCACAAAAGGTATTTTTGTCCTAATTTTTAGTGACGTTTTGGGAAACTATAAAAAGCCTATTCAGGCACAATTGTAAATAACTTTTATTATTCTAAATATTTTGAAGAGTTTTTAGCTTGGAGACTAAGTTTTTCATCTCCATTGAGAAGAGGGTTTCAATCTAATTCTCTTGGTTAACACTTGTGTACTCAAATTGAAGCTAGAACTTGAGATTCAGCTCTAATGGAAGGGATTTTGAATTACCCATCTGGTATCTCTTTCTCTCTCACTATGAGTGGTTAAAATCTCTTGTCTAGGGGTGTATTGATGATGGGTGCTTAAGAAATGGGTGTGGGTGTTATCTATTCATGCTTATAATTTCTTAATTGACATGGGTCTAGTAATTTCACCAAGTTTTAATCCTAAAATTAGTGGTTGCAAACATTAATTTACATTACTTGACTATGTGATTGCTTGAGAAAGGATTTCATAGTTTTGGATGTGAAATTACTAGTGGGAACTTGAGATTCCACTCATATTTGAGGCTAGGAATAGCTCTTATCATTAGATTCTCCTATTTAAGAGTCTAATCTAGAGATAGTATGACTTCCCCAAGCTAGATTGGTTGTTTATTGATCAAATCGATGATGCTCTAACCGAGATCATCGGATATAAGATTGTTGATCGAGAGATAAGCAAATCTTACCCATGACCAATGATATTCATGTCATTAGGAGAGAATAGGTATGAATTGATAATCACCATATCCCATAACCAAAGCCCCATCGGATATGCAACCCTAGTCGTCTAGTCGACTTGATACACCTGCTTTAGTTTCATTACTTTTTAAATGGAATTGTGATTGTAGTGACAACATTCCCAATTTCCCCATCCTTTTATTTGTTGTTTTGAACAATTACTCTCACCTTGAACTCAATCCATTACAATTGATATATAGCTACCCCAAGTCCCTTGGGTACGACCTCAATACTCGTTGGGTTTATAAATTTTGTTTTGCTGCACGATCGTCGTGGCTTCCTACTTGGAGAGCACGATTTGAGCGTTCATCAGGTAGAAACATGAATAAGGGATTCAAGAACATCATAACCCAAATCCAGACCCAAAGCAAAATTCACAAACATATATGTGTAAATAGAACCTGGGTCAAACAGTACAAAAGTCATTCTATCACAGACTAGAATTGTACCTGTGATCAGCGCGTCTGATGCCTCAGCCTCAGACTTCCCTGGAAAAGCATAACAGTGGGCTTGGTTATCAATCCAAGCAACTTCCCTGGCTGGCTATGCCACACCCCTACCCGGGATGCCATTCCCTCTGTCTCCCCGGCCTCTCTGAAAGTTACCTCTCCCACCCTGTGGATGACCCCTAGCATAGAGACCTCTACTTGTCGAAACCACAGCCTTTGACTGCTGCTGAGTTTGATTACCTGCTTGCCTGTGAGGGCACTCCCTCTTGAAGTGACCCGGATCACCATAATGAAAGCATCCACGGTCAAGAGTAGGCCTGCTAGTAGAAGTATAAGAAGCCCCCTAGCCTCAAACAGCTGAGAACTGCTTGACTCCCGGAAGACCACCTGTGGAAGCTGGCAAGGCTGACTGAATAGGATGAGCAGAATACAACTGTTGTTTGTGACCCCTGGAGTATGAACCGATGTAGTTACCTTTATTTTGGGACTTCTTGGCTAACACCTTAGCCTGCCCAACCTATCTGACCCCCTCTAATTTCTTCACATAATCAGTCACCTCATTAAAACTCTTCCCTGTTGAAGTCCATATGCACTGACAACACCTACAACTCAGTATTTAGGCCCTTCACAAATAGATGAATTCTCTCCTCTTCTGTACCCAGAAGCTGAGTAGCAAAATGGGATAATGCATGGAATTTGGCCTTATAGGTTGAGATGGACATGTCCTTTTTACGATCTCTCAAAGTGCGGGGCACATATTTCTCTAAGAAAAGAGCATGAAACTCCACCCAATTCAGCAGAGGCAATGGTGATGGTCGACATTCCACATGAGACCTCCACCATTGCTTGGCATCACCCTGAAGCTAGAAAGTGATGAACTCTACCCTATGCTGCTGCACAATGCCCAGCTTATGCAGCCTCTCATAACAATCAAGGATAAACTCGTAAGCATCTTCTTTCTCAGTACCCTGAAACATAGGAGGTTTCAGTTTCAAAAACATAGTCAGCATCTCATGCTCATTCCTAGTCATAACCGGACCTAGCCTCAAACAGAAGAAGTCATCATTACCCAACACTGTATCTATCCTAGGAGCCATTACAGCTGCTGGCTGGGTGCCAAAACCTAATCTACAGTACCCGTGGGGGTGGCTCCAGCACCGACCAGCCCACTCAGAAAACTCCACACTTGCTAAAATGCTTCGAGTGTTATAGGGGAAGGCCTGCACCTCCAGCCAGTGTCGCCTCCTCCTGTTCCGCGCCCTCCTCAACAACAACCTCCACTTCTTCCTCAACATGATCCTGGGGTGGGAGAGGGGTCGCTTCTCTTAGGCCAGCAGCCGCCTGAGCTTCAACCCCAGCGGGTGCTGCCCTTCCTATGCCTCTACCTCTTCCCCTGCCCCTGCCCCTGCCCTTTCCTCAGACCACAAGCCCGTTGCTGGGCCGCCACTCTTGCTCCATTATTTCTCATGTTAACCATCTGTGGACAAATGAGTGAAAGAAGTTAGATACCAATTTGTCTCACCAGATACTAATTGGAATCAAGTTATAGCATGAAGGAAGAAAGAAGAGATAGTTTTCTAAGGTCCTATAGCCCCTCGAAGAAAAGTACAGACGTCTCCATACAGCTCCGCAAGACTCTACTAGACCCATTTTAGTATGACGAGATCAATGAACCTAGGGCTCTGATACCATCTTTGTCACGACCCAGACCACCGTGAGTGGCACCAACCTGAAGCCCCTGGATGAGAGAACCAATATCGACCCAACACTTAGCAATTCTAACAGCTCAAAACCAGTTTGCATTAAAAATAAACTAACATTCACCATTGAAATTCTAATAAAACAAGATCCTGCAAAAAATCCCCTAGAATTTGAAATTCACCGTACCAAAACATCTACCAAAAGTCTAGAACGGGAATGCAACCCCAATAAAATAAGAGTTTAAGCCCAAAACAAATGGTCTACAACTAAATAGGATGAAGACAAGGTAGCCCGAAAGAAGCAGCTCACCCTTGAAATCTAGGATCGTCGGAACTACAACTGAAATCGCGTGTCAGTCACCGGAAGATGTTTTATACTCACAAAAGAAAAGCAAGTGAAGAATCAGTACACAACCATCGTGTACTGGTAGGATCATCGACTAGCTCAAATAAATTAGATATGAACAATAAACTAAAGCCGAGTAAAGTAAGGTAAACATGTAATACAAGCCAGCAAATCAAACTAGACTCCAAGTCTTACCTTTAGCTTACCAATCACATGTAACAAGTCTGACAACCATTGCACAATACATCATGACAATAACAAATATCCCCTTCAATTAACCCGGACCAACTACGGATCCCTAAGACAATACCTAAATGTTTGACAAGCAATCCTGGTCTATACTATGACCAACCCCATAATTACGTACAACCATCCGGTCCCTCAGGGACCATCATGCAACAATCAAATATCAATAATACAACCCCGTCCATTCATGGAACCATCATCAAAATACAATCAATGCAAGTAAAATCAAACCCACACCAGGTGTAGTACTCGAGTCAACCATTATGAATATCTCATACCAGGCGTGGTACCTAATCCAACTGATAAATATCCCGTATCAGTCGTGGTACCCAGGTAAATAGAATGTCACACACAATCCAATAAGTCAATAAAATAATGAACACATCACACTTGTAAACCAGTAAGCAACCAAACCCAGTTCATTTCACATAATTGACACAGGATAGCTAGACATTCATAATCCCATTCTCTAAGCATGCAAACTCATACAATACTAAATGATAGTACATGAACACATATTGTATATTGGGAAAAACACTAACCATCACCTATCACGAATAATTCAAAAGCTCTACTGGACCAGAGCCTTCCCATTTTTCAAAGCCCTTGCTTGTTCTTGGTCTAAAAATGATTACAAGATAAACTAAAATCAGTCGACATTGCCTGATAATTACTTGAATTATACTCAAATCTCAATCCTCAGTCTAGCCTATGATCATTCCATCTATCCCCAGGCTTTCGCACTATTAATTCACCTAAATCTATCATTTTCACGAATATATTAAGTGAATTAAGGCAAATTGATCATAATCCAACAATAATATTCAAGATCCAAGAACTACGACGCCCTAGAATCCCCTTCTTCCCTGGATTCTACTATTCCTAGGTCAATCCAAATCTTTTCCCAAGTCCATAACTATCATTTCTGCTATGTAGGAATCATATCATTAAGTTAGAGAAGCAATATCCTTACCTTTGGGACGAAAAATGGTGAAAACGGAATTGAATCACCCAAATCTCCCTTGCCCTTCTCCAAAACATTCTTGAGGAAAAACTAAATGATTTGGGGAAGTTTCTACATTAAATCCTGACTCAGTCTGCTATAGCAGCTCGTACACCGCTATAGCAGCGCCGTCGTAGCATAACTTACTGCTATGGCAGTGCTGACCTTCGTTGACTTCCGCTATAGCGGAAATTATTCCGCTATAGAGATGGCTGCGGTAGCGCATAGAATCTCAAAAAATCCCACAAAAGTGCCAATTTTACAGCACACCTTAAATCCCGAAATAACCCATTTACGTCAACCTTAATACCGAGAGTTTTACTTACTCGAATTCGATTCCAAAAAGTCCCCAGACGCCTTAACGCCTTAGCTAACTAAAAGACTAGATCAATACAAGGTAAATCACCCAATCCTCACCCATATTACCCTAGACCAAACCTCGCTCCAAAATCGGTCGAGACTAGCCTAGCCCAAAATTTTCAATTCCCAAACCTGGAAGTTTTCTAACTCCAAACTTGACACGAAAGGTTTACCCATAACGACGGACCCGGTCATTACACCCTAACCTATATTTACCCTAAATAGTTGATTAGCTTTTAGTATTAATATAGCGCTACAACTCCGGTAATTGACTCTGGCAAATCTGTTGGTTGGCCGGGAATAAGGAAAGGAAAAGGGCTGGAAATAGGAAAAGAGAATTCAGCGGGAAAGTTGGGTCGTAGAAGAAGGCGATGTTGTGGTATGTTAATTGTTTCACCGGAGTGGTAGCTAGTTTGATTGTTCCGACAATTAACTCCGCTGGAGGTGGAGTTAGAGAAGAAAGGAGGAGAGGGGTATGATGGTTGGTGGCTGGTGGTCGGAGAACAAAAAGGGGGGTTGTTTGGTGGTGGCCTGGACAGAGTTTGAAGTTAACCGCAGATTGTTTCTCCGACTATGGGTTGAATGCAAGGTGATGGTGGTGGTTTGTTGTGGGGTTGGTTGGAGCTACCGGTAGTCCGACGGTGATATAGTGGTGGTGATTCACCAGAGACAAAGAGGTGAAGTTTTTAAAAGTTGTATTAAAGTTGTATTACAACAGTATTAAATATAAATGATAGTTATAATACAATTCAAATTCAATACCATACATTGCTATGAATTTGACAGTTGTTATTCTAGAACATATATAATACATTTCTAACAACGTAAACTAATTTAAATAGTACTAAAATATTTGAAATCAAGTATAATACGTATAATAAATCTGTATTAAAAATATTTTAGTTATATATTCATCACGTGCAATAAAATATTTCTATAATATGTATAATATATTGAATTTAAAATGTATTATTATTGTTATTTTTTTTATTAATGATGTTAAAACATATTATACCTGAATTTCAAACATTCAAATTAGTTTATATATTAATACATTAAAATTATGTTAAAAATGTATTATATATGTATTTAGCTGATTCTGCTATTTTTGATAAGAAAAGTAAGGCTATAATCTGTAAGAGTAAAAGTTATACTATAATTCATAAATTAAGTCATATAATACATTATCTATGTAAAAAGGTCCATTAATAAAAATAATTATAGTTACATAGCCCATATAAATAATTACACTTGCATAGCCCATTTTTACATGATATACACTATTATACAATTTTATACATCTTTATACAATATTATACACTTACTGTACACAAATATATGGACTTGTATAAATGTATATAATATTATATAAGAGGTGTTTATACATACTTTTAAGTTGTTATATACCTTATACATAATTATACAAAAAATGTGTTTGATCTCCTACGAACTTTAACTACGAAACTCCATTTGAAATGAGTCAAATCTCTTTCAAGTAGTTTCAAATTTTAAGTACAACTTCAAAATGACAACCCCAAGAACCACAATCATCAATTCGTTAAAGTTTTCTTTCTTAATAAAAATATATGAGCCAACTTAACTGCTTAAACTCCATACCTTATCAAACACCATCAGCAACGGAAGGAGTATCATTTACAGGGATATTATCTATCAAGTTCTCTAGCATATTAACCTTATCTCGAGAGCCTGTTTCAATATCCTGATTTTTAATTTAAGGAGCAATTTAAATCATTTGAAATCAAACTCATGCATTTGAAAAACGAAATTGGTAAATGGCTTGAAACCAACTCACTACTAAGAAGAGGTAAAAAAGAGACGGACAGAAAAGCGACGGACGGCGTCGCTCCATGAAAACGACGGCAAAAGCAACGTTGTCCGTCGCTTTTCTCATTTTTTAAATTTATATTTACTTTTTTTCAAAAGCGACAGACATCGTCGCTTTTTTGTCGCTTTTTTCCGCGAAGCTTTGTGCCAATATTATTTACACATAATTAATATTTATTTTTTAATATAAATGATGGACAACGTTGTAATTATTAAAAAATAATTTTAAAATAACGACATTGTCCATCGCTTTCTTAAAATTTTAATTCATTATTATATTAATAACAATAATATCTTAAACAATTAATTTATATAAAAAAAATAAAAAAATGATGGACAACGTCATTTTTGTCCGTCGCTTTTTGGTCAATACATGGTCAACTCATTAAAATAAAAAGCGGCGGACAAAGCGATGTTGTCCGTGGCTTTTTTAATTATAAAGAGACCACATCGGGTCTCTCCTCCCTCATTTTCTCTCTTTCTCTTTTCTCTCCTCCTCTCCTCTTCTCCGACAGACCTCCTTTGCTACCAGCCGCTGCTAGCCTCCATCGTCCAACCTCCACCGTCCATCCTCCTCCGATTTTCAGGTTAGTTTTATCTTTATTTGAAGGTTAGGATTTAATTTAAAAAAAATTTATTTGAAAAATTGATAGTGAATTCTAGACTAGGATATATTATTGTTGTTATTGAATTCTAGATTAGGGTATATATGTTGTTATTATTGTTGAATTCTAGACTATGATTTTGAGAAATTGGTAGTGAAAATTTGATGAATTTGATAGTGAAAATTGATATGTGGAAAATTTGATAGTGAAAAATTTGATATGTGAAAAATTGTTTTTTTAGATTATATTATTAATTTATGAACTTTAATTAGGTTAGGCTTGTTATTAGTTTGTGAACCTTAATTTAGGCTTGCTATTAGTTTGTCAACCTTAGTTTAGGTAAATGCTTGCTATTAGCTTGTGAACCTTAGTTTAAGTTAGTCTTGTGAACCTTAGTTTAAGTTAGTCTTGTGAACCTTAGTTTAGGTTAGTCTTGTGAGTTATGTGAATATTTGAGTGTATGTAAGTGTTACTGTTAAGAAAATGAGGATTTGAAGTTCAAATTGAAGTATTAAGAGGTGAAAGAAATTAGTGAGTAATTTATGAACTTTAATTAATTTAGGTTAAATGCTTGCTATTAGTTTGTGAATCTAATTAGTTTAGGTTATGAATCTTAGTTTAGTTCAATGCTTGCTATTAGTTTAGGTGTTTAGGTTATGAACCTTAATTAGATTAGGTTTATATATATATATATATATATAGTGAACCTTATATATATGCTTGTTATTAGATTATAACTTGAATTTGGAAACTTTGAATTTGAAATAGGTTCTTGAATTAGTTTTGGGTTTTATTTTATAATCTTGAATTAGTTTTCAACTTTAAGTTCTTGAATTAGGTTCTTGAATTTGATTATGAATTTGGAATTAGGTTCTTGAATTAGATTATAAATTGAATTTGGGAACTTTGAATTTGAAATAGGTTCTTGAATTAGTTTTGAGTTTTGTTTTATAATCTTGAATTAGTTTTAAATTTTAACTTCTTGAATTAGGTACTTGAATTAGGTTCTTGAATTTGATTATGAATTTGGAATTAGGTTCTTGAATTAGATTATAACTTGAATTTGGGAACTTTGAATTTGAAATAGATCTTGAATTAGTTTCGAGTTTTGTTTTATAATCTTGAATTAGTTTTCAACTTTAACTTCTTGAATTAGGTTCTTGAAGGTAAAAAATTTTATAAGTTAAGTTTGTTAGTGTATATTGTTAGTTTTGGGTTATAATCTTGAAATAATAGTTTTCAAATTTAGGTTCTTTTTTGAACTTCAATTATATAGGTTCTTGAATTAAGTACTTGAATTTGAAATTAGGTTCTTGCATTAGATTATAACTTGAATTTTGGAATTTTGAATTTGAAATAAGTTCTTGAATTAATTTTGGATTTTATTTTATAATCTTGAATTAGTTTTCAACTTTAACTTCTTGAATTAGCTTCTTGAAGGTAAGTTTTTTTTATAAGTTAAGCTTTTTTAAGTTAAATTTTTTTAAGTTAAGTTTGTTAGTTTTGGGTTATAATCTTGAAATATTAGTTTTCAACTTTAAGTTCTTTTTTAAACTTGAATTAGGTTCTTGAATTTGGAACTTTTGAATTAGTTTTGGGTTATGCATACAGATGTCATCTGGTGATGGTGATCGAGGTCGCCCTAGTAAGAGTAGCAAGTCTAGTAAGCCTAGGCAGAGCTCTAGGAGGCCTATAGAGCCTGACGATATTCCAGGCCGTCTTTCATCTTTGCCACAGATTCGTTCTTCTCCACCAGTGTCTATTCCCTATGGCACTGGGAATCCCGAATATTACCATGGTACTAGACTCACTACTTCTCATCACACTTTCATGCCTACACCCACTACGCCTCGCCCACATGGCAGCAGGACTATTAGATTATCATTTGGTACTCCATCTCCACATGATTCTTCTTCCTCCCATCTATCAGGCTTGCGACTTAGAGATAACAACTCTGAGTCTGACACACAGACATCTACTCCCCCATTAACTCAGGGTTATACACTTCCGCCATTACCTGCATCAGCACTTTCTGAGGAGGAAAAGGAGGTGGATCTGAGACCTGGCGAGAAGAACGCCTTTGGTATAGTCGCGATTCAGCCTGATGGATCATCGTAAGTTTTTTTCTAAATTAATAAGTTTATTTTATTTTTTCATCTTAATTAATTATTTATAACTTGACATGCTTATTATGTTCTTTACAGGTGGTATCCCACGAAAGAGCCCAGACGTGCTCTAAAGGAGGCAGTTAGGAGGCTTTTTCAAGAACCTTGGCACTCCTGGCAGGACATTCCATAATCGATCAAACAGTCCATGGTTGATGAGTTTAAGGTAAATACAATTTTATTATTATTTTATTAAGTTTAATATTAACTTTTCATAATATACATATACATATATATATATATATATATATATTAGGGGTGTCAAAATGAACCCAATAACACATAACCCGCCCAACCCGTCCAGAATTTTATGGGTTGAGTTCATGATAATTTGATATTGGGTCAACTTTCAACCGATTTGAGTTCAAACCATTTAAAATAATCTTGAGTTGAGCCCAATTATATCTCAACTTCAACTCGCTTCTTTTTCAAAAAATATTTTCTACTATTTGATTGATGAATGAGAACAAATTTTTTAAAAAATATTTTTTTAAATTTTTTATTAGAGAATAGAAAATATTTTCTAGGGGGTAAGTTGGGGGTGGGAGGGAAGGGGAGAGGGGGCTTGGGAGGGGAGGGTGGAGGTTACCAAAAATATTGCCTTTTTTTATTTTTATTTTAAAAAAATAAAATTAAAAAATTGAGTTTTGGGTGGGGTGGAGGTGGTGGGGGGAGGGGGGAGGGGGCCTGGGTGGGAATATCAAAAATATTACTTTTCTAAAAAAAACAAATTAAAAATTGAGATTTTGGATGGGGTGGAGGTGGTCGGGGGTAGGGGGGGCTGGGTGGTGGGTACCAAAAATATTATTTTTTTAATTTTTTTTAAATAAAAATTAAAAAATTAAATTTTGGGTGGAGTGGAGGTGGTGGGGGTGGGGTGGGGGATGGCTGGGTGGAGGATACAAAAAATATTACTTTTTTTTAATATTTTTTAAAAATAAAAATACGACTGATCACTTTTCCACAAAAGTGAGTTCATCATTTTTTCATCGATTTTGGCCAAAAAAGCGACGGACTGCGTCACTTTTGACCGTCGTTTTTCAGGCTTTTTTTAGTAATGATCCAAATTTTTGCAATAGCTGATTAAAACAAATCATCTTTTCGACTTTATTCATCAACTTTTTCTTTCTTAATAGAAATAACCACAAATAAACACATCTGGAGTGGAGTCACTATTACATGGAAAGCAAATGAGAATGGCATAGAACTGGTTGAGCGAAAAATTGGGCTATTTATGTAATTTTAAAAAGTTGGGTAAAAATATGTAATAATTTTATCTCAATGTTCGTACAGTGTAATTTTCCTTATATTTAAACTAAACAATTAGATTTAATATTTTGGTATCAAAAAATAATTTAGGTTTTATTATACGTGATATGAAAAATAAAAAATTAATATGACATGACATGCCAACTAAGAAATCTATTGAGAGAAAGAGGTTTTTCTCTTTATAGAACACAAAGTTATAGTTGAATGACCATATGAGAGAAGAAAAATTCACAAATGACTTTAGTATGAACTTCCAATACTTGAATGACGATAATCATCATAATTAAGTCAAAGGTTCTCCGCAAGCTCTCTAATCTCTTGACTATCGTTGAGAAAATTGGTCGCTCTATTTCGACAATAATATGACCTCCCAATAGTTGGATATAATCTAATGTTTCTGTCAAATGCTTCGGAAGTCCTTGCCACTCTTGAATAGTTCGATATAATGGACAAGAAGAGTCGTGATGTAATTTTTCGTTCTCCAAGAGCGCCCAATACTCTTATTAATCTCCTTTCCAAAATTTTATGTCTTCCAATGCATGAAACACAACAAGTGACATTTCCATTTCAAGAATTTCTTTATACAAAATTTGAATTACTGCTACTTCATCTTTCTGTCCATGTGTTTATGTTGGCAATTGAGTGAATCATTAAAAGGAATGTCAGTTGCCATATCATGAGTTCAGAAAGTCTCTGTAGCAGCAAACATCTCCAGTGCATTAATCCTCAACAATGAGCCTACAACAGATTGATGGATGGCAAGGAAATCTCCTAAAGTTTATCATCATCTACCCCATCTCCATATACTGTACAAATTGATCCGTGAATGTATAAGGATACCTTCCGAAAATCTGTAATTTTACCTTGTGCGGTACTTGTTCGATGTATAAGACGTTCAATAATTTTTCATATTTTAGAGAAATAGGAAGTGTTGCAGAACAATGAGAAGCACAACTATGCTTCACTAGTTCAGTATCCATAATGACTTCACCACCTCAATGTAAAGTGACTCGAACCCAGGGGCGGCTCAAGCATATCGGGAAATTGGAGGCCTTAAATTTAAAAAAAAATTATATACATTTTTATTTAAAATCTATTTTTCTAACTTTTTGAGATGCAAAATCATTAATAATTTTTTTTATAATCAATTTCTTCTAATAATTCTTTTTTCAATTGATAATATAGTCAAGCCACTTAATCTTTCTAGAGACATTGTTGATCTAAGAGAAAGAGAGTAAGAAAGAATAAAGAGAGAGAGAGAGAGAGTAATATTTGAGAATAAAATCTGATAATTAATAAAGAGTAAGGTAAAAAAAAATATTTACTTGAAAAGCTAAGAAAAAAGGGGGCCACATTTTTTTATGGGAAAGGTAAAAAGTGATTGGTCAACAATTTCCTATTTTTTGCTTTTTTTTTAATCTAGTCTTGCTTTTAAGATAGTCTCATCTAAAAGTAAAAAAATTACTTTCTTTTACATAAAAAATTACCTTTCATTAAAGTAATATAATTTTTTTAAAATCTACCAATACAATAACTACTAGAAAATGGGATCCCCTAAAATTGAGGGCCTAAAGCAATGGCCTTTTCTCCAAAGGAGTTCAGCCGGCACTGCTCGAACCGTATCTTGAAATGTTGACATGTCCAATGTAAGATGAAAATTCAAAACGTAAATACAACAATAACAACAACATACCTAGTTTAATATCACAAAGTGAGGCCCAGAGAGGGTAGAGTGTACATAGATCTTACCCCTACTTTGGAAGTAGAGAGATGGTTTCCGATAGACTCTCGGCTCAAGAAAAAACAGTTCGAAGCAACACGACAAAAGAATTAACGAAAGTGAAAAAGTCATGAAAAAATACTACAGAAAGCATGACAAATCATTCTGACTAGAAATTACAACACTATAATATTATAATCAAAATACAAGAAAGAACAATAGTAACAGAAATCGCGGGTCAGGAAACTACAGGAGTACTAATGATGCTACGAGCCTACGACTACTAGTAAGGATAAGCGAAACATCACTCTACTATTTATTAACTTTCTATAATAATTTGTGTCCTCCACAACCTCCTATCTACGGTCATGTCTTTGGTAAGTTGAACGTGCACCATGTCCTGTGTAATCACCTCTTCCCAATATTTTTTTGCCTACATCTACCTCTCCTGAAACCATCCATATCCAACTTCTCACACCTCTGCACTGCGAATATGTGCATTTCCTCTGCATATGACCAAACCATCTCAGTCTCACTTCTCGCATTTTATCTTCCACCGAAGTCACTTCTACCCTATCCCGAATATCTTCATTTTTAATCTTATCCAGTATGCCCACACATCTATCACAACATTCTCATTTTCATAATTTTTATCTTTTGAACGTGAGAGTTCTTGATTGGTCAACATCGTACCATAGTTAGTTTAACCACCACCCTGTGGAACTTGCCTTTAAGTTTTGATAATACCTTCTTATCACACAAGACTCCAGATCGAACCAACATTTCAACCATCCTATATCAATACAATGTGTAACATCATCGTACAAAATATTTAATTTTATAACTTGAACACTACCAGGCGGCTCACTAATTTTAAACTATTAGGGGTCGTTTAGTGTGAAGGATAAAAATAAATAGTCCTGGGATAAAAAAAATAGTCCAGGGATAAAATTTTGGTGTCTTGTTTGGTTGCAGTTTGGGATAACTTATCCCACCAGTTATACCATAATGATGGGATAAGTTATCCCATATACATGGTGGGATAACTTATTCCAAAATAGTTAATCAGGGATAATTAATCCTGGGATAACTTGTTCCCAACCAAACGACTCTTTATAGTACTCTTTTAGCCCGCCCCTTGTTTTCTTCTTCAGAAAATAGAGGCTAATTCTTTCCTACTCACTCTGTATATATGTGTTTGAAAACGGTTTTGAAATGCTATAATTTCTATTGCACCAGGTTACTCCATCATTGAAGAAAAAGTGCACACTCTTATTATCCTCAAAGATTTTCATATCACGCACTTGAAATTTTAAATGGACACATAAGGGATCACTTGCATTAATCTTAGAATGTATATTTAGTTTTTCAAACTTCCAAGTTTGTGTAATTATAACCAAGGTGATGGTATATAGTACCTTTTGTATATAAGCCTACAATGATAGTGACTATCATGGCGTTCTCAGATGTTATACACAACTTTGATGTCAACTTTTTTTGAAATGCTTTTTCTGATATTGTACATAATCCTAGCTAAAAATACGACGTTAACCATATCAGCCATGCACGGGCTTCCATGTCTAGTTTAGATATATTACATGGATTTCCTTGTTGGTAATATCCATACTGTTATCTTACCATATGGGCAGGGGCGGAGCTACATAGTAGCAAGGGTGTGCAGCCGAACACCCTTCGTCGGAAAATTATACCGCATATATAAGTATAAAGCTAATTTATATGGATAAATATTACGTTTTGAACACCCTTGATACATTTGAGGGGTGTAGCCCAGTGGTCTTAGGCATCCAGAAGAAGACAAGGCGACACAGGAGCGCAGGTTCAAAACCTGATGGCCGTTGTCATTTATTCTTTTAATTATTCTTTTATACATTGAACACCCTTAATAAAATTTCTGGCTCCGCCACTGCATATGGGTATCTCATGGAAAATTAGAATACTTGTATAACATAGATATTAAGAGGAGATAATTGACTGATTTTCAACTAAAATGCACCTTTATTTCTTATGTTGATTTGACAATGTGAATAACCACTCTATCCAGATAGTTTTAAGATTTCTTACTTTGTATTTGATGTACTATGGTCTTTTAAGTTTTGATGATCGACAAATATTCAGAGGGACCTGGTACCCCTAGCGGCCTGAAAGTACTGTCAACATAGTACAGCTGTAACGTGTACTTTCTGCAGCTTTAGGACTGTGTTTCTGCAGTCCTTGAAGTCCGCTGGACCAATTGCAATGTTTTAAGGTTTTGGCTCTCTCATTTATAAGCAATGAGACACTTTAGCCAAAATCTAGTTTTGCAAATCAAAGTTTCATACTCTCAAAGCAAAGGCTACTCAAGTTCTTCAAAAAAAATAAAAGCTCTCTAAACAAGGGACTTGATCGTGATCAAGATGAAGTCTACAGTTCCTTGTCTTTAGTTGAGTCTTTTGTATTTGTGTTCTCTTATTGTAAACCATCAGCTAGAGTTAGTTGATTGCATAAAGTTTTATTAGCTAGAGTTAGTTAATGTTATGGTGATGCAGTAGAGCTACTGCATCTTACATTGTAATAGAGTTATTGCAGTGTAGTGGATTAAGAGTTTAATCTGTAGGGTTACTGAAGTCTGTAATCCAAAGGTTCTCAGTTGTTTAGTGAAGAGTTGTTGGTGAATCCTACTGGGGTAGGTCGTGGTTTTACTCCCTTGAGCAAGGAGGTTTCCACGTAAAAGTGTTGTATTTTTTACCTTCTGTCATTTCACTTTCATAGTCTTCTCTGCTACTCTAGTTCAGGGACCTAGTCCCTTGACTCTCGGTGGACCCATACAAACCATTAATTGGTATCAGAGCAGAGACCTTCTAAAAGGCCAACACCTAGAAAGAACTTACTCAAAAATGGCAGCTCCACCGAACCTCGAAGAGGGTCAGTCAACCACAAGGCCACCCAGGTTTAATGGTCAGTACTATGGGTGGTGGAAGACAAGAATGCACGATTTCATTATGGCTGAAGACAGTGAACTATGGGATGTTATCTGTGACGGTCCCTATGTTCCCATAAAGACTATAACAGTTGGAGAAGAAACAAAATATGTTCCCAAAACAAGAAAGGAATATGTCGACACTTACAGGAAACAGATAGAAAAGAACTTCAAGGCAAAGAAGTTGTTGGTGTGTGGCATTGGTGCTGAGGAATATAATCGAATCTCAGTATGTGAAACAACACAAAAGATATGGCATGCATTGCAAACTGCTCATGAAGGGACCATCCAGGTTAAGCAGTCTAAGATAGACATGCTTACGACTCAATATGAGTTGTTCCGAATGAATAAAGGAGAATCTATTCAAGAAATGCACACCAGATTCACTTCAGTCATCCATGAACTCCACTGCCTTGGATATGGCATTAAACCTAGCAAACTAGTCAGAAAGATTCTGAGTGTTCTACCCTTCTCCACGAAAAGCAAAGTGAATGCCATAACCGAAGCCAAAGACCTTCAAACTCTAACTATGGATGAGTTAATAGGAAACTTAAAAACCTATGAGCTCAAGAAACAACAGGATCATGAACGACAACAACCCAAGAAGGAGAAGAGCTTGGCTCTCAAAGCAGTTAAAAGCAACTCAAGTGGTGATGAATCAGACATGGCATACATCACTAGACATTTTCAAAAGATGATAAGAAGCAATGGTGGTTTTTCATCCAAGGGAAACTCAAGCAAGCAATTCAAAGGAAATGATTGTTGTCACAAGTGTGGAAAGCCAGGACACTACATTAAGGATTGTCCTCTTCACAAACAAGAGTACAAAGACTATGCTAAAAACAACTATAAGAAGGGACGAAAGAGGTACCCGATCCCTGACAAAATCAATAGGAAGTAAATGGTTGACATTGTGGTAAAGCAAGCTTTAGCTGCATGGGGGGACTCCACCAATGAATTCGACCATGAGGAAGCTCCAGAGGATGCATCCATGCTAGTCATTGAAGATCGATCATCCAGTTTTGATTCCTTGTTTACCCTGATGGCAAAATATGAGGATGAAGAAGAGCCAGAGGTAAGCTTTTGTGATGTTCAAAAGAATCTCAAAGATTACTCTAAGATTGAGCTATGCTCCTTAGCTAATATTTTTGATTGATGAGTACTATAACCTCACAAAATAAAAGTATTTTCAAAACAACAGTCTGAGTGTCTTTGAGCTGAAAAAACCACCTGGTCTTGCAAAGTCTCTGATTTAGAAGAAAAAATTGCAATTGTCATGTCTGAAAATGATTCATTGGTTGAAAAAATGAAAGACATCTCTCAAAATGGATTTAAAGAAAAGGGAAATGGTAGTGAGATCCAATTTTAACTTGAAGCTGAATTGAACAAGTTCAAACTAGTCTCACAGTCTCTCTTGAATGGAATAAAGAACTTGAGAGGGACCTGGTCCGTATTAAGGCTAATTTAGAAAAATCCCTTAAATGGACTGTCTCCTCTGATGTCATGAACCAATTGACAAACATGAGGTCCAATACGGGTGAGGGCCTTGGCTTTCAGAAGAAAAATTCTCCTTATGACCCTCATAGCAAGTATGTGTCAAACCCAGACAATTGGTTGTGTACTCACTGTGGTAAAAATGGTCACTACAAGGACACCTGCCCTGCAAGATCAACTGTTGTTAGAAGGGGCAGAATCTTTGTCAAAAGAAAGAAAAACACCAGGCAACCTGGTCCCCCATCCAGGAGAATCAGGTTGCCAGGCTGGGCTAGAAAGAGCCTTATTCATCCTCTATCTCATTATTGGGGACTCAACCTAAAATGGGTTACCAAGGCTAACAAATGACTCTTGTGTAGGGGAGAGTGAGATGTAGCAGCCAGAGCTGCTTCATGGATAGTGGCTGCTCCAAGCATATGACAGGAAGAATGGAACAATTCTTCTCACTCAAGGCACTCCAACGTGGAAATGTCTCCTTTGGAGATGGTAAGAAAGGATATATCCTTGGTGTTGGAAGTGTTTGCAAGTCTCTAGCACATGTCATTGAAAATGTGTATTACGTTAACGGGTTGAAATACAGTTTACTCAGTGTGTCTCAAATTTATGACAAAGGAAATGAAGTCAAGTTCCTATCTGCCTGTTACACGGTCACAAATCTCTCATCTGGAGAAATCATGTTGGTGGCAAAAAAACATAAAAACATGTACATTGTTGAACTTGATTCTATCTCTGGAGGAGACCTCACCTGTCTGAAAGCTCAAGATGATGATGTTGATTTGTGGCACAGAATATTGCGACATGTTAGCTGCTCTCTTCTTAACAAGTTGATCACAAGGGACTTGGTATGTGGTCTTCCCAAGATTAAATTTCCAGAAGGAAAAATGTGTGATGCATGTGCCAAAGGCAATCATGTCAGGTCCTCTTTCAAAACCAAGAAGGAAGTAAGCACGTCAAATCCACTTGAACTTCTTCATATGGACTTGTGTGGTCCAGTAAAAGTTCCAAGTCGAGGTGGAAAGAGGTACATCTTTGTGATCATGGATGACTTCTCAAGATTCACCTGGACCATGTTTCTAAAGAGCAAGGATGAGACATTCCCAGTATTTGCTGTGTTTGCCAAGAAAATTCAAGTCAAGGTGAACCTTAAAATAGCCAGTCTTCGAACAGATCATGGCACTGAGTTTGAAAATAAAAGCTTTGTTGACCTCTGTTCTGAACATGGAATTGGACATAATTTCTCTACTCCAAGAACACCTCAGCAAAATGGTGTAGTTAAAAGAAAGAACAGAACCCTGGTTGATATTGCTCGAACTATGTTGATTGATGGAGATGTTCCCAAAAGTTTCTGGGCAGAGGCTGTCAACATATTATGCTATGTCACCAACAGATGCATGATCAGGTCCCTGTTGGAGAAAACCCCATATGAACTCCTCTATCAGAAAAAACCCAAGCTAAGTTATCTTCGTGCCTTTGGATGCAAGTGTTTTGTTCTGAACAATGGAAAGGAACCTCTTGGAAAGTTTGACCCCAGAAGTGATGAGGGAATTTTCGTGGGCTACTCTTCAACCAACAAAGACTATAGGATTTTCAACATAAGGACACAATGCGAGGAGGAAAGTGTCCACGTTATCTTTAATGAGTCTTGGGACCTAGATGAAAAGGGAGCACCAAATGATGATGAGCTTGATGAACTCTTTCAAATTCAAAGAGACTCTTTCAATGTGTTTGAAGGACCTGATGAATCCATAGCTGAGGCAAAAGAAAGACCTGACGTTGACTCCCAAAAGGTGAATGCTTCTAAGATTTCAGCAGATTTGAGAAGTCTTGACAAAGCATTTGACCCAGTCCCTTCCTCCCCTGCTCAACAAATCACAGAGGGACCAAGTACGAGTTCTGAACCATCCTCTACTCAAGCCCCTCACTGGAAGCACAGAGACTCTCACTCTTTTGACAATCTCATCTCTCCCTTGGATTCTGGTATACACACCAGGTCCAAGTCTAGATCTATGGTTGCCTTTTCAGCTTTCATATCTCAAATCGAGCCCAAAAATATCAACGAGGTACTGAAGGATGCTGACTGGGTAAATGCCATGCAAGAAGAGCTATACCAATTCCAGAGAAATCAAGTGTGGAACCTGGTCTCTCAACCTGCAGATAGAACTGTTATAGGGACCATGTGGGTTTTCAGGAATAAGCTTGATGAACAAGGAAACACTACAAGAAATAAGGCAAGGCTGGTAGTTCAAGGGTATAATAAAGAGGAAGGCATTGACTATGAGAAAACATTCGCTCCTGTTGCACGGATGAAAGCTATAAGAATTCTCATTGCCTTTGCCTCTTACATGAGGTTCAAGCTATTTCAAATAGATGTCAAGAGTGCCTTTCTAAATGGTTATCTGAAGGAAGAAGTCTATGTTAAGCAGCCTCCTGACTTTGAAGATCTTGATCACCCATCTCATGTGTTCAAGCTAGATAAAGCTCTCTATAGTCTGAAACATGCTCCTAGGGTCTGGTATGAGAGATTGTCAAAATTCCTTCTTCAAAATGGGTTTTCTAGAGGGAAAATTGACAACACTCTCTTTCGGAAAACCAGGGGTAAGAACCTTCTCATTGTTCAAGTGTATGTTAATGATATCATTTTTGGTTCCACTCTTGACTCACTTTCTGATGACTTTGCCAAGCTTATGGGAAGTGAGTTTGAGATGAACATGATGGGTGAATTAAACTTCTTTTTGGGGCTTCAAATAAAACAAGTGTCAAATGGGATTATGATCAGCCAACAGAAGTACATCAAGGAATTTCTCAAGAAGTTCAACATAGAGAATGCCAAGCCTATTGACACTCCCATTGGAACCTCCTCAAAACTAGGCATTGATGAATCTGGTCCCCCTGTAAATGAAACCGTGTACAGAGAAATCATTGGGTCTCTTTTGTACCTAATAGCTAGCAGACCAGATATAGTGTTCAGTGTGAGAATGTGTGCTCATCTCAAGGCTACAAAAAGGATTCTGAGATATCTCAAAGGAACTCCTGATCTTGTGCTTTTCTATCCCTCAGGAGATAACTTTGAGCTGGTTGGTTATGCAGATGTTGATTACGCAGGGCACTTGGTTGACAGAAAAAGCACCTCAGGAATGGCTCACTTTCTTGGAGCCTTCTTGATCTCATGGGGGATCAGAAAGCAGAACTTTGTTGCCCTCTCTACAGCTGAAGCAGAGTATATAGTTGCAGCAGCATGTTGTGCCCAACTGTTATGGATCAAACAACAACTTGAAGACTTTAAAATATTCATTGAGTGTGTCCCTCTCATGTGTGACAACACCAGTGTTGTGAATATGGCCAAGAATCCTGTCCATCACAAAAGGACAAAGCACATTGACATCCGGCATCACTTCCTCAGAGATAATATTGAAAAGAAACTGATCAGCATGAACTTTTGCAAGACGGGGGAGCAGATTGTTGATATTTTTACAAAAGCCCTGGGAAGAGATCAGTTTGAGAAAAATCGTATGAAGCTCGGTTTAATGCAGGGGACCTGATCCCTCAGTCAGCAACAAACCCATCATGTGGCTATAATTAAAAGACAGGTATCCTAGAGTATGATGTGTCTAACTTGTCTAACTCAATACTATACCACTGTAGGTATGTACGCATGGTGGAAGAAGCAAAAGCAAAAGGAGAGAAGATGCTGGATAAACATCAAGACATGCTTCAGAAATTCAAAAAAAAAGGGACCCGGACCTTCTTACAAATTAGTATTACAAATTGTACACCTTAAAATAAGGGCATTCATTGTGTAACAGCACCACTGACACCTTTCCGATCAACGATGTCGCATCAGGTTGAACCTGAACTGTCATCTCCACTCTCTGATGTGACACGTTGCTTCACCCCTTTTTAAACCTATCCCAGCCGTTCCTCTTTTTTAAAAATAAAATCTATCTTAAAACCCCTCTCTTCTCTCTAATCAGATCACTTGTTCTCTAAATCTCTCCTCCTCTCTAAGCTTAACAACGACAATTCCCTCTCCCTTTCCCTATCTCCTTAAAGTCTTCTCTACCATGTCTCAACCAAGCTCTCCAACTAAAGTCTCCTCTGAGGGTGTTTCTCTCTTTCCCTCCTCTGAAAACACTCCAATGATGGCTGAACTAAGAAACCCCTTCTCTGTCCCCTCTCCTACTCCTGTACCAGATCCCTCCACTGAACAGAGCAAATCTCCTTCCATGAGTTCTCTTCCCATTTCAAAAGCAAGTGATGGAGATACGTCTGCCGCACAAACTGATCCCTCCAGTATAGGGATTTCTGAGGATAGTAGAGTTCCAGTCACTGAGTCTGCACAGGTAAAGGGACCAGATATAGTCTCTATGGTTGAGTCCGCCATGAGAGAAGAGCCTATTGTGGGTGGGTCTGAATGCTCTGGGGAAAGGTTATTTGATGGAAATCTGCTTGAAACCAAAGGAAACTCTTCAAATATCCTGGCAATGGGAATACAAGGAACTGATGAATTAGTGGCAAGCTATCTCACGTCCTTGGCCAAGAGAGATGCTGAGATACAGAATTCAGAAGTAGGATCCGAGGCTGCATCTCCATCTCAAGAGGCACTCAACCCAGTCACTCTTCCTACCCTCAAGTGGATGGAACTCCTGCATCTCAGGCTCTTTTGGTTTTGGTGAGTAATGTTGAAGAAGGAGATGACATAGATGAGGATGCCGAGCCTCTAAGGTGGAAAGTTCAAAAAAGGATGGTTACTACATCTGCTGTTGAATCATCTTCTGGGGGACCACGTAAGGTACATAGTACTCGAAGTATGACTGAACAACGTATGGCAACTGCCATGAATCAAAATGAGAAAATCACTAAGAAAGGGAAGAAGTTAAGGAAGACAATTGTCTCAGATGATCCTGAACCAGAAAAGTTGGTGGATTTGGAAGAGGAAGAAAGCTCTCTCCAAAGGGAAAGCCTCTAAGAAAAAGACTGTAGCATCCGCTCCAAAAGAAAAAGAAAAGGACCCTGCTAAGAGCCCTAAGAAAAAAGTTTCCAGTAAGAAGAAAGATTCAGCCCCTAGCCAAAAGAAGGTGTGCTCTCTGGCTCGAAGAGAAAAAAAGATGATCTGGAAGAGCAAATGGAGGAACCTGGTCCCTCCTCTAAGACTAAAAGGAAGAAGCTCAATCAAGCAGAAAGAATCTCTCTCTTGAAGCAACAAAGGGTGCTTAATGGTTGAGTTTTTGACCCAGAAATCAGTGATCACAGAGGGATGGAAGAGATGATTGACATGATCAAAGTGCAAAAATGGGATCACTTATTTGAACCCCCCATTCCTGTACTATTCGAGAAAGAAGTCACTAAGTTCTATGTGAACATAGTTTTCAACAAGGCTGAAGGATCACTGACCACCACAGTTGATGGAGTGGAGATCTTTTTGGACGAATCTGTACTTGGTAGAATTCTGGAGGTACCAACTAAGGGATTAAAATCCCTGAAGGATCAGTCAGCATCCATCGATTTCTTGAATGTGATCAGCAAGTTGAAGAATCTGAACAGGAAGAGACTTGGGAAGAAGCAGATGAAGGGAGAGTATCAACTTGTGTTTGAACTTATTAACAAATTTTTTCTTCCCCGCACTGAAAAGAGGACTATTTATGGTATCTCTGACTTATTTCTCATGGAAACATTGGTGACCCTGCAACCCATAAGTCTCCCAGCAATCATGCTTACTCACATAAGGAAAATCATCACCATGAAGGACGGGAAACATAGGTTGGGATATAGATATTTATTGAACAAAGTCTTTATGCACTTTGGTATTCGTCCCATCAAGGGTGTTCAAGGGACCAGGAAGCATATGTTCACCAAAGGAACACTTGAGGAGTGTGAATGTATATAAAAAGAAAGAGGAGTTGGTTCTAAGTCATTTATGTCTGATATGATCGCCTCTCAGAAGCGATCATCTGTTGAGTTGGAACGATTAACTGCAATCATTGCTCAGCGAGATACTGAGATTGTAACTCTCAAGGCCCAAATGCAAACCACCTCTGAGGGACCAGGTGACAGTTCAGATATGGTTACGAAGCTGCAAGAAGAAAATGCTCATCTGAACTCTGAAGTCACCACTCTGAGGGACCAGGTCGGGGTTCTCACTCGGAAGATGCTGGATGCTCATAAAGAGGCCAACACTCGCATGACTCTCTTGCTTCAGAAGTTGGCCTGATTAACCTTAACCCTTCTCCTTCATGTCTCCTCCCCAGTCCTATCCTCTTAATTCCCTGCTGTTCTTTGTCTACTTCGATGGTGTCTTGCTAATGATGTTTTTATTTTTGTGTGAACCTTTTGTAATGCTGCCCTAATGAATGAAATGAAGTGTTTGTTATGTTGTTTATCTTTCATCTGATTTCCTTTGACTATCTCTTTTTATTCATGTTTGTGTTGCCCCAGAGGCATGAGTTAACGTTGTTGACCATCACTGCTTTTGGTTTACTGTTCACTCTTTTTTATGATGCCAAAAGGGGGAAAATATTGCTGACAGGGGGAACTTAGTTTGTCATCATCAAAAAGAGGGAAACTGATGTAATATGGTCTTTTAAATTTTGATGATCGACAAATATTCAGAGGGACCTGGTACCCCTAGCGGCCTGAAAGTACAGTCAATATGGTACAGCTGTAACGTGTACTTTCTGCAGCTTTAGGACTGTGTTTCTGCAGTCCTTGAAGTCCATTGGATCAATAGTAATGTGGTAAGGTTTTAGCTCTCTCATTTATAAGCAATGAGATACTTTAGCCAAAACCTAGTTTTTGCAAATCAAAGTTTCATACTCTCAAAAAGGCTGCTTAAGTTCTTCAAAGAAACAAAAGCTCTCTGAACAAGGGACCTGATCGTGATCAAGATGAAGTCTACAGTTCCTTGCCTTTAGTTGAGTCTTTTGTATTTGTGTTCTCTTATTGTAAACCATCAGCTAGAGTTAGTTGATTACATGAAGTTGTATTAGCTAGAGTTAGTTAATGCTATGGTGATGCAGTAGAGCTACTGCATCTTACATTGTAATAGAGTTATTGCAGTGTGGTGGATTAAGAGTTTAATCCGTAGGGTTACTGGAGTCTGTAATCCGAAGTTGCTCAATTGTTTAGTGAAGAGTTGTTGGTGAAATCCTACTGGGGTAGGTCGTGGTTTTACTCCCTTGAGTAAGGAGGTTTCCACATAAAAGTTTTGTGTTTTTTACCTTCTGTCATTTCACTTTCATACTCTTCTCTGCTACTCTAGTTCAGGGACCTGGTCCCTTGACTCTCGGTGAACCTATACAAGCCATCAGTATTATTGCTTATAACTTTTTGCAGGTTCTTGGTATATGATGCCTCCTAAGAGAAGAAAGTGTTGTCGAACTTTACCTAGCAACCTTCCTAATAATGTCATTCTAATGTGTTTGCCTTGTAAAGATATTTTGAGGACAAGCATATTATCGAAGAAATGAAGGTATATTTTGGTGTGGACTTACAAGAATTGACGCTTGATAAATCTCATTGGAGAACAAAAGAGGATAGACCCTACAATTAAATTTACAAAAATTATCTACTAGTTTGTGAGCTTTCATAAAGGATCCATTACTAAGTTTATCCTTGACACTGCCAAATGGAGAAGTTGTCTTGAAATTGACTTCTTCATATATTTCCTCTCTAGGAATGGTGTTCAATATGTTTTTCACCTTCCAAAGGATAGCGAATTGCCTTCTTCAATTTTCACATGTTCACAACTAAGGCATCTAACTCTTCATTATTGCTCAATCCGTTCTCCATTGGCCTTTCATGGATTTGATAAGTTAATTACCAAATAGTTAATTAGCTTAATTAGTTTCAGGCTAATTAACTTATCAAATTCATGAAAGACCGATGAAGAACATATTGAGCAATAATTAAGAGCTATGGGGCGGGGTGGGTTTAACTTTATGCGGAGCAAAGCGGGGCAGACCGGGTTGAAATAATATTATTGATAATCTAATGCGGGGCGGGGCGCGGGTTTCCTCCCAATTGGGTTGTACTCTATGTTTCACCCCTTGTACCCACCTCAGAAAGCAAGAAAAACAGAGCACGATTTGTCTTAAGCTCAAGAGACTGAAATGGGCATTCACAACTGAACTAAGAAAATTCAAATATTTCAAAAAATAATAAATCAGAAAAAATACCCAGATGCCAAATTAGTTAGATAATGCAAATGTTCCATCTCTACTATTACTAAAAAAGAAGGAATTTTACAACTTTATTACACAAATAAATTGATCCAAAGAGCTGAAGCGAACCCTTTATTCCTCTACATTACTGGAAAAATATGTTAAAACTTAAAGTGAAGCAGCTGAAGCAAATGAAGAAGAAGCACAAAAATCCAAGTAAAAATAGAAATAGAGGAAGTGGGTGAGAGCAGAAAAAATAGGAAAAGAAAAAGCTGAGATCTTGTGCAGGGCGGGGCAGGGCGGGTCTTTGTGGGATGGATGCAGGACAGGTTAAAAATGGAAAAAATGCTAGGCGGATCGGATTGAATATTTTGTGGGTTAAGCTTCAACCCGCCCAGTCCTGCCCTATTGCCATCCCTAATCTCAGTTGTCAACACGTGAAAAGTGAGAAGGCAATTTGCTATCCTCTGGAAGGTGAAAAACATGTTGAATATCATTCCTAGAGATGAAATATATGAAGTTAATCTCAAGACAGCTTCTTCTTTTGACAGTGTCGAATGTAAACTTAGTAATGGATCCTATATGAAAGGTCACAAACTGGTAGATAATCTTTGTCAATTTAATTGTAGGGTCTATGAAATTTTCTTTTGTTCTCCAATGAGGTTTATCAAGCATCAATTCTCATAAGTCTACACCAATGATACCTTCATTTTTTGATAAGATGTTTGTCCTCAAAGCATCTTTACAAAGCAAACACATCAGGCCTTATCTTAAAATAGTCTTTAAACTTAGTTTAAAACACTAGAGGAGATAATCTACTTCTTTTTTTTTTTACTAATTTTAAAGAAAATGAAATAAGGGTTAATTTTATAAAGTGAGTGAAAATCGGTAAAGTAATACTTTAAAATAGAAGTAAATATGCGGGATTTTCTTAAAGATAGTGTTCCAAGATAGTATAAGCATATGTTGCAAGAAAGTATGTGTACAGTGTATGTATAAAATATTACTGTTCTAATTACGATATAGAGGAGATGTATATATGCACAAGTAAGAATTACTGAAAGTAAAGTAGTATATTTGTATGAAAATAATATAATATATACGTAAATATGTACCTTATAGCCTTGCTTTTAAAAGAAATGAGTTGGGCGATTATAACTTGAACCCTAATAAAAGTATTTTGTAACGAGCTTAGAAAAATTGGGTCTGCTTAGTGTTAATATCTAAAAATGATTTCTGAAAATACAATACTCCACTAGAAAAAATCTTTGGAGCCAGAACTATTATTATACATGCACTTCTTTTGTTTTATCTAAAAAAATTCACTTCTTATGTATTGTAAACTCATATTCTGGGACCTTCCCTTTTTAGTTTTTACTAACTTAATCTTAAACAATATGACCAAGTTAAAATGGTTTGCTAATTTTAAACTCCATCAGCACCTGTTCTCATGACAAAAAAAAAAAAAACGTGTGTAAATGAAATGCTAAAAGATTCCTAATCTTGCCTAAGCCAAGCGATTATGCTATATCCAATACTGAGTGTGGAGGCTAATGACTAAGAGCCAGATTGGCCTAGCGATTGGGAGGCAAAAAATTACTTTTTTTTTAGAATTTTTTTTTTTGGTAAAACAAGGTGTTTGGCTAATTAGCAAAATTGCTTTTAAATAAAAGCAGAAGTACTTTTTCTGCTGTTGGTAAGAAGTAGAAAATTTTTGTTTTTAAAAAAAAGCAGAAACAGAAAATTATTTTTTTCAAGACAAAAATATCCCTATGTTTATATATATTTGCCAATATATCCTTTGTTAATTAGTTAGCATATTTCATAAGTTTTATTTAAAAGTTTTATTCTTCATTCTTATAGCATAAATTCTTTATTTTATTTTATGTTTTATATATTATTATTTTATATTTTATATATATTATTTTATATTTTTATTATGTAAGCAGTAAATATGCTAGTGAACCCAGAAAAAAGTAACAAAAAAATTTCTCATTTATTTATATTATTTTACATATAAACTTTTGTTATTGTGAAAGGTTTACTTTTGTAGGTAAGAATAATAACAAAACAAAAAATAACAAATATCAATATTATTTAATATTACAAATTAGATGTTATCAGATTATTTATACAACTAACAAAATATTGTATCTATATCTATATCTATCTATCTATACTATATTAAAAGTGTGAAGGACCTTATAATGTGATTTGAACTTTTCGCCATTTATTAAAAGTTTCAACTTTAAACGAAATTGTCTTTTCACCTTTTCCTCCCAATTATTATACTATTGTATTTATAATATTAAATATTAAATATATGAAATTTTTTATTTTTGTTACAATATATGAAAAGACTCATAAATATATAAGAAGTAAAATATAGCAAAAGTTTTATTTCTAGACAAACTCCTAAAATATATGGGAAGACTCCTAATTAATATATGGGGACTAAATTAAAACTTTTAAATACATGAGTATTAAATATGTTTAAACGTATTATTTTTTTAAAATAAAAATCCATAAATAAAAGGAAAAAAGTTGATAATAATGCAAAGTATTCAGTTGATAAACGTCTCCAAAAAAAAACTAAAATTACTATGGTATGGGTTCAGTTTATTACTCATGTATTTCTAATATTGATAAATAAATTATAAAAGAAAATAAAAAATTACTATAATTAAGTGATTCTTTCTTAGAGGAAAAGTTTTGTACTTTTATAAATTGCGAGTTCTTTCTTTTTACAACAAACACAATAACATCTATGATGTAGTTCACTTTATTTTTCTATCCTTTTTTATTTTATAAAGAACATGTTTTCGAATATTTTTATTGATAGATTTCAGCATATGCGTACACAGTCTAGCTTTTAACTTGAAAAGCAATTTGTATTTTAAATCTGTTCTGTTTATTGGACGTCTCTTAAGTCGATAACTAACTTCCTGTTCTTGATTTTATTTTTCCGTACTCTACTAATTGGCATAGAGCACGCGAACTTTCAACATTAAAGGGTTACAGTGGTTATGGTGTTGAACAAGGAGAAAAAGTAAGTGTTGGCTCTCCACATATGTAAATAGCCAAATAAATTTAAGGTTTATCTATTTTTTTAATTTAATTGTGATTTAGTTTTGATTATGTTATTTAAATATATTTTGATATATTATTCGTTAGTATTATACTTGAATCCTTAATTAAACTTATTTGGTCAATTTCAAAATATAAGGTTATTGTTAAATGTTGAATCTTGATATGTAGAGTTTTAATTTGAATGATGAACTTATAAATTTAGGGTTAGGGTTATAGTCGACGTTTCAATTTGGGGCTTACTAGTTAAGTTTGAAGACGAACGTAGAACGTGATTGATAGTAAATCGTGTTTAATCTATCTCTCTATATTATTATAAAAGCATAAGTAATAATATTGAACGATAAAATAGGTGGTGGTGGTGGTGGTGAGTGATGACATTGGTTGACAATATATAGTAGTAACTAATGGTGATGATTGTTAGTAGTGATTGGTGGTTGTTAAGATAATTCTTCTTGCATTCATTATTATCATTTTTTTTTGTCTTTCTTTATTTTTTTCTAATTGTTTAAAGGTTATATATGAATTATACATAATCAACAATTGACAATGGATTATTCTCTTTTGATAATTTTTTGTGTTTTCTCTTTCAGTTGAAATTTTTGATCATTAAATTGGACGAAACAAGCATATCACCGCTGAATGCTAGCTACGAGCAATTTAGCGACGAATCAACGATTAAGTCTGTAAGTTCAACTTTTTTTTCCTATAGCGTTTGTTAACAATTAAGGTACACATTCTGATCACGCGCAAAGCGCGTATACTAAACTAGTAATTTTAAAAGTGAAAGTGTATGTGTTAAAAAATTACTTATTCCTATACTATTAACACATACAAGCAATTAATATAATTGTCTTAGTTTTTTTTATATTTACATTTAATAAAATTATAATTTTGTGGTGAATTTTTTCATATGTAGTGATTTAATTTATGAAATAATTTTTGAATTCAATTTGCTTGATATTTTTTAGTTTAATATTATATTAATATTTAATATTTTTTTTATGTTTCTATGCACAATATTGATTGAAAATTTGTAATATGAACTTTTTAATGAAATAAAAATAAAAACTTAATTAAAATTTTTATAATAGATATTTAAAATAATTTCTCTCGATAAAATAATCTTAATAGTAAAAGTTCATTGATACATGCCCTTTTTTGTAATTTATCTCTCAAAAGCACTTTTAGAAAAAAATTAGTCAAAAACAATTTGTTTATCAAAAATACTTTTTAAATGAATTAACCAAACACAAACTGTTTTTTTTAAAAACACTTTTCTGAAAAGCTATTTTATAAAAGTACTTCTTAAAATAACCAATTTTTCAACCGCTAGGCCAAACAGGCTCTAAATTCACTATCATATCCTAGTTGGTTTATAATTAAAAAAAATCCAAAACACAAACAAGGTAAAACATAAATACAAATATCAAATTTAAGAAGTGTTGGTCAAAATATATAAATAGTTAAATACACATCAACGCATAACGATAAATATGAGGAGAGGAAAGAAGGGACACTGGACGCTTTGATGCAAGTGAGGTTGCTAGACACGAGCATATGATGACGCTATCAGTCTCTTCTCTGATTTGAACAGAGACGAAATTGTATCACGATTTCAAACATGTTCCCAAGTGTACATGTGAAATAAAGAAAGGAAAAGGATTAGATACATGGCAAATCTCAATAGATAAGACAAGAGTGAACAATGCTAAACATAACATGCTAGGTTTCTAGGATCTTAATGAACATTCAAGTAAAAACTAGCCACTAATCGAGGATATGATCATTCCAGATTTACTTTAGTACTCAAATAGACCAATTTGGACTTGGCAATAAGCTCTTTAAAGTGAGACCAATAAATATAATATCTAGGAAGTGTTAATGTATAAACTTGAAAAGAGGGGCTCAAAACTGAAGAAAACGTTACAACAAGATTAATTAATGTTTATATAATGTATCGGACAAAGTCATAATCATCTTCATTATTTTCGGGTTTTTTGGACAAAGGAAAATGATTTTCGACTTTTAAAAATCATTTCAAAACAATTTAAGAAAGAGCAAGAGTCGTCACTCAATTTTATAAAGGAAATTAAGAAAACCTTTAGAAATATCCTAAGTCTAAAAACAGTAAAAAGACTTTCGAAATAAGAGATTAAGGGTAAGAGGTTCATATTTATACTCCAAGAAGGTTTTTAAGGCATTTAGAGTATCCACTAACTCGTAGTTATCCGGTCTTGTTTTAAACTAACTCATTTTTTTATTAACTTAGAAAAGAAAAGGGGATTGTTTAATCGAATATTAAAAGGTGATTACTTCTAACTTAAAGAAAAAAGTGTTGAAAGATTTAGACAAAAGTCTATGTAAACAATGAAAAGATCAACATTTTTGAATTATCTTGAAAATTGATGAGTTAAAAGGAAGTTTTTCGAAATGGAAAGAACAATTTAAGTTACAAAGAGAGAACATTTAATTTACAGACCAAGTAGATAAAGAATTAAGGCAAGATTTAAACAAAGTTCTATTCAAACAGTGAAAAGTTCTTTTCTTGTTATCTTTCAAATAAGCCCATTTAGGTACATAAGAAACAACTATTTCAGACATTCAATTTTAATAGAGAAGATGGAAACCAAATTCTCTTGCTACTTAACTTAAGTAGAAAAACATATTTTTTTTCAAAATCAAGATTTAAATTATTAAAATAGGCAGACACATAAGTTGTTAGAAAATGATTAACCAAAACCGACAACTCTTTAAGGGACCTCTACTAGATTTTTAATTTTAAAAAATAAAATTAAACTAATACCGTTAGAATAGAGGGAGAGAAGGAATTTCGATTAAGCGTTTAGCTTAATCAACCTGTCCTAATCTAAATAAGATTTCCGCTGCCAAGGTCTTTGGACCTTTAAATTCCTGTTCTTGACCAAAATAAATTGCTGTTTTACAGCCCTTAGGCTATTGTCGCTGCTCCGAGCTGTTCGGGCTATGAATCAGTCCATTTGAAGCTTGAAACAGGGCTGACCCGGACATATTGGGGTTGACCCATCAAGAGATGCAAAGGAGGGCGACTGGGAGAGTCCACGAATGGACTCAGCATAGTTCATGCGAAAGAAAAGAGAAGAAAATGATTAGCAAACATCTTTAAAAATAATTGAGACTTAATGTTCAGATAACATCAAATGTAAAGTAAATAAAGGAAAAGGCTTGGATATGCTAGCAAATTAGGCAACCAGTTGCCTTTCTCTTTTAATTCAAACATAACAAGTTAAAATTAATAAGAAAATCAGCTAGATATACATTTTGATTTCCACTCGTAATAACTATTTAGCAATCACCATGACAGCCTTACTAATCAGAAGCGTACCCTTTACTAAAACTAAATCATTTTGAATTGAACTTAACTAGAAAAGATGAAACTTTAGTCCTTTTAACACATCAAAGGGAAAGGGCTGAATGTAGCAACTTCAATGTAATGGATCGTCACATAACACAAATGGGAACATGGAATTAAGGGGTGAGTGTACTCATGCACAAAAAAATCATTTGGACATGGATAAAGTGTTTTCTAGAAAATTAAACCATGTTGATATTGACTTAGTAATGCAAAGTAAAGGAATCTACACAAGGAAAAAAAGAGGAAAATCATCTTCCCAGGGCATACTCAGATGATGATATTACTATAAGTTTAAAATAAACCCAAGGGAGAACTTACCAAAAGCAGATCTTTTTTTTCAAGTGGACAAACACTGAGAAAAATTTTGAGGAAAGGATAAGAGTTTTGGGCTAAAATTATCCCTCATCTATTAGAGTAGGTTCATTTTGGTCCCTCAAATATAATCCTGAGCATATTTAGTCCCTTAACTTTACTAAAGTGAAGCACTTTTGGTCTTCCTAACATAATAATGTTAAAAATTAGCGGAAAGGATAATTTTCTAACGGTGTAAATTTGATAGTGTTATCTCTTTCTTAATTGATATACATTTTCTTTCATTCTTGTCTTCTTAATTTTTTAGGATTAATATAGTAGTAGCTATTTATATTTGAAGACAATAATTTAGAACGCAATAATCTGCCCACTCGAAAAAAATAACCATTTTCTTAAATGCATTAACAAAATGGTCTTAAAGTCATTGGCGTAGCTAGTAATTTGGTGAAGAGTGTGCGAATTTCTTCTTAATTGTGTTTAAGAGCGTGCAAAATTAAATATATTCTCATAATAGCTAACACTTAACCTCTATGTGTTTGTATTTTACAAGTCACGTGGGTGCCACATGGGTTTAACACCATTATTTTTAAACGAATTTTGTTAGGGAGATCAAAAGTGTTCCACTTTAGTAAAGTTAAGGGACTAAATATGCTCATAGTTATATTTGAAGGACCAAAATGAACCTACTCTAATAGTTAAGGGACAATTTTAGCCCCAAACTCGAAAGGATAAGGAACTTGATCAAATAGAGGCAATAACATAATTTTAACAACTAGTTTAAACATGACATCGAAAATAAAGCAGCCAAGCAGTATGGACAATCGAATCTAAACCAAAGTCAAGTTCTCAAGAAAAATCGGATAGGAGCATAGAAAAGGACCTATGTAAGATTATACTAGAGGATTTCATTTTTTTTAACACTGTTATCGAATCAACTAACAGCAGAACAATATCGGAAATCATATTTCAAGACTTAAACTTGACGAATCTGTTCATTTTTTAGTAAGGAAAAGAAATTTCAATTTCAGTCATAATTCAATCAAGACGAAACAGAACCAAACACTCAACCAAAGTTATTAAAACGATGAAGAACAAAGCAGGAATCAAGTTATGAGAAATTCCACACTCATTGATATAGAGGGGAGAATGAGAATAGTTCATTATATTGTTCTACCTCATCTCCCAATCCTCTCCCTTTGAGGAAAACTAGAGAATGACTTTTGAAGAAGGAAGCTTTATCCCCTCATCTGAATTTTTTTTCTTGATAGCTTGAATCAAGAGAATATACATCAGGGAGTTCTTAGCTTGAAAGAACAGGTTTAAATCTCAATGTTTGTCATTCCAGTTCAATCACTCGAATATAACACCAATTTCTACTCTCATTCAAGATTATAACTAGGACTCGAACATAAAGAAAACAACACTAGACATTCAAAACGTTACTAGAGAAAACAACAAAAATCATGATACGAATAGAGGACTTGAAGCATAGCCAGACACAAGCAGTACTTTAAACTTTTATTCAGAATTTCTCATCGTCACAGTCAAATTATTGCAAACAAGACTAGCCCAGAAGTTTTCTAACTCACGAGAACAGTAAATTTCTACATTGTATCCTTCAAATACAAAAAGGAAAGAAGAAGAATACAAAGGTGAGCTGTTTACCTTCTTTGGTGCAGTAAACAGGGACTCGAGCTTCGCCAGAAAACTTCACCACACCATCGGAATTCGAACGGATATTATCAAAATCAATTTTTTTTGAGTATTTTCTCTGCAATTTCTAGTTTTTCATTGAGCTAGAGAGTGGTTCTCCAAAATAAACTCAAGAAATTTCAAAAGCCAGCCCCTAATAACATAAACCTTCGTGGTTTATGTAAGGGATTCTAGGGTAGAAATGGGGGGAAAACAGATGTAACACCCCAAAAATTCTAAGCTAAGACCCAAACTATTTCCATGAGTGTCATGATCAATTCCCTAGTGGGAAAAGTGTTTTCAATGTGAATCATGTTCATAAGAAACTTCTATAAGCAAGTTAAGTTGAAAGAACCCCAACCAAAGAAGTTTTTATGTAAGACTAAACTAGTATCATCTTCAAATGATCACACCTCCTAAAATATGAAGAGTTAGATGGCCTCTTACCAACCAAATTAAAGGTTTTTAAGTCTTCTTTTCAACACCACCGATCACGCATTAATCCGAGTCCGGAGTAAAAAGTTATGGGTATTTCACTGCAGCACTGCCACTGACTACGGACGGGAATGACTAATCGTGGTTCTGAACCACGGTCCGTACTATGACTCGTGAAAATAGACCTGCAACTTAAAATTTTCACCTTCAAAATGATGAGTTCGTTCAACACCCGTAGACCAAAACCATGGTTCGTAGTTTGACCCGTGGTTTGCCAATTTTCAGCCTTTCTTCAAGATTTCCACGGGTGACTTCACGGGTCATCATTTCAAATGATGGTCCATCCTGTAAACTCGTGGAATCACCTTCAAAAAACCCCAGAACTCAGGGATGGAACCACAGGTCAGTTGATGGTCCGTCGTTTAGAACTACGGTCCGTCAACTAATCTGTGGTTCGATATTCCGAGAAATTGCAGCAACTTATAATTTAGTTTCCCAGGGGTATTTCAGACCATTCCTTTTTATTTTAGCTCCGATTATAAATAGTTTTAGGCTTATTTTTATTAAGTCTAAACCTCAAAACAAGTCAGTTTCCTCTCAAGTCAGTTTCAAGAAGAAAAGAACGCTCTTCTCCAAAGTTCAGACCTAGGGTTCTTCTCCAAAGCTTCAAACCTCAGTTCCAGTTCAAGAATCTTCTACAACCAGGTATGTGGGTATTCAGTAAGGGTTCAGTTCACCCTTATGCCCAAACCCTCAGTCTTCTATTTCAGATTTCATGGTGTTAGGAACTAGGGTTCTTACCCAATCATGCTAAATTTTACAGAATTCAGTCCTTATGATTTCTACATGAATTATAGCCTATTTTAGAAGATTTGCTCCATGTTTTCAATGACTTGTATGATCTTTTACAAGAACCTTAAGAAACTAAGAATTTAGCCTGAAATGATAGTATTCTTATGAGAATTAGTTTTCTTCAGAATTTAACCTAGATTTCTAGCATTCAATTTTAAGCATGAAATTAGCCAGTTTTCAGTCTACATGTTGTCTCTAAACTTCTCCAAATCCAATGCTCTTTTCAGAATCTAGTTCAGCTAGTCAGCATTCAGTCTAAACAAGTTTAAGTTTCCTCGTGATGATTTTAACTATGGGTTTTTCTTTCAGACAAGCATTCATGATTTCCAATTACTCCAGTCCAGTTATTTTAGTAAGAAAGAACTATGCATGATTTAGCAGGCTTCAGTTTACCTTCAATATGTTTTACAAGAATACATTATAAATATGGACTTTCAACATATGCCATCAATGATTACGAACTCAGTAAGCTTCATGATTAGTATGACATTCAAATATGTCACATGATATAAATCATCCTCATGCATCATCAGTCAGGTACTCAGTCAGTCAGAATTACATGATTAGAATGCCTCAGTCTCAGTAATAGTTTCATCCTCAGATTATATCAGTACTTTGAGTTATCCAGTATTTCAGTTGCATCCATAGCTTTATATTCAGTTGGGAGTAGGCCTAACACCGAGCGGATGAAGGGATGAAGGTTCAGCTATCAGATTAGGCTGAGACCTTTAGTAGAAGTCCCTAAGTCCCAGAACTACAACACCACCGTAGGTATCAAAGGGGTCAACTGTCAGATTAGGTTGTACACCCTTGTCCCTTGTGGACATCAGTTTAGTGGATCCACGTCAGATTTGTTTGTACCCTTGGCAAGGTATGAACACCCTCTCAGTCAGGGTTACAGGTTGTCCCCATAGTTAGCTCAGCTTGGGGTATGTTGGTTAATAGTAGCTCCCACATTCCCTATTCATTATTGCATGACCTTATATTCAGTTATCCAGATCAGTTCAGTATTATATAATTTCATGTTGATATACTTGGTCATTGCATCAACTTATACCTTTCAACTTGCATTCAGTATACTATATCAGTACTTACAGACATACTTTATCTTGTTAGTACATGAAATCCCAAGTAACAGGTTTGCTTATCGTTAAACACCATGACCTCATAGTTACAGTCCAACAACATGATTTACTTTCCCTTAAGAAAAAAAGTTATGTTCTACAGTTTTGACTTCTGCATTTCAGATATGATACATAGTTCAGTTTTCAGCCATGCTTTCAGTATACATGTATCTTCTCATGATTTACAGTAAGTGCATGTCTCACATGCTCAGTACATTCTATATACTGACCGCATACCTTCTTTGTGTTGCATCATTTTATGATGTAGGTTTCAGTGCTAGCTTCCAGGATCATGGTCAGACAGATCACAACTTCTCGTCAACAGAGATTGAGTTCTCCCTTTTTCAAGAACTCCAGTCAGTTAGTAGCTATAGAAGTTATTTCAGTTGTTTATACATTGATTAAAGATAGTTGGGGGTCATGTCCCAGCTAACTGTAGTTCAATGTTAGTAGAGGCTTCATAGACAGTCAGACAGTCAGTCACTCACTTGTATCAGTTTTCAAATGCTATTGTATATCAGTTTATAATAGTTTATTTTGTTATAATATTTTCAAAAGAGCTCAGCACATTTCATCTTCCGCATTTACTTCCAGTATTTATCTCAGCAGTATGCCAGGCCATGGGTTAGCTTGGGGTCACTTGTGACTCTAAGCACTATGTCGCATCTAGGATGTAGGCTCGAGGCATGACAACAGAAGGTAATTTTGGGTAAGAACCCTGGAAATTTTCGAATTCAAACTTGCTCCAGCCAGATTGAGCCGCACATGTACCTTCTTGGTACGAATTAGAGGTGAATCAGCTGTGATTTTGGGGACAAGAACGTTGGAGGAGGCCAGTTGTTCTCTTTTAGAACCTTCGTGGTTCTCCAGCTAGCATGTATCGCGAGATGATGGAGGTTTTGATGGGCTTTAGATGAAATTGGGAGATTTGATCGTCATTTTACAAGTGTTGTTGCTGTGTTTTGATGGAGCTTTTAGGGTGTCATTTGGAAGCTGTGAAGGAGAGATGAAGAAGACGAAACAGAAGGGGGAGGGAGTACCATATTGTACTGGGCACGTAGGAGAATAGGGGTGCGTTCTTTCTGGGGAAAAGAAAACCGCGTGTGGTGCGTGGGAAGGGATTTTCTTGGGAGAATAATATATGAGGTGGTGTAAAAATATGTGTGTGTATATCTGTGAGTTGTGAATAAGATGAGGGATATAGAGGGAAGATGGGCTCGGGTTTGGGCTGAAATTGGGCTGGAAAGTTAATTTGGTGTGGGATAAATAGTGGCTGAAGAATGGAGAGGGAAAAATAGTTAAGGATTTGGCCACATTGCCTTTGAAAATGTGGCCAATTTGATTTAAGAGCTAACCAAATTGTTTAAAAATAGCCAAATCGATTTAATTAGGGACATTAGACCAAAATTGAAATAAGATGAATTAAATTCTTAATCAACTATCGAGCTTCTAGCTTTAACAATTAAGAATAATTATTTTATAACATATAATTATTTTATTTAAAATCAAGAAACTAATTGTTTAATTAATTTCTATTTTTAAATATTTTTTTGAGGAAAAATATAGCACGTTTTGGACTTTAAACAAGATTTTCATTAAGAATTATTTTCAAATCTTTCTTTAAGTAAAATTTATATATCTCTACATAATTAAATATAGAGTATACATATTTTATCTAAAATTACCAAATCAACCTCAAATTAATTTTTGAAACCTTTAAAATCTTGTAAAATAATTATTTCAAAATTATTTACAATAATAGAAGCTCAAAATTAATTACGAATGTGGAGGACAAAAATTGGGTGTCAACAATTCATAATATGCTAGTTTAAGTCTTAAGACATATATCATGCTTATCAGGAAAGAAATTAAGTATTGATTAATGTGCTCAAATTAGCAACACAAGTGCCACTAGAACAACATGAGTACTTTGAAGATAACAACGATTTACTAGGAGCTAATTCTTGAGTTGATTTATAAAATCACAGCAAGGTTATCTTATTAAGGGTATCAAAACAGATTTTAAGCACTAATTCAGAATGAGCTAATTTAGTTGTTTAAAGAGAAAAGAAGGACAAGCTAACCAAAGCGAGGAAGAAAATGAATTTTTGAAGCGATATTGCTAAGAAAATATTATTAACAGTGGAGAAAAAGAGGAATTTTGGACATTGAGAAAAACAGAGGGGAGAAAACTAATGACTTAACAGATTTTTTTTTTGGAAAAAGGTCAAATATACCCCAAACTATCGTAAAAGGTTCATATATGCCATTCGTTATACTTTTAGGGTCTATATACTCCGCCCTCTAAGTTTTAGCCATATATACCCTTGAATCTAACGGTGAACCACGTGACAACATGTGATTGGCTTACCCGATCCACTCAATAATTTATCCATAATATAAAAAAATCCACCCGCCCCCTTTGTTTTACCCGATTATACCCAATTTTTAAACCCACAAAATAAACCAGACTACGATTAAGTCCCCCAAAACAACCTTATTCTTTCTTCTTCTCTCTAGATCGTTCTTCTCCCTCAGTTCTCAGATGCATTCCATTTTATAATATGAATTTCTTTTCCTGGATCAAGTCTAGTTTGGCTGTTGATGAAATATTAATTAATCACATCTGTAATTAGCATCCTTCTGCAGGTAGAAGCTTGATGGTTGGACTGAATCTATTAAACCAAGGCTCAGTTTCTTTATGTAGTTCTATGGTTGTTGATATTTTTTACTGTATATGCCTCACTATTATTTGACTGAAGCTTCTTATTATTGCACCAATTGGTTCATGAGATATACAAACTCTTATATGATTGAAGCTGAAATGGAGTTCTTTTGAGGAAAGAACATTAAAAACACATAAATTGCAAAAGTTTGTAAGTGAGGGAGAAGAATGATCTAGGGTTTGGACAGAGGGTATGAAGTGAGGGAGAAGAAGAAAGAATAAGGTCGTTTTGGGGATTTAATCGTAGTCTTAGTTTATTTTGTGAGTTTAAGAATCGAGTATAATCGGGTAAAACAAAGGAGGCGGGTGGTTTTTTTTAACTATGGGTAAATTATTTAGTGAATCGGATAAGCCAATCACATGTTGCCACGTGGCTCACCGTTAGAGTCAAGGGTAGGCAGGGGTATATACACCCTAAAAGTATAATGGAGAGTATATATGAACCATTTACAATAGTTCGGACATATATTTAACATTTTTCTATTTTTTTTACTGAAAAGCTTGGGATAAATGAAAGGCTTATGAGGAAGCAGTGATAGAAAGGGATTTATAGCCAAAATCAGCCTCCAAAGCATATCAAAACTTGAATAATTGAAGAAAAAAAAGGAGGGGGGAAATCTGAAAAATTAAATCACAATCTCACCTTTTCAGAGATGACAACGAGGCATTGAGATGAGTTTGTGGTGGATATTGAGGCTTGCCATTTTTTTTCTAAGCTTTGGAGGAAGTGTGAAAAGAGATATTGGGCGATTTTGGGCGGCGTTAGGGCTAGGGTTTTTCTGTTTTGTAAGAGAAGAAAATGAAAGGGGTAAAAGAAGTTTCAGGGTCTATTTTGGTTAAAAGGGTAAAGGGAATGGGCACCGTCTGATTTAAACAGATCAATGGTTATTATTAAATTCTGTATAATGAAAAGTATATATATAAATATAATCTGAAAAATGCGGGACCGTTAGATTACTGGATCTAACGGTTAAGATCAAGTGTGTTTGTTTTGAGAGTATAACCGCATGGATTATACTTTGATGATGTGGCACCGTGTTGTTGGTGAAATATAACCACATGGATTGAAGTGTGCAAAGTTTTAGCTGAATTGGATGTCGAATTTGGGCCGGGTATTGGGTGATTTTGGGTCAATTTTCGGTCTGAATTTCGGCAAAAGACTTGAGGGATAATTTTAAATATATACAATAAAGTAATTAGCTTACAACAAATATAGCCATGTTTTTAATTACAAAAAAATAGTCGTAAAGTCAAAAACACTCGTGGCTAAATGGATCTCTTTTTTTGGTAACTAATAATTTTATTTTATTAATCACCAAAGAAAATTCATATATAACTTCTTGAACATTATATATGCGATGTATATGTAATGTATCGATATTGTATAAATAGTTATGTAGTGTATAAGGAATGTATCGATATTGTATAAATGGTATATGAACATGTTTATATGATGTATAAATAGTTATGCAATGTATCAATATTGTATAAATAGTTAGTAGTGTATATGTAATATATCAATATTGTATAAATAGTGCACATATATGTATCGATGTTGTATAAATGGTGTATAAATATTTATCGATATTATATAAACGTGTATCAATATTATATAAAAATTATGTATCGATTTGCGTTGGTTAACTTTGCACTTTTCAGATTGGCTCCTTCAAGATTAGCTCATTCGAGGTTGGCAGTCGGGTCGGAACAACCCGAAGTCACGCTCCAAAGTGCTGGGCTTAAGGTCCTCATTGAACAGGGAGAAAACGTATGTCTCAAATATCCTGTTAGGTATCAATGATGTATTCACTCCGAAGTTTACATGCTTCACGAGGTTCACGTTATAGGAAATAGCATTCTTCAAACTCACACCTAGTTGATTCGGGTCACCGACAGAAGGCTACCCAGTTTTCACCATAATGATATCCACATCATCATAAGCCAACACCTTCATCGCTGAATACACAGCATCAAGCATGTTGGTGTAATTCATCGTTCTAGCTTCAATGTAAACCCCATTATTGGGTTTAAACAGAGCATAATACAAGGTTTTATCATTGAATCCAAAGAATGGATACAGACAAATCATGAAGGGCGATTTAATTTCAAGGTGGAATTCAAGCATCGGGGCAAAAATTACCCGGTCGTATACCTGTCTAGAAGAGAAGAAGAATATAAAGAAAGGAAAGAAGAAAGAAGAAGGGAAAGCAGCAAAGGATTGGAAATTAATATGGATAAATGGCTAATTAATGTAATAAATAGGTGAATTTTTAAAAGTGGACTATTTTGTGTGTAAATTAGTTTGATGGACTGACATTCTGCCTAATTTTCTCAAGACTTGGGCCATCAATTGTGAATTGAAAAGGAAAAATTACATGATAAGGTCATCTTTAAGACTTAACTATATAAATAACAGTACTTTATCAATTTACAAATATAATTTTTTTACCTATATAGCAGTTTTTAAGAATCAAAATAGATAATTATAATCTCTAATTTAATACTATAATATATTATCATTTTACGTTAAATTAAGAAATTTATTTCAATTCTAAAACAAATACCACGTAAAAAATCTCAAATCTTTCCCTCTTTAGCATATTCAAAATAATCTGAAATAGATCAAATATTTTTTCATAACTTAGCGATGTATGCAATTTCCTCTCAAAATTTATGTACTGAGTGATTTTTCATACATTATTTTTCTCTATTTGAAGCTAGGTTTTACATGCAACATTTTTTTAATGATTTGCTATGAACCGAAATTTTGAATTTTAAATTAGGAGGAGTTATAATTTTATAGGTTAAGTGGGTTAAGGGCATTGAAGTAGGGTACGGGCAGTGGCGAAGCCAGAATTTTTGTCAAGGGTGTTCATATTTTTAAGACAATGAGTGGACTTTGCTAATTAGGTGATAATAAATTTTTTTTCCTAGTAATAAACTCTATTATTCTCGTATGACTCTTGATATGTTTATTAATTAGTTTGTACTAAAAGAACCAAAAAAATATCTTAATTTTTTGTGGCAATAAATACTAAGAGAAAATTAATTAGCAATTATCTCATCTACAGTTGTCAATAATATTGTGAACCATATTGAAGAAGAAGAAAACTTACTAAGTAAAGTTGACTGGTTGATGAAGAGAAACCACAATTTTCACCCAATCTATCAACATAATCAATAGCTGAAATTCCAAAGATCACCCTTCTTCCTGTTCATATCAACTCAATCAACTATCTAAAAAAATCTCAAAACAGAAACTTATAAAATATTAGTGAATAAACTAAAGAAGGTGAAGTAGGACAAATATGTTAACTGGTAATTTCATAGAAACATAGAAATATGTTCACCAGTAATTACAATTGCACTCGACGACACTTCATCCCTTGAAATATTTTTATAATACACTAATTAGAAACATCTTTAAATATTTTTTTCTCTACATAAGGCACTATGCAACCATCTAAGAATTCATCGTCCATTCGCTTCTGCAAGTCATTCTTGCTAAACTTCATTGTCGAGAAAGCCCTTTCAACTGTTGAAGTGATAATGGATAGAAGCAAAGCAAATTTCACTAAAAGAAATACAAGAGAATAGTTTAAATGCTTCTTTGTCTCAACTAACTTTCTTGAAAGTTCCCCAAGTCCACCTAAATTGAAGAACCTTTTATCAGTATCACGAACATTCATAATATAATTAACAAGTTGATTCTCAAGAGTCCTCAAGTTGAATCTATCAAAGTCATCAGGATATAATTCAGTTATTTTCACTATCTTTTTTATGTCAAAACTAGAAAATGAACCAATTGAATTTAAGCAAGATATTTCATTAAGCAAATCACTTATCACCTTATTGCAATAATTATTAAGTTCTTGTAGTTGTCAATCAACAATTTTATAAAAAATATTCACATGATAATGGTGCAAAGTAGTATAATCAACTACTTTACGTTGTGATCTTCCAAAGTTAGCATATGGAGTATCATAATTAGGTAATGAATGTTATGCTTGATACAAAATGCATCTACCTTTTTCTTGAGTGAATTCCATCCAACATTTTAAAAAAAAAGAGGATCCCATTCATTATCTCTTAAAACTTGCAATCTTTTCTTTGTCACCTTTACAAGAATCATGGCATTTGCAAGATCCTGCTCCTTTTTCTATAATGACATCATAAAATGCAACAAGCAAATAGTGTCAAATGTTTGACAACTTCTGAGAAATCCCGATGCACTAGCTCTTTCTTCCGAAGTACTTGTATTTTCAACAAGAGTATCAAGTACATCAACAATAGAGGCAAAGCTACTAATAAAGTTTTCAAATAACTTGTAGTGAGATCCACAATGAGTATCACCTTCCTTAATAAGACCAAGTTCTTGATTCAAGTCTCTACCCATTTCTAGTTCACCTATATCCAATGCCTCTCAGAGTTTTTCTTTTTGAGATTCTCGAAATTCATCCACACATTTAAAAGAAGCTCTTAATACATTCACAATATTTGAAATCAATAATATAAGTTCTCCCACTTGAACACACTTTTTAGAAATCGCGACAAGAGTTAGTTGAAGTTGATGAGCAAAATAACAAACAGAATGAGCCGATCTACTTTCTTGTCTAAGTAATGTTTTAAGACCACCTAGCTCACCTTGCATATTGCTTGCCCCATCATAATATTGTCCATGTACATAAGATAAAGTCAAAGAATGATGAGAAAGTACATTCACAATTGCTTTCTTTAAGGACAAAGCACTAGTATCTTTAACATGAACAAGTCCAATAAATGCCTCTATCACAAATCCCTTTTTGTCAACATATCATAAGCAAATAGTTATTTGCTCTTTGCATGACACATCTCTAGATTCATCAACAAATAAAGCAAAGTAGTCATCATTTAGATCCTCTATTATAGCCTTAATAGTTTCAATCTTGCACGCAGTTACAATGTCTTTCTGGTTATCATGAGAAGTCATTTTATTATTTTTTAGAGCTTTTTCTAACACATAAGGTTTAATTTCATCACATCTAGCCGCATACCTGAAAAGAACTTCAAGAAAATTACCCTTGTTCAATGACGATTCACTCTCATCATGACCGTGAAGTGCCAAACCTTGATTCAAGAGAAGTCTTACTACATCGATTGAAACATTTAAGAGAACCCAATATTCATGCTTACTTTTATCATCCAACTTGTAAAATGTAGCCTGAATGGATTGTTCTTCTCGCATTAGATCTTCACACTTTCTTTTGGATTGATTATGAACGTTTATTCGATGGACCAATATGTGTAGCAAAGCTATCATTTCTATGTCAATTCTTAAATCCTATAGTCAAAAATATATTTCCACCACCTTGATAAATGCTTCTACTTTAAAATAAATAACAAGGTAAATAATAAGTTGCATCTGCACTCATACTATTTTCTAACCAATCAGGATATTCATTAAATCATGCCAAAATAAAATGATGTAGTGTTCTAGAAAAGTCAGTTTGAGGGAACTGATGAGTCTGAGATTGGCAAGGACATTTTCGAATATATGCCCTCCTTGCCTCGTCATGAATGTTTGGAGGATAACTCAAAATTGGATGTCTTTCAGCCAGATCACTCTTTAGATTATTTACATTAAATTCTTATCTCTGGAAAGAGTGAAATAGTATTTCTATTTGGTTGATATTTTTATCTCGGCATAGTTAATTTTGATTTTGGGATGTCGTGCTTGTTTTTGGTACTTTACGATAATATTTTTCCAAGCTCATTGAAACCCCAAGCAAAAATAATAGTCAAAGCACATCACACTTATTAAATATCAGACATACAATACAAAAGTCAAGAATTTTTGAAACTAAGTTATCTGTTATCAATTTTGTGAACAAGTGATTATTAATTATTTACTAAGACTAAAAAATACTTTTTCTGCTCTTCACACTGCAATGGTTATTGTGGAATAAATATAAAAGTGCCTCCGAACTCGTTACAGTTGCAATAATAAAGTAGAGATAAAAAAAAGGCATTTGAGTTTGACTGAACTGAGAAGGAGAAGCAAAGAAGGGTCAAGGGTTTCTTACGGGAGGAAGAAGACAGAAGAGTAAAGAAGAATTAGAACAGAAGGGTAAAGGGTTTTATTTTAATTGACTTTTATTATTTTTTTATATAAAAGGACAAAAGAAAACTTTTGATTTTTTTAATTAATACAAAGTGAACTTTTTGTTTTTTGAATTAATTTAAAGTGAAGCTGACATTTTCTTTTTCTTATTAACATCCAACAAAGCTTTTCCAAATTCTATTTAAGTGAAAAGAGTTTTAGTAAAACATGGAATGCTGGGCTCGAATCAACACATTGACGCCCACACATTTCTGGAAAAAATTGTACACCCTTGGCCACTAAGCTATCATTCTTTTCTATATCAAAGGTGTTCAACAATTGGTATATATCTCAAAAAAAAATTAATCTACATATCCAAAAAAATAATTTGACGAAGGGTATTCATCTGACCACCCTTGGGTGGTTGTAGCTCCGCCTCTGAGTGGGTGTCACGCCCCTAGCTAGGAGGGGCGAACATTAAGGAGCTATACGAGCACCTGTTGAACATATATACTAAACTATCACTAAAGTTGTAAACTGATATGCAATAACATGGACATCAACATGTGTTTACATATACTGAAACATAGATAACTGAAGGACCCACTGGACTAGTTGTACAATTGAAATAAAACTAAGCCTAAAAAACCTCTAAAGAGTCTGCGACTGAGAATTTGATAACTAGTTGGGACAGGGCCTTGAAATACCCACTATATGATATGTACATGAATCCAAAACATATGACCTAAACATATGATAGCTCTAGAGAGATGTGGAGCTTACCAACTGATCAACTGAAAGGCACTGGTCTACTGTGGATATCTGCTAGCCTAAGTACCTGAGCCTGAATTCATAAAAATACAGCGCCCAAAAATAAAAGAACATCAGTACATATAAAATATGTACTGGTATGTAAAGCAGACTGAATAACACATAGACATGTAAGAATGCTCACTAAATTAAAGATCAAAGATAGAAAAATCTGAGCATACACATACAGGGAATGTAATCTGAAACTAAAACTGAAACTGAAACTGAAACTGAAATATGATACTATGACCAATATCAGGGGTCCTTATATAACGTCCTATGCATTACTTATTTACATATATTTAAAATTCCTAGAATTTGCCTAGGTGACATTGTTACCCTTTTATATTGCTTATCTCTTCTTTGTGTAATACTACCTATTAGAAAGTCATAAGATGGCCTACTATTGGTGATCAATGACACTTGTTTGGCATCTATAGCTAACTATCACAATCATGTGTGAAATGTCATAGTCTGAATAACGTGGTCTGTCAAGGTATGCCCTCAAGGGCTCCTGTAAGGTCTGCCCGCATGCCTGTGTAATCAGAGGAATCCACGATGGGAAGTTTCAGCTGACTCTATCTAAAGTTTATGCACAGAATAGCGTTGCATGTAGTGCCCCTAAGGATACCCACCCCATGCTGTAGAGTAGGCTATAATCTCATCTTGCTTGTAAAGGCCTATAGTAAGCAACTCATGAATCATATAACTCGTTATCTGAATATTGATTACTCTCTTCTAGATGAAGAATCATATATCTATGTGATCTATATACTCATGGCTATTCTGTGGACAATTACTTCCTTTAAGTTTCGTGACATATATAATTAGTAACTTCTAGGAGTTTCAACTGAAGATATGTACGGTTATGTGAAATATATGACTTCTTTGACTAGAAACGAGTACTATAACTCTATAGGTTTAGAACTCTACACGAAAGAGACCTATAATAATAATAAGCTTTGATTTCAAGTAGAATATAATCTATGACAACCTTTATAGGAGAAACATGTGACTTTAGGTCGTGCCTTGATGGCGAAAGAGGTTTTATCTTTACATACCTTACTTCACGACTCCTTCTCCCTTATATAGTGTTGTTAGTTTCCTTCAAAATACTATTTATCTATGACATAACAACATATCTAATAGTATAAGCAACTAACCAAGAAGCATGACAAGGTCAGAAAGACGATAATAGCTTATGAGCGACAAGCTTAGCAAATAAGATAAATAAATTATGTATCAACATACCTCTCTTTCCCCTTATCAAAGGAACTACGACCACCTATGGAGTCAATATTACTCCCTCCATCCTTGTGTACAATATAAAGCCCATCCCATATCCCAAACAGGGTCATAAACTTGACCCCTCGTCTTCCAAATACCACCTCGGGAGTTCCTTATCTAGTGGCGTTAAATTCTCCTTTAAGCTCATAGATTAAGTTGGGAGAAAATTATAACATTTTATATAGTTATAGGAAGCCTAATAATAGGTAAACAATATTCTTAATCCATTTAGTCATTTCATTAAACACTTGACGAGCAACAAGCTTGCAAGAGCCATAAAAATCGTGTTTGCTATACCTAGCCTCCCTCCTTATTGCAGCAAGACTGTTGCCTCAATACACAACCATACATACCTTATTTAATTAATAATAAAACTAATACTGCCCTTTACATACTCCCTCCTCACCAAGTACATCAATTACAATGGGCAAAACATAGACTCACGACTTTCTATCACCGTCCCGTGAGTCTTACCCATAAACTATACTTAAAATAACTTTTAGAGTCATATTTATGAGGATATAAGAGCATCCATAAGAATCCAATCCGTGCACCTTTCTTAATCTTCAAGATTAATACATTTTCCTTCAAGAAAACACTTGGCTAAGTATGTTTCCATAACCTATAATGAAAAATATACTTGATTCTTGAAGGAACCCATTTACCTTAGGCTAGGGAGAGATTGAGATAAAGCACAACTGAAGAAAACTATTAGAAAATAGGTCCTTTATGTTCTGATAGATATGGATAGTAAAATCCCAAAATTATAATATAAAAACACAACTTTTGGCCTACTTACCCAAGGCTGCTACTATCTCGCAGTGATTGGACATTGTGCGTATCTGTAGTAAAATACGCATAATATTTTACTCTGAACTCATATGGACGAGGGTTTATTGTGTTAGAAACTAGACTGAAATACCTTTATTTTTTGTACTTCATAGGACCTCTAAATCCTTGTATATTGGGAGATATACCTATTACAAGTCAGACCATATGCGAGCTTGTTTGAAATACTCTATCGTAATAAACCCTTCAACTTGAACTTTTGTTTCAAGTATCCCTTTGGTCACCAACCTTGTTCTAGCATTTCAAATGACTTAATATAGGTGTCCCTTTATATAATTATTTATTTAGAATCTTATCCTCTTGGTTCATAATGATTTCTTTGCGTTTATGAGTTGCACGCGTATCTTATGTTTGGGATATTACATTATCTCCTCCTTGAGATCATTCATCCTCAAATGAAGGATATGACTCAAAATTATTCTAACTCTATCATTTTTCAAAAGACTTTTTGGAAGAGTTTCCCTTGTAAACTGGCCTATCCAAAACCTGTCAGCTAAACAAAGCACATACTATGTAACACCCCAGGACTTCCAAGCCCAGGCTAAGCTCAGAAAAACCTGTAGGAAAATAATTTCAGAAAAATTTCCAAACTTTCCAGAAACCATGGTTCAAATAATGGTCCGTCGTTCAAAAGACCGGCCCATCATTAGAACCGTAGTCCCTGATCCAGTAGCCTGTCAGTTCTCCCCAAGGACCACGGCTTAGACAACGGACCATCATTCAAAAGAACGATCCATCGTTTGAGGCCGTAGTCCTAAGTCCAGTAGACTCTCAGCTCTGATCCCAGGGACCACGAGTCAAACCACGGATCATGGTTTAGAACCACGGCTCGACCTAATGCACGTGGTTCCCCAGGATCAGAGGACCCCAGATTCCAACCCCAGGAACCACGGGTCAAATGATGGCCCGTCGTTTAGAAGGATGGACCGTCGTGTTAAACCATTGTTCCTAGGACTAGAGGCCCTGAAACCCACAGGAAAAACCACGGCTCCAGTTGAAAGTCCGTCATTCAAAAGGACGGTCCGTCAACCAAGTTGTAGTCCCTGAGTGCAATTTTCTGTAGATTCTTTTAAACTTTCCCAGAGGTATTTTGGTCTTTTCCCAATTATTTTAATTCCGAAGTTATTTTGGGGGTAATTAAAGGGTTTTTAACTCTATTTCTCCCTCATTACTCCTAAATCACTCATACTTAGCAAATCTCTCAAGAACAGAACGCTCTCTCTTAAGAACAAGGCAAAAAGGGTTTTCTCCAAGTTTCTCTTAGAATCTAAAGGTTCAACCGTAGAATCTTCATACAGGTATGTGGGATTTCACTAGTGGGTTCCTTTCACCCATTAGGTCCCTATCACTCAGTCAAATACCTTCAGTTCTCCATAAATGCTAAAGACCTAGGGTTCATAGACCTTAGAGAATTCTGCTATTCATATGTTATGGAATTATATAATGCTTAGTCCATGTTTCTTGGAGAATCAGTATAGTTCATATACAGAATTCAGAACCCTAACTTGTTGTAATTTCCAGTACTCTATAAATTATACATGTTAGGAAGACTGAGTCAGATGATCAGATTTCAGAATTTGAATGTCATATCCTATAGCTTGGTTGTGTGCATTCTCAGATTATATCAGTATTTTGAGCTATCCAGTGTTATAGTTAAATGCTAGATTATATTCAGTTGGGAGTAGACTTAGTACCGAGCGGACTAGGGATGAGGGCTTAGCTGTCAGCTTAGGCAATGACCCTTAGTATCAATCCCCATGTCCTAGAACTACGGCGCCACCGTAGGTTTGAAGGAGTCAGATGTCAGACTAAGCTGCACCTCCTTGTCCCTTGTGGACATCAGCAGTGGATCCACGTCAGACTCATTTGTACCCTTGGCAAGGTATGAACGCCCTTCCATCCAGGGTTACAGGTTGGCCCCACAGTTAGCTCAGCTTGGGGTATGTCGGTTAGTAGTATCTCCCACAGTCAGATTCATGTGCATTGACCTTGTATTCAGTACTCATGTTCAGTATTCAGATCAGCATGTTATTTCATGATTTATACTTGATCACTGCATTCAGTACAACTCTCAGTTATAGCTCGGCATGTTTATTCTTATGTTTAGTTATATATATATATATATATATATATATATATATATATATGTTGTTCAGTCCAGCTTGTATCCTGCATGCTCAGTACATTCAAAGTACTGATGCATACTTTTGTGCTACATCGTTTCATGATGTAGGTTCAGGCACTCAGCATCCAGATCGCGCCTAACTTAACCTCCGGTCCGTACTCAGCTGCTCAATAGTGAGTCCCCAATAGTTCGGGGACAATAGACATGCCTTTATTTCAGTATTTATCTTCAGTTTTCAGTTTTGCTAGAGTTAGCTGGGGGCATGTCCCAGCAACTCCTATTCAGTTAGATGACTTTCAGACATATACTAGATTCAGCACTTTTAGTATTGTTATTCAGTCAGTACTAAACTAGATTCTTATATATTCAGATTTCATTGGGTTCTTCCCGCTTTCAGATATTTAATTGCTTTAGTTTTCAGCACAGTACATATATTTAAACTGGTTTTACTTAGATATGCCATGCCATGGGTTAGCTTGGGGTCACTCATGACACTAAGCACCGTGTCGCATCAAGCGTGTAGCCTCGGGCGTGACAAACTTGGTATCAGAGCATAAGGTTCAAATGTCCTAGGATGTCTGAAAGTCACGTCAAGTAGAGTCTTCTTCATGGGTGTGAAGCATGCCACACTTATGGAGGAGGTTCTATGAGACGTTATTAAGAATAAATTCCTTTCTTTCTTTTCCAGCTCGTGCTATAGAGTGTGAATTCTAATTGATCTCTCTCTATTCTAACTCATGCTCTTCTCATTTTAGAAAAATGCCTCCAAGAAGAGCTAACGCTAGAAACCAGCCAGCAGCCCCAGCAGACCCCTTAAACAAGCAGGTTACGCATGTCGAATTCAGGGAAACCTTCCAAGTGCTCGCTCAAGCCATGACCGCTCAGGTCAACCAGCAAGCTGTCGCACCAGCTCCTCCTCAGGTCAATGCTGCTGCAGCCAGAATCCAGGACTTCACTCGGATGAACCCTACAGAGTTTCATGGGTCCAAGTCAGAAGAGGATCCCCAAGAGTTCCTTGAGGACATCCAGAAGGTCACTTACATTATGGGTATCACTTCAGTCAAGGGTGCAGACTTGACTGCTTATCAGCTAAAGGGAATGGCCTACACTTGGTACCAGCAGTGGAAGGAATCCCATTGTACCAATGCAGGACCAGTGACTTGGGATATGTTCAGGACTGCTTTTCTGGATAGATTCTTTCCACTAGACCTCAGGGAAGCTAAGATTATGGAATTCATCAACTTGAGGCAAGATGACATGAGTGTATAGGACCACGCTCTGAAGTTCACATAGTTATCCAAGTATGCTCCAGCGATAGTAGCTGACTCCCGAGCTCACATGAGAAAGTTCGTGTTGGGTGTGTCCGACGATGTGGTCAAGGAATGCAAGACGGCCATGCTTGTGAAGGAAATGGACTTCTCCAGGTTAGTTACTTATGCTCAACAGATTGAGGAGGAAAAGATCAAGGAAAGGGGAGGTGATGCTAAGAGGTCTAGGACAGATGAGTATAGCCAATTTCAGCAGAGGTCAGAGAGTGGAAATCGCTCTCAGTATCGACAGAAAAATTCAGCACCAGCTCCATCTTCTGCTAGGGCCCCAGTGCCTAAGTTCAGGAAGGACTGACGGGGTAGAGCATCTGGCTCCAAGTCCCAAAGTTCGGTCACTAATGGGCGCACTAATCTGATGTGTAAGAAGTGTGGTAAGAACCACCAAGGTGAGTGCATGTCAGGCAGCGAAAATTGCTTTGGATGTGGTAAGCCAGGTCACATGATGAGGGATTATCCCACAGCTTCTCAGAAGGGTAAGGATGTTCGCCCTCAGACTCAGACCGGTTCTATTGCAGCTCCCGTAGGTTGCCATACTCAATATGGTACCTCATCTGGTATGGGTGGCGGTCAGCTCTAGAATAGGTTGTATGCACTTCAGGGTCGTTAGGACCAGGAAGATTCTCCTGATGTGGTCACGGGTACGTTACGAGTCTTTAATACTAATGTTTTTGCATTGTTAGACCCGGGAGCTACACTTTTCTTTACAACTTCATATATAGCAGTAAACTTTGCTGTCAGTTTAGAAACTCTCCTAGAATCCTTCTCAGTCTCTACTCTAGTTGGCGACCCAGTTATAGCTAGACGGATATATAGAAATTGCAAGTCACAGTTTCCCAGAAAGTTACCTCAGCAGATCTTGTAGAATTAGAAATGGTAGACTTTGATATCATTCTAGGCATAGATTGGTTACACTCCTGTTATGCCTCATTCGATTGTAGAACTAGGATCATTCGATTTCAGTTTCCTAACGAGCCGATCCTAGAGTGGAAGGGTAGTAGGGCAACACTTATAGGTCGTTTCATTTCCTACCTTAAGGCTAGAAAGATGATTTCTAAAGGGTACATCTATCATCTAGTTTGGGTTAAGGACTAAAACTCCGAAACCCCAACTCTTGAGTCTGTCCCGGTAGCCAGTGAGTTTCCAGAAGTGTTCCCAGAAGATCTTCCCGGAGTTCCCCCAGAAAGGGAAATCGACTTTGGAATTGATCTCCTTCCAAATACCCAACCTATTTCAATTTCTCCTTACAGAATGGCTCCAGTTGAGCTTAAGGAATTGAAAGATCAGTTGAAAGACCTTTTAGATAAAGGCTTCATCAGACCCATCATCTCTCCATGGGGTGCTCCAGTATTGTTCGTGCGTAAGAAAGACGGTTCTCTCAGGATGTGCATAGACTATCGTCAGTTGAATAAAGTCACAATCAAGAACAAATATCCTATTCCCAAGATTGATAACTTATTCGACCAGCTTCAGGGTGCCAGTTATTTCTCTAAGATAGAACTCAGATCTGGCTATCATCAGCTCAGAGTCAGAAATAGGGACATCCCAAAGATAGCCTTCAGAACTCGGTATGGTCACTACAAATTTGTTGTTATGTCTTTTGGACTAACCAATGCTCCTGCAGCTTTCATGGACTTAATGAACAGGGTGTTAAAATAGTATTTGGACTTGTTCGTCATCGTCTTCATTGATGATATCCTCGTTTACTCTAGAAATAAAGAGGAGCATGCGATGAAGGCACTTCGAGGCGACTGCTGCCGGCCGACATTGGCACCTCATAGGCATGTCAGCGTGCAGTCTGGGCGCATGGTGGCATGCATGGCTTCATCTGAGGGTTGTTCTGCAAACTCTCAAGGATCGCCAGCTATTCGCTAAGTTTAGCAAGTGTGAATTTTGGTTACAGTCGGTCGCTTTCCTTGGTCATGTGGTATCCAAAGAAGGGATTCGTGTTGATTCCCAAAAGATCGAGGCAGTAAAGCAATGGCCCAGACCCACCTCTCCGACCGACTTCAAAAGTTTATTAGGTTTAGCTGGTTATTACCGAAGATTCGTCGAAGGATTTTCATCCATAGCTACCCCATTGACCAAGTTGACTCAGAAAAAGGTCAAGTTTCAGTGGTCAGATGAGTGTGAGCAGAGTTTCTTAGAACTGAAGACCAGGTTGACTACAGCTCCTGTCTTGACTCTACCGGAGAGTTCAGATGGTTATGTGGTTTATTATGATGAATCCAGAGTCGGCTTGGGCTGTGTCTTAATGCAGCAGGGTAAGGTCATAGCTTATGCCTCCAGACAGCTTAAGGTCCATGAGAAGAATTACCTGACTCATGGCCTCGAGCTTGCAACAGTGGTGTTTGCCCCAGAGATTTGGAGGCACTATTTATATGGTGTCTATGTTGACATGTTCACAGACCATAAGAGCCTCCGGTATGTATTCACCTAGAGAGAGTTGAACCTTCGTCAGAGGAGATGACTTGAGTTCCTCAAAGATTATGACATGAATATGCTCTACCACCCGGGTAAGGCCAACGTAGTGGCTGATGCCCTCAGCAGACTGTCTATGGGTAATGTGTCTCATGTTGAGGAAGAAAAGAGAGAACTAGCCAGAGATGTTCATCTGCTGGCTCACTTAGGGGTTTGCCTTACGGACATGTTAGAAGGTGGTGTGATAGTTCAGAATGGAGCAAATCTTCCCTAGCAGCAGAGGTTAAGGAGAAACAAGATAGTGACCCTATATTGCTTCAGTTGAAGGGTGCAGTTCATCAGTAGAGAGTAGAGGTTTTCTCCCAAGGGGGAGATGGTGTACTTAGCTACCAGGGTCACTTGTGTGTTCCAAATGTAGGTGAGTTAAGGCAGCAAATCCTTACAAAAGCCCATAGTTCTAGATATTCCATTCATCCAGGTGGCACTAAGATGTACCATGATCTACAGGAAGTCTATTGGTGGAATGTCATGAAGAGGGACATCACGGATTTCATGGCCAAGTGTCCCAATTGTCAGCAGGTAAAGGTAGAACATCAGAAACCAGGAGGTGTGACTCAAGAGATTAGCATTCCTACTTCGAAGTGGGAAGTGGTTAACATGGATTTTATAACAGGTCTACCCCGTACTCGCAGGCAGCACGATTCCATTTGTGTAATAGTGGACAGAATTACCAAGTCAGCTCACTTCTTAGAAGTCAAGACTACAGATTTAGCAGAAGATTATGCCAGGCTCTACATAAGTGAGATATTTAGGTTGCATGGAGTTCCTTTGTCTATCATCTTAGATAGAGGCCCCCAGTTTACATCTCATTTCTGGAAGTCATTCCAGAAAGGTCTTGGCCCTCAGGTAAAGCTCAGCACAATATTTCACCCACAGACGGATGGTCAGGCAGAGCGTACCATTCAGACTTTAGAGGATATATTGAGAGCTTGCATGATCGATTTCAAGGGTAGTTGGGATGATCACCTACCTTTCATAGAGTTTGCCTACAATAACAGCTACCATTCCAGCATTCAGATGGCCTCATACGAGGCTCTATATAGGCGCAGATGTAGATCACCTGTTGGTTGGTTTGAAGTAGGGGAAGCAGCCTTGATTGGACCAGATTCGGTTCATGAGGCTATGGAAAAAGTTCAGCTCATCAGAGACAGGCTTAAGACAGCCCAGAGTCATCATAAATCCTATGCAGATGTTAGGAGAAGGGACTTAGAGTTCAAAAGTGATGATTGGATTTTCTTGAAAGTGTCACCCATGAAGGGTGTGATGAGATTCAGCAAGAAAAGAAAGCTCAGTCCCAGATATGTAGGCCTTTACAAGATCCTGAAAAGGGTTGATAATGTGTATTATGAGTTAGAGTTGCCAGCAGAATTAGCAGCTGTTCACCCAGTTTTTCACATTTCCTTGCTGAAGAAGTGTGTGGGTGATCCGACATCGATTATACCATTAGAAAGTGTGACTGTGAAGGATAGCCTCACCTATGAGGAGGTTCCAGTTGAGATTCTTGACCGTCAGGTTCGTAGGTCGAGAAATAAGAAAGTCGCTTCAGTCAAAGTTTTTTGGAGGAATCAGTCCGTAGAGGGAGCTACTTGGGAAGCAGAAGCAGCCATGATGTCCAAGTACCTTCACCTCTTTCCCTCCAACTCAGTTTCAGCTTGAGGTAACAATTCCTCTTCAGTCTCTCAGTTTACTCTTGTGTAATTCAGTCTCAAGTACTTTCTTCCATTAGCTCTCCTTGCATTTTAGCTTATGTGCATGTTTATGGAACTTAGTTCAGTCAGGTATCAGTTTCTAGTACTCAGTTGGTAGGGATTTCAGCTCTTTCCCTCCAAACTCAGCTTGTTCAGTCTTCATTCGAGGACGAATGATCCTAAGGGGGAGATATTGTAACACCCCAGGACTTCCAAGCCCAGGCTAAGCTCAGAAAAACCTGTAGGAAAATAATTTCAGAAAAAATTCCAAACTTTCCAGGAACCACAGTTCAAACAATGGACCGTCATTCAAAAGATCGACCTGTCATTGGAACAGTAGTCCCTGATCTAGTAGCCTGTCAGTTCTCCCCAGGGACCACGGCTCAGATAATGGACCGTCATTCAGAAGAACGATTCGTTGCTTGAGGCCGTAGTCCCAAGTCTAGTAGACCCTCAGGTCTGATCCCAGGGACCACAAGTCAAACCACGGATCGTGGTTTAGAACCACGGCTCGACCTGATGCACGTGGTTCCCCAGGATCAGAGGACCAGATTCTAGCCCCAGGAACCACGGGTCCAACGACGGCCCGTCGTTCAGAAGGACAGACCATCCTGTTGAACCGTTGTTCCTAGGACCAGAGTCCCTGAAACCCATAGGCAGAACCATGGCTCCAGTTGACAATTCGTCATTCAAAAGGATGGTCCATAAACCAAGTCGTAGTCCCTGAGCGTGATTTTCTGTAGATTCTTTTAAACTTTCCCAGGGGTATTTCAGTCTTTTCCCAATTATTTTAATTCCGATTCTAAGTTGTTTTAGGGGTAATTAAAGGGGTTTTAACTCTATTTATCCCTTATTACTCCTAAATCATTCATACTTAGCAAATCTCTCAAGAACAGAACGCTCTCTCTCAAGAACAAGGCAAAAAGGGTTTTCTCCAAGTTCCTCTCAGAATCCAAAGGTTTAACTGTAGAATCTTCATACAGGTATGTGGGATTTCACTAGTGGGTTCCTTTCACCCATTAGGTCCCTATCACTCAGTCAAATCCCTTTAGTTCTCCATAAATGCTAAAAACCTAGGGTTCATAGACCTTAGAGAATTCTGCTATTCAGATGTTATGGAATTATATAATGCTTAGTCCATGTTTCTTGGAGAATCAGTATAGTTCATGTACAGAATTCAGAACCCTAACTTGTTGTAATTTCCAGTACTCCATAGATTATACATATTAAGCAGACTTAGTCAGATGATCAGATTTCAGAATTTGAATGTCATATCCTACAACTTGGTTGTGTGCATTCTCAGATTATATCAGTATTTTGAGCTATCTAGTATTATAGTTGCATGCTAGCTTATATTCAGTTGGGAGTAGACTTAGTACTGAGTGGACTAGGGATGAGGTCTTAGCTGTCAACTTAGTTTATGACCCTTAATAGCAATCCCCATGTCCCAAAACTACGGCGCCACCGTAGGTTTGAATGAGTCAGATGTCAAACTAGGCTGCACCTTCTTGTCCCTTGTGGACATCAACAGTTGATCCACGTCAGACTCGTTTGTACCCTTGGCAAGGTATGAACTCCCTTCCATCCAGGGTTACAGGTTGGCCCCACAGTTAGCTCAGCTTGGGGTATGTCGGTTATTAGTATCTCCCACAGTCAGATTCATGTGCATTGACCTTGTAGTCAGTACTCATGTTCAGTATTCAGATCAACATTTTATTTCATGATTTATACTTGGTCACTGCATTTAGTACAACTTTCAATTACAGTCCAGCATGTTTATTCTTATGTTCAGTTATATATATATATATATATTGCTCAGTTCAGCTTGTATCCTGCATGCTCAGTACATTCAAAGTACTGACGCATACTTTTGTGCTACATCATTTCATGATGTAGGTTCAGGCACTCAGCATCCAGATCGCGCCTAACTTGACCTCCGGTCCATACTCAGCAGCTCAGTGGTGAGTCCCCAATAGTTCGAGGACAATAGACATGCCTTTATTTCAGTATTTATATTCAGTTTTCAGTTTTGCTAGAGTTAGCTGGGGGCATATCCCAGCAACTCCTATTCAGTTAGATGGCTTTCAGACATAGACTAGATTCAACACTTTTAGTTTTTTTATTTAGTCAGTACTAAACCAAATTCTTATATATTCAGATTTCATTGGGTTCTTCCCGCTTTTAGATATTTAATTGCTTTAGTTTTCTGCACAGTACTTATCTTTAAATTGGTTTTACTTAGATATGACATGCCATGGGTTAGCTTAGGGTCACTCATGACACTAAGCACTGTACCGCGTCTAGGGGGTAGCCTCGGGGAGTGACATACTATAAGCTTCACTGAGCATCACAATAAAAGAATAATATTCAACAGATATCAACGAGGATCCACTTGTCCTTACACGAATAAAAACTATTGTAGTTAATATATCTTACCTTATACTTCTTTGACTTTACATCTCAACTGTGAGGAACATATGGAACTCTTTAATCATAGGCACGTATTAAGTAACTGAACATATAGCATATAGATAAAGCAATCTTAACAAGTATGACTAAAATTGATACTCGAATGAAAGGAGTAATGACTTTAAGAACATTATGGTTGTTCCTTGAATAAGTGAGGATACTTGTCTCTCATGTCGGCCTCTACTTCCCATGTGGCTTCTTCTACATTCTAACTTTCCATAGGACTTTAACTAAACCTATTTCTTTCGTTCTCAATTTTCTGATCTGTCTATCTAGTATGGCCACTGGGACTTCTTTATATGATAACTCTTCTAAAAGTTCTATACCCTCTGTAGGTATAACTTGATAAGGATCCAATAAGCATTTATATAACATAGACACGTGAAAGACTAGATGCACTAATGCTAACTCTGGAGGTAAATCTACCTCATAGGCTACTTGGCCAACTCTCTTTAGGATTTTATTAGGAACAATATATCTAGGGCTCAACTTACCTTTCTTGCCAAATCGCATAACCCCCTTTATAGGAGATACCTTCAAGAATACCCAGTCATCAACTTGGAACTCTAAATCTCTGCATCGAACGTCTGTATAATATTTTTGTCAGCTTTGAGCGATCTTTAGTTGTTCCTGTATTAGCGTTACCTTTTCAACTGCTTGATGGAAAAGTTCTGGTCCCAATATTTGAATCTCACCTACATCAAACCAACCAATAGGTGATCTATATCGTTGCCTATATAGAGCTTTAAATGGAGCCATACCAATACTGGAGTGATAGCTATTATTATAAGCAAATTCTATCAGGGGTAAATGATTATCCCAATTGCCTTTAAAGTCCAGAATGCATGCTCACAACATATCTTCGAGTATATGAATAATGCGCTCAGCCTGGCCATCCATTTATCGATGGAATGTGGTGCTAAGGTTCACCTGGGTGCCCAAACTCTCCTGGAATGACCTCCAAAAATATGAGGTGAACTGGGCATCCTTATCTGAAATAATGGACACTGGAATTCCGTGCAAGCGAACAATCTCTCTTATATATAGCTTGGCATAATCTTCTGTGGTACTGGTAGACTTAACTGGTAAGAAGTGGGCTGATTTTGTTAATCGATCAACGATCACCAAAATTGAGTCATGCTTATGAAATGAGAAAGGAAAACCTGTAACAAAATCCATATTAATGGGCTTCCATTTCCATACTAGAATGCTCATAGTCTGAGCTTGGCCACCGAGCCTTTGATGTTCTGCTTTCATTTGCTAGCAGTTGGAGCACTGTGCTACAAACTCTGTTATATCCTTTTTTTTGTAGTTCCACCAGTAGACCTCTTTAAGGTCATGGTACATCTTTGTACATCCTGGGTAAATGGAATACCAGTAACAATGTACTTCAGCCATTATTTGTTGTCTTAGACCATCTACATTAGGAACACACAATATTCCTCGACACCTTAAGTTACCATCCCCTGCCATCTCAAATGCTAAAATTTTATGTTGTCGAATCCCTTAGTTGTACTGGAGCAATAAGGGATCATCATATTGTTTTTCTTTTACTAACGCCACTAATAATGACTCTGTAGTTTTTTGCACAAACGCACCTCCATTTTCAGAATCTAAAAGTCAAACTCCTAGACTGGCTAATCTGTGAACATCTCATGCTACCTCATGTTGAGCGGGTGGCAAATGTGCTAGGTTGCCCATAGACACACGACTGAGAGCATCCACTACAATAGTAGCTTTACCGGGGTGGTAGAGAATATTGACATCATAGTCTTTCAGCAACTCTGGCCACCTTATGTCATGCCCTGAGGCTACTCCCTTGACGCAACACGGTGCTTAGTATCACAAGTGACCCCAAACTAGCCCATGGTCTGGCATATCGAGACAAATTTTGATACTATACAAACTGTGTGGAAAACTGAACCGATCTCACTATATATAAGATTGAAAAAAAAGAAATCCAAACATGTCTGAATATAAAACTAAAACAAAAGTATCATAAGTGAAAATAAAACTGACAATATAATAGCTGATTCTAGTTCTATGTCTGAAAGGCTCTAACTGATGTAAGTTAATGGGATAAGCCCCAGCTAACTCTAATAGTCTGAGGCTGAAATATAAAATTGAATAACGTGAGCATAACTATCATCCTCGAACTATAAGGACTCACCACTGAGCTGCTAAATAAGGACTGGAAAGTCACCTAAGCGCGGTCTGGATACTGAACGCTTGAACCTACATCATGATAAGATGTAGCAAAAAAGTATGCATGAGTACTTCGAATGTACTGAGCATGCGGGATATATGCAAAGCTATATAATATAAAGACTGAACATGGAAATACACACTGAAGCATGAACTAAAGGATAAGCTGAATGCAGTGACCAAGTAGTTAACATGAACACTATAATATGTTGAACTGAACTGAATAACAGAAATAAATACTGAGTACAAGGTCAATGCAATATGAGTCTGACTGTGGGAGCTACTATTAACCGACATACCCCAAGCTGAGCTAACTGTAGTGCCAACCTGTAACCCTGGATAGAAGGGTGTTCATACCTTGCCAAGAGTACAAACAATTATGACATGGATCCACTAAACTGATATCCACAAGGGACAAGGGTGTCAAGCCTAATCTAACGGGTGACCCCTTTCGAGCCTACGGTGGCACCATAGTTCTAGGACTTAGGAACTACTACCAAAGGTCTCATCCTAAACTGGTAGGTGAGCCTTCATCCCTTCATCCACTCGGTGCTAAGTCTACTCCCAACTGAATACATAAGCAATGAATGCAAAATATAAAATATTGGATAGCTCAAATACTGATAATCATTTAAGAATGCCATATAATAATACTGAAACTGATAGCATTCTAATTCTGAAGCATAACTGTCTGAATCATCTAACTAGCAAGTATAAATTATGAGTACTGGGATTAACATAACCTACGGTTACTGAGCTATGTATATATGAATATCCTAGGTTCCTAAGAAAACATGTAATAAATATCATACAAGCAATAGAATCTGAATTACAAGGATTTCATAAAGTTTAGGAAGCCTAGGTCTAAAAACCTAATTAAGAACTGAGGAACTGGACTAAATCTAGGGACTCAATGGGTTAAAAGAATCCAGTGATGAAATCTCACATACCTGGAAGAATATTCTACGGATGAACCTTTGGATCTTGGGGTTGAACTTGAAGTAGACCTTCTGCTTGTTCTTGAGAGGAAACTGACGCTTCTTTTCTCTATTTCTCTAAGTGTCAGATGATTTTTAGGAGAATGGGAGGTTTAGGTAGTTTTTGACTAATTAATTAGGCTAAGACTAAGAAAAATGACGTGGTTTAGGCCTTAAAAGAGATAGGAAAAGTCTGGGATGCCCCTGGAAATTTTAAAAGAAAAACTGCTAAAATTCACGACTCAGGTTCCACGGACAGGTTCTACGGTCTATAGATACTTCTATGGCCCGTAGAAACCCTATTGTGGTTTCTTGACTTTTCATCGAGCCTCAGGTCTAATTTCCATAAACTGGGTTCACGACTCATGGATCATTCCAGGGTCCGTAGAACCAGTTCGTGGTTCTAAGAGAAATGGTAGGCCTCAGGTCTGAGTTCCACGGACCTAATCCACGGGTCATAGATCAATCCATGATCCATAGACACTGGTCATGGTTCTCAAACCAAATCATCTGGTCTCTGATCTGATTCCATGGGCTCAGTCCACGGCTCATGGACTGTGCCACAACTTATGGATCTAGCTCGCGGATTGGATGACACTTGGAAAAATTATTTTATTTTTCTAGTTTTTCTGAGCTGGGTCTAGCCTTGGGAGTTCTGGGGTGTTACAATATCTCCCCCTTGGGATCATTCTTCCTCAAATGAAGACTAGAAAATCTGAGTTTGGAGGGAAAGAGCTGCAATCCCTACCAACTGATTACTAAAAGTTGATATCTAACTGGGTTGGTTCCTAGTGACATGAAAACATGATGAAATGTAGGACTAACTGGGGGAACATGATACTGGGACTGAAATACACATGAGTAAACTGAGAAACTGGAGAGGAACTATTACCTCAAGCTGAAGCTGAATCAAAAAGGAAGAGGTGAGGGTATTTGGCCATCATGGCTGCTTCTGCTTCCCAAGTAGCTCCCTCGACTGACTGATTCCTCCACAAAACTTTTACCGAAGTGTCTTTCTTATTTCTCAATCTACGAACCTGATGGTCAAAAATCTCAACTGGAAATTCCTCATAAGTGAGGCTAGCCTTCACAACCACACTCTCTAAAGGTAAAATCTATGCTGTATCACCAACATACTTCTTCAACAATGAAATGTGAAAGACTGGATGAACCGCTGTTAGTTCTGCTGGCAACTCTAACTCGTAGGCCACATTACCAACCCTTTTCAAGATTCTGTAAGGACCAACATATCTGGGACTGATCTTCTCCTTCTTTCCAAATCTCATCACACCCTTCATAGGTGACACTTTCAAGGAAAACCCAATCCTCAAACTTAAACTCTAAGTCCCTCCTCCTCACATCAACATATGACTTCTGATGACTCTGAGCTGTCTTTAGTATTTCTCTAATAAACTGAACTTTTTCCATAGTCTTATGAACCGAATCTGGCCCAATTAAAGCTGTTTCACCTACTTCGAACCAACCAACTGGTGACCTGCATCTATTCCCATAAAGTGCCTCATATGGGGCCATATGAATACTGGAATGAAAATTGTTGTTGTAGGCAAACTATATGAGAGGTAGGTGATTATCCCAACTGCCCTTGAGATAGATCACACAAGCTCTCAACATGTCCTCTAAGGTCTAGATGGTACGCTCTGCCTGACCATTCGTCTGCGAATGAAATGATGTGTTGAGATTCACCTGAGTACCAAGACCTTTTTGAAATAATCTCCAGAAATGAGATGTAAACTGAGGACCCCTATCTGAGATGGTAGAGAAGGGAACCCCATGCATGTGGACTATCTCGTTGATGTATAGTTTGACATAGTCTTCCACAGAATCTATAGTCTTGATAGCCAAAAAGTAAGCTGACTTAGTAACTCTGTCCACTATCACCCAAATGGAGTCATGTTTTCTGTGAGTACGAGGTAAGCCCGTAATGAAATCCATGTTGATCACCTCCCACTTCCAAGTAGGAATGCTAATATCCAGAGCCACACCTCTTGGTTTTTGATGTTCTACTTTCACCCGCTAGCAGTTGGCACATTTAGCCAAATAATATGCGATGTCCCTCTTTATGCCGTTCCACCAATAGACTTCCCATCAATCATGGTACATCTTTGTGGCACCAGGATGAATAGAATATCTAGGTTTTATGGGCTTCTATAAGGATCTGCTGCCTCAACTCACCCACATTTGATACACATAAATGATCCTGGTAGTGAAGCACACTATCTCTCCCTTGGGAGAAGACCTTTACCCTTTGATGATGAACTACACCTTTTAACTGGAGTAATATGGAATCATTATCTTGTTTCTCCTTCACCTCCGCTACTAATGAAGATTCTGACCCATTCTGGACTATCACACCACCATCTGTCGTGTCCATGAGACAAACTCCTAAGCGAGCAAGCTTATGAACATCCCTGGCTAATTATTTCCTCTCTTCCTAAACATGTGACACACTACCCATGGACATTCTGTTGAGGGCATCAACCACTACATTGGCCTTACTCGGATGGTAGATCACATTCATATCATAGTATTTGAGGAACTGAGCCACTTTCTCTGACGAAGATTGAACTTTTTCTGGGTGAACACATATTGGAGGCTCTTATGATCTATGAACACGTCTACATGGACACCATACAAATAATGTCTCCAAATCTTTAAGGCAAACACAACTACTGCAAGCTCAAGGTCATGAGTCGAATAATTATTCTCATGAATCTTAAGTTGTCTGGAGGCATAAGCTATGACCCTACCATGCTGCATCAAGACACAGCCCAGGCCGACTCTAGATGCATCACAATAAACTATGAAACCATCTGAACCTTCTGGTAGAGTTAACAAGGGAGCTGTAGTTAACCTGGTTTTCAACTCTAGAAAACTCTTCTTACACTTATTTGACCACTGAAACTTGACCTTCTTCTGCGTCAACTTGGTCAATGGGGCAGCTATGGATGAAAATCCTTCAACAAACCTCCTGTAGTAACTGGCCAAACCCAAAAAGCTTCTGATGTCTATCGAAGAGGTGGATCTGGGCCAGTTCTTCACTGCCTCAATCTTCTGAGAATCAACTTGGATTCCCTCACTCGGTACCACATGACCAAGAAAAGCAATTGATTTCAACCAGAATTCACACTTACTGAACTTGGCGAATAACTTGTGATCCTTGAGAGTTTGCAACACCACTCTCAAATGGTTTGCATGTTCTTCATCACTCTAAGAATATATCAGTATATCATCGATGAAGACAATGACGAACAAGTCTATATACTACTTGAACACCCTATTCATCAAATCTATGAAAGCTGTAGGAGCATTCGTTAGTCCAAAATACATGACTACAAATTCATAGTGACCATACCGAGTTCTGAAGGCTATCTTCAGAATGTCACAATTTTTGACTCTGAGCTAATGATAGTCAGATTTGAGGTCTATCTTACAGAAGCAACTAGCACCCTTAAGCTGGTCAAACAAGTCATCAGTTCTGAGGATGGGATATTTATTCTTAATTGTGACATTGTTCAACTGACGGTAGTCGATGCACATCCTGAGAGAGATGTCTTTCTTATGCATGAAAAGCACTGGAGCACCCCATGGAGAGATGTTGGGTCTTATAAATCCCTTAACTAGAAGGTCTTTCAATTGTTCCTTCAATTCGTTAAGCTCAGCTAGAGCTATTCTATAAGGAGGAGTCGAAATAGGCTGGGTATCTGGAAAGAGATCTATTTCAAAGTCAATTTCCCTTTCGGGAGGAACTCCGAGAAGATCTTCTGGGAACACTTCTGGGAATTTATTCACCACTAGGATTGACTCAGGAGTTAGGGTATCATAGTTTGAATCCATAACCCAAATAAGATGATAGATATACCCTTTGGAAATTATTTTTCTGGCCCGAATGTGAGATGAATTATCCTACAGGCGCTGAGGTATTATCCTTCCACTCTAAGACTGGCTCATTTGGAAACTAGAACCGAATGATTCTAGTTCTATAATCAACTGAGGCATAACAGGAATGTAACCAATCCATGCCTAAAATAATATCAAAGTCAGTCATTTCTAACTCTACAAGATAAGCTGAGGTGACTTTCTGGGAAACTGAGAAAGGGCAATTTTTATATACCCATCTAACTATAACAGGATCGCCAGCTAGATTAGAGACTGAGAAAGGTTCTGGGAGGATTTATGGACTGCCACTGAAATTTACTACTATATAAGAAGTTACAAAAGAAAGGGTAGCCCCTGGATCTAACAATGCATAAACATCCAAATGGAAGACTTGTAACATACCCGTGACCACATCAGGAGAATCTTCCTGATCCTATCGAGTCTAAAGGGCATACAACCTATTCTGGCACTGACCGCCATCTGCACTAGATGAGGCATCCTGCTGAGTTGGGTGACCTGCTAGAGCTATCATGGAGTTAGCCTGATTCTGCGGGCAAGTTCCCTTCCCTTCTGAGAAGTTATTGGAAACTCTTTCATTTTATGGCCTAGCTTACTACACCTGAAAGAATTACCATTGCCTACCATACACTCACCTTGGTGGTTTCTTTCACACTTCTTGCAAACTGTATGAGTGCGCCCGCTAGTGATTGTACCTTGGGACTTATAGGCTGGCTCCCTGTCCTGCCTATCCTGCCTGGACCTAGGCACTAGAGCACTAGCAGAGAATGGGGATAGAGCTGAAGATTTCTGATGGAACTGAGAGCGGTAACCACCATCTGACCTCTGCTGAGAGTAGTTAAATTTACCTATTCTAGCTCTTTTGTTGTCTCCTCCCCTTTCCTTGATCTTCTCCTCTTCGATCTGCTAGGCATAAGTCACCAACCTGGAAGTATCCATCTCCTTAACCAGCATAGAAGTCTTGCACTCTTTGACCACATCATCGGACACACCAAATATGAACTTACTCATACAAACCCTGGAGTCAGCTACCATTGCCGGAGCATACTTAGACAACTGAGTAAGCTTGAGTATGTACTCCTTCACACTCATATCATTCTGCTTCAAGTTGATGAATTCTTTGACCTTGGCTTCCCTGATCTCAAGTGGGAAAAACCTTTCAGAAAATGCGGTTTTAAAGTGGTTCAAATCCACTGGACCTATATTAGCACAATGAGACTCCTTCCACTACAGGTACCAAGTATAAGCCACTCCTTTCAGCTGGTAAGCGGCTAAGTCTGCACTCTCAATCGGAGTAACACCGATAATCTCTGTCACCTTCTGAATGTCATCAAGAAATTCTTGTGGATCCTCTTCGGACTTGTACAAAACTCTGGAGGGTCCATCTAAGTGAAGTCTCAGATTCTAGCTGCAGTAAAGTTAGTCTGAGGTGGAGATGGTGCCATAGCCTGCTGGTTGACTTGAGCGGTCATGGCCTGAGCTAGAACCTGAAAAGTAGCCCTGAATTCAGCATGAGTGACTTGCTTATTTAGAGGGTCTGCTAGAGCTGCTGGTGCTTGCTGGTTCCTTGCGTTGGGTCTTTTGGGAGGCATTTTCTGAATTGTGTAGAGCATGAGTTAGAAGGATATTAAGTAGATTTCATACTCTATAGCACGAGATGGAAAAAAATGAAGTGAAGTTTTTCATACTGATGTCTCATAGCTTCTCCCCCATAAGTGTGGCGTGCTTCACACCCATGAAGAAAACTCTAATTGACACGACTTTTAGACACCCTAGGACACTTGAACCTAATACTCTGATACCAAACATATCTAATTATATAATGAAAATGAAAATATAGTAAGTCTGAAAATAAAACTGACAACCTAATAGCTAATTCTAGTTCTATGAAATATAAACTAACAACTCTAATAGTCTAAAACTGACAACTCTAATAGTCTAAAACTGAAATATAAAATTGAATGAAGTAATCATAACAATCATCCTCGAACTATGAGGACTCACCACTGAACTGTTGAGTCAGGACTAGAAAGTTGCACTAAGTATGGTCTGGATACTGAATGCATGAACCTACATCATGATAAGATATAGCACAAAAGTATGTATCAGTACTTTGAATGTACTGAACATGTGAAATATATGCAAAGCTGTACAATATAAAGATTGAACATAGAAATACACACTAAAGCATGAACTGAAGGATAAGCTGAATGTAGTGACCAAGTAGCTAACATGAACACTATACCATGCTGAACTGAACTGTTAACTGAAATAGATACTGAGTATAAGGTCAATAAATATGAGTCTGACTGTGAGAGCTACTATTAACCAATATACCCCAAGCTGAGCTAACTATAGGGCCAACCTGTAACCCTAGATGGAAGGGTGTTCATACCTTGCACAAGGGTTCAAATAATTCTGATGTGGATCAACTAAACTGATGTCCATAAAGGACAAGGGTGTCAAGCCTAATCTGACGGGTGACCCCTTTTAAACCTATGGTGGAGCCATAGTTCTGGGACTCAGGGACTGCTACCAAAAGTCTCAGCCTAAACTGGTGAGTGAGCCTTCATCCTTTCGTCCACTCGGTGCTATGTCTACTCCCAAACATAAGTAATGAATGCAAAATCTAAAATGTTGTATAGCTCAAATACTGATAATCATTTGAGATTCTAAATCATAACTGTCTGAATCATCTAACTAGCAAGTATAAATTATGAGTACTAGAATTAACACAAGCTAGGGTTACTAAGCTCTGTACATATGAATATCCTAGGTTCCCAAGAGAACATGTAATGAATATCATACAAGCAATAGAATCTGAATTATAAGGATTTCATAAAGTTTAGGAAGCCTAGGTCTGAAAAACTAATTGAGAACTGAGGAACTGGACTGAATCTAAGGACTCAATGGGTGAAAGGAACCCATTGATGAAATTCCACATACCTGGAAGAAGATTCCATGGATCAACCTTTGGATCTTGGGGATGAACTTGAAGAAGACCTTTTGCTTGTTCTTGAGAGGAAACTGACGCTTCTTTTCTCTATTTCTCTAAGTGTCGAATGATTTATAGGAGAATGGGAGGTTTAGGTAGTTTCTGACTAATTAATTAGTCTTAGACTAAGCAAAATGATGTGGCTTATGCCTTAAAAGAGATAGGAAAATTTTGGGATGCCCTTGGAAATTTTAAAAGAAAAACTGCTGAAATTCGCGACTCAGGTTCCACAGACAGGTTTTACGGTCCGTAGATGCTTCTACGGCCTGTAGAAACCCTGTCGTGGTTTTTGTCCTTTTTATCGAGCCTCAACTCTGATTTACATGAACTGGGTTCATGACTCGTGGATCATTCCATGGTCTATAGAACCAGTTCATGGTTCTTAGAGAAATGGTAGGCCTGAGGTCTGAGTTCCACGGACCCAACATACGGGTCGTGGATCAATCCATGATTCGTAGACACTGGTCATGGTTCTCAGACAAAATCATCTGGTCTCTGATCTGATTCCACTAGTTCATTCCACAGCTCGTAGACTATTCCATGACTCGTAGATCTGGCTCGTGGATTCACTGACACTTGGAAAAATAAATTTATTTATTTATTTATTTTCTAGTTTTTCTAAGTTGGGTCTAAACTTTGGATTTCTGGGGTGTTACACCCTATATGCCACAAATTCAACTTCTTTTGCTTGAAGAGATATTAGAGACTCTTATGGTCTGTAAATATGTCAACATGTACCCCATACAAATAGTGGCGCCAAATCTTAAGTGCGAATACAACTGCTGCAAGCTCTAAATTATGAGTGAGGTGGTTTTGTTCAAGCTTTTTCAATTGTTAAGAAGCATATGCTATGACCTTCCCATGTTGCATCAAGACACATCCTAGGCTGACACTCAAAGCATCACAATAAATGGCATACCCTTTTGTGCCCTCCGATAAGGCCAATACTGGAGTTGTAGTCAATGTATCTTTCAGCTCTTGGAAGCTTCTTTCACAAGCATCTGACCACTGAAATTTTGCTGCTTTTTGCATTAATTTAGTCAATGGGTCAAAAATAAAGGATAATCCCTCCACAAATCTCCTGTAATAATCGGTGAGCCCCAAGAAACTACGTACCTCTATCGAAATGGTAGGTCGAGGCCATCTCTTCACAACCTCTATCTTCTGAAAGTCCACTTTAATACCTTCACCGGAGACCACATGGCCAAGAAAATCCACTGAGTTCATCCAGAACATGGCATATAGCTAGTGCTCTCTAAGAGTCTATAGAACTTATCTGAGTTGATCCGCATGCTTTGCTTCATCGCATGAATATATCAAGATATCATCTATAAATACAATCACATACATATCAAAAAAGGGTTTAAAAACCCTATTCATCATATCCATAAAGGCTGCTGGGGCATTCATTAGTCTAAATGATATGAAAAGGAACTCAAAGTGCCTATATCTAGTTTTGAATGTTGTCTTTGAAATATCTACTTTAATTATCCTCAACTGGTGATAACCAGATCTTAAGTCAATCTTTGACAAACATTTAGCTTCCTGCAACTGATCAAATAAATCATCTATTCTGGGTAGGGGTACTTATTCTTTATTGTCACTTTATTCAACTGCCTGTAATCTATATAGATTCACATAGTTCCATTTTTCTTACATACAAATAGTATTGGAGTGCCCCAAGGTAATATTTTGGGGCGAATAAAACCTTTGTCAAGTAGATCTTTTAACTGCTCTTTTAGCTCTTTCAACTCTGCTAGTGCCATTTTATGAGACAGAATGGATATAGGCTGGGTACATCTAGGTCGATACCGAAGTCAATATCTCTAACCAGAGGTAATCCAGGAAGTTCTTCAGAAAAAACATCTGGATATTCATTCACAATGGGTACGGACTGAAGAATTGACACCTATTTCTCAGCTTCAAGGTCTCGGACATGGACTAAGTGATATAAACACCCTTTGCTATAAGATTTTGTTCCTTAAGATAGGAAATAAAACTTTCTCTAGATATCACATCATTCCCTTTCTACTCCAAGACTGGCTCCTCCAGGAAATGGGATTGAGCAGTCTTAGCTCGGCAATCAACTGTAGCATAATAAGAGGACAGCCTATCTATGCCCATAATGATATCAAAATCAACCATGTCCAACTCTATCAAGTTAGCCAATGTATCATGGCCACATATTGTTACTAGGAACCCATAGTAGATTTTTTTAGCTATAATAGATTCTCCTACTGGAGTTGATACTGCAAATGGCTCACGTAATAACTCTGGCTCTTCTAAACTTCTTAGCAACAAATGGAGTAACATATGACAGGGTCGCCCCTGGATCTATTAATGCATAAACATCATGAGAGAAGATGGATAAGGTACCTGTAACCATATCTGGGGAAGCCTCTGAATCTTGCCAGCCTGCTAATACATACATTCGATTTAGGCCAGCTCCCAAAATAGCACCTTTGCCTCTACCTCTACCTGTACCTCTGTCTGTCTGTGCCTGAGGATCATGAGATGAAGGTGGTGCTGACAAAGAGGATGCTCCTATGGAGCCTGCGGACGATGATCTATCACCCCTTCCCTCAGCTCTAGGTCTAGGATAATCACGCATTTTGTGACCCTCAACTCCACACCCATAACAAGTGGTAGATCCATATAAGCACTCTCCAAAATAATATCATCCACACTTTCTACAAGTAGGCTGAGGTGGTAATCCCTATCAAGTACCTTTCTGATAGTGGGGGGCTGGTGCCCTAGAAGTTTGACTTTGATCCTATCTAGACCTTGATGATTGAGCTGGAGCACTAGCTGTGAAGCGGGATGCCAACTGATCCTGCCTAGGTGGCCCTCTGCTGGAGGAAGCCCTTTCAGTTCCTTGATATCTACCAACTGCCCTGACTCTCTTACCCTACTTCCTTTCTGATCTCTCTGCCCTGCGGTCATGTATGCGGTCCTTTGTCTGCTATACATATGCCATTAGTCTAGCAATATCCATATTATTAATATGTGCAGCAACTACACAAGAGTCAATAAAATGATCTCTGAGGCCACCCACAAAGTAATGCATCCTCTCCCTCTGGGTGCTGACCATCTCTGAAGCAAACCTGGCCAACTGAGTAAATCACATGCTATACTCCTTGACACTGAGGTTATTCTGTTATAAGGATAGAAATTTGTCCACCCTCGCTTCCCTGAGCTCTAAAGGTAAAAAGTTATCCATAAAGGCCCTCGAGAACTCCTCCCAAACTATTGGGGGGAATTTTGGCCCCTAGAATCGACCCAGATCTCATGCCAGGCAATGCAATATCTTTTAGCTGATAGGAGGCCAATTCAATAGCCTCAGTCTCAGATATATGCATAACCCTGAAGATTTTGTTGATCTCATTTATAAACTGTTGAGGGGTACTTTTTTACACTAGATCCTGTAAACATTGGGGGATTCATCCTGAGAAAATCATGAACTCTGGATCTGGCAGTTCATCCTAAATAGTGTTACATGCAGCCATGTTCTGTCCTTGGACCTGAGCAGCTACTAATTGGGTGAGCAACTGTATTGCTTCTCTAAGATCTTGCTTTGAGGCACCTGGTAGTGGTACAGGCAGTATAGAAACTACTGCTAATGCTACTGGAGGTGTAGGAACTAATGTATGCCCTTTTGTTCTAGGCACCTAAGGACATGGAAGTGTAGGATTTGGCAAGTTTTCCTGAGCCCTGGTTTGATCCGCTAATACTGGAGAATGCTCTATAGTGGTTTCCTCCTGAGTAGTGCTGGTAGTGGTACTATGGCCTACTTTATCTGTATCTTTAGTTGACATAATCTATATCACAAATAAGCCGAGTCTGAGTTAGAAGTAACTTTATATGACTTAGCTCTACTGTACGATCTAGATTTTAATAGAAGATCAGAATCCTAAATGTCCATGAAGCCCCTTAATTATAAATGTGGCGTGCAACATATTCATAAGAAAGGTCCTACTAGACACAACTTCGTAGACTCCCAAGTACACTTAAACGTTGTGCTTTGATGCCAAGTTTGTCATGCCTCAAGATAGGAGGGGTGGATATTAAGGAGTGATACGAGCACCTGCTGCACATATATACTAAACTCTTGCTAAAGTTGTAAATTGATAAGAAATAGCATGGACATCAATATGTGTTTACATATACTGAAACATAGATAACTGAAGGGCCCACTAGACTAGTTGTACAACTGAAACAAAACTAAGTCTAAGAAGCCTCTAAAGAGTTTGCAACTGAAAATCTCATAACTAGTCAGGACAGGGCCCTGACATACCCACTATATGATATGTACATGAATCCAAAACATATGACGTAGATATATGATAGATCCAAAGAGAGGTGGAGCTTACCAACTGATCAACTAGAAGGCACTGGTCTACTGTGAATGTCTGCTAGCCTGAGTACCTGAACCTGCATTCATATAAATAAAACACCTAAAAATAAAGGGATGTCAGTACATATGAAACATGTAATGATATGTAAAGCAGACTGAATAATAAGTAGACAAGTAAGAATGCTCACTAAATTGAATATCAAAGATACGAAAATCTGAGCATACACATACAGGGAATGTAATCTAAAACTGAAACTGAAATTGAAACTAATACTATGACCAATATCAGGGGTCCTTATATAACGTCCTATGCATGACTTATTTACATATGTTTAAAATTCCTAGAATTTGCCTAGGTAACATCGTTACCCTTTTATATTGCTTTTTTTTTGTGTAATACTAACTGTCAGAAAGTCATAAGAGACTACTATCGGCGATCGGTGACACCTATTTGGCATCTGTAGCCAACTATCACAATCATGTGTAAAATCTCATAGTCTTGATAATGTAGTCTATCTATGTTCGCCCTTAAGGGCTCCTATAAGGTCTGCCCGCAGGCCTGTGTAGTCAGGGGAATCGACGATGGAAAGTTCCAGCTGACTCTGTCTAAATTCTGTGCACAGAATAGCATCACACGTAGTGGACCTAAGGATACCCACCGCACACTGCAGAGTAGGCTTTAATCTCATCTTGCTTGTAAAGACCTATTGTAAGCAACTCATGAATCATATAACTCGTTATCTGAATATTGATTACTTTCTTCTAGATGAAGAATCATATATCTATGTGATCTATATACTCATGGCTATTCTGTGGCCAATTACTTCCTTTAAGTTTCGTGACATATATAATTGGTAACTTCTAGGAGTTTCAACTGAAGATATGTACGGTTATGTGAAATATATGACTTCTTTGACTAGAAACGAGTACTATAACTCTATAGGTTTAGAACTCCACACGAAAGAGACCTATAATAATAATAATCTTTGATTTCAAGTAGAATATAATCTATGACAACCTTTATAGGAGAAACATGTGACTTTAGGTCGTGCCTTGATGGCGAAAGAGGTTTTATCTTTACATACCTTACTTCACGACTCCTTCTCCCTTATGTCGTGTTGTTAGTTTCCTTCAAAATACTATTTATCGATGACATAACAACATATCTAATAGTATAAGCAACTAACCAAGAAGCATGACAAGGTCAGAAAGACGATAATAGCTTATGAGCGACAAGCTTAGCAAATAAGATAAATAAATTATGTATCACCATACCTCTCTTTCCCCTTATCAAAGGAACTACGACCACCTATGGAGTCAATATTACTCCCTCCATCCTTTTGTATAATATAAAGCCCATCGCATATCCCAAACAGGGTCATAAACTTGACCCCCCGTCTTCCAAATACCACCTCGGGAGTTCCTTATCTAGTGGCGTTAAATTCTCCTTTAAGATCATAGATTAAGTTGGGAGAAAATTATAACATTTTATATAGTGATAGGAAGCCTAATAATATGTAAACAACATTCTTAATTTATTTAGTCATTTCATCAAACACTTGACGAGCAACAAGCTTGCAAGAGCCATAAAAATCGTGTTTGCTATACCTAGCCTCTCTCCTTATTGCAGCAAGACTGTTGACTCAATACACAACCACACATACCTCATTTAATTAATAATACAACTAATACATCCCTCTACATAGTCCCTCCTCACCAAGTATATCGATTACAATGTGCAAAACATAGACTCACAGCTTTCTATCACCGTCCAGTGAGTCTTACCCATAAACTATACTTAAAATAACTTTTAGAGTCATATTTATGGGGATAGAAGAGCAGCCATACCTTTATCAATAAGAATCCAATCCGTGCACCTTCTTTTATCTTCAATAACAACACCTTTTCCTTCAAGAAAATACTTGGCTAAGTATGTTTTCATGACCTATGATGAAAAATATACTTGATTCTTGAAGAAATCCACTTACCTTAGGCTAGATAGAGATTTAGATGAAGCAGAACTAAAGAAAACTGTAAGAAAAGAGGTCCTTTATGTTCTGATAGATATGGATAATAAAATCCCAAAATTTTAATAGAAAACACAATTTTTGGCCGAATTACCCAAGGCTGCTACTATCTAGCAGTGATTGGAAAGTGTGCGTATCTGTAGTAAAATATGAATAATATTTTACTCTGAACTCATATGGATAAGCGGTTTATTATGTTGAAAACTAGACTCAAATACCTTCAATTTGGTACTTTATAGGACCTCTAAATCCTTGTATATTGGGAGATATAAATGTTACAAGTCAGACCATATGCGAGCTTGTTTGGAATACTCTACCATAATGAACCCTTAATCTTGAACTTTTGTTTCAAGTCTCCCTTTGGTATCCAACCTTGTTCTAGCACTTTAAATGACTTATTAGAAGTGTCCTTTTCTATAATTATCCATTTAAAATCTTATCCTCTTGGTTTATAACGATTCCTTTGTGTTTACGAGTTGCACGCGTATCTTATATTTGGGGCATTACGGGGGGAAGGGGGGTTGCAGAAATTCTTAATTTTGAAGTTACTACAAGGTATTTATACCAAATATTTTATATTAGATATTTTTAAAAATATACTGTGTTTAATATTTATTACAAGTATTTATAGCCAGTATATTTAAATGGCATAAAATATTTTAAGTATCAAGATATAAAGTAGTTTATTATAGGTATAACTAAAACTTCGTATTTTTAAGAGAAAGGTATAAAGTATTTTAGATTAAGGTAAAAAGTATTGTTTAGACCTGTCACGACTCAACTATCATATCATGCGGGCATCTACTCTAAATTATCTAGATAGAAAAATGTTTACCACCTGATTAAAACCGGTATGCATAAGTCAATAAGAAATCATAAGAATTTCCTTTAATATTTAAAAATAGTTAAATGAAATGTTTTAAAAATACAACGGAAAACTCTCCTTAGGAACTAGTCTAAACAGGTACAAGAGCTACTAAGAGTGAGTATAAAATTAAGACACAACTTCTAATGTAGGAACACATGATAGAAGCTGCTGGAGATCCTTACCGCATCATGCATGAAACATCTACTGAATCCTGCAACCAGACTATACCCAAAAGGGTATAGCAAAAGTAGTATCAGTACAACAACACGTACTAGTACGTATCATCAACCGATCAGGGTTAAATCACGTAAGTACAATATAGAAATTATAAAAAAAAAGTATGAAAACTTATATAACAATTTAATCCACATTACTTTCATCCACTTATGCTATCTTTATCCCTCATATTACCTATGAGTATTCCCATCCTTATCCTCATCAATCATCAGCAGAAAATTCAGTCAAATGAATCAATATTGACAATAAATAAAGTCAAGACCCTGACTACCAATCATTAACCAGGTCAACAACTATGACTCTACAATAATAACTTACCTTTATATCAAATCCAGGAGTCACTAGACAATAACAGAATATATGCAATTCTTTTACACCTTTAGTCAAGATCACTCAAGGATCCCCAATATATGTCAAGTAACTGGACCACACAAGGATCTCAAATAACAGCTATAATATAACCTGGTCCACTCATGAAACCAATATAAACAACAACAATAATAGTTATCATAAATCCGATTCACTCATGAAATCTTCAACCAATGAATCAAAGAAACTGTACCAGGTGTGGTACCCGAGCCAACCAATGTATCATAAGAACTGTACCAGACGTGGTACCCAAATCAGTTAATGTATCATAGATATTATATCAGGTGTGGTACCCGAGCCAACCAATGAATAATAGAACTGTAACAAGAATGGTACCCGAACCAACCAATGAATAACACCAACCAATTCTATGAAGATGTACAAGTACTGGTACATCCCATAATAACAACAAATATTACAACAATCACAATCACAATGAGAATAAGCAATCATACTTGTAAAGCTAACAACCTTTATTATAACCTCATTATATGTGATTAACCCTTAGGATATCATTTAATAATTACTTTCTTTACACTTGGTCAACTCGAGTTAGTCATTTCATGTAAACAACAATCATACATTAACATACCAAATCACAAGTAGACATGATTCATTGTTTTATCCATTATAGAATGTCTGAAGACTAACTCCCGACTCATTCAAGTGAGCAAATCAAGCCATAGTCATCAATTTTAAGTATTTATTTCAGGAGTGCACATTCAACTCATTGGAGTCTAAACTCTAGCTCCACACACATAAATTCATTCACTAATTTCATCCTCCTTTATTTATATCGAGACCAAAAATTTCGCTATTATCTAGCAACCTTTACATTCAAGTCATTAATAGGTTCAAGCCCCTACTCCATTAGCCAATCATTCAACTTAATTCAACTTACAATCTAGTTGAGATCATACACCTTTATACCTTTTACCTTCTAACCCTTAGTCTAACTTGACCTTAGGCTCTTAAATTATCTGATCGCCTCCTCATACCATAATCAGTTCTCATCACTAATCTTAAGCAAGATTATCCTGTATTCTAAACACACATAATACCAAGTTCACCTTTTTATGGTAATTAGGCTGAATTACTATATTATAAGCTCACTCAATCTCCTTATCATCTATATTCACATAATTCACATTACAATTCATCATGGAGTCATACAAACACAAAACACCCATCAAGAATTCATACATTAATATATCAACACATAATTAAGTCTTTATTACATTAATTACATGATTTATCCATCCAAACTCCGTGTTCGCAGGTCTAAGTATGATTTCTCCCGTTAAATCTATATTAAGAATATAATTTCTAACCACAGTCTACTAATCATAAAACATAACCTACCTGGGCACCAAGATGCTGCAACAAGTAAGCTATGCCACTGATGATCTTCCTTTTTCTTCACATTTTTGAAGGCTAAATCATCTAATAACAATAATTATAAGAGTAATTAATGAACTATTCTTTAAACAAATACTTTAAAAATTCAAACTCGATAGTTCTACCCTTATTTAGGATCTAGAAAATTACCCAAAAGTCAATAAATCATCAAATTAGTTCTATCAAACTCAACCCAACTCCATTAATGTCACACCCCGAGGCTACCCCCTAGACGCAACACGGTACTTAGTGTCATGAGTGATCCCAAGCTAACCCATGGTATGGCATATCTATGAAAATAAGTAATTTAACATAAAGTCACTATGCGGAAGTTAAAATAGTATTAATATCTGAAAGCGGGATGAACCCAAAAGTCTGTATGTAAATAGTATAGTGTTAGCTGAAAGTAACATCAACATCTGCCGAGTCTAATCTATGTTTGAAAGCCATCTAACTGAAGTAGGAGTTGCTAGGACATGCCCCAGCTAACTCTAACGAAATCTGAAACTAGAAACAAGTACTGAATAAAGCATGTCTATTGTCCTTGAACTAATGAGGACTCACCACTGAGCTGCTGAGTACGGACCGGGAGTTGAACTATGCGCAATTTGGATGCTGAGTGCCTGGACCTATATCATAAATCAATGTAGCACAAAAGTATGCGTCAGTACTTTGAATGTACTGAGCATGCAGGATATATGTTAAGCTGGACAATATAAAACTGATCATGAAATAAACATGCTGCAAATAAACTGAGAGCTGAACTGAATGCAATGACCAAGTATGAATCATGATATAACATGTTGAACTGAATACTGATAATACATCTGCTGGATACAAGGTTAATGAAAATAAGAGTCTGACTGTGGGAGACACTACTAACTGACATACCCTAAGTTGAGCTAACTATGGGGCCAACCTGTAACCCTGGATAGAAGGGTGTTCATACCTTGCCAAGGGTATGAACAAGTCTGACGTGGATCTACTGCCTAATCTGACGGGTGACCCACTTTAGAACCTACGGTGGCACCATAGTTCTAGAACTTAGGGATTGCTACTAAAGGTCTCAGCCTGAACTGACGGGTGAGCCTTCATCCCTTAGTTCACTCGGTGCTAAGTTTACTCCCAAATGGATATAAGCAACGAATGCAAACTGAAGTGCTGGATAGCTCAAAGTAGTGATATAATCTGAGAATGCACATAAACATACTGAAGAATATGACATCCAAATTCTGGAATCTGATTACCTGACTGAGCCTGCCTAACAAGTATAATTTATGAAGTACTAAAAGTTATAACAAGTTAGGGTTTTGAATCCTGTACATGAACTATACTAATTTCACAAGAAACATGTGATTGATACTGTAAGAACTGTAGGAACTGAATTACATTGATTCCCTAAGGATGTAGAACCCTAGGTCTGAAACATGCCTGGGGAAAACTGAAGATTTTATGGAATTTAGGGACTAATGGATGAAAGGAACCCACTAGTGAAGTCCCACATATCTGAGTGAAGATTCTACGGTTGAATCTTTGGATTCTGAGAGGAACTTAGAGGAAACCCCTTTTTTGCCTTGTTCTTGAGAGAGAGCGTTCTGTTCTTGAGAGATTTACTAAGTATGAGTGATTGAGGAGTAATGAGGGAAAAGTAGAGTTAAAACCCTCTAATTACCCCCAAAATTACTTAGAAATGGAATTAAAATAATTAGGAAAAGACCGGACTACACCCACTTAAGGCTGGATTTTTTTTGGAGAAACCTCCGCCAGACAGGCTTCCCGACGGGCGTTGGACCTGCGACAGCCCATCGGCCCTAGCGTTGGAATGGGGCAGGAGGGGCTGGTCTTTTGGGGTATACCCATGATGGCTCCAACGGCCCGTCGCTTCAGCGACGCCCATGGCGTTAGCCCGTCGGGGCAAGGATGGCTGGGTCTGGGCGGCTGGCCCTTTCTCACGGGTTGCCCGATGACCCATCGGACTGTCGACACCCGTAGGGTCCCTCGTCTGACTAGAGACGGCTGAAACCCAACTCCTGGTCCCTTCCCATGGGCACCCTGACATGCCATCATGTCCATGACTCCCGTGGGCCAGCCCGTGAGGCTTGACCAAGGCTGAATTTTTCTCTGAGTTTTCTAGGTTCTGGGTTTTAGAAATTGTTTTAAATTATGGGGTGTTACAATATCTCCCCCTTGGAATCATTCATCCTCGAATGAAGACAAAACAAGCTAAGTTTGGAAGGGCAGAGCTGCAATCCTTACCAACTGAGTACTAGAAATTGATATCTAACTAACCGAGTTCCATGAACATGCAAGGAAAACTGATGGAACAAGGTACTAGGCTGAATTACACAAGAGTAAACTGAGATACTGAAGAGGAACTATTACCTCAAGCTGAAACTGAATTGGAGGGAAAAAGGTGAGGGTACTTGGACATCATGGTTGCTTCTGCTTCCCAAGTAGCTCCCTCTACAGACTGATTCCTCTACAAAACCTTAACTGAAGCGACTTCCTTATTCCTCAACTTGAGAACCTGACGGTCAAGAATCTCAACTGGAACCTCTTCATAGGTGAGGCTATCCTTCACAACAACACTCTCTAAAGGTACTATCAAAGTTGGATCACCCACACGTTTCTTCAGCAAGGAAATGTGAAAGACTAGGTGAACTGCTGCTAATTGTGCTGGCAACTCTAACTCATAAGCCACATTACCAACCCTTTTCAGGATCTTGTAAGGGCCTACATACCTGGGACTATGCTTTCTTTTCTTGCCGAATCTCATCACATCATTCAGGGGTGACACTTTCAGGAAAACCCAATCATCACTTTCGAACTCTAAGTCTCTTCTCCTAACATCTGCATAAGATTTCTGATGACTCTGGGATGTCTTAAGCTTGTCTCCGATAAGCTAAACTTTATCCATAGCCTCATGGACCGAATCTGGTCTAATCAAAGCTGCTTCACCTACTTCGAACCAACCCACAGGTGATCTACATCTGCGCCCATATAGAGCCTCATATGGGGCCATCTGAATACTGGAATGGAAACTATTATTGTAGGCGAACTCTATGAGAGGTAGGTGGTTATCCCAACTACTTTTGAAATCGATCACATAAGCCCTCAACATGTCCTCTAGGGTCTGAATGGTACGCTTTGCCTGACCATCCATCTGCAAATGAAATTTCATGCTGATCTTTACCTGAGTACCAAGGCCTTTCTGACATGATCTCCAGAAGTGAGATGTAAACTGAGGGCCTCTATCTGAGATTATAGACAAAAGAACCCCATGCAACCTGACTATATCACTGATGTAGAGTCTGGCATAGTCTTCCACTAAATCCGTAGTCTTGACTACCAAGAAGCGAGCTGACTTAGTGACTCTGTCCACTATCACGCAAATGAAATCACGCTGCCTGCGATTATGGGGTAGACCCATTATGAAATCCATGTTAACCAATTTCCACTTCCAAGTAGGAATGCTAATATCCTGAGTCACACCTCCTGGTTTCTGAGGTTCTACCTTTACGTGCTGACAGTTGGGGCACTTAGCCACAAAATCTGTGATGTACCTCTTTATGCCATTCCACTAATAGACTTTTGGTAAATCACGGTACATCTTAGTGGCACCTGGATGGATGGAATATTTGGAATTATGGGCTTCTGAGAGGATCTGCTGCCTCAACTCACCCACCTTAGGAACACATAAGCAACCCTGATAATGGAGTATACCATCTTTCCCTTGGGAAAAAACCTCTACTCTTTGCTGATGAACTGTACCCTTCAGCTGAAGCAGTATGGGATCACTCTCCTACTTCTCCTTAACTTCAGCTACCAAAGAAAATTCTGACCCATTCTAAACTATCACACCACCATCTGTTGTGTCCATAAGGCAAACTCCTAGGCGAGCAAGCCGATGAAGATCTATGACAAGTTCTCTCATATATTCTTCAACATGAGATACGCTACCGATAGATAATCTACTGAGAGCATCAGCCACTACATTGGCCTTTCCCGGACGGTAGAGCATATTCATATCATAATCCTTGAGGAACTCAAGCCATCACCTCTGACGAAGGTTCAACTCTTTCTGGGTGAACACATACTGAAGGCTCCTGTGATTTGTGAATACATCAACATGAACACCATATAGATAGTGCCTCCAAATTTTTAGGGCAAACACAACCGCTGCAAGCTCGAGGTCATTAGTCGAGTAGTTCTTCTCATGGGCCTTAAACTGTCTGGAAGTATAAGCTATGACCTTACCCTGCTGCATTAAAACACAACCTAAGCCGACTTTGGATGCATCACAATAAACCACGTAACCGTCTGAACCATCTGGTAGGGTCAAAACATGAGCTGTAGTCAATCTGGTCTTCAGTTCTAAGAAAAACTCTTCTCACACTCCTCTGACTACTGAAACTTGACCTTTTTCTGAGTCAACTTGGTCAATGGGGCAACTATGGATGAAAATCCTTCTACGAACCTCCTGTAGTAACCAGCCAAACCCAAGAAACTTCTAATGTCTGTCGGAGAGGTGGGTCTGGGCCAGTGCTTTACTTCCTTGATTTTCTGGGAATCAACACGGATTCCTTCTCTGTATACCACATGACTAAGAAAAGCGACTGACTGTAACCAGAATTCACACTTGCTAAACTTAGAGAATAGCTGGCGATCCTTGAGGGTCTGGAGAACAACCCTCAAATATGTCGCATGCTCCTCTTTATTTCTAGAGTAAACGAGGATATCATCAATGAAGACGACGACGAACAAGTCCAAATACTGTTTGAACACAATGTTCATTAAGTCCATGAAAGGTGCAGGAGCATTGGTTAGTCCAAAAGACATAACAACAAATTCATAGTGACCATACTGAGTTCTGAAGGCTGTCTTCGAGATGTCACTATCTCTGACTCTGAGCTGATGATAGCCGGATCTGAGGTCTATCTTGGAAAAATAACTAGTGCCTTGAAGCTGGTCGAACAAGTCATCAATCCTGAGGATGAGATATTTATTCTTGATTGTGACTTTGTTCAACTGACGGTAGTCAATGCACATCCTGAGAGAACCGTCTTTCTTACGCACGAATAACACTGGAGCACCCCATGGAGAGATGCTAGGTCTGACAAAGCCCTTATCTAGAAGGTATTTTAACTGTTCTTCCAATTCCTTAAGCTCAGCTGGAGCCATTCTGTAAGGAGGAATTAAGATGGGCTGGGTATCTGGAAGGAGATTAATTCCGAAGTTGATTTCCCTTTTTGGAGGAACTCCGAAAAGGAATACTTTTGGAAACTCACTGACTACTAGAACTGACTCAAGAGTTGGGGTTTCAGAGTTAGAGTCCTTAACCCGAACTAGATGATAGATATACCCTTTGGAAATCATCTTTCTAGCCTTAAGGTAAGAGATGAAATGACCTACAGGCACTGAGTTACTACCCTTCCACTCTAGGATCGGCTCATTAGGAAACTGAAACCGAACGATCCTAGTTCTACAATTGACTGAGGCATAACAGGACTGTAACCAATCCATGCCTAGAATGATATCAAAATCCATCATTTCTAACTCTACAAGATCAGTTGAGGTGACTTTTTGGGAAACTGTGACTAGGCAATTTCTGTATACCCGTCTAGCTATAACTGGGTCACTAACTGGAGTAGAGACTGAGAAAGGTTCTAGGAGAGTTTCTCGACTAACACCAAAGTTTACTACTATATATGGAGTTATAAAGGATAGTGTAGCCCCTGGGTCTAGCAATGCATAAACATCAGTATTAAAGACTTGTAACGTACCCGTGACCACATCGGGAGAGTCCTCCTGGTCCTGTCGACCCTGAAGTGCATATAATCGGTTCTGGATGACCTGCTGGAGCTATTGTAGAGTTAGCTTGATTCCGTGAATGAGTGTCCCTGTCCTTCTGAGAATTATCAGGGCACTCTCTCATCCTATGGCCTGGCTTACCATACCCAAAGCAATTTCCGCTGCCTGCCATGTACTCACCTTGGTGGTTCCTACCACACTTCTTACAAAAAAGATTTGTGCGACCACTAGTGACAGTACCTTGGAACTTGGAGCCAGACGTTCTATCCCGCTTATCCTTCTTGAACTTAAGCACTGGGGCACTAGCAGAAGATGGAGATGGTGCTGAATTTTTCTGGCGATATTGAGAGCAATTTCCACCCTCTGACCTCTGCTGATAGTGGCTATAATCACCTGTCTTAGCCCTCCTAGCATCACCTCCCATTTCCTTGATATTTTCCTCCTTGTTCTGCTGAGCATAAGTAACTAACCTAGAGAAGTCCATTTCCTTAACAAGCATGGCCATTTTGCATTCCTTGACCACATCATCGGATGCACCCAACACGAACTTACTCATACGAGCTCGAGAGTCAGCTACTATTGTTGGAGCATACTTGGACAACTGTGTGAACCTCAAAGCATAGTCCTTTACACTCATATCATCCTACCTCAAGTTGATGAATTCCTGAACCTTAGCTTCCCTAAGCTCTAGTGGGAAGAACCTATCTAGGAAAGCAGTCCTGAAAATATCCCAAGTCACTGGTCCTGCATTCGCACAACGAGATTCTTTCCACTGTTGGTACCAAGTGTAGGCCACTCCTTTCAGCTGATAAGTGGCCAAGTCTGCACCCTCGACTGGAGTGACACCCATAATGTCAGTGACCTTCTGAATGTCCTCAAGGAACTCTTGGGGATCTTCTTCTGACTTGGACCAATGAAACTCTGGAGGGTTCATCCGAGTGAAGTCCCAGATTCTGGCTGCAGCAGCATTTACCTGAGGTGGAGCTGGTGCTGTAGCTTGCTGATTGACCTGGGCGGTCATGGCTTGAGCGAGCACTTGAAAGGCAGCCCTGAATTTGGCATGCGTGACTTACTCGTTCAAAGGGTCTACTGGGGCTGCTGGCTGATTCCTAGCGTTAGCTCTTCTTGGAGGCATTTTTCTGAAATGCGAGCACGAGTTAGAATAGAGAAGGACTAAATAGAGTTTATACTCTATAGCACGAACTGGAAAAGAAAGAAGGGAAGTTATTCCTAATGACGTCTCACAGCTTCTCCCCCATCAGTGTGGCGCGCTTCACACTCATGAGGAAGACTCTACTTGACGCGGCTTTCAGACACCTTAGGACACTTGAACCTGTTGCTCTGATCCAAGTTTGTCACGCCCCGAGGCTACCCCCTAAACGCAACACGGTGCTTAGTGTCACGAGCGACCCCAAGCTAACCCATGGCATGGCATATCTATGAAAATAAGCAATTTAACATAAAGTCACTATGCAGAAGTTAAAATAGTATTAATAACTGAAAGCGGGAACCCAAAAGTCTGTATGTAAATAGTATAGTGTTAGCTGAAAGTAACACCAATATCTGCTGAGTCTAATCTATGTCTGAAAGCCATCTAACTGAAGTAGGAGTTGCTGGGACATGCCCCAGCTAACTCTAACCAAATCTGAAACTAGAAATAAGTACTGACATAAAGCATGTCTATTGTCATCGAACTAATGAGGACTCACCACTGAGCTGTTGAGTACGGACCAGGAGTCAAACTATGCGCGATCTGGATGCTGAGTTCCTGGACCTACATCATAAAATGATGTAGCACAAAAGTATGCGTCAGTACTTTGAATGTACTGAGCATGCAGGATATATGCTAAGCTGGACAATATAAAACTGATCATGAAATAAACATGCTGCAAATAAACTGAGAGCTGAACTGAATGCAATGACCAAGTATGAATCATGATATAACATGCTGAACTGAATACTGATAATACATCTGCTGGATACAAGGTCAATGCAAATAAGAGTCTGACTGTGAGAGACACTACTAACCGACATACCCCAAGTTAAGCTAACTATGGGGCCAACCTGTAACCCTGGATGGAAGGGTGTTCATACCTTGCCAAGAGTACGAACAAGTCTGACGTGGATCCACTGCTGATGTCCACAAGGGACAAGGGTGTCAAGCCTAATCTGACGGGTGACCCCCTTTAGAACCTACGGTGGCGCCGTAGTTCTAAAACTTAGGGATTGCTACTAAAGGTCTCAGCCTAAACTGACGGGTGAGCCTTCATCCCTTAGTTCATTAGGTGCTAAGTTTACTCCCAACTGGATATAAGCAACGAATGCAAACTGAAGTGCTGGATAGCTCAAAGTACTGATATAATCTGAGAATGTACATAAACATACTGAAGAATATGACATCCAAATTCTGGAATCTGATTACCTGACTGAGCCTGCCTAACAAGTATAATTTATGAAGTACTGAAAGTTATAACAAGTTAGGGTTTTGAATCCTATACATGAACTATACTAATTTCCCAAGAAACATGTGATTGATATCGTAAGAACAGTAGGAATTGAATTACATTGATTCCCTAAGGATGTAGAACCCTAGGTCTGAAACATGCCTGGGGAAAACTGAAGATTTTCTGGAATCTAGGGGCCTAATGGGTGAAAGGAACCCACTAGTGAAGTCCCACATACCTGAGTGAAGATTCTACGGTTGAATCTTTGGATTCTGAGAGGAACTTGGAGGAAACCCCTTTTTTGCCTTGTTCTTGAGAGAGAGCATTCTGTTCTTGAGAGATTTGCTAAGTATGAGTGATTGAGGAGTAATGAGGGAAAAGTGGAGTTAAAACCCTCTAATTACCCCCTAAATGACTTAGAATCGGAATTAAAATAATTGGGAAAAGACCGGACTACCCCCACTTAAGGCTGGAATTTTTCTAGAGAAACCTCCACCGGACGGGTTGCCCGACGGGCGTCGGACCTGCGACGCCCTGCCGGCCCTGGCGTCAGAATGGGGAAGGAAGGGCTGGTCCCCTGGGCGTTCCCACGACGGCTCCCATGGCCCGTCGCTTCAGTGACGCCCGTGGCGTTAGCCCGTCGGGGCAAGGATGGCTGGGTCTGGGAGGCTGGCCCTTTCTTACGGGCTTCCCGATAGCCCGTTGGGTCCCTCGTCTGACTGGAGTCGGCTGAAACCCAACTCCTGGTCCCTTCCCACGGGCACCCTGATGGGCCGTCGTGTCCACGACGCCCGTGGGCCAGTCCGTGAGGCTTGACCAAGGCTGAATTTTTCTCTGAGTTTTCTAGGTTCTGGGTTTCAGAAACTGGTTTAAATTCTGGGGTATTACAATTAATAGAGATTTGAAGGTAAAGGTCCCATTTTTATTGAACTCAAGATCTCCAACTATCAAAGTTCATGATTTTGAACTACAATATCATACTAAGAAGTATTAATTTATAATCTAAAATCACTTCTTGATGAAAATAGTCATGTCCATAGATTTTTCCCACAATTTCATGAACCTAGGGTTCTAAATCTTAAGAATTTTACCATTTTCCCCCTTTTTAATGATTCTAGAATAAGAACGGATTAATCGATGTTAAAAGAGAGTAAAAATCCTACCACAATGAAGGATTTTCACCCTAATCATGAGCAAATTGCCTCTCTAGAGCTCAAGAATGAAAATTTGGAGTTTTTGGACTGAAACCCATCAAAATAAGCTTATAAACTGTTGGTGTCCCGTTATAGAGGGAAAATTCCCGCTATAGCGACCTAAACCCGCTACAACGGCCTCAACCTTTCAGCACGGACAGTCTTCAGTAAAACATTCATAATTTTTTACTCGAAAAATGAATTAATGAATGGTCGGCAATATTGGAAAGAAGATTCAGAGATCTTTAATTAGTGGGTATTGGGCTACATAACTCCTTACATTTTAGGAGGAGTGCTCGTTCGAAGTTGACCTTAGTTTAAACTTAGCCCGGAACTAAATCGGTAAGGACACTTTCAACTTAACTTAGTGCTAGGGGCATTGTATGACATTAAATCATAACTAATGCCCTCACATACCAACGAATTGATCCTAACCCCTATGATGAAAGAGATTCGTATACCTTTACTGCAGATATTTTCAGTAACGACAGAACAGATCGTTACAAGACCAAGGTATAAAGTGTTTCATTATAAGTATATTTATTCCAAATACTTTTAACCAAGGTATAAATTATTTTATTATAAGTATATTTAGATCAAGTATTTATATTGATAATAAATATTAAACACAATACATTTTTAAATTTAACTAAACACAATATATTCTAAAATATAAACGGTTTGAAAACCGTTTTAAGACCCTAAATTTTTTGTCTATATAAAGTGTCTTTTCTTCCATTTAAGATATAGACAATTTCTAGAGAGAAAAGTGCCTATTCACACAAGTTCTACATATTTCTGGAATTATTTGGTTACACAACAGAAAATCGTAAGCTGGAGGAGGGTCCTCTCATTGATAACCTTTATTCACGCTTCAAGTGATAATTTATTCATATTTAAATATATTAGTCATTTATATTACATGCAAGTTTGATATTGGGATTGCTTCTGCTAGATATGTACTAATCCAGAAAAATTGTTATGCATGAACCTTACATTGGGATGAATCACGTGTGAGTCGTATTAGGAGCGGTTCAAACATCGTAGTGGTCTGAAATCAAAATTAAATAGAGGCCTTAAATTTTAATTTATGCTATGAAATTTATTGACAATTTATTTAATTTTTCTTGAAATATAGTATTCTAGATGTGTCAAACTTCTTCTAATAATTCTTGAAATATAGTATTAAAAGTTTACATATTCTACAAACAGTACTTAGTTTTTATTTTAAAAAAATAACTATAACATATATTTCCTCGTTTCAACAATATTTGTCCACTATTGACTTTGCACACTTCTTAAGAAACTATAAATACAAGTGTAATTTTACTATATCACCCTTTGAATATAATAAATACAATATCTTAAAAAATATAAAAGGAAAATGACTATAATTAATAATAAGGGTAAATTAGAAACAAAATAAAAAAATATTTCTTGATTCATAAATTAAACAAATATTATTGAATATTTATTTTTATTATAGTGAACAAGTAAAAATAAACAGAAGTAATTGGCAAAAAAAATAAAATAGGACCTCTGAAATTTTGGGGCCTCACATGCCTTTTTTTAGGCTTGTAGAGCCACCTGAGTCGTATTCAAACAGAATTAAATGTATTTTGTACTTAGAAAAGCAAAAAAGAAAAATCTGAATTGCATCGTCAATCGTCATTGCTGACTCCACAGATTTCCCGGATCCAAATTGCGGCACGTGACAGGACCTTTCCCCGTGTGAATTTATTTTATCTTTTCAATCGTGTGTGAAGTTGTTCAACTCATCAATCAGTCTTCTTCACTTTTCTGGAAAATCAGTTACATCGATAATGGCGATTAGAGAAGATGGGGCCACCAAAACCGATACGCGGTTGATTTTCACATACGGAACCCTAAAGCGCGGATTCCCTAACCATCGCCTGATGGAAAATCTGATCGGCGGCGGTGACGTCGTCTTCGTCGGCGAGTACACGACGGTGGAAACCTTCCCGCTCGCCTGCGGGCCCTACGGGATCCCATACCTTATCAACATCCGTGGATCGGGTCACCGGATCCGGGGCGAGCTCTACAAGGTGAATAGCAGTGGGATTGGCCCACTGGATGATTTGGAAGGGATCGAGATAGGCCACTATGAGAGGCTGCCGGTGAACGTCGCCGATGACGGCGGTGAGACGGTGGCGGCGGAGGCGTACTTCGCGCACAGGAGCTTTGGAGAGGGGATGTGGAAGAGGTGTGGAGAAGTAGGGATTGAGGAGTTCAGTATGGAATTATCGAAGAAATATGAGAGGAAAGAAGAGAGGCCTCCCAATCGTGATTATCTTCAAGATATCAGAAATTTTATCTCCAATGGCAATTGAGATTCTGGTCTTCTCTTTTCATTATTGATAATTATTTAAATGTTTTAGTTAGTAAAAAGAAAAATTAAAGCACCGTTATATCATTGTGACTGTTGCTATTACTTCTATTGCAAATGCTTTACATAACTATTTCTTATCATTGGATTTTAGTATTACCTGGTATCATTTACTTCAGTTTTAGTATTTTTTTTTTGGGTGTTGCTACTGTTATTTTTCATTATTTTTAGCATGATTTTTTTATACTCTATTTGCTTTACATATTCTTATATGCATTACCTGAGTTGAGGGTTTATCGGAATAATAAGTCTATTTTCCAAATATAAGGTGTGTACTTATCACTAGGGATGACAATGGAGCGAGGTGGGTGCGGTGCAGGGCGGGTTGAAATAAATTATTTAAAAGTTGGTGCAGGGTGGAGCGGGTTGCGCGTCTATGGTATTTCTATTCTGAATAGAGTTGAAATTCAAACCCAGTTCATTTTCTATTCTGAATAGAGTTGAAATTCAAACCCAGTTCATTTATGTTGATAATGAAGCTAAGGAGTTTGATATCTTTTTAAATTAAATTATCCAGATGTTTTGTATTATTTCTTAAAGTTTCCCCTTTTCCTTTATAGTGATGTATTAATACCCTTTTGAGATCTTAATATAGTATTGCTTTTAATCATATGAATCTTTTTGTGTATCAAACATACAAAATAATGTTTTTGAAATCTTACAAAAAAGAAATCCAGAAAACATGTTATTGTTAGAAGTTTTTGGCAAAAAAGAAAGTTTCATTTTCTTTGGAAAGCTTCATATCATTATTATTATGTTATGGTTGTGAGTATAATTTTTTCACCCATTTTTTTGTTAGTTATATTTTGCTTCTGCATATTAAATTTTTACATTTTCTGAAATTATTGTGCGGGGTGGATTTATGCGAGGCGGGTTAAGAATAGAATATTATGTAATGCGGGGCGGAGCGGGGTTAAAATCTTAACTTTTAAGTCAGTAGAGCTTACAATGTCATATTCTTATGTTAGTTGGGCAGAGCAAGAATATTACGAAGATTATAGGTTTAAAATTTGAGTTCTTTGAAGTTATTCTGTTTTAATTTAATAATTTTATATATATTCTATCGTCTTTTTTAACATTAATATAGAGTTTAGACTAAAGTTACTAGCGTCAGGTGAATCCGTAGTTGAAGACTTTGCTCCACCTTTGAAATGTATGAATACCCTAAATTTCTAGTATTTGTTTTCTGTATTTGCTTTATCAGTTTGAATTACTATTGCGTGGATATGTCGCATGCTTACGCATAATCTAGTATCTAGTTTTTCTAATTTGATGAAATACAATGATGTTTTAAGAGAATGTTTTAGCGATTAGTTCCATCTCCCAAACTAGAAGTCCTAATTATTTATGTCACTATTGTAAGAAATTTATATGTATGAGAGATTAACACGAATTAAAATGGTAAATACTTGCTAGCTAGCATCAGATATTTATCAAACGATACATGTTATGTGTTTGTACATATTATTATCTCATTAAATCACTTAACTATGATAAATTGATATGTTTTGTTATAAATAATTTTTTACCAAACATAATTATGATTAAAAAAAGAAAAAATTTCATAAAGGGCTATAGTTTAGGTCTATATTATATAGCTTAGCAATAGTTTTGATATTTACATAACACAACTCACTATTAAATCACTATTTTGGGTATCAGGTATGATAATTATGTTATGATATAATTCTGATGATAATAGTTGTATCATTTTTTCTGATATGCAGATGGAAAAATCATTGATACAATGTTTGAATCATTGTATCACTCTTAAAATAAATATATAGATATAATTTTTTTTGATAATAGATGTATCAATTTATCAATTTTTCTGATACGCAAATACAATTTTATAATAACTGCATCAATTTTTTTGGATACACATATAATTTTTTCTAATGTATAAATATAATTGATTGTATTAATATATTTCAATAGAAGAAAGAAACATTTTTTTCTGATACAAATACAAATCCAAAAATTCTCAAAAATATCCCTCAACTGTAATTAAACGTTTGTCGTATCAAAACCACATTTTATGATTTGCATAAGAAGGTCGTGTGCCTCTGTATGTTAAGTACTAATTTTTGTTTTTAGAGAGCGAAAGAGGAAATGGGTTTTGGTGATTTGCATAGAGCGGAGAAAGGTGGTGGAGAAAGGGAAATTCTGGTGATTTTTTGTTGTAGAGATATTTTGGACAGTGGGGAGGGGAGGGTGGGATCTGGTGGGGGGTGGGGATTGGTAGTGGAGATGGTGGCGGAGAAGAGGTCTGCATCGGAGGTCTTATTTTGGGGAAACCAAGAAAGAGTTTATTTTCCTTCTATTTGAGGGTTTTGCTATAAAATACAAGGTGAGTGAGCAGTGTATCTTAATAGGAGAATCTGCTTGAAAAAAAGAAACTTTTGTTGAGTTATTAATTTTTTTATATTATAATTGTGTTGAGTAGTTATATTATCTATGTTTGCCTAATTAAGTAATTTTTTCTTAAAAAAACGCTTGTTGCCACATTGTTTGAAGATAGGTGGTTAAAAACCGAATTGACTAAGATAGATTGTCAAAAGCATATTTCCCACATAGTAAAGGAAACAGAAAACACTCGGGCTATTTACAAATAGTTTGGCCTCCATTTATAAAAAAATACTTATAGGTCAATAAGTAATGGCCTTTAAAAACTTACCCTATGTAATCTCAATTCCAGAATAAACAAAGAACAATTCTCTCTCTAGAAGACAGATCCCATCTTAGAGTATAACCATGTCCACACACCAGGCCACATTAACACCCCCACCATTTATCGCACCAGAACCATTGGATAACGTTTATACTATGGAGGAGGACCACCAACATAACCAATCCTTCAAGGAAGCACTACTAAATAAAAGTAGAGACCTCAACCAGTCTTACGCTCACCACACTGGAAAAATGCTGAGAGCTCAGAAAACATACTGGACTCCATCTTGCTGACAGAGGAAGATAAGCAAATAATCTATCAACCCTGGAGGAACTCAATAATAGTGAAACTATTTGGGAAGAAACTAACCCATAACTATTTGAAGAATAAATTAAACTGATATATGGAAACCCACCGAGCCACTCATCTTGACTGTCTTAGGATGTGACTACTACATTGCTAAGCTCAATCTATCAGAAAATATGAACAAGGCATTACATGAAGTGGTTTGTGGTTGGAAATATCCTATCACTAATTAAATGGGAGCCAAACTTTGTCCCTGAAGTAACAATGCAAATGCACACTGCAATATGGGTGAGACTCCCATAACTACCAACTTAGTTCTATGAGAGAATAATACTAGAAAAACTGGGGTTGAAATTGGAGCATTACTCAAAATCGACACATGCACCTCAACTGCTTTAAGAGGACGTTATGCATGAATCTGTACTGTCAAAATTGATGTAATGATTGCTGCCATAAATAAAAAGTGATTTATCAAGCAAATGGTGTAATGTGTATTGGATGTGGAAGGCTAGGCCATACCCTTAGGATTTGCACGAACATCACCAAAGACCTAACCAAAGAACACAACCCATCCACCACAAAAACATAAAAAACTTGGACTCCTGGCAGGTCGTCTCTTTCCCTAAGTAAAATAAGTTACCTAAGCCCACCAAACAGAGCACAGACGAAAATAAGTCAAACAAGGGGCGTGACAACACCCAGGTAAGAACATATGATGTGCAAACAGGTAATTTCCTTGATTTCTTTGCTACTCCTCAAAGCACCACCATTGGTAACACCAACTCCCTCATCAAGGGTAGCCTAAAAAATAACAACAGTAGTAGCAGTGGAAAAAACTGAGAAAAGAAAATACCCTAGTAGACCAAGAGTCCTTGACCAAAAGGTCAACTATGCAGTTGGCATAACACTAAGTGAGGGGATGTAACACCCCAAAATTTGAACCAGCCTTTAAACTCAGATTTCTGATGTTCTCAGGGATCACGGTCAAGTTTACGGGCCGTCATTCTTGATCACGATCCATGATTTGATTCGTGGTTTGACTGTCTGGGTTGCCTTGTCCAGATCTATGAATCACTTCACAGATCGTGGTTTAGAACCACGACCCGTTCTGTGATTCATGGTCCTAATTATCAGAGGACCCTCCATGAAGGGTCCTGGAAACCACGAGTCAGATAACGACCAGTCATTTTGCTTCATGGGTTGTCCTGTCGTCCATAATTCCTGAGGATCAGAGGATTCTCACTTTCCTAAGTCAAAACCATGAGTCAAAGGACGGTCCGTCATTTTATTTCACGGACCGTCGAGTGACTTGTGGAATAAAGGTTCAGCAGAGTCTAAAAAATGGTTTCTGAAACCATGAATCATTTTCACCAACTTTTACGGTCCGTAGACCCACCCATGGTACCTGAAGCCGAGTCACTTCAACAGTTTTTTAAACTTATTTTTCAGGGGTATTTTTGTAATTACCCACCCTTTTAACTCCTAAGTGAAGTTATTTTGGACTATTCTAGGAGGGTTTTGTCTCTAATTATCCCAAGTCTTCTCTCAAATCCTCATCCAAGTTCTAAAAAGGGAAAAAGAACTCCAAGCTCCAAGCTAAGGAGTTCACCTTCAAGTCTCCATCCCTCTCATCCTAGATTAAGAAAGCTTCAATTCAGGTATGTGGGTATTCAATAAGGGATTCCTTTCACCCTTATGCCAAAAACTCATGATTTTACTTTGGATTTATGAAACTATGAAATTAGGGTTCTTACCCAATTTGAAATCAGTTTACTAGCATCAATTAATGGTTTCTAATCCTTTACCCATGATTTATATGAGATTTCTTAAGTGTTTTCAAAGGCCCATGCATTGAGAATGAATTCTAGCATGATTTCACCTAATTGCAGTTTTTAAGTAAAATTAGCATACATGACTTCAAGTATTTATGAAATTGCATGCCAAATTCTCTAAGCTATGGATTTTAGAAAAGAGTGTTTCGAATTATGGCTATGCTAAGTTTTTAAGACTTATGATTATGAATAGCATGACATCAGATATGTCCATATGCTTTTCGAACAGAGTTGACATCAGATATGTCCATGAGTTATGATCAGTTTGGCATCAGATATACCCCAGTATATATATGAGCTATAGTATATTTTTGGGAGTATTATTTAGCATCAATTTGGACGAGGTGAGAGTACCCTAAGTCCCAGAACTACGTGCCCTCATAGGTTCATTTAGCCTCTCAGTTGGGCATCAAAAATTATGATCACACCAATCACGCCTCTATACCCTGGCAAGGTATATTGGGTCCTCTCGATGGAGCTTATACATCGAATTTCATGTAGCTCACATGGTCTATGTCGGTTATGAGAATCTCCCACAAAAATAGTTTCAAGCTTTTGAATGTATTGACTTTATGTTTTCAGACTTCAGAATTTCTACTATTACTTATGATTTTCAGATATGTTTTAGCTTATGATATTGCATTGAGTCTTTACATTGTAGCTTTTACTATTATAGCATGATTTCAGTTTCAAGTATATTTACCATGTTTTTACCCAGATTCTGCATATCTTATATACTCGGTACATCCTATAGTATTGACACATATTTTGTGCTGTATGCTATTACGATGCAGATCCAGGCTCTCACTCTTAGGCTCGTGGCTAGAGGTCGCAGGCTATCTAGTTTGATTTGGTGAGTCCTCATCTTTCAAGGATTAGTATAATTCTTAGTTAGTAGGTTCCTTTATTTCAATACCTAGAGTTAGCTGGGGTCGTGTCCCAGCAACTCACATATCAGTTTTAGAGGCTTTTTCAGACATAGCTAGATATTCTATATTTGAGTTCAGATTCTACTACTCTTAGACCTTTATCTTATGTTTAGTTGGATTGCCTACTTCCATTATTTATGCTTTCGCTATCTTTGGTTATTATGTTGTTTATGTTATGCTAAGACCAAAGGGTTAGCTTGGGGTCACTTGTGATCCTAAATCCCGTGTTATGTCTAGGGGTAATCTCAAGGTGTGATAGGAGAATATTTCCAACCCCCAAAATGCTTCAAAAGACAACACTTTATCCAATATCCGAAAGAATAAATCGAATTCAGATATCACTATTAATCCTGAAGGACCCCATGGCGCCCAACCCCAACTACCTCTATCCCTCCTACGAAGACTCCCATGCGAGCCTCCGACTCTGTAAATCCCAAGCATAGTAAATCCCCTTATGCAAAAACCAATCATCACACTTAGTCGATTGAAGTGACCAAAACGGTCTTTTCAATTAACTCCGCTAGAACTACTTCCTTTAGTAGTAAAGGATGGTTGGTGAAATGGGTTACTTCAAACCATACCCACCCAAATACAAACACCACTAATGGCTAACCCAACTCTAATATTCTTCACCTTCTCCCCACCACTACCCAATCAATCACTGACCTCTTGGATGGAACTAGCGCTGCAAGGTAGTTCATGACTCTAAGTCAGAAAGTCGGTAACTAGCCGATAATGTTGATAATCTAGGACTCAGCCTACCTTGCACATGTAGTGAAGAAATAAATGGACCAAGAAGTGGATGGTATGGATACATAGATATGGCCCCAAACCTTAAGACAAACCCAACTAATGGGGAACCTAAACATGTCCAACGCAAGTGACCTTAGTGCTCTGATCAACCAGACCTTTTAGAGCCTACATTTCTTCCCCACTTCCCCATACTTGCTGAGTTCTCAGAGTCTATTATTTGTCCCATGGATGCCATAAGTCCACCAATACCCACACCAATACCCCAATCCAGGGGCAAAAGGCCCTGAAAAAGGAAAGCCCATCTCTGCTCGAGTTGATGAGGAGTAGAAACACAGAAATAGAGCGCATTTTGGAAACCTTCGGAGAGCTAAATATAGAAATAATTCCCTTGGAGAAATACTTCTCAGATAATTCAACAAACCCTTCAGCACATCTGTTATAGCATATTGCCCAATGGAGATGAGGAATTCCTCTCTGAACTTGAGAAACTTGAAGGACCATATTCCACCAGTTGTGGTGCTCAACCCATTGAAGAAATCAAAGAGGCCCACCCAAGAAGGGAAAGGGAAGGGCCTATTGTACCAATCTCCAATGCAAACATATCTGATGAATTTTATAATTTAGAACACAAGGGGTGCTAGTAACCCGAGATTCAGACACTAATGTGAGGCCATGGTCAAGATGCATAAACCGGTAATGTTAGTGCTTTTTGAAACCAAGATGGTGGAACACAAGAAACTCACAGAAATTCTTAAATTTGATTCTCAGATTCCATCCTTAGCCAATGGTCTGACAGGTGGAATAGTGGTCATATGGAAAAAACTTGATTAAGTTGGAAAACTTCTCAGTGATGCCTCAAGGGATCCATGTTATGGTGAAGGTAACAATTGAACCCCATCCTTGGCTATTTTCTGCTATTTATGGCTGCCCTATTTGGAATGTTAGAATGCAACTTTGGGAGGACCTTTGTAGTATCTCCCAAAATCACAATAGGACTTGGCTTATTGGTGGGATCTTCAACGAAGTTCTGCAGGCCAATGAAAAATTAGGTGAGGTTGGTATCAGTAGCAACAGGACCAATCTGTTGAGACATTGGTTAAACCAATGTAGAATGGTGGACCTAGGCTTTAAAGACTGTAAATACACCTAGACGAATAAAAGATACAAGAATAGGAAGAACCTTATCCTTGAAACACTAGATAAGTATGTTGCCAATGACTCTTGGATAAATCTATACCCTGAAACCTTAGTGACACACTTACCCAGGACCAAGTCTGACCACTTCTCTCTCCTATTCAGATTAAGAAAGTCTCAGGATCACAATAACCATAAACCCTTTAGGATGGAACCCATGTAGTATGGGCACCCCTCATTAAAATATGTGGTTGGAAATCGCTTTGACCCTCGCAACACTCTCAACAGAGCTATAGAATTATTCCAAAGGAAGCCATAAATTAGAACAAAAATGTCTTTGACAACATCCACCACAAGATGAAAAACACTATGGCTAGATTGGATGGCATTCAAAAGTCACCCAATTACCACCATAGTACCTTCTCCATGATCTTGAGACTAGACTCCTCAGTGAATATGATCCTCAAACCCTACCTCTTCAAACTCTCAAGAGGAATAAGGTAGGGAGACCCCATCTTACCCTACCTCTTTATTATTTGCATGGAAAGACTTTTAAGAGACATTGATTTAGGAGTTAGAAATAAAAATTAGACTCCCGTTAGTGTCACCACTGATGGCCCTATACTCTCTCATTTATTTTTTGTAGATGATCTTACTCTCCTCTCCAGATCTGACCCTAGGAATAACACTACCATCATCAATTCCCTGAACATGTTCATTGATAAGTCTGGTCAAAAGATCAACCATGGGAAATCCAAAGTCATCTTTCCCAACAATTGTAAGCCTGACATTGCCAGTGCATGCTATAGCATCCTTAAAATCAATGCATGCACTGAATTTAGGAAGTACCTTTACACCCCTATCTTCCACAAGAGGCCTATCAATAGGGATTTCCAATTCATAATCGACAACATGAACAACAAATTGGAAAAATGGAAAACCAAATTCCTTAATATGTCTGGCAGAACTGTCCTTGCTAAGGCCACTCTAGGCATCAATCATATTCATATTATGCACTATATCTAGATCCCCAAAAAATCACTGAATCCATCAACAAGTTCTAAAGAGACTTTGTCTGGGGATCTAGTGCTGAAAAAAAGAAAATTCACCTTCTCAATTGGGACACTCTCACCACCAAAAAAGATAATGAGGGACTGGGCTTGCACAAAAGTGATGTTAAGAACAGAGCTATGCATTCCACCCTAGCCTAGAGGTTGTTTAATAACCAAAAAAATATGTGGGGAAAGAAGGGTTGTATCCAGAACTTGGAGGAATATCTAGCATGGGTGAAGTGATTGTGCAGAGAATATGAGATGGTCTGCCCATAAAGGGAATAGGGTTAAATTCATGTCTAACACCTGGATTCCCCATTTAGGCAGCATTAGAAGCTCAATCCAAGGACCCCTAATAATAGGGTTAAATTCATGTCTAACACCTGGATTCCCCATTTAGGCAGCATTAGAAGCTCAATCCAAGGATCCCTAATAAGAGGGGAAGATACTATTAAGATCAGTGATCTCTACAGAAATGGAAACTAGGACCTCACCAACCTCCATTGCTCTCCTTGATGATCTCATTCCTATCATCAATAGATATTCCTTCCCTGCTAGTAGCAATAATGAGGATAAAATAATTTGGGGACTAACTAGTGATGGAAAATTTTGCAATGAAAGTGTCTATGAAAGCATCAATAACAAGATGAATGTTGATGACACCAAGACTGGTAGATATTTTAAGTGGATTTGGAGAATACAAGAACTCGATAAGGTGAAAACCTTTATGTGTCCGCTGACTCATGGTAGACTCCCTACCATCCACTTCCTACACAGAATAGTCTAAATATAATCCCCATTTGGCACTTTTGTAATGCCCTTCGTGAAGATATTAACCATATCTTCTTCTTATGATATGCCTCAATGCTATCAACTTTTGGAACAGGGTTACACTTCATAATAATGTAGGTCATGCACTTGACATGAGTAACATCAGTGTAATTAATTGGCTAGGCAAATAGAATAACCTAAGAGGTAAACCTTACAACAACTGGATCCCCTAGGATGACATGAAACCCCAATGTATGTGGAATATATGGCTGAAACGAAATGATAATGATCTCTTCAACTATAAGAAAGAACCATCTCTGTGGCCGCGATCATTCATCAAACCACAAAATTCCACTTTCTTATAATTCCAATTATGGTTTCAATCGACCTACAACCACTATTCATCTGAAATGGGAACCTTCTCCGAAAGGAACCTTCAAGCTCAACACTGATGGGTCGATTACAAAAACCTAGGTTCTGGGGGTTCAGAAAGGGTACTTAGAAACCATGCTAGTTAGTGGATCCTGGGCTTCATGGAAAGCACCCCGCACACAAGCCCTATTATGGCTGAACTTCAAGTAAGGAGAGGCCTAACTTTAGCTCTTGAACATAACCTAAAACCACTTGAGACCAATACTGATTCATTGGTAGACTGTATATTTTGTTAGTTCCCCCAAGATTTGTAACAAAAGCAGTTGAAACAGACACTTTGGGAACTATCTATGTTAGGCAAACTACAAACAATTTAATTAGCCTACCTGGCCAGGATGTGGCCTAGAACATTATTACTATCTCTAACACCTCTACTTTTGATAGAGGTATTGACACTTTCTTTCTTAATATTATATATCTATCTCATGGCTAAAAAAAAGTAATGGCCTTCAATTAAATTACATAAAATTTATTTTAGTGGCTATAGATATGAGAAAAGGGTGAAAATCATTTACGCTTTCCAACTTTTCTTTAAAAATTAAACTTACTCCTCAACTTTGAACAATAGATATTCTTCCCCTTTTATTCTATGCAATACTTATTTTACCCTTGATATTTTCAATACCTAAATTTTTATATTATATATAATATTTTATTTATTATTCTAGCTTATTTATAATTTTTTATTAAGTTCATTAACGTTATAAGTTGAATAATGTTTTTATAAAATTTATTACAAAATCTAGTGCTAAATTTTATGATTATTATTTTGATTTTACATGCATTACGTATGTATTTATATTTAAGTTCCATTTATCTCTTATTCTCTAGTGTCTATATAGATAAATGAGTCTTTGTTGTCATTAATTGAATATTTTCTATTATAATTTAAAATATATTTACAATACAAATAACTTATCTTTAAGAAATTTGTTATATAATATACATCTATTCTTATTAATTATTTTCTTATTAATTGTATTAAAACATATTTATAAAACTATCAATCTCTATTATTTTCACTTGTATAAAGAGATATTAGAGTTTTAATTAGAGAAAATGCATAAAGTACCCCCTAAACTTGGACCTGATTTAGAAGTAGACACCTGAAGTTTGTGGGGATCCTATTACCCCACGAAACTATTTCTAACCATAATAAATACACCCCTTTTGGTCATTTATGCACCAGCTTTATTCTCAATCCCTGCGCATTGTCTCACTCTAATAAAATAATATAGTTATTTATTTTTTCTTATTTTCTTATTTCATAGTATTGATTAATTATGAAAGAAATGAAATATATGCTAATCCATATTTTTCAGGTCTCCTTCTGTTTCTCAAATATGATCAAAAATCTTGTATGCCAAATCTAAGGACAGGTTCAGGAGGGAGCTGGAAGGCATACACTATGAGATTCAGGCTACTGACCCTACTGAAGTAGAACTTGAAGCGCTCAAGGAAAGCGCTTACTGATTGAAACTTCCTACTATATATGAAACAACCATTCAAAATATTTATGTCTAAACGCATCTTAAAAGGCTCGATTTACTTAACAATGGCATAAATAAGTTGACGCTTGGGTTGCTGATTAGCAGACTCATGATAGTGATATCATGTTTTCTAGTTATGGGTTCTCTCATTCTCATGATGCTTCCCAGGCGAGAAATAGGGAATAATGATGCATCAGAACTTCATTATGATGGATTTCTATAATATATTGAAATTCCTTAATTATCCTGTTAAAGAACTCCATAGAAAAAATTAAAAGAAAAAAATAGAGAAAAATGAATCCTTATAGAATGAGGTTCACAGAAAGAAAATCTTGAAAAACAGAGGAAAGAAGAAGAGGGAACAGATAGAAACAAGAAGACAAGGAAAAAAATTGACAAAACATGGATGAAGAAATTGGGTCTTCTACTAATCGGATCTATTTAATATTTAATAAATAAGAGAAATCAAATTAGTAATTCCACGTGGCTTTTTGATACTGGTGTGGAGCTATAAACTTACTCCTTCACACGCCCTACTAATGTGAGAACACAGCTGGTGTGAGAATGGGTCAATATGGTGTATTTATTGTGGTCAAAAATGGTTTCATGGGGTAATAGGACCCCTGCAAACTTTAGGTGTCTACTTTCAAATCAGATCAAAGTTTAAGGGTTACTTTATGCATTTTTTCTTTTAATTATTATTGATAAAATTAAATTTTAATTTTATTCATTTATGTCATTATAGATCATCATTAGCTTATACACTTAATCAATATTTTTTGATTATTTTTTCATTTACAAATAATATTTATTTATTCCTATAGAAAATTTGATATATAGGTTAAAAAACAAATAAATAACATAATTTTAAAGAAGAAAAAAATTTAAAGTTGAAAATATAATGGTAAAGTAGGCATATAAAAAATCAATTACAATAAAGGGAGGGGGGGGGTGGGTGGGGGAGGAGAGGAAATGTCTATTGTTCAAAGTTGAGAGGGGAGTTTAATTTTTAAATTAAAGTTGAGAGTGTAAATGATTTTTACCCTATGAGCAAATGGTCATAATTTCTGTGTATAAATCTTAAAACACTTGTCACACGTTGACCCACTTATTACTCCACTAACACGTTGGGGAATGTGCAAGAATACCTCATTTTGATGTCGCCATTTAACTAGTACTCGTTTCATATTTGTTTTGTAAGTGTATTCGTTTTGAGCAAGAAATCAGACAATTATGTTTGAAGCTTGATAAATTCAGACATTCGCATCTGAAAGTATGGCCTTGTGAAAGCTAAGCATCATATATTTTCGCCTAATGTTTACTATATGAATTGCAAAAGGTTCAAGTTTGGACATTTTTTACTGAGGTATGCATGCAAAATTTGATTAAATCTTCAGTCATGTATGTCTGCATCTTTTCATGTATATGACTAAAATACATGTAAAAACGGGCTAAAATTTTAAATATGTGTGTTTGAATAAAAAATAATAATTTATTCTTCTACTTCCAATAATTCAACACAGAATTTAACACTCAAATACACTCTAAAGAGATAAAGAATAAGTACCACCCTAAACTATAACTGAAATCCCAGAGACACACCTAAATTTTACATAGGTCTGATTACCCTCACCCCCCCAAAAACTCATTTTTTATGTATTTTTGTGCTCCTTTTGTGCTGACATAGCAGAGAGAGTATATCTCACTCTCCCAAGAAGAGTGAGAAGTCAAAAAATTACTCTTTCTTTTCTTTTTCTCTTTTTCTTTCTCTTTCCTTATCATCACTTCTCCCACGGCCCCTCCCACCCACCCCTACCCCTAACCTCCACCCCACCTACTACTATTTTTTTTTATTGTTCTTTGTCCCCCCCCACACCTTACCTCCTCCCCCCCAAATTTTTAATTTTTCTTGAAAAAGAACTAATTTGTTTTTAAAAAAACTAATTCTTTATAAATAAAATTTTATTTTTTTAGATAAAAGTTTTAATTTTTATTATACCCCCACCCCTATCTTACCCCAACCCCATCTACCCCAATTTTTTTAAGGATTTTTTTTTAAAAATAAATAAATAATTTGTTTGTTCTTACCACACTCACCTTGGTGATTCTTACCATACTTCTTGCAAACCAGATGAGTACGTCCACTAGTGACACAACCTTAGGACTTAGAGTCTGGTGCCCTATCCCAATGATCCTGTCTGAACTTAGGCACTGGGGCACTAGTAGAGGATGGGGCTGGAGTTGAAGATTTCTGGTGGAACTGATAACAATTACCACCATCTGACCTCTGCTGAGCATAGTTAAAGCTAACTGTTCTGGCCTTCTTACTCTCTCTTTCCCTCTCTTTGATCTTTTTCTCTTCAATCTACTGGGCATGAGTCATCAACCTAGAGATGACCATCTCTTTAACTAGCATAACAGTTCTACACTCTTTGACCACATCTTGTGAAACATCTGATACAAACTAACTCATGCGGGCCCTAGAGTCAGCCACCATTGCCAGAGCGTACTTTGAAAGCTGGGTGAACTTAACAAAATACTCCTTCACACTCATATCACCCTGCTTCAAATTAATGAACTCCTGGACCTTGGCTTCCCTTAATTCAAGTGGGAAGAACCTATCCAAAAATGCAGCCATGAACTGATCCTATTCTACTGGGCCCGCATTTGCACCCCAAGCTTCATTCCACTGCTTATCCCAAGTGTGAGCCACTCCTTTCAACTGATAAGCAACAAAGTCTGCACTTTTAACTGGAGTGACACCCATGATCTCAGTAACTTTCTGAATGTCATTAAGGAACTCCTGCAGATCCTCTTCAGCCTTACAACCATGAAACTCGGGAGGATTCCTTCGAGTGAAATCTCTGACCCTAGATGATGCTATATTACCTTGTGGGTTAATCAGTGTGACAACCTGCTGGTTCACTTGGGTAGTCATGGCCTGAGCTAGCACCTGAAAGGCATCCTTGAACTCAGTGTGAGTGACCTGTTCGTTCAAAGGGTCTGCGGGACTGGTGGTGGTTTCTGGTTTCCGTTCTCATTTCCATTTCTCTTTCCATTGGCTCTTCTGGGAGGCATTGTCTATAAACACATAGAGCATGAGTTACAAGAAGAGTAAATAGAGTTCATACTCTATCACACGATATGGAAAAGAAAGAAGGGAAAAATTTCCTAAAACATTTCATAGCCTCTCTCTCATAAGTGTGGCGTGTTTACACCTATGAAAAAGACTCTACTTAACGTGGCTTTCAGAAATCCTAGGACACATTAAACCTTATGCTTTGATACCAAGATTGTCATTCTCCGAGCCTATACCCTGGATGCGATATGGTGCTTAGAGTCATAAGTGACCCCAAACTAACCCATGACCTGGCATGACACTAAGAACACTGTACAAGACTGAAATAAAACTATGTGGAAGCTGAATTCTAATTTATATAAGAATGTTCAAATCAACATCTCACTGTTTAAAACCAAACTGAAATCGTCTAACATAATAATAAAAGCTGAATGTCTATTATCTGCTTGAAAGCCTCTACTAAGATGAGCTGCTGGGACAGGCCCCCAACTAACTCTAATGGTCTAAAAACAGAAAGAATGAATTTAGAAAATAACATAAGTCTTGTCCTCAGAATATGAGGACTCACCAAACTCTACTGCTGAGATGATAAGAGATCGTTCTAACTGCGAGCTGGATACTGAGAATCTAAAGCTATATTATAAAATAATATAGCGCAAAGAAAGTATACGGCCGGTACTTTGAATGTACTGAGCATATGAGATATGAACTATTCTATGTATGCTGAATATGAATGGATAAACTGAACATAGGACTGAGACATATAAACTGATCAATGACCAAGTAGATAAACATTCAACTGAACAATAATATACTGAATAAACTAACTACATGATCAAGCAATAACTGAGTCTGAACTGTGGGAGCTACTGTTAACCAACATACCCCAAGCTGAGCTAACTATGGGGCTAACTTGTAACCCTGGCTAGAAGGGGGTTCATACCTTGCCAAGGGTACAAATAATATCTGGCATGGATCCACTAAGCTGATGTCCTAAAAGGACTTAGGTGTCAAACTTGATCTGCTGGGTGACCCTTTAAATCCTACGGTGGCTCTGAAGTTCTGGGAATTAAGGACTTCTACTAAAGGTATAAGCTTAACATCCTTGCATCTGCTCGGTGCTAAGTAATAATCTCAACTGAATACAAGCTGATATACTGAAAAGCTCAATTATACTAATGTTATGAGACTAAAAGATAAGTGGTAATTTTGAAAAACACTCTAAATCATGTAATTCTGAAGGACAGAATGTTTGAATGAAAATGCATGAAATCCTAAACTAATATGGTGTTTATAACCCACCATCCTGAGGAATTGAACTACTCATGACTGTTCTATCATCTGAATAAATTATGCAATTTATAACATAGTTAAAAATCATGAATCACGCAGTATACTGAGGGTTTGAGAATTATGAGTACACAAGGATACTAGATTTCAAGGGAACATGTATTAAAGAATCATATATAATAAGAAAGATGAAGTACAAAGGAATTCACAAAATTCATGAACCCTAGGCTCTGAAGAATAAAGGTGAACTGAAGAACTGAGTTAACTTTGGGACTCAATGGGTGAAAGGGAACCCATTGATGAAATCTCACATACCTAAGAGCAAAATCCTTAGCTTTGGAGCCTGGAGTTAAAGAACTATACTGCTTGCTTTGGAGAAGAAAATAATTGCCTTTTGTTCTATTCTGCTAAGTGTCGAATGATTTATGAGGGAATAAGGGATTTGGGGTAGTTTTATGTCACACTCCAGAACTTCTAGCCCAGACTTAGCTCAGAAAAAAAAACCAGAAGAAAAATATTTTCTCCAACTGTCAGCAAGAATCACGAGTTGAACCCATGACCCATGGAAGTTTCCACAAGTCCTGGATTGGATTCCTGGAATCGGATCAAAGAACTGATAATTTCTCTGAGAACCACGACTGGGTTCTACGGATTGTGGAAGGATCCACGAGTCGTGAACCCTAGTCGTGGAACCAGACTTGAGGCCAACCATTCCTCTGAGAACCACGATTGAGTTCTACGGACCGTGAAAGGATCCACGAGTCATGAACCCAAGTTGTGGAACCAAGATAGGGTTCCACGAGCCATGGAAGTTTCCACGAGTCATGGAACCCATCTATAGAACCTGAGTCGCGATTTTTCCAGCAGAATTCTTTTATTTTCCCAAGGGTGTTTTGGACTTTTCCTACCTCTTTGAAGGCCTATGCTACGTCATTTTGGTTATTCTAAGCCTGATTAATTAGCCAAATCCTACCTAAAACATCTATTCTCCTACATTCAACGGACTTATAAAGAAAAGAAGAGAAAGAGGCGACTGTTTTCTGTCAAGAACAGGCAGAGGTCTTCTTCAAGTTCAGCCCCAAAATCCAAAGGATTTCTTTGTAGTTTTCTTCACCAGGTATGTGGGATTTCACTAGTGGGTTCCTTTCACCCATTAGGTCCCTAAAATTCAGCCAGTCCTTCAGGTTTATCCATGATTGATTAGACCTAGGGTTCATAAACCTTAGAGTTTTTCTTTGACATTCAGATGCTATAATTTATATATGATACTTAGTTTATGTTTCTTGGAGGATTACTATAGTTCATGTATAGAATTCAGAACCCTAGCTTGTGATAATTTTTAGTACTTCATAAATTATGATTTCTAGGTAGATCAGTCAGATAATCATGCTTCAAAAATTGAAGGTCATATCTTTCAGTATAAGTATATTGCATTCTAAGGTAATTATCAATACTTTGAGCTATCCACTATTTCAGTGCATTGTTGTCTATATTCAGTTGGGAGTAGACTAGTACCGAGCGGACGAGGGGATGAAGGCTTAGCTGTCAATTTAGGCTAAGACCTTTAGTAGCAGTCCCCAAGTCCCAGAACTGTGGCACAACTGTAGGTATTAAAAGAGTCAGCTGTCAGACTAGGATGCACATCCTTGTACCCTGTGGGCATCAGTAGTGGATCCACGTCAGATTTGTTCATACCCTTGGCAAGGTATGAAGAACCTCCCATCCAGGGTTATATGTTGGCCCCATAGTTAGCTCAAATTGGAGTATGTTGGTTAATAGTATCTCCCACAGTCAGATTCATGTTGCATTAACCATGTACTCAGTATTTATTTCAGTATTCAGTTCAACATGTTATATTCATGATTTGTACTTGGTCATTGTATTCAGTTCAACTTTCAGTAATATTTCAGTGTACCTATTTCTATGTTTAGTTCTTTATTTCCCAGCTTAGTATATATCCTACATGCTCAGTATATTCAAAGTACTGATGCATACTTTTGTGCTACATTATTTTATGATGTAGGTTCAGGTGCTCAGCATCCAGAACACACTTAGTCGACTTCCAATCCATACTCAGCAGCTCAGTGGTGAGTCTTCATAGTTCTAGGATGATAGGCATGCTTTACCTTTAGTATTTACTTTTCAGTTTCAGTAGTCCTGTTAAAGTTAGCTGGGGGGCATGTCCCAGCAACTCATATCAGTAGAGGCTTTCAGACATAGACTAGATTTCAGTAGTTATTAGTGTTATTTTAGTTAGCACTATACTATTTATATATCTCATATATTCAGAGATTTGTGTTGTTCTCGTTTCAGTTATTAAATTATTTTTAGCTTTCGCACAGTGCATGTTTTAAAAATTGAACTTGTATAGCTATGCCATGCCATGGGTTATCTTGCGGTCACTTGTGACACTAAGCACTGTGTCGCATCCAGGGGGTAGCCGTGGGGAATGACAAACTTGGTATAAAAGCATCAGGTTTAAGTTTCCTAGAGTGTCTGAAAGTCGCGTCAAATAGAGTCTTCTTCATGGTTGTGAAATGCGCCACACTTATGGGGGAGGGGCTACGAAATGTCATTAGGAACAACTTCCCTTGATTCTTTTTCCAGCTCATGCAATAGAGCGTAAACTCTATTTAATCTCCTTCTAACTCATGCTCTTCGCATTTCAGAAAAATGCCTTCCAAAAGAGCTAACGCTAGGAATCAACCATCAACTCTAGCAGATCCATTGAATGAGCAGGTCACACATGCTGAATTCAGGGCTGCTTTCCTAGTGCTTACTCAGACCATGACCGCCTAGGTCAATCAGCAGGCTACGGCACCAGCTCTACCTTAGATTAACACTGCTGCAACCAGGATCCGAAATTTCATGCAGATGAACCCTCCAGAGTTTCATGGGTCCAAGTCGGAAGAGGATCCCCAAGAGTTTTTAGATGATATTCAGAAGGTTACAGACATTATGGGTGTAAATCCAGTCGAGAGTGCAGATTTGGCCGCCTATCAGTTGAAGGGAGTGGCCTACACTTGGTACCAGCAATGGAAGGAATCCCATTTACCAATGCAGGACCAGTGACTAAGAATCTTTTCAAGACAACTTTTCTGGACTGGTTCTTCTCACTAGAGCTTAGGGAAGCCAAGATTGAGGAATTCATAAATCTAAAGCAGAATAACATGAGCGTGAAGGACTATGCACTCAAGTTCACTCAGCTATCCAAGTATGCTCCAGTGATAGTAGATGACTCCAGAGCTCGTATGAGCAAGTTTGTATCTGGTGTGTTGGATGATATAGTCAAGGAGTGCAAGACTGCCATGCTGATTAAGAAGATGGACTTCTCCAGGTTGGTTACTTATGCCCAGCAGATTGAAGAGGAGAAGTTCAAGGAAAGGGGAGGAGATACTAAGAGGTCTAGGACAGATGACTTTAGCTACTCTCAACAGAGGTCAGAGGGTGGGAATCGCTCGCAGTTCCGCCAAAAAAATCCACCTCTAGATCCATCTTCTATGAGTGCCCCAGTGCCTAAGTTCAAGAAGGATCGATGTGATATAGCGTCTGGCTCTAAGTCCCAAGGTGTTTACTAGTGGGTGCACTAACCAAGTGTGTAAGAAGTGTGGTAGAAACCACCACAGTGAGTGCATGGTAGGTAGTGGAAATTGATTTGGGTGTAGTAAGCTAGGCCACATGATGAGGGATTGTCCAATTACTTCTCAAAAGGGTAAGGATGTTCGCCCACAGACTGGTTCTACAGCAGCTCTAGTAGGTCTCTCCACTAAATATGGTGCCTCATCTAGAGCAGGTGGTGGTTAGCGCCAGAACAGATTATATGCTCTTCAGGCTCGACAGGATCAGGAGGATTCTCCCGATGTGGTCATGGGTATGTTGCGAGTCTTTAATACTAATGTCTATGCATTATTAGATCTAGGGGCTACACTTCCCTTTATAACTCCTTATACAATATTAAACTTCGGTGTCAGTCAAGATATCCTCCCAGAACCTTTCTCAGTCTCTACTCCAGTTAGTGACCCAGTTATAGCTAGACGGGTATACAAAAATTGCCATGTCACAGTTTTCCAGAAAGTCACCTCAACAGATCTTGTAGAGTTAGAAATGGTAGATTTTGATATCATTCTAGGAATGGATTGGTTACATTCCTATTATGCCTCAGTCGATTGTAGAACTAGGATCGTTCGGTTTCAATTTCCAAATGAGCCAGTCTTAGAATTGAAGGGTAATAACTCAGTGCTTGTAGGTCATTTCATCTCTTACCTTAAGGCCAGAAAAATGATTTCCAAGGGGTATATCTACCATCTTGTTTGGGTTAAGGATTCAAACTCGAAAACCCCAACTCTCGAGTCAGTTCTAGTAGTAAGCAAATTTCCAGAAGTGTTCCCAGAAGATCTTTCCGGAGTCCCTCCAAAAAGGGAAATCGACTTCGGAATAGATCTCCTTCAAGATACCCAACCTATTTCAATTCCTCCTTACAGAATAGATCCAGCTGAGCTTAAGGAATTGAAAGAATATCTGAAAGACCCGATAGATAAGGGCTTCATCAGACCCAATATCTCTCCATGAGGTGCTCCAGTGTTGTTCGTGCGTAAGAAAGATGGTTCTCTCAGGATGTGCATTGACTACCGTCAGTTGAACAAGGTCACAATCAAGAATAAATATCCCATCCCCAGGATTGATGACTTGTTCGACCAGCTTTAGGGCTCCAGTTACTTTTCTAAGATATACCTCATATCCGGCTATTATCAGCTCAGAGTCAGAGGTAGTAACATCTCGAAGATAGCCTTCAGGACTCGGTATGGTCACTACGAATTTGTAGTTATGTCTTTTGTACTAACCAATGCTCCTGCAGTTTTCATGGACTTAATGAACAGGGTGTTCAAGTAGTACTTGGACTTGTTCGTTAATGTCTTCATTGATGATATCCTCGTTTATTCTTGAAATGAGGAAGAGCATGCGAATTATCTGAGGGTCGTTCTGCAAACTCTCAAGGACCGCCAGTTATTCTCCAAGTTTAGTAAGTATGGGTTCTGGTTGAAATTAGTTGCTTTCCTAGGTCATGTGGTATCCAGTGGAGGGATTCAAGTGGATTCTTAGAAAATTGAGGTAGTAAAGCACTGGCCCATACCCACCTTCCCGACAGATATCAGAAGTTTCTTAGGTTTGGCTAGTTACTACAGGAGGTTTGTTGAAGTATTTTCATCCATAACTGCCCCATTGACCAAGTTGACTCAGAAGAAGGTCAAGTTCCAGTGGTCAGACGAGTGTGAGAAAAGCTTCTTAGAGCTGAAGACCAGGTTGACTACAACTCCTTTCTTGACTCTACCAGAGGCTTCAGATGGTTATATGGTTTATTGTAATGCGTCTAGGATCAGCCTGGGATGTGTCTTGATGCAGCAGGGTAAGGGCATAGCGTATGCTTCCAGACAGCTTAAGCTCTATGAGAAGAACTACTCGACTCATGACCTCGAGGTTGCAGCTGTTGTGTTGGCCTTAAAGATATGGATACACTACTTGTATGGTGTTCATGTTGATGTATTCACAGATCATAAGAGCCTCCACTATGTGTTCACCCAGAAAGAGTTGAATCTTCATCAGAGGAGATGGCTTGAGTTCCTCAAGGATTATGATATGAATGTGCTCTACCATCCGGGTAAGGCCAATGTAGTGGCTGACGCCCTCAGCAGACTGTCCATGGGTAGTGTGTCACATGTTGAGGAAGAGAAGAAAGAATTAGGCAGAGATGTTCATCGGCTTGCTCGCTTAGGAGTTTGCCTTATGGTCACATTAGAGGGTGGTGTGATAGTCTAGAATGGATCAAAATCTTCTTTGGTAGTGGAGATTAAAGAGAAATAGGATAGTGACCCTATATTGCTTCAGCTAAAGGATGCAGTTCATCACCAGAGAGTTGAGGTTTTCTCCCAAGGTGGATATGGTGTGCTTCGTTATCAAGGTCGCTTATGTATTCCTGAGGTGGGTGAGTTGAGGCAACAGATCCTTATAGAAGCCCATAATTATAGATATTTCATTCATTTGGGTGCCACTAATATATACCGTGATCTATGAGAAGTCTATTGGTGGAACGACATGAAGAAGGACATCGCAGATTATGTGGCTAAGTGTCCCAACTGTCAGCAGGTTAAGGTAGAACATCAGAAACCAGGAGGTATAACTCAAGAGATTAGCATTCCTACTTGGAAGTGGGAAGTGGTTAACATGGATTTCATTATGGGATTGCCTCATACTCGTTGATAGCATGACTCCATTTGGGTGATAGTGGACAGATTCACTAGGTCAGCTCATTTCTTGGCAGTCAAGACTACCGATTCAGCGGAGGATTATGCTAAACTCTACATCAGCGAGATAGTCAGGTTGCATAGGGTTCCCCTGTCAATCATCTCAGATAGATGTCCTCAGTTTACATCTCACTTCTGGAGATCATTCCATAAGGGTCTTGGTACTCTGGTGAATCTCAGTACGATATTTCATTCACAGATGGATGGTTAGGCAGAGCGTACCATTCAGACCTTAGAGGACATATTGAGAGCGTGCATGATCGATTTCAAGTGTAGTTGGGATGATTACCTACCTCTCATAGAATTTGCCTACAATAACAACTTTCACTCCAGTATTCAGATGGCCCCGTATGAGGCACTCTATGGGCATAGATGTAGATCACCGGTTGGGTGGTTTGAAGTAGTTAAAGCAGCCTTGGTTGGACTGGATTTGGTACATGAGGCTATGGAGAAAGTTTAGCTCATCAGGAAGAGATTGAAAACAGCTCAGAGTCATCAGAAGTCCTATGTAGATGTGAGGAGAAGGGACTTAGAGTTTGAAATCGATGATTGGGGTTTCCTGAAAGTGTCACCCATAAAGGGGGTGACAAGATTCGACAAGAAGGGAAAGCTTAGTCCTAGGTACGTAGGTCCTTACAAAATCCTGAAAAGGGTTGGTAATGTGGTGTATGAGTTAGAGTTTCCGGTAGAGCTAGCAACGGTTCATCCAGTCTTTCACATTTCTTTTTTGAAGAAGTGTGTTGGTGATCCGATAGCGATAATGCCTTTAGAGAGTGTGGATGTGAAGGATTGCCTTACCTATGAGGAGGTTTCGGTTGAGATTCTTGACCGTTAGGTTCGTAGGTTGAGAAATAAGGAGGTCGCTTCAGTAAAAGTTTTATGGAGAAATCAGTCTGTAGAGGGAGCTACTTGGGAAGCAAAAGCAGCCATGATGGCCAAGTACCCTCACCTCTTCCCTCCCGATTCAGTTTTAGCTTGAGGTAATAGTTCCTCTCCAGTCTCTCAGTTTACTCTTGTGTAATTCAGTTTCAGAACCTTGTTCCCTCAGTTAGCCTTGCATTTCAACATAATTGCATGTTCATGGGACTCAGTCCAACTAGATATCAGTTTCTAGTACTCAGTTGGTAGGGATTGTAGCTCTTTCCCTCTAAACTCAGCTTGTTTAGTCTTCATTCGAGGAAGAATGATCCCAAGGGGGAGATATTGTAACACTCTAGAACTTCTAGCCCAGACTTAGCTCAGAAAAAAAACCCAGAAGAAAAATATTTTTTCCAACTGTCATCAGGAATCACGAGTTGAACCCACGACCCGTGGAAGTTTTCATGAGTCGTGGATTGGATTTGTGGAATCAGATCAGAGAACTGACAATTTATATGAGAACCATGATTGGGTTCTACAGACCGTGGAAGGATCCATGAGTCATGAACCCAACTCTTGGAACCAGACCTGAGACCAATCATTCCTCTGAGAACCACGATTAGGTTCTACGGACCGTGGAAGAATCCACGAGCCGTGAATCCAAGTTGTGGAACTCAGACTCGCAGCTAGGCAAAATACCTAGGAACCACGATAGGGTTCCATGAGCCGTGGAAGTTTCCACGAGCCATGGAACCCATCCGTAGAACCTGAGTCGCAATTTTTCCAGCAAAATTCTTTTATTTTCCCAGGGGTGTTTTGGACTTTTCCTACCTCTTTTAAGGCCTATGCTACGTCGTTTTGGTTATTCTAAGCCTGATTGATTAGCCAAAAACTACCTAAAACATCTATTCTCCTACATTCATCGAACTTAGAAAGAAAAGAAGAGAAAAAGGTGACTGTTTTCTCGCAAGAACATGCAGAGGTCTTCTTCAAGTTCAGCCCCAAAATCCAAAGGATTTCTCTGTAGTTTTTTTCACCATGTATATGGGATTTCACTAGTGGGTTCATTTCACACATTAGGTCCCTAGAATTCAGCCAGTCCTTCAGGTTTCTCCATGATTGATTAGACCTAGGGTTCATAAACCTTAGAGTTTTTCTTTGACATTCAGATCCTATAATTTATATATGATGCTTAGTTCATGTTTCTTGGAGGATTACTACAGTTCATGTATAGAATTCAGAACCTTACCTTGTAACAATTTTTCGTACTTCATAAATTATGCTTGCTAGGCAGATCAGTCAGATAATCATGCTTCAAAAATCGAATGTCATATCTTTCAGTATAAGTATGTTGCATTCTCAGTTAATTATCAGTACTTTAAGCTATCCATTATTTCAGTGCATTGTTGTCTATATTCAGTTGGGAGTAGACTTAGTACCGAGCGAACGAGGGGATAAAGGCTTAGCTGTCAGTTTAGGCTAAGACCTTTAGTAGCAATCCCCAAGTCCCAGATCTGTGGCGCCACTGTAGGTATTAAAGGAGTCAGCTGTCAGACTAGGCTGCACATCCTTGTCCCCTGTGGGCATCAGTAGTGGATCCACATCAGATTTGTTCGTACCCTTGGCAAGGTATGAACACCCTCCCATCTAAGGTTACAGGTTGGCCCTATAGTTAGCTCAACTTGGGGTATGTTGGTTAATAGTATCTCCCACAGTCAGATTCATGTTGCATTGACCATGTACTCAGTATTTATTTCAGTATTCAGTTCAACATGTTATATTCATGATTTTTACCTGGTCATTGTATTCAGTTCAGCTTTCAGTAATATTTCAGTGTACCTATTTCTATGTTTAGTTCTTTATTTCCCAGCTTAGTATATATCCTGCATTCTCAGTACATTCAAAGTACTGATGCATACTTTTGTGCTATATCATTTTATGATGTAAGTTCAGGCGCTCAGATCCAGACCACACTTAGTCGACTTCCAGTCTATACTTAGCAGCTCAGTGGTGGATCCTCATAGTTCGAGGACGATAGACATGCTTTACCTTCAGTATTTACTTTTCAATTTCAGTCCTGTTAGAGTTAGCTGGGGGGCATGTCCCAACAACTCATATCAGTAGAGGCTTTCAGACATAGACTAGATTTCAGTAGTTGTTAGTGTTGTTTCTGTCAGCACTATACTATTTATATATCTCATATATTCAGAAATTTGGGTTCTTCCCATTTCATTTATTAAATTGTTTTTAGCTTCCGCACAGTGCATATTTTAAAAATTGAACTTGTATAGCTATGCCATACCAATGGTTAGCTTGGGGTCACTTGTGACACTAAGCACCGTGTCGCATCCACGGGGTAGCCTCGGGGCGTGACATTTTAGGCCTAATATTTAGGCTTAGGCTAGTTGAAATGAAATGATTTTGATTTTAAAAGAGTGGGGAAAGTCTTAGAAACCCCTGGGAATTAAATAGAAAAATTTCTGAAAATTTTGAGACATCGATCCACGATTTGGTTGATGGATCATGGATCTGATCAATGGATCATCAACTGAGTCATTGTTCTATCTTTGAGGTTTTGAGGGTCCTATGATTTGCTGGTTCACGAGTGAAAGTATGGTCAGCGGATCAAAATGATGGATCATCGTTTGAGCCTTGATTTTTGGACCCTAAACCGAGGGTCCTCTGAAGAGCTGAACCACGGTTGCCAGGATGGCTAATGGTTCTAAACTACAGTTTGTGGATTCGTCTGTGGTTCTGAGGTGGAAAAATGACACCTCTCTGATGACCAATCTACGAGTGATAGGATGGGCCATGGTTTGAAACCACTATCCGTGGAGTCACCCATAGAATCAAAGGGGACCAACACTAAAGGACAAACTACAGATTAAACCATGGGTTATGAACCAAAACGATGACCCGTGATCCTGTCTATGATTCCTAAGTTTGAATTTTTCTGCTAAATACTGTAAAGTAGTTGATTCAAATTCTGGGGTATTACACATGGATTGTGATCTCCAGCAGCTTCTGCTTATCTCATTCCTAAGGTGGAAGATGTATTATTTTGTCTTTTATTATACTAGAAGCTCTTGTACCTGCTTAGACTAGGTCCTTGGTCTAACTTTTCTTTTTACATAAGATTTTGTAAGCAGTTGTTGAATAAACGTATTTATTAATTTTAAAAACTTTCCACGTATTTTCTAATTATGTGGTAAGGGGATCTTCTATCTAGAGGGATTAGAGTAGCTTCCCTCGCAATCTGATAAGTTGGGTCATGATAGATTTATAATCATTTGAGTTTATCTAGAATATCTTTTTATTCAACTGGAATCTATCACAACTTGTATTACCTTGTTAGTACCAATAACATGTAGCGTATATGCTCGCCTTCATGACTATTACAACTAGAATGCTTTCAAACCCCAAAATCTAAATCATCACACCTAATAAGTCCACTCCATGGCTAATATTTATTCCCCATTATTACCATGTTTGTGACACATAGTTGACATTAATTTTCATATATGTGGATTCATCATAATATCACCATCACCATAGACTTTTACACTAGGTCATCAACACGATCCTGATGGTATCTACATCCTTTAAGGATTCCCACTCCCTTCTGGCATTTTACCTTTTATTTGGAAATTATTTCTTAACTTACTTAATCCACTCCCCGTTTGGAAATACACTTGGAAAAAATCTTTCCCTTTTTAATCCTGTACTAAGTGTACGAATATAGCTTTTTCATGCTTATTTTTCATAATTAGTATTTAAGTACCCAAGTCAAGTCATACCCAATCCATGATTCTAGGACTCATTCATCTGTTTATCGATAACGTGTCTTCACATTGACGATCAACCTCTTTAACTTCTATGATTGTACTTTCTCTATCCTATATGATATTTGATAAAATTTCACTTGTCTATTCCCTTTTTTGTAAGTAAAATCTCTCTTTTACCACCTATCATCTTAAGGTGAGATTACATGCTCAAGTCTTCCTCACTTAGAAGTAAGTCCCTTTACAAATTCCACCCTTTTTACTTACTTTAGTAGTCTTTATACTGAAAGTGAACCTATCTTGACCACCTACGGGTCCACCCTAATATTCAGGGGAATTTATTCCACAACAAGGAATCTCATATGATAGCTTCCAATTTCGACGAGTCTGACTCATTTCTTTGTCATTAGACTTGTGTTACCTCTCGATATGACTATTAGATGGAATATCTTCTGTCACTAAATCTCCCTTGGTTCCCTTACTAGTTAAGTAGAATGACACTTCTCAAATACAATTAATGTTTCTAAGTGTCATCCATCTCTTCCATTGCAACAATAATATTATTTGAACACTAGTTTTATGTATCCGTACTACCCTCATAATTTTCTGATGTCGCTCTTTTAGTCCATGCTTAAATATATAGTTTCAACAAGCATTTATGGCACGGTATGAGAAAGGTACCTACCTCCCCCATATTGTCACCATAAATTTCATTTCTAAATCAAATCCTAGCTCATAATTCACATAAAATTTCTTTACCATATCAATGTTTGTTGAGCCAATGGCATTGGTCAAAGATTTCAGTCACATAGCTGTGATGCACCCATGAAGATCATGGAATTAATTTGTCAAGTATCGTGTGTAAATCCCAACCAATGGAGGGGTCAATCGCTGGCATGAATTAGTGGTATCGGCATTACACATATAGTTCTATAACATGTAATCAAAAGTGTCACATAAGAAACACCTCCGTTGGTCTATGAACTGGTTCACTATAAGGCTCCTCTACCAATACATGTATTTTGTTCTTCGCTTGACTACTATATGTGGCTTGAGACTTGCCAGTATTAGCTCATTTTGGTCTTTGAGATTTGATATATGCACAAAATAGCCCAACCAGAAGAGATATAAGTGCACAAATACCCCACATATGATACTTTAATGTGGATAGGGGATTCAAACTACCCTACACTTACACTTCAAAGGGGATTCAAACTACCCTAATTATTTATATGTGTGGGTGTTTTTGAATGGAACTTAAGGACATCATTTTTATAACAAAAATTTTAGCATAAGACCATACACTACACACTTAATTTCACTATGCACGGCAATGAAGAGGCACATGCAACTACTCAATTTCACAAAAAGGCATACTTTGCACTTTTAACCATTTAGAGAAACACCTAGCATGAATAGAGGCGGTGATAATTGATTGACTTATAAACTTAGGGAACCTTCACCCCATAATGAATTAATAACAAAATCACGTGCTTCACCAAATCTTTTCACAATATTTCACCACAACCCACAAGATTTCACACAAGATATGCTAGATTAAGAGGGATTTCTAAAAATTTAGGGAGGGGGGACTTCTATGGGGACATGGAAGAAAGAAAACAATTACCTGAAAAATGAAACCAAAGAAGAGAGACAGATGCATACCTTGATGATTGATGAATGCTTAAGGAATAAGAGAGAGTTTTGAAGGGTGGGTGGGGTAGGGTTTTTGAGAGAGTGAGTGAAAGAGAAGGAGAAGAATAAGGGGGAAGGGTTGCAGGATCGGGTGTTTAAATAAAAACAAATCTAACTAATATATTTCAAAACAAAAATTTCCCAAAAATGCCCTAATGCGGCATAGCCTACATAGCACAATGTGTTGCATAGGTCCATGTTTGTGGGAGACCTTTTTTGTGCAAACCTGTCCATTAATGTAACACTCTGGAATTCGATCCAGTTAATAAACTCTGAATCCAGGACTTTAAGCAGCTGTGTGGCCACCAGGGGCTGCTGCCACGGGCGTCGTGGGTGCGATGGGCCATGGGGCGCGTCATGGAAACTAGTCAGCGACTGCTAAGAAAGTCCCCTCCACCTGACAAGCGGTCACAACGGGCGTCATAGAAATGATGGCCCATGGGAACCCGCCGTTGGGATCCTTCAGCAGCCTTGCCCCTACTCCCCGGTGCTCCGACGGGCTATGCCATGAGAGTCGTAGCTACGACGGCCCATGGGGCCATATCGTTAGAACCCTCTAGAAGCCCTAAACCTTATCAAGCTATCCAACACCTTGGCCTACGGGCCATCATGGACACGATGCCTGTCGAGTAGCCCGTGAGGCGACATTTTCCCAACTTTTTCTAAGTTAAATCCCAGGGGCATTTTGGTCATTGCCCACCCTTTTAACTACTAAGTGAAGTTATTTTGACTATTTCTAGTAGGTTGTTCACTCATATTATCCTAAGTCTCTCTTAAATTCCCCATTTTTCACCCAAAAGAGAAAAGTTCCTCTCAAGCTTCAACTCTCCAAGCTTCAAGTTCAAGCCTCCTAGATCTTTCCTTTGAAGTGGGTTATATTCTTCTAAGGTATGTGGGTCTCTAACAATGGGTTCCTTTCACCCTTGTGCCCAAATCCCCCTCCAATTCTTATTTTAATTTATGAAGTTATGAAATTAGGGTTTTGATCAAAAATTGGGGAAAGTTTATGAAATTAGTGTCTATGTTTAAATTCATGGTTTCTTATTAATTATACATGGTTTATTCATGATTCCTTCTTTGGTTTTAAAAGCCCAAGTATGATAATTTATTTCTAACATGAACTCATGAAATTGCATGCTTTCAAGAGAAACTTGGCATGATTAGATATCATGGCCTTTATGTATTTAAGAAATTGCATGCCTAATTCTTGAAGCATGTATTTAGAAAGAAAAGCATATTTTGAATTATGGCTTTGCTAGGCACTATGAACTATGTTATAAAAGTTGCATGATACCCGATGTGTTTTCATGCATTATGAATAAGATTTGGCATTAGAGTATGCCCTTATGAAATTATGAGCTATATGTGCATGGTTTGGGAGTAGTACTTAGCACCGAGTGGACGGGGTGAGAGTACCCTTAGTCCCAGAAACTACATTGCCAGTGTAGTTTATGATATGATATGATATGTTCCTTAAAGGCTTATGAGAGTGGATCCACGTCTTTATGTATGGTGTCCTTGCCTTAGCGGGGCATAGGATAACTTTTCCAACTAGGGTTATATAGTTGGGTATGGTGACTTGTTTCTTGGTAGGGTTCAAGGTCAGCTTTGCTAACTAGGGTATATAGTTAGATTCCATGTAGCTCACATGGTCTCATGTCGGTTATAAAAAACTCCCGTATATATGTTTTCAAGTTTTCTAAGTTTTATGAATTCTCTTATGAACCATTATTTTGAAGCTGGCTTTTGCCTCATGATTTAGTTTTCCATTATGATACCTTCTCATGATACTCGATCATGTATGGATTATGCCTAAGTACGTTTTAAAAGCATGTTTTACCTCCCTTATGCATTGCTCATATACTTAGTACATTCCATAGTACTAACGCATATTGCACTGTGTCCTTTCATGAGGCAGTTTCAGGTATTCCTTCCCAGATACGTGGTTAGAGTTCCCGTCCACTCTCAGTTAGCCTTGGTGAGTCCTCATAGTTTGAGGACTAGACTTTACTCTAGCTTTATGTTCCCTTTGTTTTCATATTGTTGAGTAAGTTGGGGTATTGTACCATCAACTCTTTATGCTGGTCTTAGAGGCTTTTCAGGCATTGATGTTATGAGATGATCTTTGAGTTATATTCCTTATTCGACTTATCTATCTATGATTATGCTTCCTATTTTGTATTTCCTTATGATGCTTCTGCTATGTTTTCCTTGATGTTACTTGAGAATGCTATGACCAAGGGTTAGCTTGGGATCCTTATTGTTTCGAGTCCCGTGTTACGTCTAGGGGTAACCTCGGGGCATTACAAACTTGGTATTAGAGCCTCAGGTTCAAGAGTCCTAGTATGTCTGAAAACCGCATCGAGTAGAGTCTTTTTTATGTGTGTGAAGTATGCCTACATATGAGAGGGAAGCTATGAGATGTCTTAGAAAACTTCACTTCCTTCATGATCATGTCATGCGATAGAGCTTAACTCTTATGTTCCTCTAATCCTTATCTTGTGCATTTCAGACTATGCCTCCTCGACGTGCTATACCTCCCCAAGCCGCTCGGAATACTGTTCCTCCCATCCCGGTTCTCGATGTCACGAATGATGAGTTCAAGAATGCCATCCATTTGCTAGCCCAGACTTTGGCCACTCAAGCCAATCAGCCGGCTCCTGCCCCAGTCCACCCTCAAAGTGGGGTAGCGGCCCGAGTTCATGACTTTGTCCGGATAAACCCACTTGAATTTTGGGGTTCAAAAGTGCGTGAGGACCCGCTCAACTTCATTGATGAAGTGAAGAAGATCTTTGAAGTTATGCAAGTGGTTGGGGTTGATTGTGTTGAGCTTGCATCCTATCAACTCAAGGATGTGGCTCATATTTGGTTCTTGCAATGGAAGGAGGCTAGGGTGAGGGACGTGGTCCCTATGACTTGGGAGTGTTTTGAGAGGGCTTTCCTTGATAGGTTCTTTTCCCGAGAGTTGAGTCAAGCAAAAGTGGAGGAATTTGTGAACTTGAGACAAGGTTTGATGTCGGTTCAAGAGTATAGTCTGAAGTTCACTCTGTTGTCTAGATATGCTCCCTCCATGGTAGCGGACCCGCATGATAAAATGAGCAAGTTTATATATGAGGTTTCTGATGTGGTGAAGAAAGAGTGTAGGTCTGCTTTGTTGTTGAGTGGTATGAATATTTCCTGACTCATGACTCATTCCCATCAGATAGAGGGTGACAAGCTTAGGGAGATGGTAAGGGAGAATAAGAGGGTGACATTCGAGGGATCAGGTTTTGGTTATCGCAGGTCCGTAGGTGGACATCGCTCTTCTTTCCAGAAGAAGTCATCAGGATCCATTTATTCTTCTGCTAGTGCTCCTAACCAGGCTCAAAAGCCTCGTCATGATAAGGGTGGTAGAGGATCGTGTTCCTATTCCCAGTCTCAGGGTAGTGTTGCTAAGGGACCTTCCTACCTAGCTTGTGTTAAGTGTGGAAATAATCATGTTGGTGAGTGTTTGGCTGGTTCGGGTGGTTGCTTCAGATATGGTCAGGTTGAACATCGCATCAAGGATTGCCCTTCAGCTAGGAAGGGGCAGAGAGTTAGGACCCACCCCACCCCAGCAGTTTCAGGAGGTAGACCAGCCCCGCAGGGTGCAACTTCTAGTTATGGTGGTGAGCGCCAAAACTGCCTTTATGCTATGTCCTTCCATCAGGATTAGGAGAGTTCTCCAGATATGGTTACCGGTATGTTGAAAGTCTTCTCTCTTGATGTGTATGCTTTGTTGGACCCCGGTGCCTCCTTATATTTTGTAACCCCTTATGTTATTTGCAAGTTCTAGATTCATCCTAAATTGATTTTAGAACCTTTTAATGTTTCTACTCCTGTTAGTGAGTCAGTCCTAGCCGAAAGAATCTACCGAAATTGCCCAATATTAATCCTTCATAGAGTCACTTCAGCGGATCTAGTAGAGTTGGAGATGACTAATTTTAATGTTATTCTTGGCATGGACTGGTTGTATGCATGTTATGCTTCTAATGATTTCCATACTCGGGTTGTCAGTGTCAAGTTCCCTAATGAACCCATTTTAGAATAGCAAGGTAGTCCTACTTCCTTGAAAGGTCACTTCGTATCCTATCTTAAGGCTAGGAAGATGATTTTTAAAGTCTATGTCTATCATATAGTTTGGGTTGTGGACATGGAGTCCGAGACCCCACCTATTCAGTCTGTCCCTGTTGTGAATGAATTCCCTCAAGTGTTTTCCGAGGATTTGCTCGTAGTCCCTCCTGAGCGGGAGATAGATTTTGGGATAGATCTTCTTCTGAATACAAATCCTATCTCTATTACTACTTATAGAATGGCCCCCGCAGAACTTAAAGATTTGAAGGATCAGTTAGAAGACTTGCTTGATAAGGGTTTCATCAGGCCTAGTATTTCTCCTTGGGGTGCTCCAGTTTTGTTTGTTCGAATGAAGAATGGTTATCTTAGGATGTGCATTGATTACCACCAATTGAACAAGGTCACAATCAAGAATAAGTATCCCATCCCTAGAATTGATGACTTGTTCGATCAGCTTCAGGATGCTAGTTTCTTCTCCGAGATCGACCTTAGGTCCGGTTATCATCAGCTTCAAGTTCGGGAGTGTGATATTCCGAAGACAGCCTTCAGGACTCGGTATGGTCATTATGAGTTTTTTGTTATATCCTTTGGTCTAACGAATGCTCCTGCAGCTTTTATAGATTTGATGAATCGTGTGTTCAAGCAATATCTAGATTCGTTTGTGATTGTTTTCATTGATGATATCCTCATCTACTCTCGGAGTAAGGAGGAGCATGCGGATCACTTGAGGGTTGTGTTGCAAACTCTCAGGGATAGACAGTTGTTTGCTAAGTTTAGCAAGGGCGAGTTTTGGATGCAGTCTGTTCCTTTTCTGGGTCATATTGTGACTAGGGATGTTATTTGAGTAGATTCTCAAAAGATAGAGGCAGTAAAGAACTGACCTAGACCTACTTCTCCGTCTGATATTAGAAGATTTTTTTGGTTTGGCTGGTTACTATAGGAGATTTGTAGAAGGCTTTTCTTCGATTGCTGCCCCTTTGACCCGATTGACCCAGGTAAAATTTCAGTGGTCCGACTTGTGTGAGAAGAACTTTCAGGAACTGAAGACTAGATTGACCACAGCTCCAGTGTTAGCTCTACTCGATGGCTTAAATGATTTTATGGTTTATTGTGATGCCTCCAAAATTGGTTTGGGTTGTGTTTTGATGCAATGTGGCAAGGTAATTGCCTATGCCTCGAGATAATTTAAGGTGTATGAGAAGAACTACCCTACTCATGATCTTGAGTTGGCAACCATGGTCTTTGCTTTGAATATTTGAAGACACTATTTGTATGGGGTGCATGTTGATGTGTTCACGGATCACAAAAGTCTTCAATATGTGATCACTCAGAAGGAGTGGAATTTGCGACAAAGGAGATGGCTTGAGCTCCTTAAGGATCATGATATGAGTGTGCTTTACCATCTGGGTAAGGACAATGTTGTGGAGGATGCTTTAAGTAGGTTGTCCATGGGAAGTGTAGCTTCTATCAAAGATAAAAAGAAGGAATTGGTTAGAGAAGTTCATAGACTTGCTCGGTTGGGAGTTCACCTTATGGACTCGACCGAGGGTAGTGTGATTGTGCAGAATGGTTCTGAATCATCCTTGGTGGCTGAGGTAAAGGGAAAGCAAGACCAAGATCCCATTTTACTTCAGCTTAAGGGTGCATTACATCATCATCGGGTTGAGGTTTTCTCCCAAGGGGGAGATGGTGTGCTTCATTACCAGGGTCGCTTGTGTGTGCCAGATGTTAATGGGTTGAGACAACAGATTTTGGCTGAGGCTCACAGTTCTAGATATTCCATCCATCCGGGTGCCACTAAGATGTACCGTGATCTATGGGAAGTCTTTTGGTGGAATGGTATGAAGAGGGACATAACCGGATTTGTGGCTAAGTGTCCCAACTGTCAACAAGTTAAGGTGGAACATCAAAGGCCTGGTGGCATGATTCAAGATATTGACCTTCCCACTTGGAAATGGGAAGCAATCAATATGGACTTTATTACAAGGTTACCTCGTACTTGAAGGCAACATGATTCCATTTGGGTGGTTGTCGACCGTATGACTAAGTCATCCCACTTCTTGGCTGTTAAGACTATGAATACAACAGATGATTATGCCAGACTCTACATCCGGGAGATAGTCCGATTGCATGGTGTTTCTTTGTTTATCATTTCAGATAGAGGTCCTCAGTTTACATCTCAGTTTTAGAGATCATTTCAGAAAGGTCTTGGTACCTAGGTGAAGCTTAGCACAACTTTTCACCCTCAAATGGATGGCTAGGACGAGCATACTATTTAGACTTTGGAGGATATGTTGGGGACTTGTGTTATTGACTTCAAAGGAAATTAGGATGATGACTTACTTCTTATCGAGTTTTCCTATAACAATAGCTTTCACTCTAGCATCCATATGGCTCCATATGAGGTACTTTATGGCCGGAGATGTAGATCTCCTATTGGTTGGTTCGAGGTTGATGAGGCAGCCTTGATTGGTCTAGATTCTGTGCATGACACCATGGAGAAAGTTCAACTTATTCGGGAAAGGTTGAAGACCGCTCAGAGTTGACAAATATCTTATGCAGATGTGAGGAGAAGGGAGTTGGAATTTGAAGTTGATGATTGGATTTTCCTGAAGGTGTCACCCATGAAGGGCGTGATGAGATTTGGCAAGAAAGGAAAGCTTAGTCCCCATTTTGTAGGTCATTATCGGATTTTGAGAATAGTTGGTAGTGTTGCTTATGAGTTGGAGTTGCCAACAGAGTTGGAAGTGGTTTATCCCGTTTTCCATGTTTCCTTGTTGAAGAAGTGTGTTGGTGACTCGAGATTGATTGTCCCTTTGGAGGATGTGGGTGTGAAGGATAGTCTCACTTATGACGAGGTTCCTGTGGAGATCCTTGATCATCAGGTTCGGAGGTTGAGAAACAAGGAATTTGCTTCGGTGAAAGACCTTTGGAGGAATCAGCTTATAGAAGGTGCCACTTGGGAAGTGGAGGAGGCCATGAGGGCCAAATATCATCATCTCTTTCCTTCGGACTCAGTTCCAGCTTGAGGTAATAGTTTTCTCCTTAGTATATCCCTCCGATTCTATTCCACCAATATCTCTTATGATCCTAGCATGCATCCATGTTTTATGAAGTTAGTTTATCATGTTTTCAAGTTAAGAAGTTCAGTTTTCATGATGTTCCCTTGATTTCTATGTTTTGATGTTTGGTTGGGCTATTTTCTCCTAAGTTTTCCTTGTTTAGTCTTCATTCGAGGATGAATGATCCCAAGGGGGAGATATTGTAACACTTCAGAATTTGATCCAGGTAATAAACTCTGAATCCAGGACTTTAAGCAGCTGTGTGGCCACTACGGGAAGCCGCCACGGGCATCGTGGATGCGACGGGCCATGGGGTGCGTCGTGGAAACCAGTCAGCGACTTCTTAGCAAGTCCTCTCCACCTGATAGGCAGTCACGACGGGCGTCATAGGAATGACGGCCTGTGGGAACCCGCCATCGGGATCCTCCAGCAGCCTTGCCCTACTCCCCGGTGCTCCGATGAGCTATGCCACAGGCGTCGTGGTTGCGGTGGCCCATGGGGCCACATTGTTAGAACCCTTCAGAAGCCCCAAACCTTATCAAGCTATCCGACGCCTTGGCTGACGGGCCTTCGTGGGAACGACGCCCGTCGGGTAGCCTGTGAGGCGGCATTTTTCTAGCTTTTCCTAAGTTAAGTCCCAAGGGAATTTTGGTCATTGCCCACCCTTTTAACTACTAAGTGAAGTCGTTTTGACTATTTCTAGTAGGGTTTTCACCCATATTATCCTACGTCTCCTTTAAGTTCCTCATTCTTCACTCAAAAGAGAAAAGTTCCTGTCAAGCTTCAAGTCTCCAAGCTTCAAGTACAAGCCTCCTAGATCTTTCCTATAAAGTGGGTTATCTTCTTCTAAGGTATGTGGGTCTCTAACAATGGGTTCCTTTCACCCTTGTACCCAAATCCCCCCCTAATTCTTATTTTGATTTATGAAGTTATGAAATTAGGGTTTTGATCAAAAAATGGGGAAAGTTTATGAAATCAGTTTCTACGTTTAAATTCATGATTTCTTATTGATTATACATGGTTTGTTCATGATTCCTTCATTGATTTTAAAAGCCCAAGTATGAGAATTGATTTCTATCATGAACTCATGAAATTGCATGCTTTCAAGAGAAACTTGGCATTATTAGATATCATGGCCTTTATGTATTTAAGAAATTGTATGCCTAATTCTTCAAGTATGAATTTAGAAAGAAAAGCATGTTTTGAATTATGGCTTTGCGAAGCACTATGAACTATGTTATGAAAGTTGCATGATACCCGATGAATTTTCATGCATTATGAATAAGATTTGGCATGAGAGTATGCCTTTATGAAATTATGAGCAATATGTGCATGTTTTGGGAGTAGTACTTAGCATCGAGTGGGCGGGGTAAGAGTACCCTTAGTCCCAGAAACTACGTTGCCACCGTAGGTTATGATATGATATGATATGCTCCTTAAAGGCTTATGAGAGTGGATCCACATCTTTGTGTATGGTGTCCTTGCCTTAGCGGGGCATAGGACAGCTTTGCCAACTAGGGTTATATAGTTGGGTATGGTGACTTATTCCTTGGCAGGGTTCAAGGTCAGCTTTGCTAACTAGGGTTAATAGTTAGATTCCATGTAGCTCACATGGTCTCATATCGGTTATAAGAAACTCCCGTATGTATGTTTTCAAGTTTTAATTTTTATGAATTCTCTTATGAACCATTATTTTGAAGCTGGCTTTTGCCTCATGATTTAGTTTTCCATTATGATACCTTCTCATGATACTCTATCATGTATGGATTATGCCTAAGTACGTTTTCAAAGCATATTTTACCTCCCTTATGCACTGTGCATATACTTAGTACATTCCATAGTACTAACGCATATTGCGCTGCATCCATTTATGATGCAGATTCAGGTATCCCTTCCCAGATACATGGCTAGAGTTCCCGGCCACTCTCAGTTAGCCTTGGTGAGTCCTCATAGTTCAAGGACTAGATATTACTCTAGGTTTATGTTCCCTTTCTTTTCATATTGTCGAGTTAGTTGGGGTATTGTCCCATTAACTCTTTATGCTAGTCTTAGAGGCTTTTCAGGCATAGATGTTATAGGATGATCTTTGAGTTATATTCCTTATTCGACTTATCTATCTATGATTATGCTTCCTATTTTGGATTTCCTTATGATGCTTCCGCTATGTTTTCCTTGATGTTACTTGAGAATGCTATGACAAAGGGTTAGCTTAGGATTCTTGTGGTCTCGAGTCCCATTTTACGTCTAGGGGGTAACCTCGGAGCGTGACAATTAATATGCCATGTGTGATGTGCCCTACATAGCATGGTGCACCGCATATGACCGTAATTGGTCTGGTTCATTTTTTTAATTTCAGACATCATCCAGGTGTTTTCTTCCCTTGCTTTAGATCTAGAGCTCCACAGTCCTGCCAAAATACACCTTCAACTAAATTCGTTAGAATGAAAATAAATAAAACTATGGAAAACAACTAAATGGTTGGGTTGACCCCAACAAGCATTGTATTTACGTCGTGGCATGATATATTTTCTCATTTTTATTTATTTAGTTGTTTTATTTATTTTGTTAATGTACTTTTACCGTGAGTTGCCTCTCTAGAAGCTCTTGATTTAATATTGCAGCAATATGCAAGCTTGGGTTACCTCTCAAAAAGTGCTGGATTTAAACGTTGTGTTTGAATTCATACATTATCCAAGTAAACAAAGGGGTTGCTCTTAGCAATTTCATTACTCTAATAGTGTATTACATGCTATTCATTCACATAAAATATGTCACGACCCAACTACTCAGATCGCATGGGCACCTACTCTAATTCACCTAGATAGGAGAACTCTTACCACCGTTTCAAAGGACATACATAAATCATTAAAACCATAATAATACTTTATAAAATTACAACCAGTTTCAAAACATTAGATTACATAAAAATACTTCCCAGGGAACTAGTCTAAACAGGTACAAGAGCTATTAAAAGGGAGTACACCATCAAGATACAACTTCTACAGTAGGAACAAATGATAAAAGCTGTTGGAAATCTTTACCGTGTCAAGTCTGAAACATCTACTGAATCCTGCAAGCAGACTATATCCAAAAAGGGTATAGCAAGAGTAGTATCAGGACAAACAATATGTACTAGTAAACATCATCAGTCGAGCCAAATTAAATTATATAACATCACATAAATATCGAGGGGAAAACATACAACAAGAGGGTTACTTGCCAGAGGTCTTTTATTTAATGATTCCTTAGTACCTTGGCCTACTACCAGCCTTAACATTGAAAAGCAAACCTTCTTCATTATCATACCTGACCTCTTTCACTCACTACCTGTGTGTTCTAGATGCTCATCCCTAAACTTCACTACCCTTGACCTCCCGCCAACTCTGACAATACAAAAATAATCCCTGGTCTGCTAACCTGGTCATACCTTGACAATCTACCATCTTTAGACTCATCCAAGTCTATACACCATAATAATCCCAAAAAGGGATACCTCACACTCATTGTTCCTGTTACTAAACTAGCCTAGACATCATATCAGATCGACATACCCATCCTACAATACCCTAAGTCAATAATTCCTACTATTTATTAGTATTCCAAGTCAAACACGATAGCTTACACCTCATAACAACTATACTAGTAATGGGAAACATGGAATTAAGTCATATTGTGCACTTGACCTGGATCTCCCAAGGATCTCTAAGACAACAACCATGGTAACTTATGATAACACTTAAACACACTCTTCCATAGGAGGTGATAGCGATCGTCAGAGCAAAACAAAATTTATATTCCCGACGAAAGTCAGGGTCGATCCCACAGAGAATGGTTATGATGAGTCGCCAAGAGATTATCGTATATCAATCAAGAAGAGAGTAATTGTCCAAATAACATAAAAAGTAAATTGGAGGGGATAGGGAATTGGGAATCTATCATAATCGCAATTTGAACAAGAAAGTAAAGTAAGCAATGGGGTTGTAATTAAATGAGAAGACAACTAGGGGTATGTTTCTGATGGGATTCAAACATGGGTTAGGGTGCTTGTTAAATTATGCAAATTCTTAATAAACAATATGTGTAGCATTAGTCATAGTTATGTTTATCAATCTCTCGATCTTTCAAACATATTTCTGATGGTCTTTATTCAAGCACCATGAGTTCATCACAAAACAACCAATACAAGCTTGGGAAAGTCATACTATTTGTAGTTTAGACTCTTAAATGGATGTTTTTCAGTGATTTAGCTATTTCTAGCCTCAATCTAGGAGAAAATCCCAAGTACCCTCTATTGAATTCTCATATGAAATCATGAACTTCTCTTTCAAGTAAGAACACAACCAAGTAAGTTCAACCAATATTTGCAACTATTAATTTTAGAGTTAAAACATGGAGAATTAAATAGACCCATATCAACTTAGCAACTATAAGCATAATTAAACAAGAGTCATACCCAAATTCAAATATCCATCATACATATAACCCTAGACAAGGAAATTAACAAGTCATACTAAGGAAATATGAGATTATACTAATTAAGTAATTCAAATTTCCATTCATTAGTAGAGCCAATATCCAAATCCAAGCTCAATTTGTACAATAATGGTGGAATCTCAACATAGAAAATGAGAGATATCAAGTACACTCACTATCTTTCTCAGGAAACTCTCTTTATGGAAAACTATTTAAAATTATGTCTAAAACTATCAGGTACAATGCCTAATTCAGGTATTATAAGCTTCCCAAAACGTCACATGAAAATGGATAAAAATGCTCTTTAAGAGTGGTGCGATGCGACATGTGGTCAGACCACACATTGTGCACAAATCACGACTTCACTCCAACTGACCAACGATTTTAGTTGATTTCAAGCATCATGTGAAGGGAGGTGCGGTTTGTACCAGCAGTTGTTCATGTCGCACGGCGGCTACACCTCTCGACAAATTCTTCTTCTCTTTTGATCACCTTCACACTTTAACTCCTTTTGAGCTCTTTTTTATCCATATCCTTGTTTTCTACTTGTGACTATGAGTACCTGTATTTGCATCAATAAAGGAAATAAGTACCTCTAATTCTTATCAAAACATGGCAATAATTCATGAATAAAGGCTCAATAAGTTGGTAGATTACCAACTTATCAAACCCCCAAACTTGAACTATTGCTGTCCTCAAGCAAGATACTCACAAAGTAAGAAATGAATTATGCTCTAAAACACATAGGTTGCACACAAGATTACTCTAAATCTAAAAACTAAGAAAAATAACAAATAAAAAGACTCAACTACAATGGTCATCTTAATTGGAACCACCACATTCTCAAGGAAATCAATCATTTCAACCTCATCAAAATGACTTCATTTCTCATTCAAAAACAGGGGAATTTTCCATTCAAAACAAGATCAAGCTTCTCAAGTCATTGGTATGGACCATTAAGGTTTGCCTCGAGATTTTCCACACAACTTGTCTTATTTATTCCTCTCAATTAAAATAGAGACTTCATCATTCCTTTCAAGTGTGCGATGACACTCACCATAAGAGAGAATCCCACTCACAATTATGTAATTCATAAGACAAAGGGATTTTAAGAGAATCAAAAGACTCTCACTCTCTCAAAGAACTTAAAGTGTACCATATCGAACCATAGGCGTGCCCTTCATGTAATTTTCCACTAATGTAGAGTTACCGAGCTCAGAATCACTAAGGACTTGTAAGTTACGATGTTGACTAGAGCTAAGGTGAGGATTGCATTTGGCTCAAGTGACTAAACCTCCCTAATTATCCTTGTGATCATTTCAAAATACCGCTCACATTTTTGAACAATGACTTCACCTTATTTCTCCCTCACACAACCCAAGATTTCCCTTTAAACTTGATCATTTGACATCCTTTTATCACCTTCACTTGGTAGCACTAATTTCTTTCTTTCTTTTATTTTGCTCATTTCATTGGGCATTTTGGAGAAATTTTAAATTGCTCATTTCATTGGGCATTTTGGAGCAATTTTAAATTCAAGCATATGGTGCTACCTTGCATTAAAGTACAACTCCTTTTTTTCTCTATCTTAGTACACCTCTCTTCAAACTTAGGCTTTTAGTGTCGCACCTCGAGGCTACCTCCTGGATGTAACACAGGACCTGAGACCTATAATGACTGAGTCCGTCATTATGGGTAGTCCAATTGTGCCAAGTGTTAGAGTTATAAAACTCTGAGTTTGGGAGTTTGAAATTCTTAGTTAGGCTAGCCTCGACCAGTTTTAGAGTGAGGTAGAGTCTAGGGAAATTCGAGTAAGGATGGGTTTAGGTGTCTTATGTTAAGCTAGTTTTCCATATAGCCAAGACATAAAGGAGTTTGAGGGACTTTTCGGAATCACATTTGGTTTAGTAGAACTCCCATAATCGCATTTGACGTGAAAGGTTTGCTTCAGGTCATTGGGAGAACCAAGTGTGTTGTGAAATGACCAAAAATGGAAAATTTATGGACTTTTTGCCCGTGACAAGTGCGGTCAGGCGCGATAGTGGCCACCACTATAGCGGTGGAAATTACCACTATAACGGCGGTCAAGGGGCGGTCAACCCACTTAAGACCGCTCTAGAGGCAGCCTACCGCTATAGCGGCAGCCTACCGCTATAGAGGGACCGCTATAGTGGATCAGGGATTTCTATAGCAAGCCGGTAGGGTTTTAATGCAGAAACATTCTCCAAAGCTTCAGATTTTCACAAGTTCATTTTGGGAGAAGGGCTAGGTGATTTCCAGGCATTTTACTTCCTTTTTCCATCAAAATTTATCCCTAAGGTAAGGTTTTTGTTCTCCAATCTTTGTATTACGTTTTCTATGCGGTAGAATTGCTAGGAGGGAATTTAGGGAAGGTTAGAATAACCTAGGGATGGTGGAATTTAGGGGAGGAAGGGGATTCCAAGTATGTGAGTTCTTGGGTATGGGTTAAAGTACATCATTATGATCATAGGTTGTTTAATTCCCTATTTTATCCATAAAAAAATGATAGAACTAGGAGAATTAACGGTGGAAAAGCCCGAAAAAAGGGTGGGATGATCATGGGTGGCCTGGGTTTAAGGATTTGGTATAATCCGGTTAATGTGCAGGCCTTGTGTGTTAATTGTATGTACTGTGTTTTTTTTAGACTAAGAATGAGAAAGGAATTCTAGTATAAAGGACGCAAAACCATGGAATTTGGGCCTTTTATCCATCAAGGAATACCTTCACGGAGCTAGAAATTGCACTGCGTAGCTGCTTGGCATCCAGGTAGGCTAGGTTTCATGAGTAAGTAGACCTGTTTACTTTCCGTACTTGTTGTATAGTAGAAACAGAGAATCCATGTTTTAGGCCTCCGGCGCAGAGTCTGGCGGATTCAGGATTGGTTGTGTTGTTTCTAGGATGTATGGAATGGCTGGTCTTGTGAATGGTATTTTGTGTTCAACTTGTTCATATTGTCGTGATAAAATGATGGGCTGAGGGACTAGCGTGTCAGAAAGGTTTGGGGAAGCGGGAAAGTGCTTGGGAGCCCGGAAAATGGGAATAGAAAGCTCCTAGGTGGGATTTCAGGAATGTTTATTGTTTGAGACTTAGCGGCGGTCTGGCTAAGGTTAGAAAAGGGAAGTGTGTCGCATGCTTATATGTTTATCTAAAAAGGGAAATCGCTAGTTACATGTTAAAATAAAAAGGGCGAATCAGGAAATAGTCTTCAGACGGGAATTGATGGTTCATAGTTGTACCTAGAAAGGGGTAGGTGGTGGCTTATGATTTTTTGTGAATTTGTATATTCATGTACTCATGTCTAAGTGATTGTATGCATTACATTACTTAGGGAAGTTGTGTGGAATGTCTAGGTTCCTGTTTACAGTCTGTGATTGAATGGTGTTTACTTGTTGGTTTTACAAGTTGTGTGTGTTCATATATTGACTGTGGTTTATTAACATTCGGTTGGCTTGGGTACCATGCCTGGTACAGGTTACTAATTGGTTGGAACGGGTACCACGCCTGGTATAGGTTACTAATTGGTTGGCACGGGTACCACGCCTAATACAGGTTACTAATTGGTTGGCACGGGTACCACACCTGGTACATATTACTATTTGGTTGGCTCGGGTACCACTCCTGGTACGAGTTTACTTTATTGCATCTTGCATTGTTTCATTGATTTTTGTATTGCATTGGCTGATATTGGTTCCGTGAGTGGACCGGGTTGTCTTTTTAAAGGTGCTATTGCTGGTGGTCCTTGAAAGACCTAGAATTCTGATATATCATGTCATGAGTTTGGTCTTGGTTTAGGCCGGGTTGTTATATAATGTCATTAGTTGGTCTTGGTGTAGGATGGGTTGTTATGTCATGTTATGTGTTTGGTCTTAGTGTAGGCCGAGTGGTTATATCATGTCATTAGTTGGTCTTAGTGCAGGATGGGTTGTTATGTCATGTTATGAGTTTGGTCTTGGTGTAGGCCGAGTGGTTATATCATGTCATAAGTTGGTCTTGGTCTAGACTGGGTTGTTATCTCATGTTATAAGTTTGGTCTTCGTGTAGGCCGGGTGGTTATATCATGTCATTAGTAGGTCCGGGTGTAGACCGGGTTGTTATCTCATGTTATGAGTTTGGTCTTGGTGTAGGACGGGTTGTTATATCATGTCATTAGTTGGTATTAGTGTAGGCTGGGTTGTTATGTCATGTTTGAGTTTTGTCTTGGTGTAGGCCGGGTGGTTATATCATGTCATTAGTTGGTCTTGATGTAGACCAGGTTGTTATCTCATGTTATGGGTTTGGTCTTGGTGTAGGCCGGGTTGTTATATCATGTCATTAGTTGGTCTTGGTGTAGGCTGGGTTGGTATATCATGTTATGAGTTTGGTCTTGGTGTAGGACGGGTTGTTGTATCATGCTATTAGTTCATCTCGGTGTAGGCCGGGTTGTTACATTATGTTAAGGGTTTGGTCTTAGTGTAGACCGAGTTGTCATGTGAAAACTTAGGTGTGGTTAGAGGATCCTTGGAGGGTCCGGGTTTTGGGATGAGAAAAGGATTCATACATAACTCTGTTGTGGCCATTGAAAGTATCAATGGTTGCTAGGTGAGTTGCATGTGGTTTGTAAATATAGAGGAAGACGGAGAGTCTGGGCGTGGTTATTGGTTAATATAACCAGGTGGTAAAGCGGTCCTAGAGGTCACAGAAATTTTGGAAAATGGTAGGTGACTTGGGAATTCTAGGTGATAAGGTGACTTGGGAAGTCCCAGATATCATGGTCAAGGTTAAAGGTGAAGGAGGGAGCTATAATGTTTATTTCATGTCCTTCCCTATTTTTCTTATATGATGGTCGGAATGGATTAGGGTTGACCGATGATGCCTACCAGTACGTTTGTTTGTACTGACTCTACTCTTGCTATACCATTTTTGTATAGTCGGGTTGTAGGTTGGTGATGTTTCATAGGTTCACGGCGATGAGGGTCTCCAACAAATTCTTTCTTCGATTCCATGGTGGAAGTTTGGTCTTTTATCTCTTTGTGTCATCTTGTAGAAGCTCTTGTACCTGCTTAGACCAGATCCTAGGGGAGGGTGTTTTTAAAATGTTGTAAATGTTTTTCTGCAATTTGTTTTATAGACTATTTTCTGAACCATATTTTTGTAATGGCAGGATTTTTTGTTATGTATAAAAGGGGCTTGAGTTAACGTTTTACTTTTAATTCCGCATGTTACCTGTTGGACAGGGAGTGAGGGTTCATCTATCTAGGTGATTAGAGTAGGCGCCCACACGACCCGGTGGGTTGGGTCGTGATAGATGGTATCAGAGTCCAGGTTACCGGTATCCCAGTCAAGAGAAAAATATCCAATAGAGTCCCACAGATTGGTATGTTGACATCCACATCTAATCCTAGGGAAGCTATGAAGCATTTTAGGAAATATTTTTTTTCTTTCATTCCTGTTCGTGATATTTCGTTATTTACCTGTATGGGTTGAGTCCAATTGGTATCTCTCAATTCCAATTGGTATCTCAACAAGGTAAAGGATGTCATTGGACTCCGGGTACGACAAACAAGCAAGAAGGATTGGAACCGGGAAGGTTCCAATTGGTATCTGGCTGGGGAGGCTATGTAAAGGTATGGATGGGTCGGCTAATGGTCATCCATGAGGCGAATAAAAAGTAACGAAACTGATTTAGTTGACTGTTTAAGCTTGAGGCTTGAGGTTGTGCTTATGTGAATTGATGTTGATTGAATGACTGCAAATGTGTGATGTGCAATTATTTGATTTGCTGTAAATGTCTTCGTCCGGGAGGAGTCATAACTTGAATTGGTGTGCTTTGGTTGATAATTATTTTTTGTGTACTTAAAATTGGTTAGTAAAGTGGTGTCACTTTTCAGAATCGGGCTTGCCATTGGTAAAAATGGTAACGGGACAAGGCTTGCGAATGTAGGGAAACTCCGATTTCAGGACAGTCGGGATTGGTTAGGAACTATGGGGGAAAAAGGGCTATCATTGCTTGATGGCAGGAACTGTGGTAAGGAAAATTTAGTTCCAGCTTTGGAAATTGTGATTGTTTTAAATAATAAATTGCGATATACCTTAATTGAAATTGTTTGCATTATGTTCGGGTATAGGCTTACCATTTATATAGATGGTAAGGGAACAAAAGGGGATTGTCCATGTAGGGAAGCTCCGATTTCAGGACAATCGAGACTTGGTTGGGAACAAGGGAGTCATTAGTATGTAATGGCGGGCAGATATTGTCGGGAAGCACATGTTGTTGTGATTTATTTTATTTCATGAGGTATCATGTTGATTGCAATGCGATAATGCCGGGAATGGTTTTGAGGGTAGTTTAAGACCATGGTGGGATTTACAGGTTTAGATAGTGGTAGCTGGGAAGGGGAATGAGTGCTTTTAGCTGGAAATAAAATTTCCTGTGCGGTTACTATTGGGACCGCTATAGCGGGATTTTTACTGCTACCTTGGAAGAGCGCGGGGCAGAATGCCTGCCCTGCTTTCCCTGGTTTTTCATGTCATTCCCAAGGCATCAAGGGTAATGGTTACGTTATGAGCTACTATATGAAACAAGGAAATAGTCTATAGGACTAATATAGTATGCATATAAGGCATTTGGCCTGAAATTTAGTATCCATATGAGATAAAAATGAAAGGGTAGACATGGTAGTCCGGGGTATTGGTGAGGTTGTGATTGACCATTGGTGGGTATAGTCACCCAGGTAGAATTTGGTAAGATGACCCGTAATTGACTGAGTAGTGTTGGACACTATTCATAGGCTATTAGAGTGATTATTGACCGGTTTATTATTGATGATCCTTAGTGGTAGGGTCAATCGAAAGAATGGGGTTATTAAAATTGATTCTTTAGCATTTTGTCTCTCTTTTTGACAATGATAATACCCAGTGTTACTGCTCTTTGAGAGATAGGGGTGTACCAGTTTTAGCCTCGACTAGGGTGTAAGTGCCCAGGTAGAGTTCCCCCTAAGGTGAGAGTTGACAAAATCTTAGGCTAGGATAGAGTTTGGGTTTGTAGAACTTCGAGTATAGCGGGAAAGGGGTCACCATGGTGGGATCTATTTCCCTTCGCATGGAAATTGTTTGGGTTAGTTCATTGAGTTTCTTCTGCTCCGGTGTTTCGATGAGGCTCCATATTTCTTGGACCCTCGGGGAGGGGTATTCTAGTTGCCCTGTGCAGCTCGAAGAAAAGAATTCCTTGATAGAGTGAAGGTGCATTAAATTTTTGGCTGAGTTGGGTATACCAAGGGATTGGGAGGTTTTTGATGGTTTGCATAAGGTTATGTTTACGCTGTCTTGGAAGAGCAATAAGATTGAGGGACGGGCTTGTTCTCTCCCTCCGCTGTAGAAAATCGCTCGGAGATAAATAATAGGTAAATTGGTATCTGTTGTAATGATCGGGTCCATCGTTATGGGTAGTCCAATCGTGCCAACTGTTAGAGTTAGAAAACTCCGGGTTTGGGAGTTTGAAATTCTGGGCTAGGCTAGCCTCGGCTGGTTTTGGAGCAAGGTAGAGTCTAGGGAAATCTGGGTAAGGATGGGCTTAGGTGTCTTATGTTAAGCTAGTTTTCTGCGTAGCCAAGACATAAAGGAGTCCGGGGGACTTTTCAAAATCGCATTTGGGTTAGTAGAACTCCCAAAATCGTGTTTGACGTGAAAGGGTTGCCTCAGGTCATCAGGAGAACCAAGTGTGTTGTGAAATGGCCAAAATTGGCAAATTTCTGGACTTTCTGCACGTGACAAGCGCGGTCAGGCGTGATCGCGGCCACCGCTATAGCAGTGGAAATTAGCGCTATAGCGGTGGTGAAGGGGCGGTCAATCGACTTAAGACCACTATAGGGCAGCCTACCGCTATAGCGGGACCGCTATAGCGGAACGGGGACTGCTATAGCGGGCCGATGGGGTTTTAATGCAGAAACATTCCCCAAAGCTTCAGATTTCACAAGTTCATTTTGGGAGAAGGGCTAGGCGATTTCTAGGCATTTTTCTTCCTTTTCTGTCAAAATTCATCCCTAAGGTAAGGTTTTCGTTCCCCAATCTTTGTATTACATTTTCTATGCGGTAGAATTGCTAGGAGGGAATTTGGGGAAGGTTAGAATAACCTAGGGATGGTTGAATTTGGGGGAGGAAGGGGATTCCAAGCATGTGAGTTGTTGGGTATGGGTTAAAGTACATTATTATGATCATAGGTACTTCAATTCCCTATTTTATCAGTAAAAAATGATAGAACTAGGAGAACTAACGGTAGAGAAGCCCGAAAAAAGGGTGGGATGATCATGGGTGGCCTGGGGTTTGGGGATTTGGTATATTCCGGTTAATGTGCAGGCCTTGTGTGTTAATTATATGCACTGTGTGTTATTTTTAGACTAAGAACGAGAAAGGAATTCTGGAATAAAGGACGTCAAACCATGGAATTCGGGCCTGTCATCTATTAAGGAACACCTTCATGCAGCCAGAAATTGCACTGCATAGTTTCTCGGCATCCAGGTATGCTAGGTTTCATGAGTAGTTAGACCTGTTTACTTTTCGTACTTATTATATAGTAGAAATGGAGAATCCATGTTTTAGGCCTCTGGGCACGGAGTCTGGCAGATTCAGGATTGGTTATGCTGTTTCTAGGATGTACGGAATGGCTGGTCTTGTGAATGTCATTATGTGTTCAACTTATTTATATTGTCATGATAAAATGATGGGTTGAGGGACTAACGTGTCGAAAAGGTTCGGGGAACCGGGAAAGTGCTTTGTAGCATGGGAAACAGGAATTGGAAGCTCCTAGGTGGGGTTTCAGGAATGTTTATTGCTTGAAACTTAGCGGCGGTCTGGGTAAGGTTTGAAAAGGGAAGCGTGTCGCATGCTTGTGTGTTTATCTAAAAAGGGAAATCGCTAGTTACATGTTAAAATAAAAAAGGCGAACAAGGGAAATAGTGTTCGGACGGGAATTGATGGTTCGTAGTTTTACTCGGAAAGGGGTAGGTGGTGGCTTATGATTTTCTGTGAATGTGTATATTCATGTACTCATGTCTAAGTGATTGTATACATTACATTGCTTAGGGAAATAGTGTGGAATGTCTAGGTTCCTGTTTACAGTCTGTGATTGAACGGTGTTTACTTGTTGGTTTTACAAGTTGTGTGTGTTTATATATTGACTGTGGTTTTTTGACATTCGGTTGGCTTGGGCACCACGCCTGGTACAAGGTACTAATTGGTTAGCACGGGTACCATGCCTGGTACAGGTTACTAATTGGTTGGCATAGGTACCACGCCTGGTACAAGTTACTAATTAGTTGGCATGGGTACCACGCCTGGTACAGGTTACTATTCGGTTAACTCGGGTACTACGCCTGGTACGGGTTTACTTTATTGCATCTTGCATTGTTTCATTGATTTTTGTATTGCATTGGCTGATATTAGTTCCGTGAGTGGACCGGGTTGTTTATTTAAAGGTGCTATTGCTGGTGGTCCTTGAGTGACTGGAAATTCTGATATATCATGTCATGAGTTTGGTCTTGGTTTAGGACGGGTTGTTATATCATGTCATTAGTTAGTCTTGGTGTTGGCCGGGTTGTTATGTCATGTTATGAGTTTGGTCTTGGTATAGGCCGGGTGGTTATATCATGTCATTAGTTGGTCTTGGTGTAGGCCGGGTTGTTATGTCATGTTATGAGTTTGGTCTTGGTGTAGGACGGGTGGTTATATCATGTCATAAGTTTGTCTTGGTGTAGACCGGGTTGTTATCTCATGTTATGAGTTTGGTCTTGGTGTAGGCCGGGTGGTTATATCATGTCATTAGTTGGTCTTGGTGTAGACCGGGTTGTTATCTCATGTTATGAGTTTGGTCTTGGTGTAGGCCGGGTTGTTATATCATGTCATTAGTTGGTCTTGGTGTAGTCCGAGTTGTTATGTCATGTTATGAGTTTGGTCTTGGTGTAGGCCGGGTGGTTATATCATGTCATTAGTTGGTCTTGGTGTAGACCGGGTTGTTATCTCATGTTATGAGTTTTGTCTTGGTGTAGGCCGGGTTGTTATATCATGTCATTAGTTGGTCTTGGTGTAGGCTGGGTTGTTATATCATGTTATGAGTTTGGTCTTGGTGTAGGCCGGGTTGTTGTATCATGGTATTAGTTGGTCTTGGTGTAGGACGGGTTATTACATCATGTTATGGGTTTGGTGTTGGTGTAGACCGGGTTGTCATGTGAACACTTAGGTGTGGTTAGAGGATCCTTGGAGGGTCTGGGTTTTGGGATGAGAAAGGGATTCAGACATAACTCTGTTGTGGTCATTGAAAGTGTCAATGGTTGCTAGGTGAGTTACATGTGGTTTGTAAATATAGAGGAAGATGGAGAGTCTGGTGTGGTTATTGGTTAATATAACCAGGTGGTAAAGCTGTCCTAGAGGTCCAAGAAAGTCTGGAAAGTGGTAGGTGACTTGGGAAGTCTAGGTGACAAGGTGACTTGGGAAGTCCCAGATGTCAGGGTCAAGGTTAAAGGTGAAGGAGGGAGCTATCATGTTTATTTCATGTCCTTCCCTGTTTTTCTTATATGATGGTAGGAATGGATTCGGGTCGACCGATGATGCCTACCAGTACGTGTGTTTGTATTGACTCTACTCTTGCTATACCTTTTTGGTATAGTCTGGTTGCAGGTTGGTGATTTTTCATAGGTTCACGGCGATGAGGGTCACCAGCAACTTCTGTCTTCGATTCCATGGTGGAGTTGGGTCTTTTATCTCTTTTCGTCATCTTGTAGAAGCTCTTGTACCTGCTTAGACCAGATCCTAGGGGAGGGTGTTTTTAAAATGTTGTAAAGGTTTTTCTACAATTTGTTTTGTAGACTATTTTCTGAACTGGATTTTTGTAAAGGAAGGATTTTCTGTTAGGCATAAAAGGGGCTTGAGTTAACGTTTTACTTTTAATTCCGTATGTTACCTCTTGGACAGGGGGTGAGGGTTCATCTATCTAGGTGATTATAGTAGGCGCCCGCACGGCCCGGTGGGTTGGGTCGTGACAAGACCACAAGTGATCCCAAACTAACCCCTTGGCCTTAGCATGACTAAACCTTAAGCAACATAATTACTGAGTGGAAGCTTTAAGAGAAGCAATGAGCAACTTAATCTGTTGTATAAATAAAAGTATAAGAATGACAATATTAATACAGCTGAATATCTGACTCTATGTCTGAAAGCCTCTACTACTGACGTGCTGCTGGGACAAGTCTCTAGCTAGCTCTAAATACTGAAAACAGAATAAACAAACTAAAATACTGAGATAAAGTTAAACTCCAAGTCATCGAATAAGGAGGACTCACCAAGCTGACTGGATGTGCTACTGATCTACTAGACATGAGTCTGAGAACGGGCTACATAATCTACATCATAATAGGATACAACACAAAGAGGTGTGCGATCAGTACTATGAAATGTACTGAGTATGTGAGCTTATGCAAAAATCATGATAAAAACATGCTTGAAAACATACTTAAAACTGAAATCATAGTATAAGGACTTCAGGTGAAATCATAAGTAAAAATCATAGTTTAAGCATAAATCATAAAGCAATAATTAATGTTTGAAAACTGAATATCTTATAACTTAGTAGCTCGAAAATATTCATACGGGAGTTTCTCTTAACCGACATAAACCATGATGAGATACATGGAGTCCAATGTCATGCACCCACACTAAAAAAGGTTGTCCTAACCGGCCAAGGTTATAACTATGTCATAAGGATCCTATCATAACCCACGGAGGGCAACCTACGGTGGAAATGTTATTTTGGATTTGGGTTATCTGGAACCCTCATCGCTCGATGCTAAATACTACTCCTAAAACATATCATAAGGCTCACATACATATGACATATCTAGATGTCAAATCTTGTTCATAAACATGTTCATAACTCGGATCTTCATACTACTCACAAACCTTGTTTTAGAAAATAATTCATGAGCATTGATGGCACATCGGGTGTCTTGTCTTTCATAATAACTCATATCTTAAAAACTTACATGTCACTATTTTAATTTCATAATCACATGCAATTTCATAAAACATAGTAACTAGGCATGCCATTATTTGAAATTTATGAGATTATGCTATCAAAATACACCAATTTGCTTAAATCAATCCATGCATGCAAAATTGGCTAAGTTTAGCCTCCAATTCATGAAATAGAAGTTCACTTGTAAAAACCCATACAAATCATGCAATTTAGAATTGGATTTCATAGTAGAATCATGAGAAAATAATTTATAGAAAAGCCCATGAGAATTGAGTAAGAACCCTAATTTTAAAATTCATAAAATCAATATAGAATTTGGGGGTTTTGGGCATAAGGGTGAAAGAATCTCTTATTGAATACTCACATACCTGAATTGAAGCTTTCTTAATCTAGATCTTGTGGGATGGAGGCTTGAAGATAGAATCCTTAGCTTGGAGCTTGGAGAATGGAGAACCTTTTCTTTTCTTGGAACTTGATTGAGAGAATGGAAGAGAACTTAGGCTAAGTGGGAATAAAACCCCTTCTAATTTTCCCAAAATAACTTAACTTAGGAGTTAAAATAGTGGGAAATTTAGAAAAATACCCCCGAGAAAAGAGTAAAAAACTTCTGAAAATTTCATCATAAACTTCCACGGACATGAATCATGTCCCGTGGAATGAACCACGGTACGTGGAATAAAAGTCGTGGTTCCAGGGCACTTTTCAGGCCTCTGGACTGATTTCAACGAGGGAAAACCATGGTTCATGGTTTGATCCATGATCTATGGATAAACCTTATGAATCTTAGGCAAAAAAGTGATTTGCAGGTTCGATTTGATGAACTCAAACCACGGGTCGTGGTTTGATCCACGAGCCGTAGATGGCTCTCGTGGTTACTGTCTGTCATTTTGACAGATGGACACCTTTTTGTAAAATACTGATAACTTTTTACTCCCGACTCGTATTAATGCACGGTCAGTGGAATTGGAAAGAAGACTCAAAGATCTTTAATTTAATGTGTACTAGGTAATATAACTCTTCATATTCTAGGAGTTATGATTATTTGAAGTTGACCCTTGAAAAATCTTACACTAAAACTCAATCGGTAAGGAAGTTTTCAACTCAACTTTGAACTAGAGGTTCTTTATGACCCTAATTCATATCTAATAAACCTCCAACAATTAAGAATAGGTATTAATACTTAGATACATAGAAAATTTATCTAGTTTGGGTCTAACAACATATGAAGAACGGTGCAGATATTGGCTTAAATTTTGTAGGGTGTTACAATATCTCCCCGTTGTGATCATTCATCCTCGATTGAAGACTACTAAGTTGAGATTGGAGGGGAAAAGGGTTGTAATCCCATCAACTGAGTTCTAAAAGCTAAAGTATTTTATGGTAACTGATTTTTGACTGAAATATAAGCTTAGATGGATTCATGGGGCCTGTATGCATACAGAGAGAATAAGCATAACTGATGGGACATGAAACTGAATACCTAACATGATAACTGGTCTGGATTAAGAGTAGGGACTCAGTTGAAACTCATAGAGAAGGAGCACATTTTTAGAAATCATAGTTAACTTAAAAGGACATCAAACTAAGAGGGGTAACTATACGAGAAAACCATTCTCTTTTAAACTGAACTTACTACCTTGGACTGAACTGAATGTAGGTCCTTCTAGCATTAGTAATCATTATCGATAGGTTTGAACTAATCTTATATGAGGAGTCTAGTATTCTTGCAAGATGAAGCTACTGGACCTAAGATATGAGCACCCTGGGCAACGAGTAAACATGACTATTCCCACCTTAAACAATACAATTGATAGATTTTAATATTAAGAACACCTTTTAACTACACTAAGTCCTCTGAATACTAAGGTCTGAGTCTAACTACCTGCTTTTACCATGTTCAAGATTATCTTGACTAAATCTCTTACATCTAGAGTTACCTCCCAAGAATGGTATTCCTTCTTATCATGAAAATCAACTAACCTTGAGCTCTAATCAATGGGTCACTTGTCGCACAAAGATAAGGCCCCCATGTTCCTCATTCTGACATTCAAGCCTATCACTATGATCACCTTATGGCTTCTTTGTATCGTACATTATCCAAGACTTCTCCTCTCTTCCCTAGCATATCTAGAAGCTGTAACTTGAAGAACTTCTATAAAGAGACAAACCAAAATTTCTCATCTAACTATTTCACATGAATGATCCTCACCTTACTTCTCTTCTACGCTTACAACCTACTACTTACTATCTAGGCTATTACTTAGCATCCTCCACTAACAACTATGACAACATAAGCCAAGATCACCGATGGAATAGAGTGGGATCATGAGCATTACAAATAAAGAAATACTAATCGATCTGGACTTACACTTAGCGTGATCTATCTACTCAAGGTGAGGTTTGAGAAGTCAAGTGAAAGGGAATGAATATCTCATATACTTGACATACAAATCATGGTTAGAGTAAGGAAATCACAAGCATGAATTATTCGAGAAATCTAGTATGAGCATATACATGATGTAGCATGATTTCATTAGCCATTAAGGTATATCTTGAGAACTGAGTATATAGAGCTGAGCATATTACGAGACATGAGCTTTCATATATGATGGTTCTCATGGCATAAAGCTTGAGTTCATAGAATCATAGAGTAAGACCAGAACCATTGTCTGAAGTAATTTCTGGTCATTCTAGGAGCTGAGTATGGGTATAAATCTGCATGCCGTGCGTGGATTTGAATTAAGACCATGGCACTAGAATACAAGACATGAATAGGGTGTTGTGATGAGGGAAGTATACTTAAGATGCTAGGATGGAAATAAGCCTTTGCATCCACCCCCTAACTTTATTCTAACACTCATCGCCATCACTACAAGAGTCTCACAAATCTGACTGATTCTACATCCCACCATCTTCCCCTTAGACTCATGCTACTTTTTAAGTCTGTAGACCTGTCCCTAACCTTTAAATGAAACTATGATCATTTAACCCTAATATAACATCTATTACTCCAGAATCTAGTATGAATATTCACTTTCTTCTATAGTCTAAGGCTCTCCCTTGCCTAAAAGTCTAGGCCTCAACCTTTTTATCTCATATAGGGGCTATACATACCACACCCATAACTTCCAACCTATCCCTCACAATGACATGTCAAGATTACGTGGTTCTAACTCCCAAAGCTCTCTCTTCCTACTGCCCACCAAACCAAATGCTTTAAAGCCTATATCGAGAGGCTCAAAATTGTCTATCCTTCTCTGGACCACACACACACACACACACACACACACATATATATATATATATATATATATATCATGTCTACATATTCACACTTGCTACAACTTAAACTCTTGCATACACTATACCAAGCCTACTAGAAGAATACCACAAAATTATCATTCTCACTCTCATACTATCATTCTTTTGTTCACATCCTATACCTGGTCTATACTAGCACAACGACTTACCACTCTTTATTCCATACCAAGGGATGTATCATCCCATTACCTATCTAATAAAACACAACTCTAAATGCATACTCCAATCATCTATCATTCTCCCATCTAGGCTACTATACTTCCGACTTCTTATTTCTGGCTCTAGGTTCATTCTACTACTACTGGCTTACAACACAACATCTATCGGGTAGCAACACCACTCAAGGATCCAGGTACACACTTTCCCCTCTTAGGAAATAATTAGTAACAAGTTTCTGGAAGAGAATTTGAGAGCACCTCACTGATAGATAATCTGAGATTTACTGCTTCTGGCACCTCATATATGAGGTATAGACAACAAAACTTGGAACAATTCATAAATTTGGAGGATAAGTAGGGTTAAACTCTATCACATGATAAATAATATGAAAGAAGTGAAGTTTTCCTAAAAACGTCTCATAGCCTCTCCCTCATAAGTGTGGCGCGCTTCACACCCATGAAAAATACTCTACTTAATGCAGCTTTCATACACCCTAGGACTCTTGAACCTGATGCTCTAATAACAAGTTTGTCATACCCCGAGGATACCCCCTGGATGTAACACGGGATCTGAGACCACAAGTGATCCCAAGCTAACCTTTGGCCTTAGCATGACTTAAACTTAAACAACATAAATACTGAGTGGAAGCTTTAAGAGAAGCAATGAGCAACTTAATCCGTTGTATAAATAAAAGTCTAAGAATGACAATCTGAATAAATAAAAGTCTAAGAATGACAATCTGAATACAACTGAATATCTGACTCTATGTTTGAAAGCCTCTACTACTGACGTGCTGCTTGGACAAGTCCCCAACTAACTCTAAATACTGAAAACTGAATAAATAAACTAAAATACTGAAATAAATTTAAACTCCAAGTCCTCGAATGAGGAGGACTCACCAAGAAGGCTGGATGTACTGCTGATCTATTAGCCATGAGTCTGAGAATGGGCTACATAATCTACATCATAATTGGATGCATCACAAACAGTTATGCAGTCAGTACTATGGAATGTACTAAGTATGTGAGCTTATGCAAAAATCATGATAATAACATGCTTGAAAACATACTTAAAACTGAAATCATGCATTAGTAGGAGAAATCATAGTATAAGGACTTCAAGTGAAATCATAAGTAAAAATTATAGTTTAAGCATAAATCATAAAGCAATGAGTAAAGCTTGAAAACTGAATATCATATAACTTAGTAGCTTGAAAATATTCATACGGGAGTTTCTCTTAACCGACATAAACCATGATGATCTACATGGAGTCTGGTGTTATGCACCCACACTGAAAAAAAGGTTGTCCTAACTGGTCAAGGTTAGAACTATGTCATAAGTATCCTGTCATAAGCCACGGAGGGCAACCTACGGTGGCAACATAGTTTTAGATTTGGGTTATCTGGAACCCTCATCGCTCGGTGCTAAATACTATTCCCAAAATATATCATAAGGCTCACATACATGTGACATATCTAGATGTCAAATCTTATTCATAAACATGTTCATAACCCGGATCTTCATACTACTCACAAACCTTGTTTTAGAAAATAGTTCATGATCATTGATGGCACATCAGGTGTCTTATCTTTCATAATAATTCATATCTTAAAAACTTACATGGCACTAGTTCAATTTCATAATCACATGCAATTTCATAAAACATAGGAACTAGGCATGCAATTGCTTGAAATTCATGAAATCATGCTATCAAAATACCCCAATTTTCTTAAATCAATCCATGCATGTAAAATTGGCTAAGTTTAGCCTCCAATAAATGAAATAGAAGTTCACTTGTAAAAACCCATACAAATCATGCAATTTAGAATTGGATTTCATAGTAGAATCATGAGAAAATAATTTATAGAAAAACCCATGAGAATTGGGTAAGAACCCTAATTTAAAAGTTCATAAAATCAATATAGAATTTGGAGGATTTGGGCATAAGGGTGAAAGAATCCCTTATTGAATATCCATATACCTGAATTGAAGCTTTCTTAATCTAGACATTGAGGGATAGAGGCTTAAAGATGGAATCCTTAGCTTGGAGCTTGGAGAATGGAGACCCTTTTCTTCTCTTGGAACTTGATTGAGAGAATGGAAGATAACTTAGGCTAAGTGGGAATAAAACCCCTTCTAATTTTCCCAAAATGACTTAATTTAGGAGTTAAAAGAGTGGAAAATTACAAAATCCCCCCGAGAAAAGAGTCTAAAAAGTTCTGAAAATTTTATCATAGGCTTCCACGAACATGAATCACGGCCCGTGGAATGAACCACGGTCCGTGGAATGAAGGTCATGGTTCCAGGGAACTTTTCAGGTCTCTGGACTGATTTCCATGAGGGGAAACCATGGTTCGTGGTTTGATCCATAACCCGTGGATCAACCTCGTAAATCTCAGGCCAAAAAGTGATCTGCAAGTTCGATTTCACAGACTCAAACCATGGGTGGTGGTTTGATCCATGAGCCATAGATGGGTCTCGTGGTTACTGTCTGTCATTTTGATAGACAAACACCTTTTAGTGAAACACTGATAACTTCTTACTCCGGACTTGTATTAATGCATGGTTGGTGGAGTTGGAAAGAAGACTCGAAGATCTTTAAAATGGTGGATTTTAGGTCATCTAACTCTTCATATTCTAGGAGTTATGATCATTTGAATTTGACCCCTGAAAAATCTTACACTAAAACTCAATCGGTAAGGAAGATTTCAACCCAACTTTGAGCTAGAGGTTCTTTATGACCCTAATTCATATCTAATAAACCTCCAATACTTAAGAATATGTATTAATACTTAGATACATAGAAAATTTATCTATTTCGGGTCTAACAACATATGAAGAACGGTTCAGATATTGGTTAGAATTTCTGGGGTGTTACATTTAGCCTATGTTTCACTTTCAAGCCATTAAGGGGGACTGGTGCAAGACTTTACGTTCCAAAAAGGGTCACAATATAAAACATGTACCAAAGAAAGGTCACAAGCTCAAAGAGAATGACTAGGATCGATGTAAAGGGAAGTCAATTTTGGTGAAGTGACTATTTAAAAAGGGCCTAAGGTCATCTTCCAAGCTCGATTTCCTCTAGAATTTTCCTTGAATCATATTCGGGGTAATTTCTAGACAACACATGTATGAAAGAACTAGGTATAGCCTTACCACACAAGGCATCACAATCACAAAAAATATAATAATGTGTCTCAAAATCAATTGGGACAAATGACTTTTGACAAGCTATTCCGAGTTCTTTACACACTCATTCGTGAATTGATCAAGCCAAATGGGGAGTGTGCAAGTCATGACAAGAGAATGTTTTAATCAAAATTATTTTCCCTCTTTCCTTCAATTTTCAAAAACTTCTCGCCAAGAATTTTTTTTGGTCGGCCCATTTCTAGACAAGCAAAGAACACACTCAAATTTAAACTAAAACTTGGCCATTTCCCTTATAAAAGTCGCCCCTCAATCTATCATAAGGAAAAACCAAACCAGTTCTACACAAAAAAATAAACAAATGAAAAATAAAAGAAAAGATTTTTCTCCTTGGGAAATAACCGTAGTATGAAGAAAACACTCGGATTTTATTACTAATCTACTATTAACAAGGCGATCAAAGACTTTAAGCCCTCATGAATCAATTGAAATCAAGTCTTGGCATGGGCATTAAGCTCATTTGCAAAGCACGGGTGATGAAATAATAAAATCTTGTAGGACCAACTTGTTGATATCGCAAAATCATTACACCTAAAAAATAAAGCATCAAGCCCCAAGCCTTACAAAGGCATAATTAAAATACAACAAATCATCGATTAAGCCATAAACAAGATCCCTAATAATGAATAATTACTGCCCCAAACTTAAAGTAAGCATTACCCTCGATGAACAAAAAATTATACAAATAAGAATGAGTGTCAAGGATTCCTTGATAGATTTAACACCAATGATGATGTCTTCATGCATAAACATGGTAGTGGGTCCTTTAGGGACTAAGTGGTTAGGGTGGAGGAATGTAAGCATGCTCTGGATCTATATTGAATCCTTTCCCCTTACTAAAATTGAATCTAGGCATGGTAGCTTGCTTGTTAGGTCCTTATGCTTTAGAATGTCTTGCCTAGCCCAATATGAGGCATAGAACTCCCGTACCAATTCAGGGAAATATGGGCTAGAGGTTTTGGGGAATTGATCTCATATCCTTATACGAAATGTTTTAGGTATGTTTGGGAAATCAGCTTCGATGGCTTCTACATCAAACCCTTTCTCTTCTGAGTATGGTCGGTTTTCCCAAAACTTAAGATAGTATGCCTCAATTCCCTCGAGGACAAAGTGGATTTGTGATTCAAAGGGCCCCTCATCTTGCCTAGGTGTAACAAGAATCTCAGATGTTGATTCTTGATTTGTAGCACGACTCTTTGGATGACACTTAGTAGGGGACATATTCTTGCAAAAGGATGTTAGTAGCAGAAACCATGCTTATACTCACCATGTGCATGCATGTTTGAATTAATTAATAGAGGAAAACACTTCAAGAAGTTAACAAATTAAAAAGAATTAGAATGCAATAAAAGAGAAAAACACATCAGGTAACCGTGGGCCTGTGCAATTCACATGCAGATCGCACCAACCGAAGTGCGCGAAGCACAGGCCAAAAGAAGCCTGAATGTATTCTTCTTTGGGGTGCGAAGGCTGGTGTGATTCGCACCAGCTAATGTGCACATCACACTGAGCTTCACCCCCTCAATCCAGTGAACTAACAATATTCTTTAGAGGTGAGCGGTGCCTTGTGCATTTCGCACATAAGGATCTGCACATCGCATGCGAAATGCACGAGAAAATAGTTGGAACTTTTCAATTTCATTCTTTCTTGTGTGTTACATATGTGATTTGCAGAGCAATATATATGAAATGCACTAGCGCCAAAACAACAAACTAATTATAATAGATCTAAGCATGATATGACCCAAACTAATTCATCCGGGTACTCAGACTTCCTCGTAAAACTCAATCGCAATCATAATCAAAGATAGGCTCAACGATTTTCCTTAAGAAAGATGTTACCCCATCTATCATTAGGAACATCAAGCATTCCATTAAAATCAGGAGGCACAATCAATCAAAAAGTATTTCATATCCCTCACCCAAGAACATTAGCCCAACTAGTATATTCAATTCAAACAGATCATGGGCACAAAGGTAGTAACAATTTCATCCCCAAACATCATGATTCAACAAAAACCTTGGGAAGATGACAATTTGCCCTTAAGAATGAAGTCACCTAATCTATCATAGGGCCAAATCATGAACCAACTCAAGTGGGTTACTCGAACTTCACCCAAAACACAAAATTTTAAGGCTAAAAATTATCACAAACAACATGCATCATCATCACATCAATTTCTATCAAGTTAATCTTAAACAAAATCAATAATATGCACAAAAATTGGGGACCCAAAAATTTAGAATCTCATCTAAAATCAACATGGAAGATTTAATGAGCATGCTTCACAATATGAGTTCCCAATCTCTATAAAAACAAGTATTTAATGTTGTAGAACTTACAACAAGTGAAGATTATAGGGAGAGGAGCAAAAAATTGGAGCTTTTAAAGTGCCAATAATGGAGACCCAAAAGTTTGAACAGAAATCAACGGTGGTGACCAGGCGGAGAAGCAATGGTGGAGGGATTGGGTGAGAGAGGAGAAGATTTTAGGGGAAGTTTGAGGGATTTTGGGGGATCGGATTTGAAAGAAAGTTATGGAGGTTTTTGGGTGAATAATGAAAGAAAAAGAAGACGGTGGCGAGTTTAAAAGAAGAAAAAGAAGAAGAAAAGTCACTGGGTCAGTCTCCGGGTCAAGTCGGTCAATGGGTAGGTCAAAAAAATTTAAAAAACTTACCTTGGTGCACCGCAACATGCGATTCACATAAGACAAAGTGCGGCTTGCACATCGTTTTGCACCAGCTGATTTCTTTCCCAAAAGTTTCCCAGCTTTCTAACTTGGGATGCGAAAGAGGTGCGACATGTACAACGGGATGTGCGAAATGCACAACCCATTGCACGTCACCTCCAATTTCAATTTTCTTTCCCAGCTCATTATTTTAAGGTGTGGTGCTCCATGTGACATGCACAACTGCTTGTACAAATTGCATGGCCTTTTGCACATCCCTTTGTGTCTTGTTTTTCCACTTAGTCATTTTTCTTCTCTATGTATTCAAAAAATAGACCAAAAACAACAAAAGATAATAAAAATAAAAAGTAAAAACACTTGGGTTGCCTTACAAGAAGCACTTGATTTTACATCACGGCTCGATGATAGTACCTCAATACTCAATCATTATCCGGAAGCATGCTAATCCGATTAGCATGGCCCCATCCCAAGAAAAGGAATTTCTCCTTCAATATTTTCATCACATTATGATGTTGCCAAGGTGGAAACATCATAGACTCATGCACCTCTTTCTTCATAAACTCTCTACGAGAATCCACCAACTTGCCCTTAATATTGATTACAGACACAACTCGAAACTCATCCGGTGATCTTGTGGGTTGGCATACATTAAAAGTGACTTCCTCGCTTCCAACCTGTAACCTGAGTTGCCCATGTTCCACATCAACCAAAGATCTCCCGGTTTCCAATAATGGTCACCCCAATATGATGGGCACCTCAAGATCCATTTCACAATCCAAGACTACAAAATTGGCGAGTAGGATGAACTTGTCGACTTTGATCAATAGATTAAATAAAATCCCTACTCGCCATTTAGAGGATTGATCGGCCATGAGAAATCTCATTGGTGTAGGATTGGGCGCGACTTCTTGAAAATAACTAGAGGCATCAAGTTGATACTTGACCCTAAATCACACAAATCCTTCCAGAATACAAACACGCTAATAGTGCATGAAATTGTAAAGGCACCCGGGTCTTCTTGTTTCTCAGCAATGTTACATGTCATCACAGTACTACAGCTGTGTGATATTTTCACGATACCTACATCAACTACACGCTTTTTATTGAGAAGCTCCTTCATGAACTTTGCGTACCCAGGCATTTGCATTAACGCATCGACCAAAGGGATGTTTATGGAAAATTTGCTAAACATGTCCATAAACTTTTTGAATTGGTTCTCCTCCTCTTTCTTGGTCAATCTTTGCGGATAAGGAGGGGTCCATTTTGGCATAGGCTCTGGCATATTCGATACGCTAGGAACCTCCTCCTTAATATCAATAACAACTTGAGAAGGAGAATCAGCCTCATCCTTTTCTCCACACATATCATCATCATTAGAGCTCACATTGGGTGCACTAGGCTTCACCCCAAATAACTGGGTTTTTATCCACTTCATTATCAAGCACAATCTCCTCTTCAATTTTATCATTTGGCTCCACTACAACATGATTAGGTGGTTTCTTCACCCCAATACACATTCGTCCACTCCTACTGACAATTGCCATAACATGGCCATAATTCTTTGGGTTTGCCGTAGTATTACTTGGAAGTATCCCTTTCATCCGAGGATTCATTTGTGAAGATAAGTGATTCATTTGTTCCTCAAGATGCTTAATAGAAGCCGAATGTGAGCTCACAGTTTGGTGAAGAGTTGACATTTTGCTCTTTAGCTCCTTCACCCCACTATAGGTTGACTCAACCTTTTTCAAGACTAGAGACAACATATCTTCAATTTTTGAATGTTCAAGGTTGTTCACTATAGGCTGATATGTATGGGCATTGGCCTTAGGTGGAGGCACATAAGAATTGGAACTCTGGTGATTATACCGGTCACCTTCCCTCTCATGATCTCTCCAATTGCCTTCAAAATCTTTATCTTTGATCTAACTTTGATTCTTGTCTCTCGGGCGCCAATACTCAGGTCGAGAACCCGCTGATAAATAGAAAATCTTCCCATCCACAATAGTAAATACATACTCATCATTATATTTAAGCTCAGGAGTACTCACAACATTCACACTCTTAGTATTTCCAACCCTCATCATGTGTTTGGCGAAAAGGTCAATTTGTATTAACATCTTGGCCATAGTTTTATCTCTCTCCTCATCTTCATGACGTATTTCATTTTTCAAAATAGATGAAGTCACACCCATGGGAACATTTACCTCTCTATTTTACCAAGCACGATTCACTTGGTCATCCACTCTAAAAGAGCAGAGGCAACATCATATGGTTGGTCCATGAATGTTCCACTCGCAAGGTTATTTTCAAAAGATTTTCTCATTGAATTCAAATCCCTATAAAAACTTTGGAGGAGGAGATTATCTGGGAGTCCATGATTGGAACATAATTGGAGCTTCTTTTTGAACCTTACCCATGCTTCATGCAATGGCTCATCAGGTATTTGGCGAAAGTTTCTGATATCGTCTCTCAGTTGCATAATTCTAGAGGGAGGGAAGAATCGCACCATAAATTCCTCTACTAATCCATTCCATGTGGTACTTGATCCTTCCAAATGATCTTCCAACCATGTCATCGCTTCTCTCAGAAATAAGAAGGTAAATAAATGGATCCAGATGGACTCTTGGGGGATGTTATTGAAAATGAAGGGCTGGCATATCTCAATGAAGTTTTGGATATGCCTATTTACATCCTCATGCGCAGCCCCTCCAAAAAATCCTTTCATTGGATGAGGTAGAGCATGGTTGTTGTAATATGAAACACGGCATTGCCAATCGTGGAAGGTAGGCAGATTGCACCTACCCCACCTTGGATTGTAGGATAGGGGCTGCATCCATGTATCCATCTATTCTTTCATTGTCGCTCAGGGGCTGCATCCATGTATCTGTCTATGCTTTCATTGTCTCCCATCTCGCTTATAGGCAACCTGTTCAACAATCAGAAACAACAAAACAAAGTAAAACGAACAAAAACTCACAAAGTGATTTCAAATGTCAATCAAAAGGCTACTCAAAAACCATTCCCTCGTAATAGTGCTATTTATGATAACGCTCAAATATACTCTCCATTGGAGGTGATAGCAATTGTTAGAGCAAAATAAAATTTATATTCTTGATGGGAGTAGGGGTCGATCCTACAGAGAATGGTTATGATGAGTCGTCAAGAGATTATCGTATATCAATCAAGAAGAGAGTAATTGTCCAAATAACATAAAAAGTAAATTGGGGGGATAGGGAATTGTGAATCTATCATAATCGCAATTTGAACAAGAAAGTAAAGTAAGAAATGGGGTTGTAATTAAATGAGAAGACAACTAGGGGTATGTTTCTGATGGGATTCAAACATGGGTTAGGGTGCTTGTTAAATTATGCAAATTCTTAATAAACAATATGGGTAGCATTAGTCATAGTTATGTTTATCAATCTCTCGATCTTTCAAACATATTTCTGATGGTCTTTATTCAAGCACCATGGGTTCATCACAAAACAACCAATACAAGCTTGGGAAAGTCATACTATTTGTAGTTTAGACTCTTAAATGGGTGTTTTTCAGTGATTTAGCTATTTCTAGCCTCAATCTAGGAGGAAATCCCAAGTACCCTCTATTGAATTCTCATCTGAAATCATGAACATCTCTTTCAAGCAAGAGCACAACCAAGTAAGTTCAACCAAAGTTTGCAACCATTAATTTTAGAGTTAAAACATGGAGAATTCAATAGACCCACATCAATTTAGCAATTATAAGCACAATTAAACAAGAGCCATACCCAAATTCAAATACCCATCATACATATACCCTTAGACAAGGAAATTAGTCACTCATACTAAAGAAATAAGAGATTATACCAATTGGATAATTCAATTTTCCATTCATTAGTAGAGCCAATATCCAAATCCAAGCTCAATTTATACAATAATGGTGGAATTTCAAGGTAGAAGATGAGAGATATCAAGTACACTCACTATCTTCCTTGGGAAACTCTCTCTATGGAAAACTATTCAAAATAATGTCTAAAACTATCAAGTACAATGCCCAATTTGGGTTTTATAAGCTTCCCAAAATGTCACATGAAAATGGATAAAAATTGCCCCTCGGGCATGATGCGACGTGACATATAGCGTGATGTGCGGTCGCACCATGCATTGTGCATATTGCATGCCTACTAGACCAGTTACTTCAGTTGATTTTAGGCATCATGCAAAAAGAGGTGCAGTCCGCATCAACAGTTGTGCGTGTCGCACGACGACCGTACATCTCGGCAAATTCTTCTTCTCTTTTGATCACCTTCACACTTTAACTCATTTTGAGCTCTTTTGGGTCTATATCCTTGTTTCCTATTGTTACCATGAGTACCTATATTTTCATTAATAAAACCAATAAGTACCTCTAAATCTTATCAAAACATGGCTATAATTCATGAATAAAGGCTCAATAAGTTGGTAGATTACCAACTTATCAACTTACAGGCATTTAGCTGTACATAACGAACCCACCTTAGAAGATAAGCACATATTCAGGTAAATAGTCAAGCCCGGTTCATACTAGGAACTAACATATGTGAATATCAAGCAACTACTAATCCCGATTCACAAAAGGAACCAATATATATGAATATCAAGTAACAGATAAGCCTGGTTCACACAAGGAACTAATGATAACGCCCAAACTACACCTCCAATTAAGAAGCGTAAGCGGTCGTCGGCAAATATAGAACCCAACAAAGGTTGGGGTCGATCCCACAGGGAATAAGGTGAAAGTTAAGTCTTTAGTGAATTAGATGACTAATGGTCGATAGTTTCCGGTAAATGGGGGGGGGGGGTTTGTGTGAACAATGTGTAAACAAAACGAACAATAATGTATGAGTGAAAATCAATCTGAGAGAGAACTAGGGAAGTGTTCACCATGGCGTTGTAACAATGTCGATTCAACCTTAACCGGGTTCTTTCTTATATGCATGTCACGATGTGATTGAATTAATGGTATCATCTAAACGTTTCTCAACCAAATAGACGAATTTCCTTTTCAATTCTCTCGAACTTGAAAAGGTGAGCTTTTATATTTCAATCCTAAACATCAAGTAGATTAATCTAGTTACAACATTAATCATAAGACGAGAGTTGGTAGTCTCGAATCCTCGTAGTTAATCAAATTTTCCGGTTTTAATTTCTTTACTCAAGCAAACTAAACCTAGGCATGTTCTAATGTTTGCAACCACTAGAAAACGTGAAGCATGAATGATTAACAACGTGACAATCATAAATATTGAACCCGACGCTACCCGAAATCTATATCGCTACTTTAGCCATGGCTCCCACAATCCTAGTTGTGGAAGTTTAGTTAATCATGCTATTAAGAAAAGAGAAGATAATAATATTCATAATAAAGAGAAAGATCCTTACAATATAATGAAAGCAATCTTCAATTATCCAAGAACAAGAAAACAAGATCCCAAGAACGATTCAAGAACACGATTTCAAGACAAAGAAAGCGTGTTGTTGCTCTCAAAAATTGACTAAAACTCTCCTAAAACTATTGGGTGAACAACATCTAAAATAAACCTAGCATAGGGTATTTATAGGAGTCCAGGAAATAAACCCAAAAACGTTCAGAATCCGCGTCGCGCGTTCTGCCTCAACTTGACGATTTGGGTGATGGACCGTCACCACCTTGATGGACCGTCATGGTGGCCGTCACCACTAGGCAGTGGTGCTTCCCCATCTTGACGGTTTTGGCTTGACGGACCGTCACCAGCTTGATGGACCGTCACTCAGGCCGTCACTCTTATCCAGAACGTCGTTTGGCCCGTATTTCCTTCCGTTTCTATGTTTGTCTCCCTTTCCTAAAAACATAACATAAAACATCAAAAACGACGACGGTTTCTTGAAAACTTATGATTGTTCTTAGTTTAGAGGCATCAAAAGTGCCGTAGAATGGAGGCACATCAACACCCTCAACTTAAAACGTTCGCTTGTCCTCAAGCAATATGACACAAAAACAATAATACGACTCAACTAAGAAAACAAACTCGTGTCTCTAGCAACTCATGGTCATTCATTAGTTCATTAATTCTTAAATCAAGCCACCCTAGTAGCACATAAATGTATGAAACGTTAACTTGCAAGGATCCAAACATGTCATTCCAATATGATAGAATAGTATGCATACACATGCACAGCTATCCTAACAGTCAATAGACAATACAGAAATGTTGGTGCCCTCACCACAAAGAAGTCCCACACACAAGATTTAGGACTAGGTAAGATGCTCACACTCACAAATGATTTCAAACAATGCACATGCGATGCCATAGGCTTGCCCTTACTATTCTATTTCAGTTTTTCAGAAAGCCACTCAGGATCACTACAGGACTTGTTTAGGCTTGTAATGAGGCTTCGGGTGCAGGTAGGATACGTTTGGGGAATAGTGACTAAACCCTCCTTGAAATCACCGACCTACTATTTCCACATGACTTTATTTTGTCCATCCTTATTCACCTCTTTATTTCCTTCTTTTTAGCTACAGGTGCGGCCTCTTTATTTTGATACTTCTTTTTATTTCTTTTTTGTTCTTTTTCATCTTTTTTTTTTCATTTCTTTATCTTTCTTTTCTAAGACACACACCCGGACTTTTCATTCAATCCACAACCAATGTTATCCATCCTATTTTTCTTATCATTTACCTCTATAGTAGCCACCCTCAACTTAGGCTGATTGCCTGAGTTGAGGTGCACGATGTCCAAGGAAGGACCATGGCCAAAATAGTGATTCAAAGTTTAAACAAGGAACGGTGACTGGTTATTGAAAGAACAGGGTCAATTATGGCTCAAATAGGGATCAAAGGGATTATTTACATTTGGACGGTCTTATAGGTTAGGTGGACTGCACACAAAAAGGGCCTGTGATCCTTTCCTAAGCAACCAACTTCAAACTTAACAAAATAGACCGGGCAAGTTCTAGATGCATGCACAGAGTAAGAATTTATAACAATACGCTCTCACACACACTTGGCACCAAGAAACCATATCACTACCAACTATCAAAACAACTGCTCGGCTTAAGCGTACTTATTCCAATCATAACCACACAATGACATTCAAGGATCCAGACAGTCAATCGTTTCAACCATAAGTACAAAATCAACTTTTTCAGAGGGGGCTCCTTTTAGTTCCTTTTCAAAAAAAATGCCATGCTTGCTATAGACACTAGAAAACAACTACAATTTAAACGACAACCTAAACATGCCGGTTCTACTAGATAGCACACCGGAGGGAAAAGAAACACGGCAACAAAAACCCTCGGTGGTGAAAGACTCACAGGTAACCCAACACCCTCAACTTAGACTCATGCATTGTCCCCAATGCATACATGTTGAAATTAAAACCTCTGAGAGAAAGGAATACCTGTGAAGTCCATGGGGCTCAGAGTCTGGCATAATGTTGGAGACCGCCAGGGTCTCCAAAGCAGGCGAAATTGATGGAATAGGTGCCAGCTACCCCATCTCGTTGAGCTCCAACTTCCTCTTTTATCGGCTCCGCAGCTAGTCGCGGCAACTTCTTTACTCTTTCTTTGCTGATTTTCTTGCGATGTTTTCTCTTCCTTGGTTTGTTTCCACCGCCTTCCTCAACATGTTTCCCTTCTTGCGATCGCAACCTCATTCTTGTAACAGCTAGGGTCTCGACAGGACCCTTCTCCTCAATATGCAACTCCGCAGGGGCTTTCTCAACCACATCTATGACCGCGGCCACTCTCATGTCTCTTGGTTGCTTCATCAATTTACACACGTCAAACTTGACAAATTCATTGTTTAACCTGAATGTCAGTTCGTTTCTCTCCATGTAGACCAACACTCTTGCAGTGGCTACAATGGTCACCCCAAGATTATGGGAACTTCAAAATCCACTTCGCAATCTAAGATCACAAAGTCAGCCGGGAATATAAGCTTACCAACCTTTACCAGCACATCAGATAATATTCCCACAGGTCGCTTCACTGAACGGTCAGCCATTACCACCCTCATGTTCGTTGGTTTGGGAGCTCCCAAACCCAATTGTTTATAGATCGCTAGAGGCATCAAGTTGATGCTAGCACCAAGATCACATAATGCTTTTCCGAAGTTGAGCTTCCCGATAGTACAGGGAACAGTAAAAGCACCTGGATCTTCCTTCTTGTCCACTAACGATCTTGAGGAAATAGCACTGCAGTGGTGGAGGTTATCTTCTGGTTCCACGCTCACTGACTTCTTCTTGGTAATCAAGTCCTTCATGAACTTGGCATATCCGGGCATTTGTTCAAGCGCTTCCACCAGTGGGATGTTTATTGATATCTGCTTGAGCATGGTCATGAAATTCAGGAACTTGCCATCTTCCACTTTCTTCTTCAAACATTGCGGAAACGGAGGCAGTGGCCGAGGCATCATCGTTGGAAGTTTTTCAGCTTCCTTGCTTTTATCCGCGGGTCTTTGAGTAGCCTCCTCTACCGCCTTGTCGTCCGCGATCTCACCATCTTGAGTCTGAATTACCGAATGTGATTCCGGTAACGTTTTACCGCTTCTTGTAGTGATCGCCATACAGTTCGCATCATTCCTCGTATTTTGAATAGTGTCACTCGACAGGGTACCTGTCCTCCTTTGATTTAGAGATGCCGAGATCTGACCCACTTGTTGCTCTAATTGCTTGATCGAGGTGGAATGTGAATCCACTACTTGACTCATTGTTGATAGTTCGGTCCTCATCTCCTTTACCGCGGAGTCAGTAGATTCCACCTTTAGCAGCATCTTTGCCATCATGTTCTCCAATTTAGACGTCCCTGTCTCGGTGCTAGCTCTATCCCAATTACCAGGTGGTACATACAACCCACCTCTATCAGTGTTATTCTTCCAGTTCCCCTGATCGCGATCTCTGTAGCCAGCTTTTTCATAGTAGTTGTCCTTCTGATAGTTCCGACCTTGGTTTCCTTGTCCATTGGCCTGGAAACCACCCAAATAATTTGCCTCCTCATCATATTCAAACTCTGCTGCTCTACCTTGGGAACCCACAACTTTCACCTTCTCAATACCTTCTGACAACAAGTGCTTTGTCAGTAGGTCCATTTGCGTCTTCAGATGGGCCATATCTTGGTCCCGCTCTTCCTCCTTCATGCGCTGCTCAGCTGACATACCAACTGCATAAGTGCTAGCTGCTACCTCTGTATCACGTGTATGCCAGGCCCTGTTGGTTTTGGTGAGCCTGTCCAAGATCGCTGTGGCATCGGCAAAAGTGAGACCCATAAACGCTCCACCTGCTGCATTATCCAATGTCGGCTTGGTAGCCGAATTCAGTGCCCTCTAGAATGTCTGCATCAAAAAATTGTCGGTCAACTGATGGTTGGGGCATTGTGTCAGCTTCTTCTTGAACCGCAACCAAGTTTTGTGTAACGCCTCATGAGGTTGTTGTCTGAAGTTGCTAATTTCATCCCTCAACTGTATCATCCTAGAGGGAGGAAAAAACCTTTCTAGGAAAGCTCCTTTCAACTCTCCCCAGGTTGTGATAGAGTCGGGGGTTAGCTCTATCAACCATAACGCTGCCTCATCAGACAGAGACAACGGAAACAACCTGATCTTGATCGCTGTCTTACTTACTCCAGGCAATTCGAACGACTTACAGATACCCACAAAATTCATCAGGTGCAGGTTTGGATCGTCACCAGCAATACCACGGAACACTCCTCTCAAATTCAATAGTTTAATCATTATGCTAGTGATGTTGAACTTGGCCCCGGGTGCTAGCGGGGGAAACGCAATAGCGCCTGTGGCACCAACTCCATCTAAGTCGACCTCCTCATCATTCAACTCTATGTCGACCTCAAGACCACCAGCATTCACACGTTGTTGGGCTTGCTGAGCTGCAGCGAGTCTCGCTGCCTCTTGTTGTTGCTCATTCATGTTTTGCCTTATCGTTCTTGCAAGCTCGGGGTCGTAGGGTAATATTGGTTCACCCGAGCCTCGGGTACTTGGCATGCACAACTATGTACCCTGTAAAAACAAAAACAACAAATAAAAATAAAAGCAGAAAATATGACTAGGAGTCAAATAAACACACCGGACTTAATAAACAACTGTATTCCCCGGCAACGACTCCAAAATTTGATAACGCCCAAACTACACCTCCAATTAAGAAGCATAAGCGGTCGTCGGCAGATATAGAACCCAACAAAGGTTGGGGTCGATCCCACAGGGAATAAGGTGAAAGTTAAGTCTTTAGTGAATTAGATGACTAATGGTCGATAGTTTCCGGTAAATAGGGGGGAGGGATTTGTGTGAACAATGTGTAAACAAAACGAACAATAATGTATGAGTGAAAATCAATCTGAGAGAGAACTAGGGAAGTGTTCACCATGGCATTGTAACAATGTCGATTCAAGCTTAACCGGGTTCTTTCTTATATGCATGTCACGATGTGATTGAATTAATGGTATCATCTAAACGTTTCTCAACCAAATAGACGAATTTCCTTTTCAATTCTCTCAAACTTGAAAAGGTGAGCTTTTATATTTCAATCCTAAACATCAAGTAGATTAATCTAGTTACAGCATTAATCATAAGACGAGAGTTGGTAGTCTCGAATCCTCGTAGTTAATCAAATTTCCCGGTTTTAATTTCTTTACTCAAGCAAACTAAACCTAGGCATGTTCTAATGTTTGCAAACACTAGAAAACGTGAAGCATGAATGATTAACAACGTGACAATCATAAATATTAAACCCGACGCTACCCGGAATCTATATCGCTACTTTAGCCATGTAACCCTAGTTGTGGAAGTTTAGTTAATCATGCTATTAAGAAAAGAGAAGATAATAATATTCATAATAAAGAGAAAGATCCTTACAATATAATGAAAGCAATCTTCAATTATCCAAGAACAAGAAAACAAGATCCCAAGAACGATTCAAGAACACGATTTCAAGACAAAGAAAACGTGTTGTTGCTCTCAAAAATTGACTAAAACTCTCCTAAAACTATTGGGTGAACAACATCTAAAATAAACCTAGCATAGGGTATTTATAGGAGTCCAGGAAATAAACCCAAAAACGTTCGGAATCCGCGTCGCGCGTTCTGCCTCAACTTGACGGTTTGTGTGACGGACCGTCACCACCTTGATGGACCGTCATGGTGGCCGTCACCACTAGGCAGTGGTGCTACCCCATCTTGATGGTTTGGGCTTGACGTACCGTCACCAGCTTGACGGACCATCACTCAGGCCGTCATTCTTATCCAGAACGTCGTTTTGCCCGTATTTCCTTCCGTTTCTATGTTTGTCTCCCTTTCCTGAAAACATAACATAAAACATCAAAAACGATGACGGTTGCTTGAAAACTTACGATTGTTCTTAGTTTAGAGGCGTCGAAAGTGCCGTAGAATGGCGGCACATCAACTAACATATATGAATCTCAAGTAAACAGATAAGCCCGGTTCACACAAGAAACCAACATATATAAATATCAAGTAAACAGATAAGCCCAGTTCAACAAGAAAATTTCAATTTCAAAAATGACATCAGCCCAACACAAAATTTCAATTTCAAAACTTTTTAGCCGTGTCATCCTGTACTAATTTATGATCGTATATTTTAAAGTTTCTGAAACCATACCCATAATGAGGTGTATTTTTAATAATGACAGAATCAATCATTACAACACATATTAATTTACCCATCAATTATCCTCAAACAATCACAATTAAAGAAGGACCGATATGAGCTTAAATTGAACCTTAACGCCCTTATCTTGACAAAATAATTAAATACTTATGCGAACCACTAAAATTTCATTTTCCTCGGTGTACAAAAATCTCAATCTGAAATTTATTACTACTCCACCCCGTCAATGAATTTTCCTTCCTTTGAGTTGCACGAGACTAGTTAGAGCAACCCTTCCCCAAGCGCTTAAGAAATCTGGGGCCTCATGAATACACTGAATTAGAAGACTTCAACCCAAATGGGAATATAATTTTTCATTCCTCGAGGGTCTGGATCCCACTATAGCAAGAATATTTCTGCTATAGCAACATCACTATAGCGAGAGGGGGCTGCTATAGCGAAAGGCAATAGTGAAAAGGGTTGAGAAATGGGTTTTTACCCAGTTTCTCCCTCTCACCCAGAAAACTCACTTATCCTCCCCGATAACTTTGATCTTGTCATTATAAATATGGTAAGTATCTATAAACTTTGCTCCCTTTACTTCATTACACGAAATTTTGCTTGTTTTATTCTTGAAACCGTCTAATAGAATAGGTTGTGGGTTTGTTTTTAAAATTTCGAATATGGGATTGATTTGGCCAAATCTTTGAAGAATGGATGCCTCCCTTATATTTACAATGCTTCTATTGCATTCTGGGCATAAAAATTACGGAGTTCATAGATAAGATGGGCTCAAAACTATATGAGATGTGAAGGGTTATTCTAGTTTTTGAAATGATGATTTGGGAGGATTTTACGAGTTATCATGCCTAAATTGTTTGCACAAAATAGTATTAGGGTACTTCAGGAACACCGATCTAAAGTTGGAATGTTAAAAAAGGGAAAAGTTAGGGTACATTACTAACTTTTGACAACTCTCGAATGAGTCATTGCATGAAGCATGGCTAAGGTTCAAATAAAAGCTCTTGTTATGTCCTAATCATGGCTTGCCCGACAATGTCCTACTCCAAAGTTTCTATAGGGCCTTGAATTCAATGAACAAATCTGTAGCGAATAACCTCGCGAGAGGAACATTCATGGACCAATAATATGGTATTGCCTCAGCTCTTCTTAAGCTAATGACAAAGACAAATCATGCATGGCATACTAGAGAGGTCGATGTTTCTTCAAGGGTGACTTCATCCATTATTTCGAGGGTGACTTCATCCATTATGATGAGTAAAATAAGGCAAAAGTACAAAGAGCTAGATGAAACAATGGCTAAGATGCAAATGCAAATTGATCTATTGGCCAAGCATGTGATGGGGGCTGGAAATAAAAGTGTGAATGATGTGGGGACTTATGGTTCTAGAGATCATATGAAGATGTGTACTCCTCTACAGATGAGGAGTTATGCTATCTTGCGGCAGGTTCTCAACCCAGATACCAAGGTACCAACCAAGGTCCTTAGCATCTGAGAGATGAGAACCAAGGTTGGAACAAGGACAAAGGAAACCAATAGAGAGATAAGGAGTCGGCTAGAGACCGTGAGGGTCCATGGCATGATCATGAAAGAAATGGTGATCATTATGATCATCGAAGTTCAAATACATATGTGCCTCCACCTAAGGCTAATTCTCCTTCATATCAACCTACCATGAGAAACCCTGAACACTCTAAAATTAAAGATATGTGGCAAAAGGTGTTGCAAAGAGTAGAGTCAATGGAAAATAAGGTGAAAGAGTTGAAAGGGGAGGTATACACTCTTCACCAAATGGAAAGTTCCCATTCAGCATCTATCAAGCACCTTGAGGCACAAATGAATCACCTATCTTCACAAATGAATCCTCGGATGAAGGGGACACTTCAAAGTGACACGATGATGAATTCGAAGAATGATGGCCATGTGATGGCAATTATCACTAGAGTGGGTTAATATGTAGTGGGGTAAAAAAGCCAGCTATTAAGGTTGTTGTAGAGCTAAATGATAAAATATAAGAAGATATTATGGTTGAGAATGAAGTTGATGAAAGTCTGGCTGTTGGGGTGTAGTCTAGTGCACCCAACATGAAATCAAATGATGACGATCCATGTGAAGAGAAGGATACGACTAATTCTCCTTATCATTATGCTATTGATATTAAAGAGGATGCTCCAAGTGTGCCTAAAGGACCTCCTCTATACCCTCAGCGATTGACCAAGAAAAAGGAAGACACCCAATATAAAAAGTTTGTTGGCATGTTCAGCAAATCAGCCATTAACATTCCTTTGGTTGATGCTCTTACACAAATGTCGGGGTATGGAAAGTTTATGAAGGAGCTATTGAAAAAGAAGTGAGTTGTTGAATTAGGGATGGTGGAAGTGTCCCACAGATGTAGCACAGTGATGACAAGAAACATTGCCCCTAAATGGGAAGATCCAGGAGCATTCACCATACTGTGCACTGTTGGGGTGTTTTTGTTTTGAAAGACCTTATGTGATCTTGGGGCGAGTATAAACTTGATGCCCCTTGTTTTTTTCAAGAAGTTAGGCTTGGGTACTCCTAGGCCTACACTTATGGGATTGCCAATGGCTGATCGATCAATTAAATGCCCGATAGGGATATTGTTTGACGTATTGGTCAAGGTTGACAAATTTATACTATTGACGGACTTTGTGGTCTTTGAATGTGACGTTGATCTTAAGGTGCCCATTATTTTGGGCTGACCAATATTGGCAATCGGGAGAGCTTTGGTTGATGTGGAGCTTAGGGAGCTCAAGTTCCGTGTGGGAAGCGAGGAAGTGATATTTAATGTATGCCAACCCACCAAACCACCGAACGAGTTTTGAGTATTGTATGTGATAAATATTGAGGGCATATTGGTTGAAGCCCTTGAGGAGTGTGATATGAAGGAGGTAGCCGAGTTTATGATGTTTCCACCTTGGCAACAAGATAATATGATGAAGATGTTGAAGGAGCAATTCCTTTTCTTGGGATGGGGACACGCCAATCAGATTGGCATGCTTTCACATAATGGTTGAGGATTGAGGTACTATCATCAAGCCGCGATGTAAAATGAAGCACTTCTTGGGAGGCAACCCAAGTGTTTTTACTTTATTTTTATCACCTTTTGTTAGTTTTGGCTTGTTTTAGGAGTGCAAAGAGATGGAAAAATGACTAAGTGTAAAAAAAAAATACAAAGATACATGCAAAAAGCCGTGCAGTCTGTACCAGCTAATGTGCGCATCACATAGGGAATTGCATCCCAAACCAAAAGACTGGGAAAAATAATCAAAGTTGGAGGTGACGTGCGATGGGCTATGCGAGTTGCACCTCCTATTGTGCGCATTGCCCCTCCATCGCACCCTGATACAGAAGGTTGGGTAACATATGTTTTAAAAATAGGTTGGTGCAACGTGATGTGTGAACCGCACAATAGCATATGCAAAACACACATCGCGACGTACCTAGGTAAGTTTTTAAAATTTTGTAAACTGGCCATTAACCGACCCAACCCGGAATTTGACCCACGACTTTTCTTCTCCTTTTTCTCCACTATAAAATGTCACCCCCACTTCTTTTCTCTATTATACTCCCATAAATCTCTATAACTTTCTACCAAAATCCTCCCAAATCTCCTACTTTTCCTAAAATCTTTTCCCCCTTCATCCAAACTCCGTCACCACTGCACCACCAGTCGCTGCCACCATCGTTTTCCGATCAAGGTGTGGGTCACCATTGTAGGCACTCCAAAAGCTTTAATTTTTAATTTTTCCTCCATATTCTCTACTTGTGGTAAGTTTCCCAATATTAAATCAATGCTTTTAAGTAGATTGAGAACTTTTATTATGAAGCATGCTAGTTTAATCTTCCATGTTAATTGTGGGTGAGATTCAAAAAATTTGGGACCCAAAGTTTTGGTATGTTATTGATTTAGCTTGTGATAAACTTGGTAGATCTTGTTTTTACGATAATGCATGTGCTTTGCTTTAATTTTTATCCTTGATTTTAGTGTTTTGGGTGAAGTATGAGTAAGCCACTTAAGTTGATGCATGGTTTGGCCCTATGATAGATCGGGATACATCATTCTTAAGGGCAAATCATCTTCTTCTCAAGGTTTTTGTTAAATCATATTGATTGGGCTGAAATTGTTATTACCACTATGCCTGTGTATTGTATCAATTGAATATGTTTATCCAATAAGCACTTTGGTTGAGTGGAGTGAATTATTATGTGTTGAATGTGCCTATGTGTTTCATGAAGGCTTGATGTTCCCGATGATAGATGGGGTAACGTCCTTCTTAAGGAAAGTCGTTGAGTCTATCTAGAGTTTTTTATTGTGATATTGTGGAAGTCTGAGTACCTGGATAATTTGGTTTTGGTCAATTCTTACTAGACTTATTGAAATTGGTGTTTTTGACTAGATCCCATGCATTCCATGGGTTTTGCTCTGCGAGTCACATATATAACACATAGGAAAACAAAGAATTAAATTTTTTTACTTGTTTCCTTATGCGTTTCGCATGCGACCTGCAGATCTCCATGTGTAAAACACACAAGGCTCCACATGTAGTTGAAATTCGTTTCCAGTTCACTGAATTGTGAGGCAAAGTCTTGTGCAATGCACACAATGGCTGGTGAGAATCGCACCTGCCTTCGCACCCTGAGGAAGAATCCACTCAGGTTTTTGTTAGCCTGTGTGACATAACGTGCGATGAGCACTTCTCCTGGTGCAGTCCGCATGTGGATCGCACAGGCCATCAGTCACCTGGTGTGTTTTTCTCCTCTTTTGTACTCCAATTCTTTTTCTTTTTATAACTTCTTGTAGCATTTTTCTTATGCCATTACCCCTGAAAATACAAAAACAATAGTTGCCTTATCCTATGAGTGTCATGCATGGTTCTAGCACTAACGTTGTTTTGCAAGAACATGAATTCTTGTAGGCGATGTTCAAAAAGACATGCCACTGATCATGCCTCATCCTCTGAAAATGAGGGTTCTTCTGTGCAAAATGTGGGACCATATGAGTTAATAATTAGATTTGGCCTTGAAAGAATGGAGGCATATTACATTAGCTTTTGTGACAAGCAACCCTTCTTGGAGGAGGAAAGGTTTGATGTTGAAGCCTTCAAAGCTGATTGCTCGAACATACCCAAGCAGTTTTTGTATAAGGATCTGGGACCACTTCACCAAAACTCCCAGCCCATATTTACCTGATTTGGTACAGGAGTTCTATGCCTCATACCAGGCTAGGCAAGACATTCTAAAGCATAAGGGCCCAACAAACAAGCTACCATGACTTGATTCAGTATTAGTGAAGGGCAAAGAGGTAGATATCACTCCAGCAGCCATCCATTATGTCATATGGGCTGATGAACCAGTTCCTGTGTCAAGATATTTAGAACGTGTCGCTATAAAGGCTGATAAACCAGTTTTTGTATGCATGTGTTGTATAGAACTTGCCCCAAATATGATTAAAGGCAAAATCCTATACGTGACCGAGCTTGGAAGATGACCTTAGGCCCTTTTTGAATAGCCACTTCACCCAAATTGACTTTCTTTTACATTGATCCTAGTAAGCCCCTTTGAGCTTGTGACTTTTCTTTGGCACCTTGTTGATACCTCTCGAAAGTGAAACATAGGCTAAGAGACTAAGTTTGGAGGGGGATTGAAATGATAACGTAGGCAAAAGCCTAAGTTTGGGGGTGCATGCACTAATGTGGAGAATAAAAGGATGCGTTTCAATGCAAGGTAGACCATATGATAAGAATGAAAATTGCTTCAAATTGTCTAATGAAATGAACAAAATGGAAAGAAAATAAGGAATTGATGCTACCAAATAGAGGTGATAAAGGTGAAGTTGAATGATCAAGTTGAATGGGAACCTTGGGATTGTGAGAGGGAGAAATAAGGTGAGGTTATTATTCAAAAATGTGAGCGGTGTTTTGAATGATCACAAAGAGCGTTAGGGAGGTTTAGTCACTTGAGCCAAATGAAATCCTCACCTTAACCCTAGCCAATATTGTAACCCATACGTCCTTAGTGATTTTGAACTTTGTAACTCTACATTAGTGGAAAAATACATAAAGGGAAAGCATATGGTTCAACGCGTGTGCACTTGAATTTCCTTGAGAGAGTGAGAGTCTTTCCGATTCTCTTATAATCCCTTTTGATTGTATATTGCATGATTGTGTGTGGGATTCTCTCTTGTAGTGAGTGGCATCACACACTTGAAAGGAGTAACAAAGTCTTTATTTCAATTGAGAGGAATGAATGAGACAAGTTGTGTGGCGAATCTCGAGGCAAACCTTGAAGGTTCATGCCAATGACTTGAGAAGCTTGAATATCTTGTTTTGAATAACAAATTCCCTTGTTTTCAATGAGAAAAGAAGTCCTTTGATGAACAATTCGAAATGAGAAATTGCCTTCAGAATATGTGATATGCCAGGATTTCAGGACACTTTCGACGCTTAAAACTAAGGATTTCGGGAGTTTTTAAGTTTGTTTTGTTAGATATGATTCCTATTTGCTACATGTGTAGGGAAAAGTATTGAAGAGATAAAAAGACAGAAAAAATGTTATTTTTGGGCTATAAGTGTTTCCCCACGGGTGTGGGATACACCACAGCCCGTGGGAAGAAAACGTCAGGATGAAGCAACAAGAATACAATGCAAAAACCCATCCCACGACCAAATGGGATGGGCGTTAGAGTCACCACGGGCCATCATACTTTTCCGTGGAAATGAACCAGAGAAGCCAAGGCAAGAACCTAAGTTTAGATGCCCAGTCACGTTACCCGTGGAAGCTGCGAATGGAAGTTACTTGTGCCCGTCAAAATGGATCAGAGTATAGGACTAGTCAGATGACTTGGACAATGGGCTGCCCATGATGCCTGTGGGATCCATGATGGCCTGTCAGCCTTACACGTGGAAACATGGTAGATTATCATGTACAAAGGCAAGAAGACTCGACGGGCTACCCACGATGCTCGTGGCATCCACGACGGCCCGTGGGGCCTTCCCGTTGGATGAATCACGTTCCAGCTTTCCTAGTTATGTTAAGATTTGGTCTTTGTTGTCTATAAATACATTCCCTAGGGTTTTATTTTGGATTTTAGGCAATATTTATGAAATTCTGAGACATCATAACATATTGTTTAGAATACTATTTCATACTTTTGAGAATTCAATTACTTGTTCTTGATTATTGAAGTGTTCTTGAGAATTCAAGATTCTGGTTTTCTTTACTTTTTATTGTAAGTTATAATCATGATCTCTTCATATAAATATTATTGTTCTTTTACAACCATGAGTAGATAAATCCACAACTAGGGTTGTGAAAACCATGATAGATTAACAAAGTAGGCTAAGTATTTAGTAATCCTAGGAAGATGTTCATGCATGTATTGTTCTTCCCCTCACTATGATTTCTTTTTAATGGTTGCAAATATTAGAACTCACCCTATTCCTACTTGCTTGACCAAATGGGTAATGAATGGGAAAAGGGGTTACCCAACAGAATTTTGAGGCTACCAACCCTCATCTATTTAACTTGAACTTTCCCAGAAAAACCTAATCAGGGATCACTGATAAGGGTTAGCAACGCAAATGCCCATAGACTGACTAAGTTGCATGGTGACATTCTTCTATTTGGTAACCATCCCTTTAGGAGAACCTAATTTACCAATCTTGCATGCATAACACTAGGCTAGAATGCTTGTACAATGCCTTACTGCGTTATGAACTCATGGGGAACACTACCCTAGTTGCTTCTCTCATTGATTACAATACTTGAAACTGATACTTTGTTACTTGTTCGAATCTAAGTTACAAATATTACTTTTACTTTAACCCCTCATTGAGGAAATAAATGGCTAAGAGCTCAAATAAGCATAATTGACCCTAGTCCTACCATATTCCCTGTGGGATTGACCCCAACCTTCGTTGAGTTCTATATTTGAATAGTGGCTGCTTTATACCTTTTTTGGAGGTGTAATTTGGGCGTATCAAATTTTGGCACCGTTGCCGGGGAATACAATTTAGGATTAGCAGTTGTGTTTATTTGACTGTTAGACTTTATTGCCTAATTTATTTTTGTTGTTATTTTTATTTTGTTCCACAAGTTGCACACTTGTGCATGCCCACTACACAGAATCAAGGAAATCCGCTGATTCCATTTGATCCCAAACTCTAACGAACACTGAGAAACATAGTGAAGAAGGGGGTTGTCGAGACACTAGAACAGGCCACAACTCGGATGTTGGCCAATGAACAACAAAAGCAGTAGGTTGATTAACTACCCAAATCGTGCAAAATGTTCAAGTTGCCGCAGAGTTAGAAAATCAAAATACTAAAACTGAGCAAGCAAGGCAAGAAGGAAACCAAGGCAAGAAGGCAACCAAGGTAGGAAGCTGCTATTCAAGCCACACTGAATGCTCAAGCTACGAGAGACGAGGAAGCCCGGTGCAATGTACCTCAAGATCTAGTTGTACTGATAAGGAATAGTGGCCGCCAAATTCAGTAACCCCGACACATCCCATGCTATAATCTTAATGATGATGATGTCAATGTTGATGATGTAGGAATAAAAGGTCTCATAGTACTGCTACCACTGCCCGAGGGTACGAAATTTGACATTACAAGCACTATGATCCAGGTGCTGAACCTGAAGGGATTATTTGCTGGCAAGCCTACTGATGATGCAAATTTGCACTTGGTAAACTTTGTGGGGATCTGCAAGGCTTACAATCTACCTGGAGTAGGCCAAGATACTATCAAACTGAGGTTATTTCCATTCTCCTTGACTGGAGAAGAAACACTTTGGCTTACTGAACTTCCTGACAATTAAATATTCACATAGAGGGAACTGAAAACTCATTTTCTGGAGAGGTTTTTCCATCCTTCAAAGATGTTGTAGCTCAAGCAAGAGATCTATAATTTCAAGCAGTTGAACACTGAAGCACTATATGAGACATGGCATAGGTTCAATAAGAAGCTGAAATAGGTGCCAAATCATATCATCTCGTCGGATCATCTGATGGATATTTTCTATAGAACACTGAATCCAAACACTAAGGCAGTAGCTGATACAGTCACTAGGAGAGTGTTCATGGAAAATAATTATGCTGATGCTTCTGAGATGCTTTATAAAGTTACAAAGACAAATAGGGACTGGCATACAAGTTAATCTGAGAGTACAACAGGAACTTATGCAGTTGGGAAATCCATAGACCAGCAGGAGTTGTAGGAGCTTAGATAAGATATTGCAGTATTAAAGACAAGTGTGGATGTGATTGCAAAACAAATCCTTAATAACGAAGTTGAGAAGATGAATGCTGTAGGTTCGCAAGGTAAAGAACCAAGACATGATGGGTCCGAATCTGATGAAGAAGTGAACTATTTGACAATCAGGTGGCGGGTTTTCGGGCCAACAGCCAAGGGTCCAATCAGGATAATTGACGTGGTCAAGGAAATTAAGGTTGGAATAGAGATTAATATGAAAACATGGATAGAGATAACAACTACAAACAGTCTAGCTATAGAGATATGAGCAGGGGTAGAGATAGAGATGGTGACTAGAAAAGAGAGATGGCTACAAGAACAATAGAAGCGATCTGTATGTCCCTCCGAGTAACCAAAAAGGAGGATCCAGTCAGCCAATTATAGAAGAGATATTGGCCAAGGTATTGAAAAAGTAGAGTCAACTGATGGTAACTTAAATGAAATGTGTGCTAACATTTCAGGCATGAATTAGAAAGTAGAGTCACATGCCATCTCCATCAAGCAAATCGAGCAACAATTGGGTCAAATGTCTACAGCTTTGTATCAGTGTCAGAAGGAAACATATTCCAAAATCTCAAAAATGATAGGCATTGCATGATGGTGACCACGCACAACAGAAAAAAGACCATTGACCTTCCTATCCCTATATTTATCGAGAAACCGGCTGAGCCTGAGATAGATGGAGTTAACATGGTAGTTGAGTCTGAAGAAAAGGTTGATGATGAAAGTCAAATAGTAAAGGATCCAATTGCTACTAAATATAAGAAAGAGGAGTTTCCTAAAGTTGTCAAGCCTATGCCTTGACCTCATGCACCTTTCCCACAGAGACTAGCCAAGAAGGCCGAAGAAAGAAAGTACAGAAAATTCATCTCTATGCTGAAGCAACTTTTGGTCAACATTCCTTTGGTTGAAGCACTGGAACAAATGCCTAGATATACGAAGTTCATGAAGGACTTAGTGACAAAGAAGAGAACTGTCAGTTTTGAGCCTGCAGATAATTTGTACCACTGTAGTGCAATAGCTTTCTGTTCTCTTATTCAGAAAAGGAAAGATCCTGAAGCTTTCACTATTATTTGCACTATTAGAGCATTCTACTTTGCCAAGGCACTTTGTGATATGGGTGCAAGCATCAATTGATGCCATTGGCAGTGTTAAAATAGTTGGGCTTGAAAGCTCCCATACCAACGAGAATGCGTCTATTGATGGCAGATCTCAATGTGAAGAGGCCAGTAGGTATCCTGTATGATGTGCTTGTCAAAGTGGAGTCCTTTATCTTCCCAGCGGACTTTGTAATTTTAGACTATGAGGTAGATTTTGAGGTCCCCATCATTCTGGGGCGACCATTCCTGGCCACTGGACGTGCTTTAGTTGACTTGGAGACAGGGCGGATGAAGTTTAGGCTGAATGAAAAAGAAGTTACTTTCAACATATGACAATAAATGAAACACCATGATGATATGTGAGTAGTCTCAGGCATCGATGTTGTTGATGAGGAACAACCATTAGTGCCGATTGAGGAGCAATTGGGTATTGAACCACTTGTAGTCGTGATCATGAATTTTGATGGGGAAGACATTAATGAGTATAAAGACATGGTGGAAGCACTTGATGGTATGGTTTCTAACTCTTATGATCCAAAAAATCTTGATCTGTACTTGAAGAATAGAGTAACTCCACCAGCTAGACCATCTATTGAGGTGCTTCCAGTCTTGGAGCTCAAGGCACTTTTACACACTTATGATATATTTTCTTGTGAACCAACAACACCTTGCATGTGATTATTGTTGCTGATTTAGGAGAAGGGAAATTTGAGGCTCTTTTGTCCGTATTGAAGATGTTCAAAAGGTCTATTGGTTGGTCTATCGCTGATATCATTAGCATTCCACCAGGCATATGCACTCACAAAATTCAGCTTGAGCCAAATTTCATTCCCATTATTGAGCATTAGCATAGGTTGAATCAGCCTATGCAAGAGGTCTTCAAGAAAGAGTTTATCAAGTGGTTAGATGTAGGTGTGGTTTATCCAATTGCAAATAACAAGTGGGTGAATCTAGTTCAGTGTGTGCCTAAAAAGGGTGGAATCACTGTGGTTCTTAATACAAAGAACAAGTTGATTCCTATGAGGCTAGTCATATGCTAGTTTGTTTGCATGGATTAGAGAAAGCTGAATGCATGGACTAAGAAGAATCATTTTCTGATGTCATTTATGGATCAGATGTTAGACTGTCTTGCTGGTAGAGGATGGTATTGCCTTCTTGATGGTTACTCAGGATATAATCAAATTTTAATTGCTCATAAAGACCAAGAGAAGACCATTTTCACTTTTCCATATGGGACATTCGCATTCAAGAGGATGCCATTCGTATTGTGTAATGCACCAACAACCTTTCAGAGATGTATGATGTCAATCTTCTCAGACATAGTAGAGGATATTATTGAGGTATTCATAGATGATTTCTCTATTGTATGTGATTCATTTGAAGATTTTTTAGCTCATCTAAGTTGTGTGCTCCAATGATATGAAGAGTGCAACTTGGTGATGAACTGGGAGACGTGCCATTTCATGGTCAAAAAAGGTATCATGTTGGTCACCGGATTTCTAAGAAGGGTATTGAGGTTGACAAGGCCAAGATTGAGGTCATTGAAAAATTGCATCCTCCAGTCTCAATAAAGGACATTTGAAGCTTCTTAGGGAATGCTAGGTTCTATCGCAGGTTCATAAAGAAATTTTCAAAGATTGCACATCCCTTGTGCAAACTTTTAGAGAAGGATGTGAAGTTTATGTTTGATGAGACGTGTTTGAAGGAATTTGAGTGCTTAAAGTTTTTGTTGATCTCATCCCCCATTATTGTTGCTCCTGTTGGTATGAGCTATTTAAGGTGATGTATGATGCTAGTAGAGTAGCACTAGGATCAGTCCTAGGACAAAGACAAGAGAAGATTCTCACCTGATTTACTATTCTAGCAAAGCACTGAATGTCACTCAGAAGAACTACACTGTGACAGAATTGGAGCTGCTAGCTGTGGTGTTTTCATTTGAAAAATTCAAATCTTATTTGCTTGGCGCCAAGGTTATTATTCACACAGACCATGCATCTCTCAAGTACCTTATGGCAAAGAAGGATGCAAAGTGTAGGTTGATTTGTTGGGTGCTACTGTTGCAAGAATTTTACTTTGAAGTCAAGGACCACAAAAGTATTAAATATTAGATGGCTGGTCACTTGTCTAGACTGAAGGATGAGGCTATGTTGCAGTTGAAAGATGAGCTAGAGATTGATGATGCTTTCCCAGATGATTAAGTATTGGCTGCTTGATAGGATTTGATCCCATGGTATGCAGACATTGCTTATTACTTAGCAAGTGATATAGTTCCTCCTAACCTGACAATCCATCAACGAAGGAAGTTCATGTCTGATCTGAAGAATTTTTTATTGGAAGAGCCTTATTTGTTCCATGTATGTAGTGACACCATGATTCGTAGATGTATAGCTGAAACAGAGATGGAAGATATACTTGAGGCATTCCATTCATCTCCAGTAGCGGGACATCATGGTGGCACCTGGACAACCCACAAGATTCTACAATACAGCTACTATTGGCTTATACTTCACAAGGATGCTCATGAGTATGCGAAATCCTGCAATCGATGCCAAAGGGAAGGAGGTATATCAAGGAAGCATGAGCTCCCTCTTACTCCTATCCTTGTGATTGAACTGTTTGATGTATGGGGAATCAATTTCACGGGTCCTTTTGTGATGTCGAATGGGATGAGGTATATATTGGTTGGTGTTGACTATGTGTAGAAATAGGTGGAGGCATAAGCACTTCCCAACAATGAAGGCAAGAGTATCACAACGTTCTTGAAGCAAAATATCTTCACTAGATTTGGCACACTGCAGGCGATTATCAGTGATGGAGGGTCCCATTTTTGTAATAAGCTATTCCGGGATCTAATTGAGGAATATGGGGTGAGACATATTATGGTGACACCTTATCATCCGCAGATGAGTGGGCAAGTAGAGGTCTCAAATCGGGAGATAAAGTCAATCCTTCTGAAGATAGTAAATGCGCATAGAACAGATTGGTCTAGGAAGCTTGATGATGACCTATGGGCACTTAGGAAAACCTAAAAGACTCCTATAGGTATTTCACCATATACGTTTGTGTTTGGAAAGGCATGTCATCTTCTAGTAGAGCTGGAGCATAAAGCCATGTGGGCACTTAAAAATCTAAACTTGGACTGGTGTGTCGCATCCTATTAGTGGCTTGGTAAGTTGAATGAAATGGATGTATTTTGTCTTAATGCTTATGAAAGTTCAGTACTATACAAAGAGATGGTGAAGCTTTACCATGACCGTAAGATAGAGAAGAGAGATTTTCAGCCGGGCAATTTGGTTCTACTCTATAATTCAAAATTGCACTTGTTTCCAGGCAAGCTAAAGTCTAAATAGATGGGGTCATTTTGAGTGGTGCAAGTATCCCAACATGGTGCTATAGATCTTGAGAGCAGTGACAACAAGCGGTTCAAGGCCAGTGGTCACTGTGTCAAAGCCTATTTGGGAAATGATGAAGAAATCAAAGTGGTTGAAGTTTGGGAGTTTGGTGAATTCTGATTAACCAAGTGACCTGCATCACGTCGCGATGTTAAATCAGGAGTTGCTTGAGAGACAACCCATGAAGGAAACTTGATAAAGTCTGAGTAGCCACAACGTTAAACAAGGCGCTGCATGGGAGGCAACCCATGGACTAACATTTGTTCAAGTGTGCAGGATCTGAGACAACTGAATAAGGAAGGACTTGCAGGAAAAAGGATCCCAAGGGCAAAACTAATGGGACGTCATAGATTCCACACCCATGGGAAATAGGCGTGCAATATGAAAATCAAAGAATAAGCTCATTGGCCCATGACCACATCCTGACATGATAGGCCATTGCGACCCTGATGGGAATGGGAAATAGGCTTGCCATGATAGGTTAGTACAACTGTGATTGGCCATTGCATGCCCTATGGGAATTGCGATTGCCCATCATTTGGGTTGGTCCAAGTTCAATTTTTTTAAAGATTAAACAGGGCGACCCGACCTGACCCAGACTCCTTTCCCCTTTCACCCACATCTATAATGTATTTAACCTCATTCAATTGAGGTCAAACACATACAACTCCCTTCTCAAACTCTCCCAACTCTCACGTTGCATGCAAGGGGAGCTCACTCGATTCATAGTTTGGTCCGACTCGTAATTCACTTCTGACCCCGTGTTCGATAGCCCAACCATAATGATGTTAATTATGGTTATCTCCTCTACACTGTCTCCATCACCGATCCTCACTCCCACACATTCCCTACACACATAAAAACATCACAAAGGCACGCTAGGCAAGTTCACAAAACATTTAAGTGTTGATTCTCAAGTTTGCTTTGCAAACTAAGAGTAAGTTCCATCTCACTCTAACAATTTCAAAATTGTTTCTTGATGTTTTGTTGTCTATGGGTTCATATGTATATGCAAACATATTGCATCATGATTGATATTAGCTAACCCTAGATATGAACTGTACATATGTTGTGTATTTGTGTGTATTGATTGATAATTAAGGGAACTAAGGTTTTGGTGATTATGCTAATGTTATGTGGGTAGTTGTTTGGAATTATGCTTATTGATGATTTGGGAGAGATGATTGTTGTGATAACATAGGAAAGGGGGAGAGAGATTTTTGTTGTCTTGATCCCACGGGCTGGCACGACGGGCATCAGAGACTCGACGGGCATCAGAGTTGGACATAGGAAATGGAACAATGCCTGAAAAGGCTTGTGTCCTATTTTGACACTCGATCCCGATGGGATGTCAGACCTCCCATGCCCGTGGAAAGGTATATGGGAGGACAAATTTTCCCTTGACAACTTCTGTCTCATTCCGATGCCCTACTCGATAGGCCATCAGACCTCCCACGCTTGCGGGAGGCTAAAAAACTATAAAATTTTCTAACTTTTTTTGCTTTTCATTTTTGGTTTGATTTACTAATATAGTTCACCTGCAGGTACTATATGTCACCACCTACTCCACTAAGATGAGGGGGAGCCCGAAAAGCTAAGGAGAAAGCCATCACCACTCGCCTGAAAGACCAATCTGAGTTGAAAGGCAAAAAGAGTGAATCAGACAACCTCTTGTCGCATGGTTGACAAAGAGGAAACTTGTGATGTCATATTTTTCTCATTCTGAAGAAGAAGAAAGTGATGCACCCCTGAAGGAGAAGATATTATAACATACTTCCCCTCAGCCATAAGAGGGGGAAGAATCATTATTCGGGTTGACTAGTTCAGATAATGAGAGGGACACTGTACCTCCACCAGTAAAAAGAGGTCAGGACTCGGCTATCCAGGTTTCTAGTGGCAAGGAAATTGAGTTTTTTTCTGGGGATGGTTCATAGTTAGGTTTAGGCAAGGATGTAGATACTAGTTCAGGGTCCGATACAGAGAGCACAAATCCTGAAAATGAGATGATCCCACCTACTCCTAAAGCTGCTGGGATGACTCTGGCCATCACATCAAAAGATATCAAACTTCGGGAGATGGCTAGGTGGAATGTGAAAGGGTCCAAGGCAGTCTTTGACTATGGGCTTGAGCTGATGGCAAAGGGGCACATGAAATGCCCCATTGCGGAAGAATGGAGGATTGATTCTTTCAAGCTGAAAGACTTCCCAAATCTTGAGGAGTACTTCCGATGTTACAACTTGGGCTAGACCAGCAAGCCACTCCCCGACTATCAACTGACTATTATGAGGGTGTTTTATGCCAACTATCAGGCCATCCAAGAGAGCCAGTGTAAAAAAGGCCAAAAACCTGCAGATCTACTTGCTCTTAGAGCGTCCCTATTTGAGAAGTCCCGGTAAATATTTTAGCCCAAACTATTAACATATTCCTCTATGGGCCCGAGTATGTTGCACCTTCCAACACATCTAGATACGACTTCAGGAATAAAAATAAGAATGAGTGTGTGAAGTGGTTGGCCAAAGTACTTACACTGACCAGAACCTCAAGGTGGCTCTTTCAGGATAAGCCACAGATCAACAAAGCTTCTATGAGTTTTGAGGTAAAATTTTGGTGGGCAATTATACATTTTCAGTTCATACCGACTGGTGCTGATAATCAGGTGACCATGGACAGAGCAATTTTGTTAGCTAGCTTGTTGTCCAAATACAAGCTCGACATTAGGAAAATCATAGTTGAAGAGATATGAGATAGGGTTACCAAAATTAGTTCTTCATACCCTTTCCCTTGACTCCTGACTAAGCTATGTAATGATACGGGTGTCTTGAAGTATTCCTTGATTGATCATAGTAAGCGCGCTATCCAGACCCATCATCCTGAGAGGTCCAAAGATTAGAGCAAGACATTGGGCCTGGGTAGTACTTCAGAATCAGCTGAACCCACCACCATCCATGATGTATTTGTGTTGCCACAAGAGGTTGTACCCTACGTTACTAATTTGCCTACTCCAAAGGGAATCCTGAATTAGGAGACTCCATCAGTAAGAGAGAATGATGTTGTGACTTCCAGATGCCCTTGCAATACTTCATTGTTAACTCCTTAAGGGGTTGACATCTCTATCTCAGAGACTGTTGCGGCTCCTTCTACATCTGATGCACCTACGTTATCAGAGCCGACCTCTGTCTATGCCTTTCACCCAACGAATTTCACCAAAACTTTTCAGACTACACTACAGCTACAAGAGTAGATGAAAAAGTTTGCTGAACAGTTCCAGTCCATTATTGATACCTCTATATGATAGGCCATGGCACTATTTCTTGATGTACATGGCTGGATAAATTCAATGGAACAGAGGATCATTGACAAGAAGGATGAAATAAGTACGGCTAAGCTCACATAAATGAAGGAGGATATAACTGTACTGCAGGTTGATGTCAATAAACTGAAGGTACATCTGGCGGCTATGTATTCCAGTGCTCCCATAGTCATGCCGCAGGCGCCACTTGCTCCAATGATAAATTTGTGGGACTATGCCAACCCTGACCTCCAAAAGAAAGATGCTGAGGTGGTTGAGGAACCGGGTATCCCTACAGAGCCAAAGAGAAAGAGGAGTTGAAAGGACAAAAAGGTTAGCAAAGAGGGCGATGATTGCCCATTATGCCCAAATTCATTGGCTCACAAAGAGAAAAGAGCTGAGAAGAGGAGAAAGAAAGAGGAAGCAAATGTATTCAAAGAATCCCTAGCCGAGCACCAGATTCGGTTGACGCTAGTGGTAGTGGTGGTTCAGGGAGTGGTGTTGCAGGCACTACTGAGGTACCATTTTAGATCCCATTGTGGGAGTGACTATTGATGAAGTTGCTCGGGTTGTTGTTGATGTTGAGAAGGCTACTTAGTCAGCCTTTGTTAGTGAAAAATAAGCGGGTACCGATCTAGCGAGCCTGACTACTACATATAATGAACATGCTTAGGCGCCATAGGTATGCCTCACCTCCCTTATTTTAGATATTTTTAGTGCATTGGGAATAATGCACAACCTTTTTTGATGGGGTGGGGTGTAACACCCCAGAAATCGAACCAACTTTTGAATTTTGAAACCCTGAAAAATTTCAGGTTCCTAGGAATTACGGGTCCAAACCACGGACCGTGGTTTAAACCACGGGTCATGAAATGGAACCGTTGTTTCCTTATGTTGGTTCATTCTCTGGTCTGAGAACCATGAGTTAGTTCTATGGACCGTAGTTCTGACTACGGCCTGTCCTATCAACTTGTGGAGTCAAATCAGAGGGTTGAACAGTTCCCCAAGTTTCATGACTGCGTTCTATGGCCTGTCGTTCAAAATGACGGACCATCCTGTTTAGTTGTAGAAGTTAATTAGAGATCATACCAGTTCCCAGAGATGAGTACTTGGGTGTACGACCCATGATTCATTCTACGGGTCCATCCTATTGACCCGTAGATTTGTTTCTGCAGCCTATCCTTTTGGCCAGGAACGACGGGTGGAAACCACGAGCCATGGTTTGATCTATTGTCCGTGGAAACCATCTGTGGTCCCTGAAAGTCAACTTTTTTCCAGCTTTTCCCTAATTACGTCCCAGCGGTATTTTAGTCATTTTCCACCTTTTTAACTCCTAAGTAAGGATGTTTTGACCATTTCTAGCATGATGTATAAACCTATTAGCCTTAGTCCTTTCTCATTACCTCATTCATCTCCCAAAAAGGAAAAGAACTCTCTCAAGCTCAAGGTCTCAAGCTCCAAGTTCAAGTCTCCTAATCTTTTCAATTTCAAGTGGGTTAACTCCAATCAACGTATGTGGGTATTCAACAATGGGTTCCTTTCACCCTTGTGCCCAAAATCCCAAATTTCAAATTGTGATTTCATGAACTTTCAAATTAGGGTTCTTAACCAATTCTTATGGGTTTTGCTATAAATTACCTTCTCATAATTTTATTATGAAATTTCATTAAATTGCATGATTTGCATGGGTTTTTACATATGATTTTCTATTTCATGAATTAAAGGTCAATTATGGTAAATCCTACATGCATGAAGTGATTTAAGAAAATTGGGCAAATTGATAGCATGATTTCATGAATTTCAAGCAAAAGCATGCCTAGTTCCTATATTTTATGAAAGTATATATTATTATGAAATTGAACTAAGGCCATGCAATTTTTCAAGTTATGAACTATTATGCAAGATAAGACACCCGATGTACCATCAATGCTCATGAATCATTTTCTAAACTAAGGTTCGTGAGTAGTATGAAGATCCGGGTTATGAACAAGTTTTGACATCTAGATATGTCACATGTATGTGAGCCTCATGTTATATAATTATTAAATATATAGATATTAGAATATATATATATATATATATAATATATATTGAGAGTAGTATTTAGCACCGAGTTAGTCCGGATGAGAGTACCCTTAGTCCTAAAACTACGTGCCACCATAGGTGCCCTCTGCGGCTTATGACAGGATCCTGGTATGACATCGTTCTAACTTTTTCCGGTTAGGACAACCTTTTCAGTATGGGTGCATGATACTAGACTCTATGTAGCTCATCATGGTTTATGTCGGTTAGGAGAAACTCCCTACATGATTATTTTCAAGTTATGAAGCTACATGATACTTTACTTTGAAACTTGGTTTTACTTAATGTTTATGTCTTAAATCTTGATGAATTCTTATGCTATCTCTTATTTCAAAAAACTTATTTTAAGCATATTTTAAGTATGTTTTATCATGATCATGCATATCTCACATACTCGGTACATCCTATAGTACTAATGCATATTTTGCGCTGCATTCTCTTAATGATGCAGATTTAGATGTCTCCCATCAGGCTTGTGGCTAGACAAAGCTGGATATCCAGTCAGTATTGATGAGTCCTCATGGTTTGAGGGTCGGTTTCCATTCTAGTTGTGTTGTCTATCTTTCCTTTAGATTATTGAGTCAGTTGGGGTCTTGTCCCATCGACTCTATATGTTGGTTTAGAGGTTTTTTAGACATAGACAATGTTCGATTCTCCTCTTTGGATTATACTTCCTATTTGGCTTGACTATATTTATATGCTTATGTTTCCACATTCTCTTATTATGCTTCTGCTATGTTAAATTGATAATCCTGAGTTATTCTATGAACAAGGGTTAACTCAGGGTACTCGTGGTCCCAGGTCCCGTGTTACGCCCGGGGGGTAGCCTCGAGAGGTGACAAACTTGGTATCAAAGCCTCAGGTTCAAGAGTCCTAGGATGTCTAAAAGCCGTATCGAGTAGAGTCTCTTTCATGTGTGTGAAGTGTGCCACACATATGAGAGGGAATCTATGAGGTGTCTTAGAAAACTTCACTTATTTCATGATCATATCGTGCGATAAAGATTAACTCTTATGTTCCTTTAATCCTTACCTTGTATGTTTCAGATCATGCCTCGATGTGCTATACCTCAGTGAGCCACTCGAAATGCCACTCCTCTAGTTCTAGCCCCCGAGGTCTCGAATGAGGAGTTTATGAATGCCATCCATTTGCTAGCCCATACCTTGGCCGCTCAGGCCAACCAGCTGGATCCTATCCCTATCCATCCTCAAGGTAGGGTAGCGGCCCGAGTTCGTGATTTCATCTGTATGAACCCGCCAGAGTTTTGGGGTTCGAAAGTGAATGAGGATCCGCTAAATTTTATTGATGAAGTAAAGAAAATATTTGATGTGATGCAAGTGGTTGGTGTTGATTGTGTGGAGCTCACATCCTATCAACTCAAGGATGTAGCTCATATATGGTTCACTCAATGGAAGGAAGCTAGAGCTAGGGACGTGGTCCCTATGACTTCGGAGTGTTTCAAGAGATCCTTCCTTGACCGGTTCTTTCCCTAAGAGTTGAATTAAGCGAAGACTAAGGAGTTTGTGAACTTGAGACATGGGTTGATGTCAGTCCAAGAGTATAGTTTAAAGTTCACTCAGTTATTGAGGTATTCCCCTTGTATGGTAGTGGACCCGCATGACCAAATGAGTAAGTTTATCTATGGGGTTTTTGATATAGTGAAGAAAAAGTGCATGTCTTCTATGCTATTGAGTGATATGAACATTTCCAGACTTATGACTCATGCTCACCAAAGCGAGGGGGACAAGCTTAGAGAGATGGCTAGAGAGAACAAGAGAGTCAGATATGAGAGTTCAGGTTTTGGCCATCAGAGGTCTGGTAGCGGGCACCACTCTTTATTTCAGAAGAAGTCATCAGGACCCATTCATTCTTCTGTTAGTCCCCCTACCCAGGCCCAAAGGACTTGTCATGATTAGACTGGTAGAGGATCTAGATCTTATTCGCAGTCTCAGGAGAGTGTTGCTAGAGGACCATCCCATCCCATTTGCAGCAAGTGTGGGAGGAATCACCCGGGAGAGTGTCGTGCCGGCACGGGAGCATGCTTTGGGTGTGAATAGGCTGGGCACATAATTAGAGATTGCCCTTTGTCTAAGAAGAGGAAGGGAAGTGGTAGGGCTCAGTCTGCTCTAGTAGCCCCAGGAGGTCGACCAGCCCAACAAGGCACAACTTCTAGTTCTGGTGGTCAGCGCCAGAATCGCCTTTATGCTATGTCCTCTTGACAAGACCAGGAGGGTTCTCCAGAGGTTGTTACTAGTATGTTAAACGTCTTATCTTTTGATGTGTATACTTTGTTGGACCTTGGTGCCTCGTTATCTTTCGTGACCCTTTATGTAGCATGCAAATTCGAATTTTATCCTGAATTGCTTTCAGAATCCTTTTGTGTTTATACTCCTGTTGGTGAGTCAGTCTTAGCCAAAAGGATCTACCAAAATTTCCCTATATCAGTCCTTCATAGAGTCACTTCAGTGGATTTAGTAGAGTAGGAGATGACAGATTTGGATATTATTCTTGGTATGGATTGGCTATATGCTTGTTATGCTTCTGTTGATTGTCGTACTCGAGTTGTCAGTTTCAAGTTTCCAAATGAACCCACCTTATAATGGAAAGGTAGTCCCCCATCCTCGAAAGGTCATTTCATATCTTATCTTAAGGCTAGGAAGATGATTTCAAAGGGGTATGTTTATCATATAGTTCGGGTTATGGAAACAGAGTCTGAAACCCCATCCCTTCAGTCTGTTCCCATTGTGAATGAATTCCCAGAAGTGTTCCCCGAGGATTTACCTAGAGTCCCTCCCGAGCGAGAAATTGAGTTTGGGATAGATCTTTTTCCGGATACAAATCCTATCTCTATTCCTCCCTATATGATGGCTCCCACTGAACTTAAGGAGTTAAAGGATTAGTTGAAGGATCTTCTTGATAAGGGTTTCATCACGCCTAGCATTTCCCCATGGGGTTCTCCAGTCTTATTCGTATGAAAGAAAGATGGTTCCCTCAGAATGTGTATTGACTACCGTCAGTTGAAAAAGGTCACAATCAAGAATAAGTATCCCATTCCTAGGATTGATGACTTGTTCGATCAGCTTCAGGGTGTTAGTTTCTTCTCCAAGATCAACCATAGATCTGGTTATCACCAGCTTCGGGTTAGAGAATGTGATATTCCAAAGACAACCTTTAGGACTCGGTATGGTCATTATAAATTTATTGTTATGTCTTTCGGTATAACGAATGCTCCTGCAGCTTTTATGGATTTGAAAAACCACGTGTTCAAGCAATATCTGGATATTTTTGTGATTTTTTTCATTGATGATATCCTCATCTACTCTCGGATTGAGAAGGAGCATGCGGACCATTTGAGAGTTATGTTGCAAACTCTCAAGGACCGATAGTTATTTGCTAAGTTTACCAAGTGTGAGTTTTGTATGCAGTCTGTTGTTTTTCTGGGTCATGTAGTGACTAAAGATGGTATTCGGGTTGATTCTTAAAAGATTGAGGCAGTAAAGAACTGTCCTAGACTCACTTCCCCGTCTGATATTATAAGCTTTTTGGGTTTGGCTGGTTACTACAGGAGGTTTGTGGAAGGATTTTCTTCCATTGCTGCCCCTTTGAACCGATTGACTCAGAAGAAGGTAAAATTTCAGTGGTCTGATTTGTGTGAGAAGAACTTTCAGGAATTGAAGTCTAGATTGACCACAGCTCTAGTGTTAGCTCTACCTGAGGGCCTACATGATTTTGTTGTGTATTGTGATGCTTCTAGGATTGGTTTGGGTTATGTTTTGATGCAGCGAGGTAAAGTGATTGTTTATGCTTCAAGATAGATTAATACTCATGACAGTAACTACCCTACTCATGATCTTGATTTGGCAGTCGTGGTCTTTGCTTTAAGGATTTGAATACATTACTTGTATGGGCTGCACGTGGATGTATTCACCGATCATAAGAGTCTTCAGTATTTGTTCACCCAGAAGGAATTGGATTTGCGACAAAGAAGATGGCTTGAGCTTCTTAAGGATTATGATATGAGTGTGCTTTACCATCCCGGTAAGGCCAATGTTGTGGCAGATGCATATAGTAGATTGTCGATGGGTAGTGTGTCTTCAATCGAAGAAGGAAAGAAGGAATTGGTTAAAGAGGTTCATAGACTAGCTAAGTTGGGAGTTCGCCTTATAGACTCAACAGAAGGTGGTGTTATTATTCAGAATGGCTACGAATCATCCTTGGTAGCAGAAGTGAAGGCAAAGAAAGACAGTGATCCTATTTTGCTTCAGCTTAAGGGTGCAGTCCATCAGCAAAGAGTTGAGGTTTTCTCCCTAGGGGGAGATGGTATGCTTCGTTATTAGGGTCAACTCTATGTGCCAGAGATAGATGGGTTGCGACAGCAGACTTTGACTGAAGCTCATAGTTCCAAATATTCCATTCACCTTGGCACCAAGATGTACCGTGACCTACGAGGAGTCTATTGGTTGAATGGTATGAAGAGGGACATAGCCGGTTTTCTGGCTAAGTGTCCCCAATTATCAGCAGGTGAAGGTAGAGCATCAGCGACCGGGTGGCATGATTCAGGATATTGACCTTCCTACTTGGAAGTGGGAGGCGATCAATATGGACTTCATTACAGGTTTGCCTCATACTCGAAGGCAACATGATTCGATTTGAGTGACTGTCGATTGGATGACTAAATAATCCCACTTTTTGGTTGTTAAGACTAAAGATTCAGCAGAAGATTATGCCAGACTCTAAATCCAGGAGATAGTTTAATTGCATGGTGTTCCTTTGTCTATCATTTCAGATAGGGTTACTCAGTTTACTTCTCAGTTTTGGAGATCGTTTCAGATAGGTCTTGGTACTCAAGTGAAGCTTAGCACAACTTTTCACCCCAGACAGATGGCCAGGCAGAGCGTACTATTCAAACTTTGGAGGATATGTTGAGAGCTTGTGTGATTGACTTCAAAGGTAATTGGGATGATCACTTACCTCTTATCGAGTTTGCCTACAGCAACATCTTTCACTCTAGCATCAGATGGCTCTGTATGAGGCACTTTATGGTCAAAGGTGTAGATCTCCTATTGGTTGGTTTAAGGTAGGTTAGGCAGCTTTGATTGGCCCAGATTCAGTTCATGAGACCATGGAGAAGGTTCAGTTTATTAGGGAAAGGTTGAAGATCGCTCAGAGTCAACAGAAATCATACGCGGATGTGAGGAGAAGGGAGTTAGAGTTTGAAGTTGATGATTGGGTTGTTCTGAAGGTGTCATCCATGAAGGGTGTGATGAGATTTGGCAAGAAGGGGAAGCTTAGTCCCCGCTTTGTAGGTCCTTATCGAATTCTGAGGAGAGTTGGTAAGGTTGCTTATGAGTTGGATTTGCCATCGGAATTAGAAGTTATTCATCCAGTTTTTCTTGTTTCCTTGTTGAAGAAGTGTGCTGGTTGTTGACACCCAATTTTTACCCGCCACATTACGAATTAATCTTGAGCCTTTTGAATTTTAAACAATTTTTGAAATAATTATTTTGTAAAAAGGGATAAAATATTTTTCAAGTCAGCTTTATAATAGTCTTGAGTAACAATTTATATCTTTCATATTTAATTATGTGAGATTTATATAAGTTTACTTAAAGAACTATTTTAGAGTTCAATTTGACAAGAAAAACCTTTTAAGAAATTAAATGCTTGATTTTTCTCCAAATTATTTCAAACTAGAGATTAATTGAATAATTAATTTCATAATTTGTTTAAAGAGGTAATTACGTGTTAAAAATAATATTTATTTCAAATTGTTTAAATCATTAAAGCTCGAGGTTAATTGTAATAAGTTCATTTTATTCGTATTCTAGCCTAAATCCCTAAATCTTTTAAAATCTAGCCGAATCCCATCAATTTTCTTTCCATTTGGCTATGTCCTTAACCTTTTGGCCACATTTGCATCAATTAAATACCCTTATAACCCCCTTAATATTTTAGCTGTTTGGGCCCCAAAAAAAAACCTGACCCGCTCAGCCCAATTCCCTTTTATTGCCCCAGCCCAATCCAAACCACCCCTTACCCGCTCAAGACCCGACCCAACCGGCCAAAAACCCCTTTTCTCCGCCTTAACCCCTTTCTTTCTCTTCTCTTTCTCTCAGTTCAACCAAAAGGACCCCTTCTCTCACCTTTTTCTTCGTTCAAACACCCCATAAACCCTAGCCACCTCCATTTCTATCACGCGTCGTCTCTTCTTGTTGTACGAAGCAACGTGCTTTGTACAACACCTCAAAATTACCAGTATGTCCCCATCCTTCACCCCTTTCGTCGTTCTCACAAACGACAATCCCAGCCCTAACAGCCTTCAAACATTGCTCACAGCTTCATCCTCTCACAACCCCCATTAAAATTCTCATTATACATCTATTTCTCTCCATTAAGGGTGCGCTGTTACGTCCAGAAGCTTCTAGAGGACACCAGGTATTACCCCTCTCCGCTAAATCCATGAAAATCTTGTACAACTTCGTACAAGTTTGTTGCTGTGAATGTTGCTCCAGCTGAGGAATTTGAATTACTTAACAAAATCCCTAATTTCTCCTATAACCCCCCTAGATGCATGTTAACCAGCTAATTTTGGTGAAATATTGGGGGTTCTGGAGAATTGATTCTCTAACCTCACGAAACCGGTCAGCTACTTGGAAAATAAACACTAAAAATTCGAGTTCTAACAAGTTTGCTACTAATCTGGTGGTGGTGAGACTTTCCGGTGAGGTTCAAGGTTACAAGTTGCTGCCCTAAAAAAGCTATACCCCTCACCCTCTTCTATTTACCATTTTCTTTCCCTTTTTACATTATGTAATGTTCAAGTCGAGTAAATCCGGGTTTCTGACCTTGTTTGTTAGTTTAAGGATATGTGTTTTGATTTTAGATTGTTGTTATGGTAAGTTTGAGTAGTGATTTTGTTTAGAAACATCATGGTCTCCACTGGTTGTGTTTGATTTGTTAGAACAGTAGATGTAAGTGCAAATTTGTAGTCAAATTTGTTGCTAAATGATTTGAATGCTATGATGTAAAACCTGTCCTATTTTGTTCATGAAATGTTTGATTTTTCTCTTGTTTTTTCCCCAACCCCTTTGTCATGATCATGCCCCCATTTTGCCTATTGATTCTGCCTAGTGTCATCCTCTCATGTTCATGTTAACTTGGAACACTGATTTCTCTTAGTAAATCTCATGGTTTTTTTACTAACTTTGCTCGACCTATGCGATATCTAAATGAGTATGAATCTGTTGTTGGAATTTAGAATAGGTTTGGTTCGTTAATAAACACTTGACCCTCTCTTGTTTACCCTTAGTTTCTTTGGTCTTACTTTTGTCCTGTTTTCTTATTTCCCTTTACTGTTTCTTGCTATGTGTGATATCAACCGGTGAACATGAATTACTAAGTATTATTTTCTAATGTTTAGGGTGATGTTTAGGTGAACTTTTAGTACTGATTTTCCATAGTTCCACTGGTTTTGTTTAAATTGTATGACATGTAAATACTATGAGCATGGATTTTATACTTGTTTACTGATATAAGAATGCTCAACCCCTTATTGTTTCCCCTATTTCCCTCAACTTGTCATTGATTCTGCTTTTCTCTTCCCCTTTCCTTTCACTGTCTTGCCTATATTAAAATGATCTTATGTATATAAATTGGTTAAGCTCCAATGTTGCTATCTTATGCTTGGATTGATGTTTGTAATGAGTTTGAGCAACTGTGTCCTTTCAAAATCTCATGATCTTATTGGTTCTGTGTTTAGTGACATAAAAGTGTTATAAATTTTGAACCTGCCATTAGGATGGTTACTGTTGTCCAACCTTTTTCCCCTTTTCCCTTGATTTCTCTATCTTCTACCTTGTTCCCTTCCCCTTTTCTTTACTAGTCTAATCATGTTAAAATGACTGTGTGAGCTTCTGAAATCATGGTCTAGAATCTGTCTAAGTCTGGTTTAAAATGTTGAAGCCTATGTTGTTATGCATTCTAGGAGTTAGAGGTGGAGCATATCCCCTCATGATATGTTCCTCACCTCTGTAAGTTCCTCTATTTCATCTTCTAATATATTGTCTGCACTGTTTATGTTGATAAATCATGCGAGAAATAGTCTTAATCTCTACCATGATAATAGTCTTCTCCCCATAAACCTTCCCTGGTTCTTATGTGCAGTTATGCTAGTGACTAAAGTTCAAAACCTGTCCAGCCTGCTTGACTTGTCTCTTTGTCAATATGTGATGTCTAGACTAGGTTCTTTAGCATAATCTTTCCTGCTTTCAATGACTTGTGATAAAATTGTTCAAAATGTCCCTTTCTGTGATTAAAAATCTGCATTTAGTATGTTAAATGTTTAATGTTTGAATGTTAAGAATGGTTAAGTGTACTGAGTTATTTGGAGATGACTTGTGTCTTTGTGATATAATTTCTATTCAAATTTGTGCATTTGAGTACACATGCTCTGTTTAAATCTATCCCTCTACTCCTTTTGATTTCTGGAAATGTATGAGTTCAAAAAGAATGATCTTTGTGGATATTTACAAGTAGGAAATCTGTGGTCTTATTAGTAAAACCCTTAGGTGATAAATTTGTAACTTGGTATCTTGTTTCACATGCTTTAATTGTTTCTGAGTTTTGTGAATAATGAGAATTAACTGTTAGGAAATGTGTTTTGTTTAAGTATAAAATTTGATTGTTCTTGCTTAAATTGTTTGGACATATACTGATTTTTATTTGTTTTTACTCCTCTTTGGGCGCATAAAATTAGTGGAGTCCAATTGGACTCCCAACACTCCCCCTTTGCATTTCTTCAGTTGGGCCTAGCCCAACAACTATCAGGACCATCTTGTTCAAATCCCAAAAGGGCTTAGTCTTGTGAGACAAAGGAGAAGCAGTAGCAGCAGAAGGAAAATGGGCCAAGCCCAAGCGAATATCAGTAGAAAAAAGTCCAAAATGGACTGAATAAATAAAATTGGGCCAAAGCCCATAACATTCGGCAGCAGCAGTAGCCCAAAGGGCTGAAAAATTGACAAAATGGACTAAGTCCAAAGTGAAAATGGGGGTGGGCCTAAAGAGGGCCCACACACTAGAATTAGGACATGATTAGTTTAATAGTCCTTAACTTCTTATGTTATATGTCTTTAATTTTTAATCAGTATTAATTATATAATTTTACTGACTTTGTAAAACTTAGTCGAATTATTCCCAAACGAGGTTAACATTACTATTTAAATGTTTTCTTTATACTAATCAATGTTCTTTATTTCTTTCAATTGTTCATAACCTTTTTTCAATCAAACGTCGACTCCTTTCTTTCATGTATAAAACAAATATTTCATATATTGTCTTTATAAAATCAACTTTTTCTAAAAACAACCAGATGTTTTTTACAAACAAAACCAATCCCGTTTTCAAAAGTTAGTCAACAAGTTAGTTTTTCAAACAAGCCCGGGCAACCGTGAGTTAGCGGATACTCTTGGTGCCTTAACACCCTTCCAAGAGTATTAACTTGAACCCTTACCCTTAATCTCTTAATTTTTAAAGTCTTTATCTGTTTTGGATTTTAAAAATTCTTATAAGTTTTTCTTGGTTTTTACTTTATAAAAACTGAGTGGCGAATCTTGCTTTTTATTGAGAATGTTTTGAAACTTTAATTAGCTTCTCAAAATGAACTTTTCAATAAACAAAACCATGTTTTTCCATCCTTACCTCAAAAAGGATCAAAACAGAAATGGCGACCCTGCTGGGCATAATTCAACTAGGTTCTAACCTTATTGTTTGAAACTAACTTGTTTGACTAACTATTCAGAAATTCTAACTTTATTGCTTTCCTTACTTTTTTGCAATTATAAACTGTTCATGGTATTTTTCGCCTCTCTTGGCAAAGCATTAGAATGCATTAGGGATAAAAAGGTGATAACGCAAATCTTTGCGGTCATTTTTGACAAAACACACAATTTTCAAAATAGACGAGTGAAGTAGTTGACCCGCGGTCGGTTAACGGTCACTTGTTGTTTCAAGCTTGGGTTGTCCGCCCGGGTTCCCGGTCAATTTCAAAACCTATTCTAGAAACTCCGGATAGAGCGAAACCAAATCCCGAAAATAGGCATTAGCTTAGGATGTCTTAATATCCAAGGGATATTAAGTCCATTAGTAAGCCACCAAAATATGTCAACGGGTTTCCGACCTAACGACATAGCATCCAACTAGGTGTTGTTTGAAAGACGTATGTGTTGTAACCGGACTATTGTCCTGGGGTGGAGCCTAACAGGTTATTCTGTTTTATAGGATGTCAAAATTCCTCAAATTTGACATGGTAAAAGAGGCGCCTCTCCTCCTCTGAATGTGGTGGATAAATCTGGGTCCTAACCGTCAGAGGATAGTCCGCCAGTATATGGGACATTTGTCGTCTTTATTAGATATGGAGGCCTGGCCAGAATTGATCGAAGTTTTAATCGGGTATTGGGACAACAAGAAAATGGTGTTCCGATTCAGAATGATGGAAATGACCCCAATGATAGAAGAACTCAGGGATTTCCTATAAACCGCGGGTACAACCAATGAAAGTAGATTAAGGCCTCAACAAGGCATCTTAATACCTAATAAACCCTTCCCAACTCAGATTGCAAAATATCTCCACTTGCGGGAGAATCAATGCCCGTGGATAAGGGGTCCAAGTATCTCCTTTCAATAACTCTACAACCATTTTGCCACTAGGGAAGGGTTCTTTCAGTACCAAGGCGAATTCTACACGTTTCAAGAGTGGGACAAGACCCGAGCCTTGGCATTTGCTATTGCTCATTTAGGAATCATGGTATTTCCTCTAAATGAACAACTCCGCATCAACACCCGAATAATAATGGTGGCCCATACCATGTTCCATGGCCTGACAGAAGGAACCACCGTCAGCTATTTTCCTCTAGTACCTGTCATCTTATCTGATATTTATAGAGCTTTGGGGAAATGCAAGAACGGTCATCGTTACTTCCAAGGGTGAAACCTACTCCTACAATATTGGATTCTCAAGCATCTGGCCAAAGATAACGGAAGCCAGGAAATTCCCAACCCAGATGGAATCGATAACTTTGCAGTGTTAGCAGGAGTGCTTAGGGATAGAGGCACCGAAAACAGGACCAAGATAGGATGGGCCCAAGCTTTTTGTGAGCTTTGAGAAGATAATGTGCAGATAATGTTCGATGATTTTTACTCGAAGGAAGTAATTGTGAAATGTCATGATCTACCCTTCCTCCCTCCCCCGGGAATTCGCGAGATCCGACCTTATGCTCCGCAAAGGGTTCTTAGACAATTTGGAAGGGTTCAAATCGAGCCAGCGACCGTTCACATGGGTTTCTATGTCATCGACTATGAGGAACATGCAAAAATCCCGAAAGCTTCGAGGATCCGACACAACTGGAAGACACTTGAGAAAATGGGTCTAGAGACTTTGGCCCCAGACAGGTTCGATCCCAGGTATGTGGAAGGCTATAAGCAGTGGTTGAAGGCAGACGTTGCCGAAGTATCTATATCAGAACCACAGGTTGACTCCAGACCCAATCTCCTTCTCCAATTACTGAATCTCCAATAAGAAGTGGCTAGAAGAGAGAAAGAATTTCTTATGAAAAAGAAGAAGATCGACGCACTATAGCAGGGTTGACTCAGGAACTCGAAGATATGAGAATGGGAATAGCCCATCTTGATTCAAAAATGACCAGGAAAGCCTTAGAGGCCGGGGCATTACCTATGCATGAACAAGTGGTGAAACTCTAGAGCGACATGTGGTTGAGCCAATTCGAGCTTAGGAGCATTGCCGGAGCATCCAAGAGGAGCAGGACCGAGGAAGGACCTTCCACGTCATATCTTTAGTATCTTCGCCCCTGTGTGGGTTTTATTTACATGTATGTCTTTACTTTACCTAAATTTTTGCCTGCGTGGGCGTGACTTTTGTGCAAGTATGCTTTCCCCTAAAATGTATCCCCCTTTCGGCTAACATTTGTATCCCTTTAAAAAGGGAAGTTTTCCATATATATATACATGCTATTTTTTGGGCAATAGAATGGTTCAGATACGTCACATACATCTTTCAAACTCTCTAGGCCTAACCTTGGCATAAAAAGGTCACCCAGTTAGGACGTGATATTAATATGATATTATTGTGATATAAACTATTTTATCTGCTATGTGTGTTGCTTGAATCAAGGAAAAATTGGTCCACTCCATGCCGAAATTTTCTAGAACACCGTAGGCAAAAATATAAGCCCACTATGTAAAGTCCGACCAAAATACTCCAAGTCTTCCAAGTTTCTCCGAAAATCCTAAAGCCTTCTAAAAACTTATTAAAAAATCTTTGTTCTTTCATGAAAGGTTGAAATAGAGGCTGTGACTATGCGAGAGAGAATGCTAAGGATATGAGAGGAAATGGAGGAGGTTCAGAGAAAACATGAGAGAGTGGATAAACTCATGGAAATTGCCTTAGCTCGGTCCAAGGAGGTGGAAGAGCAGACCGCCAAGGCTAAAGAGAGGATTGCCACGATTGACCAAATACTGGAAAAAACCGAGACTAAGACCGAATCAGACTTTGACCTAGAACTCAAAGAATTGCTCCTAAAGTTTGAGGATGTCACTGGAGGATGGGAACAAGTCAACAAAGGGAGGGAAAGAATAACTGAAGAACCCGAAGACAATGAGAAAGTGCCCATGGAGATCACTACTGAAAGGGCCCAACTCTTTGATACGAGAGTCCGCCACTGGACCAAGGTCCAGGGTGATGCTATTTGGCCTTCCAGATTCAATCCATGAGGGAATCCCATCACCCTCAAAGTTCACTTCTGTGAATATACCAAAAATCCGAAGGTGATTCTCTGTTTAGAAATTTATGATACCCTGAAAGCTATGGGGGTCCTGCATCCTGACCAATCTGAGGGATTCAAATGTCACCCTTACAATGAGCATAAAGAATGCGCCTATCATCCACGTCATAGAGGACACACTACCAATGAATTCAATGCCCTAAGAGCCAAGATTTACCACATGATCACTAACGGCCAGATAAGCCATCTATGGGGCCCCCGAACCATCCTTGCTTGTGACCAAGTTGGCTATGGCATGCCTATCACTGAGGAAATGACAATTCATCGCTATGATTTCACTGTCTTCCAAGACACTTACTATGAAATCTATACTAAGCTGGTCCAAACCGGGATCCTGGAGCCCGTGGAAAGGAAATCGGGGAAGATTCTCAGGGCTTGACGTCAGGGGAAAAAAGTTTGCCTCTACCACAAAGGGGTCGGAGGCCATGATATCGAGATGTGTCACCACTTTCGAGTCGATTTGGAATACCTCATTGACATGGGAAAAATCAAGTTGGAGTTTCCCCCTTATCATCCTTGAAGAAAAATCGAGAAGAGTCTTGAAGATCCCATCATCCAGAGCTAAAAGTAGCAGAAGTAGCAGAGTTTAAGCTTTCAGTTTCTTTATTTTTATTTTTGATGTCGTCTTTTACTTTCCCTTTGTATTTAGAATAGTGGATGAAATGAAATGAGACAACTTATCTATCACAAGTTTGAACTACATAGGGCCTGAATTCTCAAGAATGAGATACGTAGGCATCCTTCAAAGCCCGGCCCATGTCTTAGAAAAATTGTCATTTCTCCACATCGACGAAGATGACGAAGAGTTCGGGAGAACAATAGGCAGAGATGTTACAATATCAACAAAATCAACCTTTCCTGGCAAAACCTACTTATCCCAAATCAACGGACAAATTCCTGTCCCTTGAAACGATTGAGTCAAAACCTCCCGTGGACCAATTTGCCTTAACGAAAAGCAACTTTTATGTGTTTAAAGCAATTCCTATGTGTTTATTCCTTGTCATATATATTGTATTATTCGTCACTAACGAAACCTAACATAGTGGCCTTTGAGTTATTTTTCATCTTAACAGATAAAAGAAACCAGTTTGTGTTGACAAATACTAGCTGAACATTCTTACTTCACTCGCTCGAAAGCACACTTGAATCCATCCCCTGACCCTCGCTTGTCTAAAGAAAGAATGACTGATAGTGAGGAAGAAAATGCCTTGGCTATAAGGGATAGCGTCATCGCTGAACAGAATGAAATGATCGCAGAGCTTGCGAAGAAATTAGAAAAGATGCAAGAAGAAGTGCAAAAGGCAAAAGTCATGGCTAGCTTGGCAATCGCCGCCAATACTCCTGCTTTGGGCGACCCTCAGCCCCCTCCTCAAAACCCTCCACTCTATTCTTCGCAAACTGGAAATCAACCAAAATACATCCCCTCCTCTTCCATTCCCAGGACTTCAAATGGACCTGTCAAAAATAACACCTCCCTCGTCAGGTCCTTATACCAGACCCATACTCCCCCTTTTCAACATATTAACCAAAACAACAATCCAGGTGCCTATCTCCCGCAAAACCCTTCAAACCTCCAGAACACTCCACAAAATACCTACAACTCTCAAAACAACCATCCTAATGTCACCAATGTTGTTAACCCACATAGCTTTACACCCACGTACCCAAATACTTCTCCACACATCAAGCCCCCACCCGTGCAGAACCTACCCTTCACTTTTCATACCATAACAGAGCCATACCCCATCCTCCAGGAGAACCTTGAGTTAGATCATTATGAAGAGAAAGAAAGATAGTTGAAGGCCACAGAATTGAAACGTGACCTTGGTATGGCACAAATAAGGGAGGAAATGGCCCAGATTCGAGAGTTGCGGAGTTCGCCTAATGAAAAAGGCTACGATTATGATAATCTCTTCATTCACCCTGAGATGAACTTACCAGAAGGATTCAAAATTCCAAAGTTTGAAATATTCAAAGGTGTTGGGAGTCCCGAAGCCCATCTAAGGAATTAATGTGATCAAATGGTCGGCGCTCGAAGAAACGACGCCCTGCTAATGAGACTCTTTAGCCGAAGTCTGAATGGAGAAGCATTGGAATGGTTCTCCTCCCAAGAATTGAAAAAATGGTCCAAGTGGAGCGATTTTGCCCGAGACTTCGCCCAGAGATTTGCATACAACGTAGAAGTCATCTTGGATAGATATTCCTTAGGACGCATCAGGCAAAAGTCAAATGAATATTTCAGAGATTATGCTTATCGGTGGAGAAAAGAGGCCGCGAGAGTCCGTCCTCCTATGACCGAAGAAGAAATAAGTGTGGTGTTTATGCGCACTCAGGAGTCGGAAATTTATGACAAGATGATATCTGTGGTAAAGGTCCAGTTTGCTGACTTAGTCAAAATCAGAGAGATTGTGGAAGAAGGGCTCAACAGTGGCAAGATCGCCAAGACCCTGGTTTCTTCAAGACCAACAGGACCCTCGAAGAAAAAGAGAGAGGAGGTATCTTCGGTGTCTTTCAATCCTAGTCCAAAACCACATAAACCCTTCGGAGCTGGTTACAAGAAGCCACTTGTTCCAACAACCCCTCCTCTAGTTCCACAAAACCCTCAACCTATCTTCTATACGAAGCCAATCTACCAAGCTCCAATGCCAAATATGCTGCCCATCTACCAAACCTCTCCCCATAATTTTCCAGTATATCAAAGGGCTCCTGAAAATCAAAACAACCACCGGGTTCTTCCTCCCGCTAACACCAGTCTCCTTTAACAAAATTTGGAAAAGAAAGTTCCTCAAACTTTCACTCAATTGGCTGAAACCCGAACTCAGTTGTATGAAAGACTAAAAACCGTCGGATTAGTTCAGCCCATTCAACATAAACCAGGCAATGTCAACTCTCCTTTCTACAAAGTTGATCGACATTATGCCTATCACTCGGGAGGCGCAGGGCACAGTACGGAGGATTGTATCAATCTGAAACACACGATTCAAGATTTGATCGATCAGAAGGTAGTCACCTTACAGACAACACCGCCAAATGTTAATAACAACCCACTTTTGAATCACGGAAGAGCCACTGTAAACATGATCAAAATAGAGGAAGAATGGTTCGAGAGCAAGTCCATAGTACCGGCGATCCCTAGAAATCCTGAGGAACTAGAAAAGTCTGTAGCTGCTTTGAGCATCACGGAGAAGTTGCAATTTGTTGTGTTGGTGCCGACCGAAAAAGAGTTTGTAATTGAAGCCGCTGCAACTCATGGCATGACAAGATCTGGGAGATGTTATGTCCCCGATAATCTAGAAGATAATGCTTACAAGAAGAGTCTGCAGAAAAGGCCAATCACTGAAGGCGAAGCAAAAGAATTTTGGAGGAGGATGCAACCCAAAGAGTATTCGATCGTGAAGCATTTGGAAAAGACCCTAGCTCAGATTTCTATTTGGGCTTTGTTGATGAAATACCAATACCATAGATAGGCGTTACTCAAGGTTCTAAATGAAGCTTACGTGCCCACGGGTACCAGTGCAGAAAACTTTACTGCCATGGCAAGCCAAGTCCTTGGAAGGCGCCACATCTGTTTTGGTGAAGATGAGTTGCCTTTTGAAGGCATGATGCACAATAAGGATCTACATATCACTATTCAGAGTCAAGAAAAGGTCATTAACAGGGTACTGATCGATGACGGATCAGGGTTGAACATTTGTCCATTTTCTACACTGACCCAGTTGGAATACGATTTGGGGAAGATTCATCAAAGCAGGATCAATGTGAGAGCCTGTGTTGGAGGATAGATAGATACCCTTGGAGAAGTCAACTTATACATCAGGATGGGACCCGCTGAATTTCGGACAGAGTTCTAGGTCATGGATATTACCACTAGTTACAATTTGCTTTTGGGGTGGCCATGGATTCATGAAGCCGGAGCTGTGCCATCTACCCTACACTAGATGCTAAAATTTATGAATTCCACAAAAGACGACCTGGCTCCTTTAACTCCCATGCCACCCATTTACAAGATGCTTGTGACAATAATGCTGAGGTGTGGTTATGAACCAGGCTTGGGGCTAGGAAGGAACTCTGACGGTTGGATCGAACCTTTGAGTATCCCTGGACAGTTGAGCAAGCACGGATTGGGGTATGTAATCCAAGAAGGTGAAACCAGCAACAAGGAAAAGAAGAAGTCAAGATTGCCTAAACCACTTCCTCATCTATATCATTCATTCCCAGTACGTATTAGTCCTCCGAGCGATGGGTTAGAGAATGGAATAGGAGATCTATTCAAGGAATGTGATGCTATGAAGAAAGAAATCTCCGAAACAACCACAATCAGGAACATCAAACCCGGCGAGAAGTTGCAAAAGTGGGTCGCCACTCCCTTGGCTACTCTCCACTCGGTTGGGTAGACAAAGACTTTGTTTTATAAAATTTGGGCGATGGTCCGGATGAGGCTTCGCGACCCGCCCTTTATGTTTTAAATCCCCTCATACTATTTACTGCTTTCCAAAAAGCATGCGCCTACATTTATGTAGGTGGTAGCCATAATTTGTAAACATTTCTGGATTTTAACGAAAGCCTCCTTATTTTGAAATATTTGCCGTTCAAAAACTGTTTGTGCTTACTTGTTATTTTCTAACCTATTTCGTTTTGATTTCAGTAATAATAAGATAAAACCTGCCACTGTCATGTCATCTCAAGAGTTTAACGAACAACCCGAGTCATATGATTATGGTTTCAAAGAATATGATGAGAAATTAACGACGGAATTAAAAGACTTTGAAAACTGAGAAAAACCTAACCTGGAAGAAACCGAGGCTGTCAATCTAGGAGACAAACAAGAGGTCAGAGAAACCAGGATCAGTGTCCATCTGACATAAGCACAGAAGAAGGAGCTCATTAAGTTGCTCCGAGAGTACATCTACATATTTGCCTGAGCCTACAGCGATATGCCAAGTCTAAGCATAAACATAGTCTCCCACAAGCTGCCTATTAGTCCAGGGTTTGATCTCATCAATCAGAAGATTCGAAAGTGCAAGCCTGATCTAAGTCTGAAGATTAAGGAAGAAGTTACCAAACAAATTCAGTCTGGAGTGGTAGAGGTTAGAAAGTATCCGACCTGGTTTGCCAATATCGTCCCAGTTCTAAAGAAAGATGGGAAGATCAGAATCTGTGTCCATTATCAAGACCTGAACTGGGCCAGTCCCAAAGATAACTTTCCATTGCCCAATATACATATCCTTATCGATAACTGTGTGAAGCACAAAATGCAGTCATTCGTGGATTGTTTTGTTGGGTACCATCAGGTCTTAATGGATGAAGAAGATGCAGAGAAAATAACCTTTATCACCCCCTGAGGTATCTACCATTACCGAGTGATGCCATTTGGTCTCAAAAAAATGGGTGCTACTTATTTGCGAGCCATGACAACCATTTTCCATGACATGATTCATAAGGAGATCGAGGTATACGTGGATGACATGATTGTCAAATCCCGCGAGAGTTCGGATCACTTGACCCATTTGAGGAAGTTTTTTGACCGCCTGCGAAAATACAATATAAAGCTGAACCCCGCTAAATGTGCTTTTGGGGTGCCAGCTGGTAAATTGTTGGGTTTTATAGTGAGTAGAAGGGGCATCGAGCTCGACCCTTCAAAGATCAAAGCAATTCAGGAGTTTCCTCCCCTGAAGACCAAGAAAGAGGTCATGAGTTTCCTGGGAAGGTTGAATTATATTAGTCGGTTCATAGCTCAATCAATGGTTATTTGTGAACCCACTTTCAAGTTATTGAAGAAAAATGCGCCGACTAGTTGGACCAAGGAGTGCCAACAAGTTTTTGATCATATCAAGGACTACCTGTCCAGTCCTCCGATATTGGTTCCTCCGAGAGAAGGGAGCCCATTATTGTTGTACCTGTCGGTTTCAGAAAATGCCTTCAGGTGTATCCTGGGACAACATGATGAAACTGGAAAGAAGGAATGAGCAATTTATTTTCTGAGTAAGAAGTTCACTCCGAGCGAGGCTCATTATACTTTGTTAGAAAAAACTTGTTATGCTTTGACTTGGGTCGCCCAAAAGTTGAGGCATTATCTGTCATCCTATACGACGTATATCATTTCCAGAATGGATCCCCTGAAGTACATATTCCAAAAGGCCATGCCTACAGGGAAGTTGGCCAAATGGAAGATGTTGCTATATGAGTTCGACATCATATATGCGACTCAAAAAGAAATCAAAGGACAGGCCTTAGCAGATCATTTAGCAGAAAATCTAGTTGATGAAGATTATGAACTGCTCCAAACTTACTTCCCCGATGAAGAGATTCTGTTCGTAGGTGAGGATAATACTGAGTCATACCCCAGTTGGAGATTGTTCTTCGACGGAGCGGTCAACTTCAAAGGTTCAGGCATTTGAGCAGTCTTGGTATCAGAAATTGGTCAGCACTATCCAGTGATAGCCAAAATCCATTTCCCGTGCACTAACAACATGGCCGAGTACGAAGCTTATATTCTCGGTATCCAAATAGCTATTGATATGAATGTCCAAGAACTTTTGGTCATAAGTGATTCCAATTTGCTAATTCACCAACTTCAAGGTGAATGGGCTGTGAAGAACCCCAAGATTGTGGCGTATGTGAAGATGGTTCAAAATTTGTTCAAGAGATTCAGGAAGATCAAATTTAAGCATACACCAAGGATTCAGAATGAGTTTTCCGATGCCTTGGCAACCATATGCTCCATGATTCAACATCTCGATCAGAATTATATCGATCCATTGATAATAGGTCTCAAAGAACAACCTACACACTGTGCACAAGTCGAAGCAGAATCAGACGGAAAACCATGGTATCATGATATCAAGAGGTATCTAGAAGTTGAAGTCTATCCCGAAGATGTGACCGCCAACCAAAAGAAAACCATTCGCCGAATGGCCAACAACTTTTTCCTAAATGGAGAAATCCTGTATAGGAGGACTCTGGACCTTGGATACATAAAATGTGTTGATTTGGTTGAAGCCACAAGACTATTGGAAGAGGTACACGCTAGAGTGTGTGGTCCCCACATAAATGGGTTCACCCTAGCCAAGAATATTTTGCGAATCGGATACTTTTGGATGACCATGGAAAATGACTGTAGCAAGTTCGTACAAAAATGTCACAAGTGCCAGATCCACGGAGATTTGATTCGAGTACCACCTAGAGATCTTCATACAAGGAGCACACCTTGGCCTTTTGTAGCCTGGGGCATGGATGTCATTGGTCCCATCGAGCCGTCTGCCTCGAATGGACACAGATTCATTTTGGTAGCTATGGATTACTTCACCAAGTGGGTAGAAGCTTCTTCTTACAAGTATGTGACCAAGATGGTTATAGCCGATTTGGTTAAAAACAACCTAATTTGTTGATTCGGGATCCCCGAGTCAATTATTACCGACCACGAAGAAAATTTGAACAGCTAGTTGATGAAAGAAATATGTGAGCAATTCAAGATCACTCACCGTAATTCAACCGCATACCGACCACAAATGAATGGAGCTGTGGAAGCCGCCAACAAGAATATCAAAAAGATCTTGAGAAAAATGGTCGACCATCATCAATCTTGGCACGAGATGTTGCCTTATGCTTTATTGGGATACCGGATGACCTTCAAGACTTCGACCGGGGCGACCCCTTATATGTTGGTTTATGGGTCAGAAGTAGTGATACCTGCGGAAGTTGAAATACCATCTCTTAGAATCATTCGAGAAGCCAGACTGAACAATGAAGAATGGGTTCGTGCCCGTCACGAGCAACTCATATTGATTGATAAGAAAAGGATGAGTAACGTATGTCATGGTTAGTTATACCATCAAAGAATGATTCATGCATTCAACAAAAGAGTGAGAGCTCGCATGTTTGCCATAGGAAAACTTGTTCTCAAGCGCATTTTTCCCCACCAGGAGGAATAAAAAGGAAAGTTTGCACCCAATTGGCAAGGCCTGTATGTCGTCCAGAAAGTGTTATCTAGAGAAGCTCTGGTCCTATCTAAAATAGACGGTCAAGTGTGGACCAAACCGATCAATTCTGATGCTGTGAAGAGATACTTTGTTTAGGGATAGTTTTCCTTTAATTTCATTTCCCTGTAATCGCATTTCCTGATTGTAATCATTTTATACTTTGTAATAGCTTAAAACATCTCTATCCTCTTGTACGAACTACGTTTGACCTGAATTCTCAAAAATGAGATACGTAGGCGGCCTGTCTCGGATTCGGTCAACTCCTTAGGAAAATCTATCTTTCCCCTTCCCTTATCCTGAACTACGTTTGACGTGAATTCTCAAGAATGAGATAGGTAGGTGGCATGTGTCAACCTCGGTCACCCCTTTAGTTATTTCCATCATTCTCCCACTTCGAGTATGGAAACTATGTTTGACCTGATTCCTGCCGCAAGGGGATAAGTAGGCGTCATAACGGTTCGGTCATATTACCCGAGGAAATGGAAAGTGGGGCAGAATTTTTGAGAAAGGAATCTAAAAAAATTCAGAAGATGAAGGTCATTGTCAACGAAATAAGAGAATTCTTGTAGATATGAAAATGCCACAAACGGTTCAGCCGTATCGCCCAAGAAATGGAAACTGGGCAGAATTTTCGAGAAAAGAATATCGAAAATTTAGAAAACGAAGAGCATTAGAATCCAAAGAAATCCCCAGCAAGAATGCAGAGTATGCCGAAAAACAACCAAAGCAAATACCGAGAAATAATCTCACGATCCCCACAGAGTCTCTTGTCCGAAGGAATAAAATCCGCTATGAAACCTTTAACTGGGGGAGAAATTTTGAGAAGGATCTCAAAATTTCCGCCAAGCTTCATTCAAGAGTTCAATATTAAACTCCGAAGAATTTCCCAACACCGAGAGATCAGAGCCTACTTCAAGGAATCCCCAGTCCTATATGGATTAATCCCCAGCTGTGATAGATTTCTTGAAAATCATCTTTCAAGTTCCCCAGCCAGGACTACAAAGGACCTCTGTAATCTGCCAGTAGTATGTCAGGAATGTCAAGACCCCGAATAAAGGGCATTTGTTGAGATAGCATATGACATGACAGGCAGAGACGTTTCCAAAATATCTTCTTTTTGAACTCTTTATTTTTCAAAGAACTTGTTTGAAAAAGTATTTACGAAAGATTAGTTTTACTCTTTTGATGTGATTTTGTCTTACGTCTACCGTGGATCGGAGAGAGTCGAGGGTGAGGAGTACCCGAGACTGGAAAATCATACGGAGAAGACAGAACCAGGAGCATAAGATAGAAGGAGGTCAACAAAAACCAGTTTTGACAAAACTAACAATTTTTCTGTGTATGCAGGTTATTCCCAAAATTACATTAGAAAAATAGTCTCACGCTCAAAGAAACACAAAAAAACCAGATGCTTTGTGGTTTGGTGAGAAGAGCCCAAAACAGAAGAAAGGAGGCCAAAGAGGCAAAAGTCCCTAAAGCGGATGAATTTTCTGGTAGTTCACATAAACTACCAGATAAAGAGAACCCGACAACGTTCTTAAGTCCCCAAAGGGATCAGGACATTTCGATCAGCTTCAAATTGGGGGAACCAAACAAATAGCAACAACACTCTCCACCAATGCCTGGCAAGACAGGGATTACCCCGAACAGACAATGTTCAAAAATGGTATTTATAGATGTCCTTGAAAGCAGGTACACACAAAAGAGTCAACGCCAAACCAAAGGTGATATTTTCTATGACTCCCCTATGGGACAATGCATCATACATCACTATATGGCATCACATTCTTGAACTCATATTGCACCATGACACATTACATCATACTGCATTGCATCACATTGCACCACATTGCATCACATGGCATAGCATCATGCCACATCATATCATAACATATCACATTGAATCATATTATACCGTGTTGCATCGTATTGTATGGCATCGTATCGCAGGGTCATTCATATTAGCATGCCGAGAGGGACATTCATATTTGCATGTCAAGAGGACCATGCCGAGAGGGCCATTCATATTTGCATGCCAAGAGGGCCATGTCGAGAGGGTCATTCATATTTGCATGCCATGTCAAGAGGACCATGCCGAGAGGGCCATTCATATTTTCATGCTGAGAGAGCCATGTCAAGAGGACCATGCCGAAAGGGTCATTCATATTTGCATGCCATGTCAATAGGACCATACCGAGAGGGCCATGCCAAGAGGGCCATTCATATTTGCATGTCAAGAAGACCATCATCATCATATATCGCAGACACACATCCCCTGCGAAGATTATGTCCCTCTGCCAGCTGGCTTCAAAGAGGATGACATTCATTAGGCGTCCCTAAGTCGCACTAGCTGCGCAGGATCGACCTCAACATGCTTATATCCAAAATTACGTGAGATGAAAGGGTATGACGTTGAGGATATCATTATCATTATCCTCATTCATTATGCCAAATCCGGCATGCAGCATGCTTATATCCAAAATTACGTGAGGAAAAAGAGTCTGACGTAGAGGATATCATTATCATTTATTATGCCAAGTCCGGCATCCAGCATATTTATGTCCCATATTGCGTAAGGTAGAGGAGTCTGACATCAAGGATATTTTATGCACTTTTACTCAAAAGCATCAATCGCCAGAAGATGTTGTTATATACCACATGCCGTCAAGGTTTAAAGCTTATTATCTGAGGGATACCTGCAAGTCGTCTCTACCCAAATTGTACGATGAATCAGATTTTCCAACATTCGAAGGTAAAAGGTCATCTATAAGTCACAGCGATATCTGAAACCAGATAGTGTGCAAGATTGCCCGAAACTCGACAGAACTAAAAGCTATATGTAAGATGCAACGATATCTGAAACCAAATAGTGTGCAAGAACACCTGAAGATTGAAAATCCGAAGGTAATGCGTAAGTCGCAACAATATCTGAAATTTGGTAAAGTGAAAGACTACCAAAAATGGATGGTCCAAGGGTTATCTATAAGCTGCGACATATCCACGTTGATATTGTGCAGGACTACCCAAAGGCTAGTAATTCGAGAGAAATCTGTAAGTCGCGTCACGTCCAAGATCGGATAAAAGTGCAGGATTACCCAAAAAACTGATAATTCAAAGGATATTTGTAAGCCGCCTCTATCCAAAGTCGGATAATATGCAAGATTACTCGAAAGCTGGCGAATTAAAGGAATCTATAAGCCGTCTCTATCCAAAGTCGGATAATACGCTAGGTTACCCAAATCCTGACGATCTAAAAAATATATGTTAGTCGTGTCGATGTGGAAGATACACGAGATTTACCCCAAAGACATATGCAAAAGGCCACTGCCAAAAGCCAAGAAGGCTATCACATTCAAGAGAATGCCCTTAAACAATCAAGAAGGTCGTCAACATTCAAAAATTGATACACAAGATATCTTATCTGATAGCCAAGAAGGCTATCATGATTGACTATCATGGAAGCGGCCATTTCCTAAAAACAGAGCCAGGAAAGGACGCCATCTTCCTCAAGAAACAACAGATAAAGGAAAATGAGGTACGAAGCTATATCTCCTTGCTAAATTTTGTTACTACTAACCGCGTGGTTTTGAGATATTGTCGAGAGAATCCGAGAAGGATGAAATTCACAAAGTAAAACCACAGGTACGGACTACACACAAAAAAAGACGCATCATAGCGTGGAACTTTTTCTTAGCAGCAACTTGTGACACAGTCCAGAGAGGGACATCAAACTCTTTGGACGCGAACTGAGCAACAAATCACCACCACCATCAAACCACACCCCTATCAGAAGGCATGTGGGTATTTCCTATCTTTGGGTCTTAGTTCGCACCCGGGGTATTTTCTGAACTCACGCTAGCAAATTTCCTTTTTTTCAAATAGGGGTGATGATACACCCCGAGCTTTGGAAATTATGTCCATGTAAAATCTTACTTATGGGTGTGAAGTGCACCACATTCATAGTTGAGAGGTTACAAGGCTCTTTTCTATAGCTCAACTTATTCATCACTCATCCCGAGCCAAAGGTTGTCTTAGCATAAATATTACCTTTTCCACCGATTGAGTCAAACTACAAGCATCCTGATTGTCTGAGTCCTAGGATATATAGGTGGGATCTATGATGAAAACTCGGTTTCATTCCTAACTCCCCCCAATCCTCCTACTCTCCAGCTTTCCGGTCTCTCCATACTCTGAAACTGGGAAAGTTTGGAATTCCTCGAAAATCGTGCGTAAAATCAAGCATCTTGAACTACAAGTGACATGAATTCTCATGTAACCTGAGATATGTAGGAAACTCAATACCAAAGTTTGGCCATGATTCCGTGAAATTCGTGCTAAAACCAACCACCTCCCGAGAATGGACTTGTGGTCGGACAAAAATTGGGAACGTCAAATCCTTTTGCCCAGAGTTCATTACACTCACCCTACCCAAAGGTAGGGGCAGCTGTTGACACCCAATTTTTACCCGCCACATTACGAATTAATCTTGAGCCTTTTGAATTTTAAACAATTTTTCAAATAATTGTTTTGTAAAAAGGGATAAAATATTTTTCAAGTCAGCTTTATAATAGTCTTGAGTAACAATTTATATATTTCATATTTAATTATGTGGGATTTATATAAGTTTACTTAAAGAACTATTTTAGAGTTCAATTTCACACGAAAATCCTTTTAAGAAATTAAACGCTTGATTTTTCTCCAAATTATTTCAAATTAGAGATTAATTGAATAATTAATTTCATAATTTGTTTAAAGAGGTAATTAGGTGTTAAAAATAATCTTTATTTCAAATTGTTTAAGTCATTAAAGCTCGAGGTTAATTGTAATTAGTTCATTTTATTCCTATTCTAGCCTAAATCCCTAAATCTTTTAAAATCTAGCCGAATCCCATCAATTTACTTTCAATTTGGCTATGTCCTTAACCTTTTGGCCACATTTTGCAAATGTGGCCATCAATTAAATAACCTTATAACCCCCTTAATATTTCAGTTGTTTGGGACCCAAAAAAGCCCCTGACCTGCTCAGCCCAATTCCCTTCTATCGCCCCAGCCCAATCCAAAGCACCCCTGACCCGCTCAAGACCTGACCCAACCAGCCCAAAACCCCTTTTCTCAGCCTTAACCCCTTTCTTTCTCTTCTCTTTCTCTTAGTTCAACCAAACAGACCCCTTCTCTCACCTTCTTCTTCGTTCAAACACCCTAGAAACCCTAGCCGCCTCCATTTCTCTCACACGTCGTCTCTCCTTGTTGTACTAAGCAGCGCGCTTTATACAACACCTCAGCATTACCAGTACACCCCCTTCCTTCACCCCTTTTGTCCTTCTCACAAATGACAAACCCAGCCCTAACAGCCTTCAAACATTGCTCACAACTTCATCCCCTCACAACCCCCATTAAAATTCCCATTATCCATCTATTTGCCTCCGTTAAGGGTGCGCTGTTACATCCAGAAGCTTCTAAAGGACCCTGCTGTTACCCCTCTCTTCTAAATCCATGAAAAACTTGTACAACTTCATACAACTTTGTTGCTGTGAACATTGCTTCAGCTGAGGAATTTGAATTCCTTAGCAAAATCCCTAAAAAACCCTTTGTTTTTCCCCTTTTTTCACCCTGATTTATCCTATAACCCACCCCCTAGCAGCATGTTAACCAGCTGATTTTGGAGAAATATTGGGGGTTCTGGAGAATCGATTCTCTAACCTCATGAAACCGGTCAGCTAGATTGGAAAATAAACACTAAAAATTCGAGTTCTAACGAGTTTGCTCTAATCCGGTGGTGGTGAGACTTTCCGGTGAGGTTCAAGGTTACAAGTTGCTACCCTAAAAAAGGTATACCCCTCACCCTCTTCTATTTACCATTTTCTTTCCCTTTTTACATTATGTAATGTTCCAGTCGAGTAAATTCGGGTTTCTGGTCTTGTATGTTAGTTTAAGGATATGTGTTTTGATTTTAGACTGTTGTTATGGTAAGTTTGAGTAGTGATTTCATTTAGAAACATCATGGTCTCCACTGGCTGTGTTTCATTTGTTAGAACAGTAGATGTAAGTGCAAATTTGTAGTCAAATTTGTTGCTAAATGATGTGAATGCTATGATGTAAAACTTGTCCTATTTTGTTCATGAAATATTTGATTTTTCTCTTGTTTTTTCCCCAACACCTTTGTCATGATCATGCTCCCATTTTGCCTATTGATTCTGCCTAGTGTTATCCTCTCATGTTCAGGTTAACTTGGAACACTAATTTCTCTTAGTAAATCTCATGGTTTTTTACTAACTTTGCTCGACCTATGCGATATCTAAATGAGTATGAATTTGTTGTTGGAATTTAGAATTGGTTTGGTTTGTTAATAAACACTTGACCCTTTCCTGTTTACCCTTAGTTTCTTTGGTCTTACTCTTGTCCTGTTTTATTCTTTCCCTTTTCTGTTTCTTGCTATGTGTGATATCAACCTGTGTACATGAATTACTAAGTGTTATTTTCTCATGTTTAGGGTGATGTTTAGGTGAACTTTGAGTACTGATTTTCCATAGTTCCACTGGTTTTGTTTAAACCGTATGACATGTAAATACTATGAGCATGGATTTTATACTTGTTTACTGAGATAAGAATGCTCAACCCCTTCTTATGTCCCCTATTTCCCTCAACTTATCATTGATTCTGCTTTCCTCTTCCCCTTTCCCTTCACTGTCTTGCCTATATTAAAATGATCTTATGTACATAAATTGGTTAAGCTCCAATGTTGCTATCTTATGCTTTGATTGATGTTTGTAATGAGTTTGAGCAACTGTGTTCTTTAAAAATCTCATGATCTTATTGGTTCTGTGTTTAGTGACATGAAAGTGTTATAGATTTTGAACTTGCCATTAGGATGGTTACTGTTGTCCAACTTTTTTCCCTTTTTCCCTTGATTTCTCTATCTTCTACCCTGTTCCCTTCCCCTTTTCTTTACTAGTCTAATCATGTTAAAATGACTGTGTGAGGTTCTAAAATCATGGTCTAGAATTTGTCTATGTCTGGTTTAAAATGTTGAAGCCTATGTTGTTATACATTCTAGGAGCTAGAGGTGGAGCATATCCCCTCATGATATGTTCCTCACCTCTGTAAGTTCCTCTGTTTCATCTTCTAATATATTGTCTGCACTGTTTATGTTGATAAATCATGTGAGAAATAGCCTTGATCTCTACCATGATAATAGTCTTCTCCCCATAAACCTTCCCTGGTTCTTATGTGCAGTTATGCTAGTGACTAAAGTTCAAAACCTGTCCAGCCTGCTTGACTTGTCTCTTTGTCAATATGTGATGTCTAGACTAGGTTCTTTAGCATAATCTTTCCTGCTTTCAATGACTTGTGATAAAATTGTTCAAAATGTCCCTTTCTGTGATTAAAAATCTGTATTTAGTATGTTAAATGTTTAATGTTTGAATGTTAAGAATGGTTAAGTGTACTGAGTTATTTGGAGATGACTTGTGTCTTTGTGATATAATTTCTATTCAAATTTGTGCATTTGAGTACACATGCTCTGTTTAAATCTATCCCTCTACTCCTTTTGATTTCTGGAAATGTATGAGTTCAAAAAGAATGATCTTTGTGGATATTTACAAGTAGGAAATCTGTGGTCTTATTAGTAAAACCCTTATGTGATAAATTTGTAACTTGGTATCTTGTTTCACATGCTTTAATTGTTTCTGAGTTTTGTGAATAATGAGAATTAACTGTTAGGAAATCTGCTTTGTTTAAGTATATAACTTGATTGTTCTTGCTTAAATTGTTTAGACATATACTGATTTTTATTTGTTTTTACTCCTCTTTGGGCGCATAAAATTAGTGGAGTCCAATTGGACTCCCAACACTCCCCCTTTGCATTTCTTCAGTTGGGCCTAGCCCAACAACTATCCGGACCAGTTGTTCAAAGCCCAAAAGGGCCGAGTCTTGTGAGACAAAGGAGAAGCAGTAGCAGCAGAAGGAAAATGGGCCAAGCCAAAGCGAATATCAGCAGAAAAAAGTTCAAAATGGACTGAATAAATAAAATTGGGCCAAAGCCCATAACATTCGGCAGCAGCAGTAGCCCAAAGGGCTGAAAAATTGACAAAATGGACTAAGTCCAAAGTGAAAATGGGGGTGGGTCTAAAGAGGGCCCACACACTAGAATTTGGACAGGATTAGTTTAAAAGTCCTTAACTTCTTATGTTATATGTCTTTAATTTTTAAACAATATTAATTATATAATTGGACTGACTTTGTAAAACTTAGTCGAATTATTCCCAAACGAGGTTAACATTACTGTTTAAATGTTTTCTTTATACTCATCAATGTTCTTTATTTCTTTCAATTGTTCGTAACCTTTTTTCATTCAAACGTCGACTCCTTTCTTTCATGTATAAAACAAATCTTTCATATATTGTCTTTATAAAATCAACTTTTTCTAAAAACAACCAGATGTTTTTTACAAGCAAAACCAATCCCATTTTCAAAAGTTAGTTGAACCGCGAGTTAGCGGATACTCACCCTTCCAAGAGTATTAACTTGAACCCTTACCCTTAATCTCTTAATTTTTAAAGTTTTTATCTGTTTTGGATTTTAAAAATTCTTTTAAGTTTTTCTAGGTTTTTACTTTATAAAAACTAAGTGGAGACTCTTGCTTTTTATTGAGAATGTTTTGAAACTTTAATTAGCTTCTCAAAACAAACTTTTCAATAAACAAAGCCATATTTTTCCGTCCTTACCTCAAAAAGGATCAAAACACTGGTGATCCGACCTTGATTGTTCCTTTGGAGGATGTAGGTGTGAAGGATAACCTCACCTATGAGGAGGTTCCTGTAGAAATCCTTGATCATCAGATTCAGAGGTTGAGAAACAAAGAAGTCGCTTCGGTGAAAGTCCTTTAAAGGAATCAGTTGGTTGAAGGAGCTACTTGGGAAGCAGAATCAGCCATGAAAGCCAAGTACCCTCATCTCTTTCCTTCCAATTCTGTTTCAGCTTGAGGTAATAGTTTTCTCCTTAGTATGTTCCTCCGACTCTACCCCATCAGTTCATGTCATGATCCTAGCATGCATCCATGTTTTCGAAGTTGATTCAATCATATTTTAAGTTGAAAAGTCCAGCTTCATGTTTACTCTTCAGTTTTCCTGTTTTGTTGTTGTTTGGTTGGGCTATTTCCTCTCCAGTTTTCCTTGCTTAGTCTTCATTCGAGGACGAATGATCCTAAGGGGGAGATATTATAACACCCTAGAAATCAAACCAGTTTTCTAAGTTTGAAACTATGAAAAATTTCATGTTCCCAAGAAATACGAGTCCAAACCACGGACCGTGGTTTAAACCATGGGTCGTGAAATGGAACCATGGTTTCCTTCTGTTGGTTCAGTCAATGGTCTGAGAACCACGAGTTGGTTCTATGGACCATAGGTTTGACTACGGCCCATCCTGTCAACTTGTGGAATTAGATCAGAGGGTTGAACAATTCCCCAAGTTTCACGACTGGGTTCTACGGCCCGTCGTTCAAAATGATGGACTGTACTGTCAAGTCATTGAAGTTGATCAGAGATCAGACCAGTTCCCAGATATTACTACTTGGATCTACGACCCGTGATTCATTCTACGGGTCCATCATGTTGACCCGTAGATTAGTTTCTGCAGCCTATCCTTTTGGCCAATAACGACTGGTGGAAACCACAAGTCGTGGTTTGCTCTACGGTCCGTGGAAACTATCTGTGGTCCTTGAAAGTCAATTTTTTTCAAGCTTTTTCCTAATTAAGTCCCAGGGGTATTTTAGTTATTTTCCACCCTTTTAACTCCTAAGTGAGGTCGTTTTGACCATTTCTAGCATGATTTTTAAACCTATTAGCCTTAGTCCCTTCTCATTACCTCATTCATCTCCCAAAAAGGAAAAGAACTCTCTCAAGCTCAAGGTCTCAAGCTCCAAGTTCAAGTCTCCTAATCTTTTCAATTTCAAGTGGGTTAACTCCAATAAAGATATGTGGGTATTTAACAATGGGTTCCTTTCACCCTTGTGCCCAAAACCCCAAATTTCAAATTGTGATTTCATGAACTTTCAAATTAGGGTTCTTACCCAATTCTTATGGGTTTTGCTATAAATTACCTTCTCATGATTTTATTATGAAATTTCATTATATTGCATGATTTTGCATGAGTTTTTACATATAATTTCCTATTTCATGAATTGAAGGTCAATTATGGTAAATCCTACATGCATAAAGTGATTTAAGAAAATTGGGCAAATTGATAGCATGATTTCATGAATTTCAAGCAAACGCATGCCTACTTCCTATATTTTATGAAAGTATATATTATTATGAAATTGAAATAAGGCCATGCAAATTTTAAAGTTATGAACTATTATGAAAGATAAGACACTCGATGTACCATCAATGCTCATGAATCATATTCTAAACCAAGGTTCATGAGTAGTATGAAGATCCGAGTTATGAACAAGTTTTGACATCTAGATATGTCACATGTTTGTGAGCCTCATGTTATATATATATATATATATATATATATAGTATTTAGCACTGAGTTAGACCGGGTGAGAGTACCCTTAGTCCCAGAACTACGTGCCACCGTAGGTGCCCTCTGTGGCTTATGACATGATCCTGGTATGACATGGTTCTAACTTTGGCCGGTTAGGACAGCCTTTTTCAGTGTGGGTACATGACATTGGACTCCATGTAGCTCATCATGGTTTATGTCGGTTAAGAGAAACTCCCCACATGATTATTTTCAAGTTATGAAGCTACATGATACTTTACTTTGAAACTTGGTTTTACTTCATGTTTATGGCTTAAATCTTGATGAATTCTTATGCTATCTCTTATTTCAAAAAAGCTCATTTTAAGAATGTTTTAAGTATGTTTTATCATGATCATGCATATATCACATACTCGGTACATCCTATAGTACTGACACATATTTTATGCTGCATTCTCTTGATGATGCAGATTCAGGTGTCTCCCATCAGGCTCGTGGATAGATAAAGCCAGATATCCATTCAGTATTGGTGAGTCCTCATATTTTGAGGGACAGTTTCCATTCTAGTTGTGTTGTCTATCTTTCCTTCAGATTATTGAGTCAGTTGAGGTCTTGTCCTATCGACTCTATATGTTGGTTTAGAGGTTTTTTAGACATAGACAGTGTTTGAGTCTCCTCTTTGGATTGTACTTCCTATTTGGCTTGACTATATATGTATGCTTATGTTTCCACATTCTCTTATTATGTTTCCGCTATGTTAAATTGATATACCTGAGTTATGCTATGAACAAGGGTTAACTCGGGGTACTCGTAATCCCGGGTCCCTTGTTACGCCTAGAAGGTAGCCTCGGGGTGTGACATGAGGGAAACTTGGTCATCTGTATGTGTTTGGGTAGAGTGTTTTGGGGAAGTTTGAGTAGCCAAAACACTCGTGTCATCCCGCGATGTTAAATCAACGACTGTATGGGAGTCAACCTATGAGGGTATCTAAAAGGTACCCGCATTCTTGGGGTTTTCTTGCTGTATTTTTTCCCTAAAGATTTTTTATTTTTGCTGAACTAGTATGTTTAAAATAGGATGTGGATTTATAAAAGAAAATAGGAACTCAATGCAGTCTGTGGCCTGGTTTTTATATGAAAATGGATACCCTTCCAAAACTTTTGTGCAAAATGCTTGTTGAGACTGACCTTGATGGATCTGTGAGTGACATCATGTATATAAATGTGATAAGTATCTTAAGCTAATGTATAAACTGATAGTTAGTGACTCATTAGTCTTAACTCTATGCCATATGTAGGTGAGCTAAATTTTGTATTGTTCTTGTTGTATGTGTCAATCTAGAACTTGCCTAGTTAGTCTTGCCTTGGTTGTAGAATAGTTGGTTAGGAGATGATCATAAGCCATTTTTGAATGAAGTCCACTTAACCCAAATGATCTAACAACTGACATTGATTCCCTTTGATCCCTAAGTCTGAGCCTGAACTGATCCTTTTTTATTGTTAGCATGTTCACCTTCCATGTTTCCTGTGAATCTTTGTTTTGGCCCTAGTCCCTTCTTAGACATTGTGTACCTCAACTCAGGCTAAACGCCTAAGTTGAGGGTGGCTACTATAAGGGTAAAATAGGAAGAATGGGGTATGAAAAAATTAGGTTAGTATTGAAAAGAAAGATAACGAGTGTGGTTTGTGTGCTAAAAAAAGAAAGAAGAAAAAAATAAAAAAGAGAAAAAGATAAAAAAAAATGCGAAAGTAAAATAAAAGCCACACCCGATGCTTGATTTAAGTGAAATGATATCAAAGAAAAAGGGAGAATAAGGGAGAAAAAGAATTTGGTCTAAAGGTGGAAGAATAAAAGTAAGTGTAGTGTTAAGGAGGGAATAATCACTATAACCTAAATATACCATACCCATCCCTGAACCTACATTACAAGCCGAATAAAGTCCTGTAGTGATCCTGACCCAACTTTTTGAATGCCGAGGCATATAAAATAAGGGCAAGCCTATGGTATTGTGCATGTACAGCTTGAACTTCTTTGCGAGAGTGAGTGTGATCCTAGTCCCTGTTTATGGAATGCAACTATGTATGAGCGGTACTTCTTTATTGTAAGGGCACTAGAGTAGACTGTGATTGCTGACTCATCAGATAAATGTCTTCTGTGTATGCTAGCTTGTTCATTTATATCATGTTGTGATCCATGGATCCATTTTGTGGTGTATTGATAACTTGAATGTATGCACTGGTTTTTTACTGACAAGGAGTGGGTATTGATTCTGTGAACTTAAATGGTTGAACCACTTGGCTGCTGTAGTTCTTAGGTTTCTTTTGCTTAAGCATCGTTTTAGTTTATTTTCATTTTGTTCCTTGAGAATAAGAAATATTCTAAGTTGAGGGTGTTGATGTGTCGAGTTTTTACGATACTTTTGATGCTTAAAACTAAGAATTTTAAGAGTTCTTAAGTGTGTTTTGTTAGATATGATGCATGTTTGTTGCATGTGTAGGGAAAAGTATTGAAAAGACAAAAAGATAGAAAAAGTGCTATTTTTGTGCTATAAGTTTTTCCCCAAGGGCGTGGGATCCATCACAGCCCGTGGGAAGAAAATGTCAGGATGAAGCAACAAGAATACAAGGAAAAAATCCATCCCACGACCAACTGGGATGGGCGTCGGAGTCACCACGGGTGATCACACTTGCCCGTGGAAATGAACCAGAAAAGCCAAGGCAAGAACCTAAGTTCATATGCCCAGTCACGATGCCCGTGAAAGCTGTGACTAGACGTAACTCATGCCCGTTAAAATGGACCAGAGCAGAGGAAAAGTTAGATAACTTGGCCGACAGGCTGCCCATGATGCACGTAGGAGCCACGATGACCCGTGAGCCTTGCCCATGGAAACTTGGCAGATTATTATGCACAAAGGCAAGAAGACTCGACTGGCTGCCCACGACGCCTGTGGCATCCATGATGGCCCATGGAGCCTGCTCGTCGGACGAACCACGTTCTATCTTTCCTAGTTCTGTTAGGATCGTTCTTTGTTGTCTAGAAATACATTCCCTAGGGTTTTATTTCAGATGTTAGAAATAGTTATTCAATTTTGAGACATCATAACATATTGTTGAGGATATTATTTCATACTTTTGAGAATTCAATTACTTGTTCTTGATTATTGAAGTGTTCTTGAGAATTCAATATTCCGATTTTCTTTAATTATTATTGTAAGTAATAATCATAATCTCTTCATCTAAATTTTATTGTTCTCTTACAATCATGAGTAGCTAAATCCACAACTAGAGTTGTGAGTACCGTGATGGATTAACAAAGTAGGCAAAGTACTTAGTAATCCTAGGAAGGTGTTCATACATGTATTGTTCTTCCCCTTGCTATGATTTCTTTTTAATGGTTGAAAATGTTAGATTTCACCTTATTCCTACTTGCTTGACTAAAGGGGTAAAGAATAGGAAAGGTGATTACACAACGGAAATTTGAGGCTACCAACCCTCATCTAATTAACTTGAACTTGCCCAAGGAAACCTAATCTGGGATCATTGGTAAGGTTTAGCAAAGCAAACGCCCATAGACTGACCAAGTTGTGTGGTGACATTCTTCTATTTTGGTAATTATCCGCTTAGGAGAACCTAACTTACCAATCTTGCATACATAGCACTAGACTAGATTGCTGGTACAATGCCTTACTGTGTTATGAACTCATGGGGAACACTACCCTAGTCGCTTCTCTCATTGATTACAATGCTTGAAACTGTTACTTTGTTACTTGTTCGAATCTAAATTACAAATATTACTTTTACTTTAACCCCCCTCCCCCCACATTGGGGAAATAAATGGCTAAGAGTGTAAATAAGCATAGTTGACCCTAGTCCTACCATATTCCATGTGGGATTGACCCCAATCTTTGTTGGGTTCTATATCTGAACAGCGACCACTTTATACTTCTTTTTGGAGGTGTAATTTGGGCGTATCAATAGGGTGGTCTAAATTGAGATGAGTTGTAGTTAAGTCTTTTTGTTTGAGTCTTTTTGTTTGTTATTTTCTTAGTTTTTAGAGTTAGATTAATCTTGTGTACACCCTGTTGTGTTTTAGAGCATAATTCATTCCTTACTTTGTGAGTATCTTGCTTGAGGACAAGCAATAGTTCAAGTATGGAGGTTTGATAAGTTGGTAATCTACCAACTTATTGAGCCTTTATTCATGAATTATTCCATGTTTTGATGAGATTTAAAGGTACTTAATGTCTTTATTGATGAAAATGCAGGTACTCTTGGTCAAAAGTAGAAAATAAAGGAATTTGATCCAAAGAGCCTAAAAAGAGTTGAAGTGTGAAGGTGATCGAAAACAAGGACCATTCTGCCGAGAGGTCCGATCGACACGTGAGCCGTACAATGGCACGTGCGGTCTGCACCTCCCTTTGCGCATCACTATATCAGCAACTGGAGTCACTAGTTGAAGGGCATGCATCATGCGATGTGCACAACATATGGTGTGACCACACCTCATGTCGTACATCGCGTCGCACCACGCCCAAAGGGCATTTTTGTCAACTTTCAAGTGACGCATTGGAAAGCTTCTAAAACCCTTTTTGGGGTGTGTACCTGCTATTATTGAACAGTTTTTGAATAGTTTGAGAGTACTACCCAAGGAAGATAGAGAGAGTAAATTTTTCTCTTTATCTTCAAGACTTGAATTCACCATTTTTGTACCAAATTGGGCTTGGATTTGGATATTAGCTTAATTATAAATGGAAGTACGAGTTACTAATATGCCCAAATTACACCTCCAAAAGAAGCATAAAGCAGTCAATGTTCAAATATAGAACCCAATGAAGGTTGGGGTTGATCCCACAGGGAATATGGTAGGACTAGGGTCAACTATATTTTTTCGCGCTCTTAGCCGTTTATTTTCCAAAAGGGGGGGTTTTAAAGTAAAAGTAATGTTTGTAATTAATAATTGAACAAGTAACAAAGTACCAATTTTCAAGTCATATAATCAGTGACAGAGGCGACTAGGGCAGTGTTCCCCATAAGATCATAACACAGTAAGGCGTCGTACTGATAATCTGGTCTAGTGTTATGCATGCAAGATCGGTAAGTTAGGTTCTCCTAAGCGGATGGTTGCCAAAAGAGAAGAATGTCACCACGCAACTTGGTCAGTCTATGGTTGTTTGCTTTGCTAACCCTTACCAGTGATCCCAGATCATCTTTCCCCGGGCAAGTTCAACCTAATTAGGTGAGGGTTGGTAGCCTCAAATCTACATTGTGTAATCCCCTTTCCCATTTGTTACCCCTTTGGTCAAGCAAGTAGGAATAAGGCGAATTCTAAAGTTTGCAACCGTTAAAGAGCAATAATACGAGAGGATGAACAATACATGCATGAACACCTTCCTAGGATTACCAAGTACATTTCCTGCTTTGCCAGTCCTTCATGGTTCCCACAACCCTAGTTGTGGATTTATCTACTCATAGTTACAAGAGAACAATCAGATTTAGATGAAACGATCATGATTATAACTTACACGAAAAAGTAAAGAAAATCAGAATCTTGAATTTTCAAAAACACTTCAATAATCAAGAACAAAAGTTGAATTGTCAAAAGTATGGAATAAAAATCTCAACAATGTGTTATGAAGTCTTAAAGTTTCATAACAATTGTCAAAAAAATGCATAACAATCAAAATAAAACCCTAGGGAATGTATTTATAGACAGCAAAGACCAAATCCTAATAGAACTAGGAGAGTTGGAATGTGTTGGTTCTGATGGGCAGGCCCCACGGGCCGTCATGGGTGCCACGGGCATCGTGGGTGCTCATCGGTCCTTCTATCACTTGATGTCTCAGGCCCTTTGCCTTATTTCCATGATCAAGTGTGACAAGCCATCGTGGTTGCCGCAGGTGTCATCGGCAACTCGTCGGCTAACTTATCTGCTCCTCCAAAACCTCTGGCTCATTTTGATGAGCATCTGCGATGTCCCATCGTGGCTCTCACGGGCGTTGTGGCAGGACGTCAGACTTTACTTCTAGCCTTTAGCTCCTCTGGTTTGTTTCCACGGTCACTGTGATGTCCCATCGCGGCTCTGAATCCCGTCACAAATTGGACGTGGGATGGGTTTTTTCTTCTAATGTCTACTGTCTTATTCCAACATTTCAACCAACGGGCCGTGGCGGATACCACACCCATGGAGCATGATTTTTAGCCTAGAAACAACAACTTTTCAGTCTTTTTTTCTTTTCAACACTTTTCCCTTCACATGTAGAAAACGTGCATCATATCTAACAAAACACAGTTAAGAACTCTCAAAATCTTTAACTCTAAGCGTCGAAAGTGCCATGACATCTCCGCACATCAACACCCTCAACTTAGCTAGCGTTTGGCCATAGATTCTCAAATATTTTTGGAAAATATTATTTGGGTGAAATTTCACCATGTGTTTGGCCATAATATTTGAGAAACATATTTCACTTTTTTAAGAAATATGATTTATACCCATAAGTTTTAAAAACTATCAAAACTAACCATAAGTTTGTATTACATAGCAAGATAGAAACGTCGATATAACAAAATTCACGACTTTTGCAACAAGTCAGTTGGATCTTCGTTGCAGCAAATAATAAGTAGTGAAGCACGACTATTGTTCCTTTCAAAGATAAAAGTGTGTGTAGAATTTGAATAAATAGAGGGTGTTTTTGTAAAAAATAAAAGTTTGGTGTAGAATTTGAATTTTTAAAAGATCCCAAATAATGAGATTTGGCCTAAATACTAGTTTTTTCTAGTATTTGGGAATTCGGGTTATTTTCCAAATAAAATTTTCCAAATAATGATAAATTGTATGGACAAACACTATTTGCCAAAAAAATTCCCAAATATTACTTGGGAAATCTATGGCCAAACTGGTCCTTAGAATGTTTGTTTGTCCTCAAGAAACAAACGAAAACAAACTAAAATAATGCTTAAGTAAAAGAAACCTAGGAACTACAACAGCCAAGTGGTTCAAACGTTTTAGCTCACAAAATCAGTATCCACTCCTTGTTAGTTTAAAATCAGTGCATACATACAAGTTCTCAAGTCAACACAAAATAGATCCATGGATGACAACATGATACAAATGAGAAAGCTAGCATACACAATAGACATTTCTCCAATGAGTCAGCAACCACAAACTACTCTAATGCCCTTACACAAAGGAGTCCCACTCACATAGAATCTCATTCAACAAACAGGGACTGGGACTACACACACTACCGCAAAGAAGTTCAAGTTGTATATGCACAATACCATAGGCTTGCCCTTATTTTCTATGCTTTGGCTTTCAAGCAGCTAGGTTAGGATTACTATAGGACATTGTTCGGCTTGAAATGTAGGTTCAGGGATTGGTATGGTATATTTGGAAAATACTTACTATGCCATCATTGACACTATACTTACTCTTCATTCCACTTGTTAGACCACGGTATTTTCCTCCCTTATTCTCCTCTTTTGTTATGCCTTCTCTTTTAATCAAGCATCGGGTGTGGATTTTATTTTCACTTTTACACTAATTTTTTTCCTTTTCCTTTTCTTCTTTTTTTTTCTTTTTGTAGCACACAAACCACACCCGTTATCTTCCCTTTTAACACTAACTCGGTCTTTTCATACCCCACTCTTCCTATTTACCCTTACAATATCCACCCTCAACTTAGGCGTTTAGCCTGAGTTGAGGTACACAATGTCCAAGGAGGGACCAGGGCCAAAACAAAGGTTTACGAGAAACAGGGGAGGTGAACAGTCTAACAACAAAAGGGTCAGTTCAGTCTCAAATTTGGGGATTAAAGGGAATCATTTTTTTCATTTGGTAGGTTGTTTGGCTTAAGTGGGACTTCATTCAAAAAAAAGGGCCTATGATCATGTCCTACCCAAACTATCCTACAACCACGGCAAGACTAAACAGGCAAGTTCTATATTGACACATACAGCCAGAATGAATACAAATCAACTCACTCACACGTGGCACAGAGTTTAGACAAGTGAATTGCTAACTATTGGTTAATGCATTAGCTCAAGCTACTTATGACATTCCTATACATGCTGTCACTTACAGATCTATCAAGGTTGGTCTTTACAGACTTATTTCACAGAATTTGGAGAGGTCTCTATTTTCACAAAATATGACCACAGACTTCATTAAGTTCCTATTTTTCTCCTACAAATACACATCCTATTCTAAACATGTTGGTTTAGCAGAAATTAAAAATTCTTGGGGAAAGAACACAGCAAGAAATTCCCAAGGATGCGGGTACCTTGTAGATACCCTCATGGGTCGCCTCTTATGCATTGCTTGATTTAACATCGTGGCATGATGTGAGTGTTTTGTCTACTCAGACTTTGCCAAAATGCTCTATAAAAATAATAAAGATGACCAAGCTGCACCCACCCCATCAAAAAAATTTGTGCATTATCCCCAATGCATTAAAAAGTATCTAAAACAAGAGAGGCAAGTCATACCTGTGGCACCTAAGCACGATCATCATATAGTAGTCAGACCCGCAGGATTGATGCCGATGTATTTCTCACCAATAGAGGCTGCCTCAGTAGTCCTCTCGGCATCAAAAGTTGCTTGAGCAGCTTCATTACCGATCTCTCCCACAATAGGGTATGAACAAATTACCTTCGTGGTGCCCACAATACTACTTCCCGAGCCACCAGTACAAACAACATCAATATGGATCTGGTCGATGGCTAGGGACTCTTTGCACAATAGTTCTTTCTCTTTATTTCTCCTCTTTTCATCTCTCTCCTCCTTTTGCTTCCAAGATTCTGAGCTCAATGGAGCATCCTCACCCTCTTCACGAACCTTCTTATCTTTTCTTCGCCTCTTTTTCTCAGGTTCAGAAGGACTACCTTGTGCCTCCTCTTCCTTATCATCATCTTTTCTTCAGAGGTTGGTATGTGCATGGTCCCATAAATTTATCATTAGCGCGAGTGGTGTCTATGGCATGACTACTTGAGGACAGGAGTACATAGAGAGTAGGCGTACCTTTAAATCATCAACATCCACCTGAAGTGCCACTATCTTCTCCTTTATCTCTTTAAGTTCAGTTGCACCCATTTCATCTAACTTTTCATTGATCATCTCTTACATCGACTCTATTCGGCCATACACATCAACAAATGGTGCTATGTCTCTATGTATAGAGGCATCAACAATCGCCTGGAACTCTTCGACAAACTCTTTCATCTTCTTTTGTAACTGTATAGTGGTCTGAACAGTGTTGGCAAAATTAGCCAGGTGAAAGGTATAGACTGATGTAGGCTCGGGTAGTAGAGGTGCAGCAGATATAGGTGGGGCTGCAGTTTCCAAAATAGATATGTCAACCTCTCTAGGAGTCAACAATTGTGTACTGCGAGGGCATCTCAAAGTCGAAGTTACAGCAGCTTCCTCCCTTACCAATGAAGTCTTCTCATTTAGGCTACCATTTAGGTTAGGTGCAACAGTCATGTAAGGTATCATCTTAAGAGAAGGCACTAAAGCATCATTTATGGTGGTGGGTTCATCTGATTCAGATGTTCTACCCAGACCCATTGTTTTTCTATCATCTTTGGACCTCTCAGGATGATAGGTCTGAATGGCATGCTCTCCACAATCAATACCCAAATACTTTGAGACACCAGAATCTTCACATATCCCAGTCAGTAGGCACGGGAAAGGGTATGAGGAACTGATCTTTGTGACCCTATCCTGAATCTCCTCAGCTATGATCTTTCCAATATTCATCTTGTATTTGGATAATAAGCTAGCTAAAAGAACAACCCTATCAACTGTCAGCTGATTATCTCCACCAGTCCGCATAAGCCGGAATCGAACAATAGCCCACAAGTATTTTTCCTTGAAAGTCAGAGAAGCCTTGCTAATTTGTGACTTGTTCTAATACAACCACTTGGAGTGTCGGTCTTTGTGAGAACCTTTGCCAACCACTTAGTCTGGTAAGTCTCATTTTATACTGGTAGTCATACTCTGATATGTGGGAGGGTGCAACATACTTGAGACCATAGAGAAATCTATTGATGGTTTCAGTTGAGATGTTTATCGGGATACCTCGCACAGGGACGCTCTCAAGAGCGGGAAAATCTGATGCTTTCTGACCCTTCCTACATCGGCTCTCTTGAATGGCTTGATAATTAGCATAAAACTCCCTCATGATGGTCAGTTGATAGTCGGGGAGTGGTTTACTAGTCCAACCCAAGTTATAGTGTCAGAAGTACTCCTCAAGCTTAGGGAAGTCTTTTAGCTTGAAGGAGTCTATCCTCTACTCTTTAGCAATAGGGCATCTCATGTGCCCCTTAGCCATTATCCCAAGTCCGTATTCAAATACCTTTTGCGACCCTTTCACATTCCATCTTGTTTTTTCCCATAATCGGACATCTTTGGATGTTAGAACTAGTGATATCCCAGGAGTTTTAGGAGTAGAAAGGGTCATCTCCTTTTCTGGAGTGGTGCTTTCTGTGTTGGACTCAGATACACCCTCGATAGCCTTGCCAGAACCTGACTGTTATGCATACTCTGAATCGGACTTCATTTCTTTGCTACTTGAAACATGGATGGCGGAGTCCTGTCCTCCCTTTCCAATATAGGAGTGGTATCGCTTTTCTTGTCTGAACTGGATGAGCCAGAAGATGACTCTTCCCCTTCTTCAGAATGGTGGGAAGTCTATTATGTTGCTTGCTTTTGCTCGGGTACATCATCTTCTCCCTTCTCAAAATGGGATGAAGATGACATCACCAACTTCCTCTTTGTCATCCAGATGAGAGGTAGTTGTCTGAGTCACTATTCTCACCTTCCGAATCAGATTGATCCTTCAGAGGAGTAGTGACGGCTTTCTCTTTTGCTTTCCAGGCTCCCCCTCATCGTAATGGAGTTGGTGGTGCCATTTGGTACCTGCAGGTGAACTACGTTAGAAAACTAAACAAAAAACGAAAAACAAATAAAATAAAAACTTAGAAGATTTTTTTTACAAATTTCATCCTCCCACGGGAGTGGGAGGTCTGGCGTCCCGTGGGAGTGGGTGTCGGTATCAGGCAATGCATTTTTAAGGACATTTTTGTCCTCCCACGGTGGCCTTCCATGGGCGTGGAAGGTCTGACATCCCATCGAGATTGGGCGTCGTGATTGGACAGAGGCCTTTTCAGGCTATGATCCATTTCCTACACCCTGATCTGACGGCCGTCATACCTCCGATGTCCCGTTGGCTTTGCCCGTGGGATCATAGCAGCCCAATTTTTTTATCTCCCTTTTTTGTTCACTTTCACATTTTTTGTTCACTTCAGCCAAACCAATATAATACAAAATTCATGAACAAAATATCTACACAGCATTAATACAATCAACACAACACTAGTTCCCTATTATTCTCAAATTTCATGCACGAACACAAAATTACTATGCAAAGTTCACAACTAGGGTTTTCTAGAACAATATGATTTTATATACATATGGACCCTTAGTTTCTTAAAAACATCAAGGAAGAATTGAAATCAATAGAATGAGATGAACTTACTCTTGATTTTCAATATTCTTTTGAAAACTACTTATGAATGCTTTTGAGAACTTTGCCTAGTGTGCTTTTGTGATCGCTTATGTGTATAGGGAAGTAGGGGAGTGATTTACAATGGTGAGGAGTGTATAGGGGATGCGATCGTGGGTGAGAGATGTGAGATGAGGGAGAGAGTTCAAAGTGGAGGGAGTTTTGGGTGTTTGACCTCAATTGAATGAGGTCGCTTATTAATTAGATGCGGGTAATAGGGAAAGGGAAATTCGGGTCGGGTCAGGTTGGAGCAAACAAAGTTTTTTAAAACTCATTGACCCTTTGACCGACTTAGAAGATGGGCTATCAAGATTCCAGTGGGGCACGCGATGTCCCATCAAAAATGGACTTACCTTGACATTAGATACCATACTACCCACACCCGTCGGGGTCACGATGTCCCGTCATGTCAGGACGTGGGGATGGTCCAGTAGGTTTTCCCTTGCTTATTTTGTTTGCACGCCCATTTCCCACACCCCTCGGCTCTGCGATGTCCTATCATGGCTGGACGTGGTAATGGGACAGTGAGTTTTGCTTGGATTTTTCGAGTGGCACGCTCATTTCCAATGGGCGTGGAACCTGTGACGTCCCGTGGGACTTGCCCATGGAAACCCTTTTCTGCAGATTTCTCCTTTACTCAGTTTCACTTCAACAAATATAAGCTCATGGGTTGCCTCCCATGCAGTGCTTGATTTAGCATTGCGGCACGATGCGGATCACTTGGTTAATCAGACTTCACCAAGCTCCCAAACTTCAACCACTTGATTTCTTCAGCATCTCCTAAATAGGCTTTGACAGGCTAACCATTTTTCTTGAACCTCTTGTCGTCACGGTTCTCAAGCTCTATAGCACCATATTGGAAGACTTGCACCACTCAAAATGGCCCCATCCATTTTGACTTAAGCTTGCCTAGAAACAAGCATAGTTTTGAATTGTAGAGCAGGACCAAATCACCTGGCCGAAAATCTCTCTTCTGAATCTTCCGGTCATGGTACATCTTCATCTTTTCATTGTACAGAGATGAACTTTCATATGCATTTAGACAAAACTCATCAAGTTCATTCAACTGACCAAGCCGCTGATAGGATGTGGTGCACCAGTCTAAATTCAGCTTTTTAAGCGCACACATGGCTTTATGCTCAAGTTCCACCGGGAGATGACATGCTTTTTTGAATACAAGTTTGGAAGGTGACATACCTATGGGAGTCTTGTAAGTTGTCTAATAAGCCCATAGGGAATCATCTAGCTTCCTAGACCGATTTGTTTGATGTACATTCACCATCTTTGCAAGGATGGATGTAATCTCTTGGTTGGAGACCTCTATTTTGCCACTCGTCTGCGGATGATATAGTGTACCCACATTGTGCCTCACCCCATATTTCTCAAGTAGAGCCCTAAATAGCTTATTGCAAAAATAGGACCCTCCATCACTGATAATCGCACGAGGTGTGCCAAATTTATAGAAAATGTTCTTTTTCAAGAACGCTATGACACTCTTGCCTTTATTGTTGGGAAGTGCTACTGCCTTCACCCATTTTGACACATAGTCACTAGCCACCAGTATATACCTCATACCATTCAACATCATAAAAGGTCCTATGAAATCAATTCCTCATACATTAAACAATTCAACCACAAGGATAGGAGTGAGAGGAAGCTCATGTTTCCTTGATATCCCCCTTCCCTTTAGCATCAATTACAAGCCTTAACGTACTCATGAGTATCTTTATGCAGGGTAGTCCAATAATAGCCACATTGCAAAATCTTGTGTGTTGTCTGGGGTGCCACCATGATTCCCCCTACAAGAGAGGAATGGCACGCCTCAGTATGTCCTCCATTTCAGATTCAACTATGCATCTCTGAATCATGGTGTCACCGCATAAACGAAAAAAATAAGGCTCTTCCCAGAAAATATTTATTTGCATCAGACACGAACTTCCTCCGCTGATGGACTGTCAAGTACTGAGGAACTATATCACTTGCTAAGTAGTTAGCAATCTGTGTACCATGGGATCAAATCCTGAGAAGCAACCAACACTTGTTCATTTGGGAACGCATCATCAATCTCAAGCTCATCTTTCATCTACAACATAGCCTCTTCTTCAAGTTTGTACAAGTGTTTAGCCACTTGATTTTCAGTACCTTTGCGATCCTTGAATTCAAAGTCAAATTATTACAACAACAGCACCCAACGAATAAACCTAGGCTTACCATCCTTCTTCGGCATAAGATACCTGAGAGATGCATGATCTATGTGCACAATCACCTTGGGGAAAGACAAATAAGATGTGAAATTTTCAAAAGCAAACACCACAGCTAGCAGCTCCTGTTCGGTCATAGAGTAGTTCTGCAGGGCTGGATTTAGTGCTTTGCTAGCATAGTAAATTGGGTGCAGAATCTTCTCTTATCTTAGGCCTAGGACTTCTCCTAGTGCTACTCCACTAGTATCACACATCACCTCAAATGGCTAAGACCAATCAAGTGCAACAATAATGGGGGTTGAGATCAACTGCAGCTTTAGGCACTCGAATGCCTTCAAGTACGTCTCATCAAACACAAACTTCATATCCTTCTCTAATAGTTTGCACATAGGATGTGAAATCTTTGAGAATTTTTTAATGAACTTGCGATAGAACCCAGTATGCCCCAAGAAACTTTGAATACCCTTTATTGAAATTGGAGGAGGCAATTTTTCAATCACCTCTATTTTGGCCTTGTCAACCTCAATCCCCTTCTTTGAAATTTGGTGGCCCAATCCAATAATCTCTTTGACCATAAAGTGTCACTTCTCCTAGTTCAGTACCAATTTACACTCTTCACATCTTTGTAGCACACAACTCAAATGGGATAGACAATCATCAAATGAATCACCAATAATAGAGATATCATCCATGAATACCTCAATAGTGTCCTCACCATGTCGAAGAAGATCGACATCATACATCTCTGGAAGGTTGATGGTGCATTACATAATCTAAATGGCATCCTCTTGAAAGAGAACGTCCCATACGGACACGTGAAAGTCGTCTTCTCTTGGTCTTCAGGAGCAATCAAAATTTGATTGTATCCTGAGTAACCATCAAGAAAATAGTACAATCCTCTACTAGCAAGATGGTCTAACATATGATCCATGAATGGCATCGAAACATGATCTTTCTCAGTCTATGAGTTCAATTTCTAATAATCCATGCAAACATACCATCTTGTAACTAGTCTTATCAGAATCAGCTTATTCTTAGCATTGGTAACCACAGTGATTCAATCCTTCTTCGGCACACACTGAACTGGGCTTACCCACTTGCTATCCGTAATAAGGTAAACCACGCTTACATCCAGCCACTTGATGATCTCCTTCTTGAAAATTTCTTGCATAGGCTAATTCAGCCAACGCTGGTGCTTAATACTTGGAACGAAATTTGGCTCAATCTAAATTTTTGTGTGCATATGCCTTGTGGGATACCAATAATGTCAGTAATCAACCAACTAATGGCCCTTTTGAACCTCTTCAGTACAGACGCTAGTGCTTCAACTTGCCCTTCTCCTAAGTCAGCTGCAATAATTACAAGCAAAGTATTATTGGGTCCTTAGAAAACATAACACAAGTGTGATGGAAGTGCCTTGAGCTCCAAGACTGGAGGCTCTTCAATGGATGGTCTGGCTGGTGGGGTTACCCTATTCTTCAAGTCTAGATCAATCTTCTTTGGAGCATAAGAGTAGGATCCCATACCAGCAAGAGCTTCCACCATGTCAGCATACTCATCATTATCTTCCCCATCAAAGTTCATGATCACGGCTACAAGTGCTTTAACACCAAGTCATTCCTTAACTAGAACAGACAACTGCTCTTCGTCCACCACATCAATTATTTAGACTACCCTCTTATCATCATGGTGCTTCATTAATTGGCACAGGTTGAAAGTTTATTCCTCATCATTTAGCCTGAATTTCATTTGCCCTATTTCAATGTCAACCAAAGCACGTCCAGTGGCAAGGAATGGTCTCCCCAAGATGATGGAGACCTCAAAATCTACCTCACAGGCTAAAATCAAGAAGTCCGCTGGAAAGATAAAGGACTACTTTCACAAGCACATCATATAAGATACCCACTAGCCTCTTCATAGTGCGATCTGTCATCAATAGCCACATTGTCGTTGGTGTAAGGGCTCCTAAGACCAACTATATGAATACTGCCAAAGGCATTAGATTAATGCTAGCACCCAAGTCACATAGCGCCTTGGCAAAATAGAATGCCTCAATAGTGCATGGAATAGTGAAGGCTCCAGGATCTTCTCTTTTCTTCACAAGAGAACGAAAAGCAATTGCACTATAATGGTGTAAATTATCTGCAGGCTCAAAACTAACAGTTCTCTTCTTTGTCACCAAGTCCTTTATGAACTTTGCATAACCAGGCATCTGCTCTAGAGCTTCAACTAAAGGAATGTTTATCAAAAGTTGTTTCAACATAGAGATGAATTTTCTAAATTTTCCATCTTCAGCCTTCTTGGCTAGTGTCTGTGGGAAAGGAGCAGGAGGTCGAGGCATATGCTTAATAACTTTAGTAACCTGGATCTTTTGCAATTTGGATTTCCTCATCACCCTTTACCTCAGACTCAACCCCAACTTCAACTTCATCATTTTCAGGCTCTATTTGCTCCTCAACAACTATGGGGATAGGAGGGTAGACAGTTCTTTTTCCGCTTCGAGTCATCACCGCCATGCAATGTCTATCATTTTTTAGGTTCTGAACTATATCACTTAGAAGAGTACCCTTCTGATACTGATTTAAGGATGTAGACATTTGGTTCATCTGCATCTTAATCTGATTTATGGAGACTGCATATGACTCGACTCATACATGATATGTTAGCACACATCTCTTTCAAGTTACCATCAGTCGAATCTACCTTCTGCAACAGCTTGGCCAATATCTCTTTGACTGTTGGCTGATCAGATCCTGCTTCATGATTACCAGGAGGTACATACAGGTCGCTTATGTCATTCTTGTAGCCATCCCTTTTGTGTCTCTACCCCTTCTCCCGTCTCTATAGTCAGACCGATTGTAGTTGTCATGTCTATCTCTATTCCAACCTTGATTTCCTTGGCCATTGTCCTAGAAACCCGCCACTTGATCATTTAGATAATTAGCTTATTCATTTAATTCGTTCCCATCCTGTCTTGGTGCTTTATCTTATGAACCTACAACATCAACCTTCTCTGCTCCATTATTAAGGAATTATTTTGCAATCATATCTACAGTTGTTTTTAACCCAGTGAAATCTTATCTAAGCTCATGCAACTCTTGATAGTCTATGGATTTCCCAACTGCATAAGTTCCTGCTGAACTCTCAGCCTCTCTCGTATGCCATTCCATGTTTGTCCTAGTAACTCTATCAAGCATCTCAGAAGCTTTGGTGTAAGTATTCTCCATGAACGCTCCTGTTATGACTGTGTCAGCTACTGCCTTGGTGTTTGAATTTAGTGCTCTATAGAAAATCTCCATCAAATGATCCACAAGGATTTTGTGAGTCGGTACCTGTTTCAGCTTCTTATTAAACCTAAGCCATATTTTATATAGTGCCTCTGGGGGCAGCTGCTTGAAGTTATATATCTCCTGTTTGAGCTGCAATATCCTTGATGGAGGAAAGAACCTCTTCACAAATTGATTAATCAGCTCAAAAAATATGAATATTTAACCATCGGGTAATTCCGCAAGCCAAAGTGTTGCTTCTCTAGTCAAAGAAAATGGAAAGAGCCACAATCTGATAGCATCTTGATCTACCCCTAGGAAGTTTTAAGCCTTGCAGATCCCCATAAAGTTTGTCAAGTGCAAGTTCGCATTATTAGTGGACTTGCCAGTAAATAGTCCTTTCAGGTTCAGCAACTGGATCATAGTGCTAGTAATGTCAAACTTTGTACCTTTGGGCAGTGGTGGCAATACTATGAGTCATGTTGTTCCTACATCATCAACCTCGTCATCATCAAGATTGTAACGAGGGATGTGTCGAGGTTGTTGGTTCTGGTGGCCTCTATTCCCTCTTAGTTTAGCTGGATCTTGAGGTACATTGCATCGGGCTACCTCGTCTCTCGTAGCTTGAGCATTTAGTGCGGCTTGACGAGCATCTTCTTGTCTAGATTGTCGTGCTTACTCAGCTTGAGCATTATCTTGAGCAAGTGCATCTGTAGCTTTTGCATCTTGCGCAATTTGAGCATCTTCTACTACCTTTTGCCTCTCCTATTCTTTGGCCAACATCCATGATGTGGCCTGCAGGTGTCTCAAAAACTCCCTCCTTAACCATGTTTCTCAGAGTTAGTGGGAATTCAAGATCGCAGGGAATTATGTGATTGCCTTGACTCCTTGTACTAGGCATGCACAAGTGTGGAACTTGTGAAACAAAAACAAAAATAATAGAAAAAGTAAAATTGGGAAATAAGGACTCATAGTGAAATAAACACACTCTCTCTTAATCCTTAACCATATTCCTCGACAACGGCACCAAAATTTGATATGCCCAAATTATACCTCTAAAAGAAGCATAAAGAGGTTGATGTTCAAATATAGAACCCAACGAAGGTTGGGGTCAATCCCACAGGGAATATGGTAGGACTAGGGTCAACTATGTTTATTTGCGCTCTTAGTCATTTATTTCCCAAAAGGGGCTATTTAAAGTAAAAGTAATGTTTGTAATTAAGAATCGAACAAGTAACAAAGTAACAGTTTTCAAGTCTAGTAATCAATGAGAAAAGAGAGTAGTGCAATGTTCTCCATGAGATCATAATGCACTAAGGCATCATACCGGTAATCTAGTCTAGTGCTATGCATGCAAGAACAGTAAGTTAGGTTCTCCTAAGTGGATGGTTGCAAAAATAGAAGAATGTCCCATGCAACTTGGTCAGTCTACAGGCCTTTGCTTTGCTAACCCTTACCAGTGATCCCAGATCAGCCTTCACTGGGTAAGTTCAAGTTAATTAGCTGAGGGTTGGTAGCCTCAAATATCCTTATGTAATCCCCTTTCCCATTTGTTACCCCTTTGGTCAAGCAAGTAGGAATAAGGCGAGTTCAATAATTTGCAACCATTAAAAAGCAATCAATACGAGAGGAAGAACAATACATGCATGAACACTTTCCTAGGATTACCAATTACTTTGCCTGCTTTGCAAATCATTCATCATTCCTATAACCCTCGTTGTGGATTTAGCTACTCATAGTTGCAAGAGAACAATAAGATTTAGATTAAACGATCTTGAGTATCACTTACAAGAACACGAAAAAAAAATTGAATCTTGAATTGTCAAGAACACTTCAATAATCAAGAACAAGAGTTGAATTCTCAAAAGTATGGAATAAAAATCTCAACAATGAGTTATGAAGTCTCAAAGTTGCATAACAATTATCAAAACATGCATAACAACCAAAATAAAACCCTAGGGAATGTATTTATAGACAACAAAGACCAAATCCTAACAGAACTAGGAGAGCTGGAACGTGGCGGTTCCGACGTGCAGGCGTTATGAGCCATCGTGTGTGCCACGGGCATTGTGGGTTCCCGTTGGACCTTCTATCACTTCATGTCTCAGGCCCTCTACCTTGTTTCCACAAGCAAGTGTGACGAGCCATCGTGGTTTTCATGAGCATCATGGGTAATTCATCGGCTAACTTATCTGCTCCTCTAGTGCCTCTGGCTCATTTTGACGGGCATCTGAGATGTCCCATCATGGCTCTCACGAGTGTCGTGGCAGGATGTCAGACTTCACTTCTATCCTTTAGCTTCTCTGGTCCATTTCCACGAGCTCTGTGACATCCCATCGCGGCTCCGATGCCCATCCCAAATTGGTTATGGGATGGGTTTTTGCTTCTAATGCCTACTGTCTCATTCCAAAGTTTCTTCCCACGGGTCATGGTGGATACCATGCCCATGGGGGATGACTTTTAGCCCAGAAACAACAACTTTTTATTCTTTTTATCTTTTCAACATTTTTCCCTACACATGTATTAAACGTGCATCATATCTAACAAAACACACTTAAGAACTCCCAAAATCCTTAGCTCTAAGCATCGAAAGTGTTGAGAAATCCCAGCACATCAGTTACCCAATTAGTATATTCTCTTATTTCCTTAGTATAAGTAGCTAATTTCCTTGTCTAGGGGTATGAGTATGATGGATATTTGAATTTGGGTATGGGTCTTATTTAATTGAGCTTATAATTGATGAATTGATATGGGTCTATTGAATTCCTCAAGTTTTAATCATAAAATTGATGGTTGCAAATGTTAATTGAGTTTTCTTAATTATGTTCTTGCTTGAAAGAGGGGTTCATAATTTGTATAAGAATTCAATAGTGGGAATTCAATGTTTCCACCTTAAATTGAGGCTAGAAATAGCTTAATCGACGGAAACTCTCATCTAAGAGTCTAAGCTAGAAATAGTATGACTTCCCCAAGCAATTGAATTAGTTGGTTTGTGTTGAAACCTGCGGTGCTTGATCAAAGACCATAGGATATATATATTCAGAGGATTGAGAGATTACCGAATATGACTAAAACCAATGCTACCCGTATCATTAATCGAGAACTTGCTTAATTAATCAAGTACCCTAACCCTTTGAAGAATCTTATCGGAATTATACCCCTAGTCTTCCTCTCATTGATAGAAATCTTGTGTTTACTTTCGGTTTTTACATTGAAATTGTGATATTGCTAAATTTCCCTTTCCAGTTCCCCTAATCTTTACCTGTTAATTTGCTTGAACATTTTCTCTTGGTGATTGTCTTTCGACGATCTTTTAGCGAGTTACTACTCCACTCTCCGTGGATTTGACCCTGACACTTGTTGGAATATTTATTGTTTTGCTTTGACGATCTCTACCACCTCCTATTGGAGAATGCTTTTGAGCGTCATCGGGTGCTCAACCCTAAACTTCCCTACCCTTGACATCCCACCAACTTCGACAATACAAAAAACAAGCCCTACTCCACTAACCCGGTCATACCTTGAAAACCAACCGTCATTAGACTCACCCAAGTCTATCCACCATAATAATCCCAAAAGGCGACACCTCACACTCATCGGTCCTGTTACCAAACAAGACTAGACATCATCTAAGATCGACATACCCATCCCACAATACCCTAAGTCAAAAATTCCTACTACTCGTCAGTATTCCAAGTCAACAACCATGATCCACATGATAGCTTACACCTCATACCAACTATATCAGTAATGAGCAATATGGAATTAGGTCACATTGTGCACTTGACCTGGACCTTCTAAGGATCCCTAAGACAAAAACCATGGTAACTTACAGGCATTCTGGTGTATATAATGAACCGACCCTTAGAAGATAAACACATAGTCAGGTAAACAGTCAAGCAATTCACACTAGGAAGCAACATATGTGAATATCAAGCAGCAGGTAATCCCGATTCACACAAGGAACCAACATATATGAATATCAAGTAATGTATAAGCTCAGTTCAGTCAAGGAACCAACATATATGAATATCTAGTAAGCAAATAAGCCTGATTTACACAAGGAACCTGCATATATGAATATCAAGTAACAGATAAGTCTGATTCACACAAGGAACCAATATATATGAATATCAAGTAATAAATAAGTTCAGTTCACACAAGGAACCAATATATATGAATATCAAGTAAACAGATAAGCCCAATTCACACAAGAAACCAACATATATGAAAATCAAGTAAACAGATAAGCCTGGTTCACATAAGAAACCAACATATATGAATATTACGTAAATAGATAAGCCCGATTCACAAAAGGAACCAACATATCTGAGTATCAAGTAAATAGATAAGCCCAGTTTACACAAGGAACAAACATATATGAATATCAAGCAAACAAATAAGCCTGATTCACACAAGGAACCAACATATATGGATATCAAGTAAACCTGTACACACATGCTAAGGGTCTTATGATTGCCCACTAGTGATGACCTGTAGGGGACGAGCTCTTGTCCATGTACTATACAAATATGGTACCCGAGCCAAACAATAAATCATAGATACTATACTGGTGTGGTACCCATGCCAACCAATGAATCACATTAATAAATCCCGAAAAGATGTCCAAGTACCGATACATCCCATAATAATAACAAATATAACAATTTTCACAACCACAATGATAACAGAACAATACTTGTAAAAACCAACAAGCTGTAAAACATACTCATTTCATATGATTAACACTTAGGATATCATTTAACAATCGTTCCCTTTTTCCTAACCATGTATTGTGCAAGTAATACTAAGAAACAATTATTATGCACAAATAACACAAATTAGATTATCAACTACAATAACCATCACCTACTTCATCGCCCTTTTATACATAGGAAGATCGGAAATTCCGCTATTATCTAGCAACCCTTACATTCAAGTCATTACTAGGCTCCAAACCCTGTCTCATTAGCCAATTAACCGAGGATGAACCACAATAGTGCAACACATAAAACCAAGTATAATTTCAATATCACCACATAACAGTAATTTTCCACCCCCAATAACGGGGTTTTCATACGTTTTATCCATCTAAACACCATTCCCAAAGGCCTAAGCATGAAATCTCCTATCAATCTACGTTATGTTCCTACTTTTTAACCTAAGTCTAAACTACTCAGTTAAACCTAACCTACCTGGATGCCAAGAAGATGCTACAAAGGTCTGAACAAAAACTTTAACTCTGTAAAGGTGAATCCTGGTGTGAAATCTGCATTAAAACCTATGGGTTTTACCTCATCAGTGCGGAATCCCTCCTTTGCATTTCTCCAAGACCATGAGGCACTCTAGGAGGGTTTGCAGAGCAAGCCTCCTCCTTTTTACAACTGAAGGGGAGATAATAAAATTATAAAACCCATTTTTGGGTTACTGGTTCTATCATCTCGCTATAGCAACCTTTCAGCCGCTACTGCAATGGTGCTATAGAAGAAAAATTCCTACTATAGTGGGATAACGTCAGCCCGACCAAAAATTTCAATTTCTAAAACTTTTCATCGTGTCATTCTATACTAATTTATGATTGTATATTTGAAAGTTCCTAAACCTATACCAATAATGAGGTGCCTTTTTAATAACGACGGAACCGATTGTTACAACAGACACCAATTTACCCATCGTTCATCCTCGAATGATCATGATTAAAGAAGGATTGGTATGAGCTTAAATTTAACCTTAACACCCTTACTATGACAACTAATTACAGACTTATGCAAACCATCAAAATTTCATTTTCCTTGGTGTACCAAAAGCTCAAGCCAAAATTTATTACTACTCTTCCCTGTCAAGGAATTTTTCTTCCTTCAAGTTGCACGAGACTAATTAGAAAAATCCTTCCCTGAGTGCCCAAGAAATCTAGGGCTTCATGAATACATTGAATTGGAAGACTTTAAACCAAACAGGAATATAATTTTTTCTACCACAAGGGTCTGGATCTTACTATAGCAGGAATATTTCTGCTATAGCGGCATCGCCATAGCGGGAGAGGGTTGCTATAGCGGAAGGCAACAGTTTAAAGGGGTGGGAAATAGGTTTCTTTCCCATTTCTCCCTATTTCACCAAAGAAACTCACTTCCCCTCCACGATCACTTTGCTCCCGTTATTGGAAACAATGTGATTGTCGATAAACATTACTATCTTTACTTCATTACACGAAATTATTTCTTGTTCTATGCTTGAAACCGTTGAATAGAATATGTTGTGAGTTTGTTTTTGAAATTTCAAATTTGGGGTTGATCTGGCCGAATCTTTGAAGCATGGATGCTTCCCTTATATTTACAACGCTTCTATAGTGTTCTGCGCATAAGAATTATGGAGTTCATGTACAAGATAGGCTTAAAACTATAGGGGATGTGAAGGGTTATTCTAGTTTTGGTAATGATGATTTGGGTAGGTTTTAGGAGTTATCATGCCCAAATGTCTTGCACAAACTAGTGTTAGGGTCCTTTGGAAACACTGATCTTGAAGTTGTAATGTTAAAGAAGGGAAAATTTATTGAGAGGCGCTATTGATGCATCTCTTGAATTTTTGGAATGATGAAGGTCGTTATAGCAGCCTAGTTCCGCTATAGTAACCTTGCTATAGCAGATAAATTCCTGTTATAGCAACATCACCGTAGTAGGGTGCAATCTGCTATAGTGGGAGGTCGCAGGCAGTAGCCTCCCAGACATGCCAAGGCATTGGCCTTTTTTCAAAATTCGATTTGCTTAACACTTTATGAGTTCTAACTTAATCCCTTGTTAATGATTTTCCGGATTCAACATCCCAATGGCTGCAAACCAAAAAAATGCTTTAGCCCACGAGAGGTTCCCCGATAATGCTAGTCAGGAAAGATTTTTAGATTACCGGAGGACTAGATTTTTCTACGAGATGGCCTTCTCTATGAGAGGGGTGAAAGAAAAGGCACATGAATTCTACAACTTGCTCTAGGAGTTTGGCTGTGGTCTATTGGTAGAGGCTCCCCCTTCCGAGTTCTCAGACTGGGTAAGGGAGTTTTATGCCATACTCCCTGCCGTGCTTTGGGATGACCCCAACCCCATCATTTACATTCGAGGAGTGGATATTCCTATGGAGGTCCAAACCATAAATGAGGTACTAGGGGTGCCTTACATTTCAAATACAGGGTACGAATCCAAGAGCCGAGAGATGGACATGAAATGGCTGCAGGACACTCTAATCGAGGATGAGTTCAGGGACCAGGTTTACTGGCCTACTATTTAGGGCATCAAGAGCACTTATTTCTCAGCTAATACGAGGAGGTGGCTGAACCTGGTGTCCCAGAAGATTCGTTCATCTTGCAACCTTATCGACATGACCTACCCTCGAGCTTTGGTGACAGTTTATGCAATGCAGGGTACACAGTTGAATGTGGAGGCATAGATCTTGTTAGAGTAGAGGGACTTCTACTAGGGAAGTAAGAAGGACCCCTACCTTCCCAGTCTAGTATTTGCATTGTACAGGCGAGTTGACGTGGAGATAGACACTGCCTTCCTCCCCCTCTGGGTAAAGGTGATCGCCTCCAAGGGAAAGAAGAGGAGGAAGGTGGGTGAGGCTGAAAGCAGCTAGGCTACAGAGGGGACTGATGATGATGATGATAATGATATCGTCCCTCCCTCCTAGTCTCAGCCCTAATTTCTAGCAGTCGCCTAGAGGCAAACTCGGCTACGGTTAGGAGATACTTGGAGCATGCCCCTCCCAGCACAACAACCCCACCTCCTCCTTCCCAAGATTATACAGCACTGCGCTGAGAGCTTGATAAGGAGAAGAGGAAGAGGTGCTCCTGGGACTGCCTGCTAGCATGGATGTGGAAGACCATGAAGGTCATGTTTAGTAGTATAGTCCCTGATCAGGAGCTTCCCCAGTCAGAGCTAGAGAATATGCGAGAGTTTTCCTTCATGAGCGACAAGAGGCAGAGGACCTCACCGCGATAGGCCGCGATGGTGAAAGGGCATCAGTTAGGGCCTATAGTGCATATCAACCTGTTCCCCCCTCTCTTCATACATTACTGTTATTCTAGATTACCCCCATTTGGGCATGAACTAGACAATGTTTCTCCCTTTCCATTCCCTTTTATTTTAACTCACATGGATGCTAGCTTTTAATAATATTTATATTAATGCATGCTTTACCTATCTATAAGCGATTTCAATTATTCATATTGTATCCCATAGCTCAATTGATAATTTTAAACAACCAGGAATAAAAAATAAAATAGGGAAAAACAGGGGAGGGATTCTATCCTTCCCATCCCACTATAGCGGCTTGAACGCTGCTACCATAATGTTGTTATAGTAGAAAATTCCTGCTATAGAAAAATCATCATAAGGGATCAGTACCGCTATGGAGGTCCCAATGGCAGCAGCCCAGAATTTACCAATTTCTGCAAAATTTCCCTCATTCCCCTTCTATGTTTTCAACATCCATAGATGAAATCGCATTATTGCCTTTAACATAATCCTAAGACCGAACTCAGCAATGCATAAACAAGAACTTAGCATCATTTTACTCAACCTAGTTATAAATCAACACTAGAAACTCTTCATAACAACATTTTCTTCTATTATGCAACAATAGCCCCTTTTCCATGATTTTCAACCAAATCCTGACTGTCCTAAAATTGGATTTTTCCACAGTCGTAAGCCAGTTTTATCCCCTTACTATTTTTACCTATTATAAGTCCATGCATAACAATTAGCACATAGTTCCAGTTAATCCACATAGAAAATAATTCCCTTAACCACCAGCACATAACCAAGTTATGACCTTTCACTTACCATGAATTTCACAGTAATTCAAACAATCACATTTCACATATTCGCAGTTATTCAAGAAATACAAATACACATAAGCACCAATCTCAAGTTTCATCACTGAATAAGCCCTTTTTATTATCCTTTATTCACCTCATGGATGACTGTTAGCCAATTATCGATGCATTTACATAGCCTCTATGGCCAGATACCAATTGGAACCTTCTCGGTTCCAACTTTGTGTCATTTCAACCGGAGTCAACGGCATCCATTTACCTTGTCAAGATACCAATTTGAATTTAGAGATACCAATTAGACTCAACCGATACAAGAAAGCAACATACCGTATAAAAGAAGGAAAAAAGTGGAACAATTTCCTAGAATGCCTCATAGCTTCCCAAAGATTAGATGTGGATATCAACCCATCAATCCGCAGAACTCTATTCGATATTTTCTCTTGTACTAGGAGATTGTTAATCTAGGCTCAGATACAAAATTGTCATGAACCAACTACTCAGATTGCGTCGGCACCTACTCTAATCCACCTAGATAGGAGAATCCTTACCACCATTTCAAAGGACATGCAAAAATTATTAAAATCATAATAATACTTTATAAAATTACAACCGGTTTCAAAACATTTGAGTACATAAAAACCCTTCACAAGGAACTAATCTAAAAATGTACAAGAGCTATTAAGTGAGTACAACATCAAGACACAACTTCCACTGTAGGAACAAAAAACAGAAGTTGTTGGAGATCTTTACTGTGTCAAGTCTGAAACATCTACTGAATCCTGAAACAGACTATACCCAAAAAGGGTATAGCAAGAGTAGTATAAGTACAAATAACACATACTGATAGGCATCATCAGTCTACCCAAACTAAATTATATAACATCACATAAATATCCAGGGGAAAACATACAACTAGAGGGTTACTTGCCAGAGGTCTTTTATTTAACAGTTCCTTAATACCTTGGCCTACTACCAGCCTTAATACTGAAAAGAAAACCTTCCTCATTATCATACTCGACCTTTTTCACTAACTACTTATGTGTTCTAGGTGCTCAACCCCTAAACTTCCCAACCCTTTACCTCCTGCCAACTCCAACAATACAAAAACAAGCCATGCTCTGCTAACCCGGTCATACCTTGACAACCTACTATCTTTAGACTCACCCAAGTGTATCCACCATAATAATCCCAAAAGTGGACACCTCACACTCGTCGGTACTGTTACCAAACTAGCCCAGACAATCATCTCACATTGACATACCCATTCACAAGACCCTAAGTCAACAATTCCTATTATTCATAAGTATTCCATGTCAACAACCATGACCCACATGATAGCTTGTACCTTATACTAACTATACCAGTAATGATCAACATGGAATTATGTCACATAGAGAACTTGACCTGGACCTCCCAAGGATCCTTAAGATAACAACCATGGTAGATTACAGGCATTCCGGTGTACATAATGAACTCACCCTTAGAAGTTAAGCACATAGTTAGGTAAAAAATCAAGCCTTGTTTACACTAGGAACCAATATATGTGAATATCAAGCAACAACTAATCCTGATTCACATAAGGAACCAACATATATGAATATCAACTAATAGATAAGCTGAATTCACACAACAAACCAACATATATGAATATCAAGTAAACAAATAAGCCTGATTCATACAAGGAACCAACATTTATGAATATAAAGTGAACAGATAATCCTGGTTCACAAAAGGAACCAACATATATTAATATCAAGTAACAGATAAACCCAGTTCACACAAGAAACCAACAGATTTGAATATCAAGTAAATAGATAAGCCCAGTGCACACAAGGAACCAACATATATGAATATCAAGTAAACAGATAAGCCCGGTTCACATAAAGAACTAACATATATCAATATCAAGTAAACAAATAAGTCTAGTTCACACAAGGAACCAACATATATGAATATCAAGTAAACTTGTACACACATGATAAGGGTCTTATGGTCTCCCACTAGTCATGACATCTAGGGGAAAAGATCTTGTCCATGTAATGTACAAGCGTGGTACCTGAGCCAACCAATAAATCATATATACTGTACCACTGTGGTACCCGAGCCAACTAATGAATCACATTAACCAATCTCGTGAAGATATCCAAGTACTGGTACATCTCACAGTAATAACAGATATCACAACAATCACAACCACAATGATAACAAAACAACACTTATAAAATCTAACAAGCTTTCAATCAGACTCATTGCATGTGATTAACACTTATGATATTATTTAACAATCATTCCCTTTTTTCTAAACATGTATTGTGCAAGTAATACTAAGAAACAGTTATCATACACACATAACACAAATTGGATTATCAACTACAATAATCATCTCCTACTTCATCCCCCTTTTTATACATACCAAGATCGAGAATTCCACTATTATCTAGCAATCTTTATATTTGAGTCATTAATAGGATCCAAACCTACCCCATTAGCCAATTACCCAAGGATGAACCATAATAGTGTAACACATAAAACCAAGTATAATTTCAATATCACCACATAACAGTAATTTTCCACCCCTAATAATGAGGTTTTCATATATTTTATCCATTGAAACACCATACCTGAAGTCGTAAGCATGAAATCTCCTGTTAATCTATGTCATATTCATTCTTTTTAACTCAGGTCTAAACTAGTCAGTTAAACCTAGCCTACCTGGATGCCAAGAAGCTGTTGTAAAGGTCTGAACATGAACTTTGGCTCCGTGAAGGCGAATCCTGGTGTGAAATCCATATTAATACCTATGGGTTTTACCCAGTCAGTGCGGAATCCCTTCTCTCTATTGCTTCCAGGCCATGAGGCACCCTAGAAGGGTTTTTAAAGCAAGCCTCATCTTTTTTGCAACTGAAGGGGAGATAATAAAATTATAAAACCTGTTTCTGGGTTACTGGTTCCATCATCCCTCTATAGCGACCTTTCGGCCGCTACCACGGTGGTGTTATAGAGAAAATATTCCCACTATAGTGTGATGATGTCAGCCCAACCCAAAATTTTAATTTTCAAAAAATTTTATCGTGTCATCCCATACTAATTTAAGATCATATACTTAAAAGTTCTCAAACCCATACTCGTAACGAGGTCCCTTTTTAATAATGATAGAATCTATTGTTACACAATATGCAACATGTATCTGTATCACACAACTCCACTGCTCCATGTGGTGTAACACATGTTACATTAAAGGAATCATACCATCTAGATTTAAGTGTCCTAAGAAAAAGCTTCAACCTCAAATTGTACACACAAATGACTTAAACTAGCTTGAATTCCCGATTCTTGATGTGATTGTCAAGATATCTCTTGGTCTTCTCCTTGTAGAACTTGTCTTTTTCAAATGCGTGAAACCATAACTCATCCAGTTTGTTTAGTTGCAACTTCATCTTTTCACCATCAAAATCTATGTCAAGATTCAACTACTTGATAGCCCGGTATGCCTTATGTTCAAGCTCAATGTGTCAGTGACATGACTTCTCATATACCAATCTGCAAGGTGACGCACCAATGGGAGTCATATATGTACACTACTAGAAAAACAGGGAAAATCGACCTCAAAAAATCGACATCCGGAGGTCGGTTTTTCCTGAAATACCGACTCAAAACCGACTCACAAGACCTAGTCGGAAAAGGCTTGGTTGGTTTTGTATACCGACCTCCGGATGTCGGTTTTAATTTTAAATCCAAAAATTAAGAATTTAATATATGTTTTATTTTCTTTTATTTCCGACTTCCTGAAGTCGGTTTCTTTTTAAAAAAATATTATTAAAAATATAATATACTGACCTCCCGAGGTCGGTATTGTTTAATTTCTAATTTATTATCTTTTTGGTGTTCCGACCTCCGGAAGTCGGTATTACTGAATTTTTAATTTATTATTTTTTTGGTTTTCCGACCTCCGGAAGTCGGTATTACTGAATTTTTAATTTATTATTTTTTTGGTTTTCCGACCTCCGGAAGTCGGTTTTACTGAATTTTTAATTTATTATTTTTTTAATTTTCCGACCTCCGGAAGTCGGTATTACTGAAATTTTAATTTATTATTTTTCTGATATTCCGACCTCTTGAGGTCGGTATTATTTAAATTTCATTTTCCTATTTCACTTGATTCCGACTAATTGAGGTCGGTTTTTTGGAAAATTTTAATTCAAAAAACCGACTTCCTGATGTCGGTTTTCTGGAAAATTTACCAAAAATACCGACCTCAGGAGGTCGGTTTGTTGTCGATATTTTGCCATAAAATTGGCAGTAAATTGCTGCAATTTGAATTGCCCACCTGCATATTTGATAATGCATATATTCAACCAAAACCAGCTCAAATAGCTGTCAAGACGATATTTTTCTATATTTACGTTTCACTACTTCAAATTAAACTTAAAATACGATCAAACAATCTAAAAAGTGTACAAACTATATATACTAAGTTCAAAATGTCTAATAGTTAGGTACAACACAACTACTCATCATTAGCATCATCATCCTCATCCTCATCCTCTTCACCCTCCTCACCCTCCTCACCCTTTACACTTTACTTATTTTAACAACTAGTTCAAACTTTTAACTTAATACACTTCACAATTTTAAGTCACTAGTTCAAAATTTCAACTAACAACTAACTATACTTTACTTATTTTAAGTCACTAGTTCACAATTTTAACTTAATACAAACTACACTTTAATTATTTTAAGTCACTAGTTTAAAATTTTAACTTACTACACTTCACAATTTCAAGTCACTAGTTCAAAATTTCAACTAACAACTAACTACATTATACTTATTTTAAGTCACTAGTTCAAAATTTTAACTTAATACACTTCACAATTTTAAGTCACTAGTTCAAAATTTCAACTAACAACTAACTACACTTTACTTATTTTAAGTCACTAGTTCACAATTTTAACTTAATACAAACTACACTTTAATTATTTTAAATCACTAGTTTAAAATTTTAACTTACTACACTTCACAATTTCAAGTCACTAGTTCAAAATTTCAACTAACAACTAACTACACTATACTTATTTTAAGTCACTAGTTCAAAATTTTAACTTAATACACTTCACTATTTTAAGTCACTAGTTCAAAATTTCAACTTACTAAACTTCACAATTTTAAGTCACTAGTTCACAATTCCAACTAACAACTAACTACACTTTACTTATTTTAAGTCACTAGTTCAAAATTTTAACTTACTACACTTCACTATTTTAAGTCACTAGTTCAAAATTTCAACTAACAACTAACTACACTTTAATTATTTTAAGTCACTAGTTTAAAATTTTAGCTTACTACACTTCACAATTTCAAGTCACTAGTTCAAAATTTCAACTAACAACTAACTACACTATACTTATTTTAAGTCACTAGTTCAAAATTTTAACTTAATACACTTTCACTATTTTAAGTCACTAGTTCAAAATTTCAAATTACTAAACTTCACAATTTTAAGTCACTAGTTCACAATTCCAACTAACAACTAACTACACTTTACTTATTTTAAGTCACTAGTTCAAAATTTTAACTTACTACACTTCACTATTTTAAGTCACTAGTTCACAATTTTAACTTAATACAAACTACACTTTAATAATTTTAAGTCACTAGTTTAAAATTTTAACTTACTACACTTCACAATTTCAAGTCACTAGAATTCAATTTCAACTAACAACTAACTACACTATACTTATAGATTATTTTGTCGTATGCACTCATCAGTCGATTGTAGATCCATGTCTAAATTTCACCAACAGTCAACTGAGACAAGTAATATACCACAAACATTTAGCACATTTCATCTTTGACTTAAGGTATGCCAGTATTGTGCTTTATTTCAAGTTGCCATCTCAAAGCTACAGCTACTCACTAGCAGAAACAATAATATGACATGAGGAAAGATTGCTTCAGTTCATCTACTCACTTCTTCTATATGTAATACCAAATTGAAGCATATGAGAGGAACAGACTGAAGTATATTCATTCTTTTCGTAATTCATAGCACTGCCAATATCAGTTCATTCTCTTGCAATCAGTCCAAAGACCTAGTTGGAACTTCTTCTTTTTTGAGATCAAGTGTTATTTCAATGATAATGGGAAGCTTCCATATACAAGGAGCATACCGAATTGAAGTGAAGAAAGAAAGAATAAACTATACACTCTCAAATGAAAGCCCATGTTGCCTGAACGTCTTGGCATACCTTAAATTGCTCCAATGGATACTTGACTTCATCCATATTTATTTGATCCTGAAACAGAACTATTGAAGTCAATCACAGCAATTTACAAGAATCCATAAATTGATCTTGCAAGAAAATCAATTTTGTCATCAATAGGATCAACTAGTGTTGACACTTATGCTAAACAAATACATTATCACGCTAATAATTAAATAAACTAAATTAAAGACTAAGTTTCCTATTCCAATTCATTACAAGTCACTATCTCACAATTTGAACTCACTATACTTCACTATTTTAAGTAACTTGTTCATAATTTCAAGTCATTATACTTCACTATTCTAAGTCACTAGTTCACATTTTCAATTCACTACTTCACTATTCAAATTCACTAGTTCACATCCACCATATAAGACAAACTAATTAACAATAAAAAACCCTAATTAAATGATAAATCCTAATTTAGTAACTAAAATTAACAATGACATGCCCTAGGTAAATGATAAATCCTAATTTAGTAACTAAAATTAACAATGATAAATCCTAATTTAGTAACTAAAATTAACAATGATAAACCCTAATTTAATAACTATAATTAATTAACAAGAAAATTAAAATTACTTACCTTGATGGACCCCCACCGGAGCAGCAACGGCGACAGGCGGCAGCGGCCTCCAGCAGCAGCAGCGGCAGCGGCCTCCAGCAGCAGCAGCGGCAGCAGCCTCCAGCAGCAGCAGCGGCAGCAGCCTCCAGCAGCAGCAGCCTCCAGCAGCAGCAGCAGCGGCAGCAGCCTCCAGCAGCAGCAGCCTCCAGCAGCAGCAGCGGCAGCAGCCTCCAGCGGCAGCAGCCTCCAGCAGCAGCAGCGGCAGCGGTGGAAGGCGGAGGAAGGGGGGACGCCGGAGTGAAGGTTTTCGGAGGGAGGGGCGCCGGAGGGAGGCTGGCTGGGAGAGAGAGTGTGTGTGTGAGTGTGAGTGTTAGGGTGTTAGGGTTTTTAGATAATAAAATAAAGTTATAAAACAATTTAAAAGTAATGAATAGAAATTATTTAATCATCAACATATTTTATAAACTCGGATACATTATTGATTCGTTACATTACACAATGATTATGCTACTATACAATGTATTTCATACTACTTGAATAGATTATCAATCGATTAATTAATTAGCTTTTGAATACGTACTATATATGTACATCATGACTAGACGAGACATATATTTAAGACCACGGACCAGTAATATATAGGACTTAGTTAATTATATTACTCAATGATCGTCATCGTATAGTACCTCATATGTACGTAATACAACGTATTCCACTAGCTACTTGGATTAATTGTCGATTAGTTAATTAGCTTTTGAATATGTACTATATATATAAACATACATCACTAAAGACGAGACATATATATTCAAGATAGACCATTTAATATACAGGACTTGATTAATTATATTACTCAACGATCGTATATTACCTCATTTATGTACGTAATACAATGTATTCCATACTAGCTACTTGGATGGATTATCGATTGGTTAATTAGCTTTTGAATACGTACTATATATACACGTATAATATCGCCACAAAAAAACATATATTCAAGACGACAGATCATTACTATATATATAGGACTTGGTTATTTACATTACTCAACAATCGTATATTACCTCGTGTGTACGTAATACAATGGTATTCCACTGCTTGGATGGATTATGGATTAGTTAATTAGCTTTTGAATACGTACTATATATATACATACATCACTAGACGAGACATATATTCAAGACGACTGATCATTATAGTACATAGAATAACTTGGTTAATTATATTCAATGATCGTATATTAACTCATATGTACGTAATATACAACATATTCCGTACTACTTGGATATGGATTATATATCGATTGGTTAATTAGCTTTTGAATACGTACTATGTATATACGTACATCACTAGACGAGACATATATTCAAGATGATGCATCATTATATATAATATATAGGACTTGGTTAATTACATTTCTCAATGATCGTATATTAACTCATATGTACGTAATATATGACGTATTCATACTACGTATTTGGATATGTATTATCGATCGGTTAATTAGCTTTTGAATACGTACTATATATATATATATATATATATATATACTTATATACATCACTAGATGAGACATACGTATATTCAAGACGATGTATAAGTTATGAGGGAATCTATGTATTATCTTATACAGGATATAGAATGTGGAATAAGTAATACTTGTATAATTAATACATGAATAACTAATCCTTGCATAACTAATACATGTATAAATAATATATAGATTCCCTCATAACTAATATCTACATTACTAATACCTATATAACTTTAACTAGCTACCAAACGGCCCCTTAGTGTTATACACAATAGAAAAATAGTGATTATTACAAATATTTTAAAGGTAATACCGACATCCGGAGGTCGATTTTATTCAAAATAATTAAATAAAAGTAAACTACCGACCTCCGGAGGTCGGTATTACCTTTAATTTTAATGAAAATAAAATTAATTATGTAAATTTAATATTACCGACATCCGGAAGTCGGTATTAATTTTTTTTTTTTTATCTTATAAATAACTGTCCTCCGGAGGACGGTTTATTTAAAAGTTATTAAAAATATTCCTTTTTTTCATTTTTTTATATTTAATTGAGATAAATTTAAATATTATTTTTTATTTACTAATTCGATACCGACTACAAGAGGTCGGTTTTTATTAATTTTATTTTTTCTGCGAAAATTTCCGACCATCGGAGGTCGGTATTTGGTTTTCCCTCATTTTTTCCCCAAATAAACCGACATGTATTAATTATATTCAATGATCGTATATTAACTCATATGTACGTAATATACAACATATTCCATACTACTTGGTTATGGATTATATATCGATTGGTTAATTAGCTTTTGAATACGTACTATGTATATACGTACATCACTAGACGAGACATATATTCAAGACGATGGATCATTATTATATATAATATATAGGACTTGGTTAATTACATTTCTCAATGATCGTATATTAACTCATATGTACGTAATATATGACGTATCCACACTACGTATTTGGATATGTATTATCGATCGGTTAATTAGCTTTTGAATACGTACTATATATATATATATATATATATATATATATATATATATATATATATATACGTATATACATCACTAGACGAGACATATGTATATTCAAGACGATGTATAAGTTATGAGGAAATCTATGTATTATCTTATACAGGATATAGAAGGTGAAATAAGTAATACTTGTATAATTAATACATGAATAACTAATCTCTACATAACTATTACATGTATAAATAATATATAGATTACCTCATAACTAATATCTACATTACTAATACCTATAACTTTAACTAGCTACCAAACGACCCCTTAGTGTTATACACAATAGAAAAATAGTGATTATTACAAATATTTTAAAGGTAATACCGACATCCGGAGGTCGATTTTATTCAAAATAATTAAATAAAAGTAAAATACCGACCTCCGGAGGTCGGTATTACCTTTAATTTTAATGAAAATAAAAGTAAAATACCGACCTCCGGAGGTCGGTATTACCTTTAATTTTAATGAAAATAAAATTAATTATGTTAAATAAATAATACCGACCTCTGAATGTCGGTATTAATATTATTTTTATTTTATAATATAAATAAAATAATTAAATAAAAAATAAAAAATAAATACCGACTTCGGAAAGTCACTATGAGAATAATTTAAGGTAAATAAAATCAATTATGTAAATTTAATATTACCGACATCAGGAAGTCGGTATTAATTTGTTTTTTTGTTTTTTATCTTTCAACAAACCGACATCCGGAGGTCGGTTTATTTAAAAGTTATTAAAAATATTTCTTTTTTTCATTTTTTTATATTTAATTGAGATAAATTTAAATTGTATTTTTTATTTACTAATTCGATACCGACTAGAAGAGGTCGGTTTTTCTTTATTTTATTTTTTCTGGGAGAGTTTCCGACCATCGGAGGTCGATATTTGATTTTCCCGCATTTTTTTTCCAAATAAACCGACATCTTGAAGTCGATTTTCTTAAGAAAATAAAATAATTTTTTGTTTTTAACAATACCGACTTCCGGAGGTCGGAAATTACCGACTTCCATAGGAGGTCGGAAATTACCGACTTCCATAGGAGGTCGGTAATTTTGAGGTCGGTATTCGCAGTTTTTTTAGTAGTGGTAGTGCAATATGCCCATAGAGCATCATCAAACTTGGCCACCCAATCTTTTCTACTAGCACTCACTGTCATGACCTGGATCTATTTTACCTCTTTATTGTATACCTCTAATTTCCCTCTGGTCTGCGGGTGATATGCAATAGCCACCTTGAGTTTGAACCCATATTATTACAACAGACTACACAAGTGTTTGTTACAAAAATGGGTGCCTTATAACTAATCAGAGCTCATGGAGTCTCAAAATATGTAAATATGTGCTTCTTCAAACAATGCACCCCTACTTTTGCATAATTTGTAGATTGAACAATAACCTCCACCCATTTAGACACATAGTTGACTGCTACCAAAGTATATCTCTAACCATTGGAGAACTTGGGAACATGCCTATGAAATTTATTTCCACCAGTCAAAGATATCAATCTCAATAATGTCTTGCAGTGGTATCTCATGCTTTATACAAGTTATCCATGTCCTCTGGAACCTACCACATTCTTTAAAATGTTTGTGCATAATTGAAAAACTTAGCCAGAAAAAAAGCAATTGCAACACCTTTATTGTTGTTTTATCTCCACCATGATGCACATAGTAGGGTGATGTATGGCAATCATGTGGAATAGCTTATGTTTCTGCCTTCTAAAGACATCACCAAACTAGCTGATCTACATATTGCTTAAATAAAAATGGCTCATCCCATAAATAAAATCAAACATCATGCATAAAATGTCTCTTACCTTTTGCAGTCATATCGAGTGGTGTCACCCTCTCTAACAATGTAATTCATATAGTTCACGTACCATTGGACTACCTTAACTATGATGGCTAACAACTGCTCATTTGGAAATGTTTTATTTATAAGCCCCTCCTCAGCTACATATGCCCAAGTATCAAAGTGAGACATGTGATCAGCCACCTAATTTTTAGTAACTTTTTGGTCCATGATTTCAACATTAGTTGTTTGCAAAAGAAGAACCTAATGAATCAATCTAAGTTTATCATCTCTTTTATAAAATAAATACCTGATTGTCTCCTGATTTGTGTTATTTGGGTCCCATCAAGTATGCTCTGAACTTTTGAAAATCTTACACTACTGCTAGCAGCTCTTTTTTAGTGACAATATAATTTATTTGAGTTGGAATGAGAGCTTTACTAGGATGGTATATCGGGTGGAAAACGTTTCTTTCTACTGGCCAAAAATTATTCCAATTGTTGTGTCACTAGCATCACACATCAAAACAAATGGTTTCTCCCAATCTGGATTTGTGATAATCACATCAATGACTAGTCTTCTCTTCAATATCTCAAATACCTTTAGACACCCCTCATCGAATTTGAAGAGTGTCTCCTTCTCAAGAAACTTTAACAAATTTGGAGGAGGTAATTTCAATAGCCTCTACTTTAGCCTTATCCACCCCCAAACCATTTTTGGACACCTTGTGTTCGAGTACTATCCCTTATCGCACCATAAATGTTAGTTTTCCCAAATACATCACTAGGTTTGTTTCCTCACACCTGTCTAAAACCTAGCTCAAGTTTATTAAGCAATCATTGAAAGAAGGTCTACAGGCTAAAAAGTCATCTAAAAACCTTGACAAACTTCTCTGTCATATCAGTGAAGATGGACACCTTACACTTTTGAAAAGTCATCGGTGCATTACACAACCCAAATAGCATTCTTTTGAAGTCATACGTACCATAGAGGCAAGTGACAATAGTTTTATCTTGATCATCTGATGCAATTGTGATCTGATTATATCTAGAGTAACCATCAAGGAAATAATAACATTCATATCCCTCCATCTTGTCTAATATTTGGTCAATAAAGGGGATGGTCAAGTGATCCTTTCAGGTTGCATTATTCAGTTTTCTATAATCAATACAATCTTCCACCCTGTGATATTTCAGGTTGGTATTAATTTATTTTTTTTATTCACCACAACTATCATGGACCCTTTATTGGAAACTCATTAGACTAGACTTACCCACTTGCTATCTGATATAAGAAATATGATGCCTGCATCCACGAGAATTTTGTGCATGTAAAATATTAGGCTTTTGCCTCGTATATCAGCCATGATTCACCCTATCGCGCATTTGTGCTCCCTGAGCAGCATTCGTAGAAACTTTTTAACCTGCAAAATAGATAAGTGAGAGGAAATAATCACGGGTAAAGTATCATCCTCACCCAAATAAATATATTAAATATGGGGAGCTAATAGTTAAGATCTAGTTTAGGAGCTTCTTTGACAAAGGGCTTTGGAAATTCCCTTCTTAGTCTATTTAGATCCTCAAACTTTATGGGTCCTCATATGTAATAGCATGCTTCTAAAGAATGAACCATCTCCATAACTTCTACATAAGATTCTGCATCATCAGGCATCATGAGTGATTTTCCTAGAGGATTATCTAGATATACACTTCAATATTCAGTTGCTTATCAAAATCCCCCACTGATATCATGGAAAGTCGTCATAATGGCTTGGAAGGCTTATTTCATTGTAGACATTGAAAATAGCTTGGTTATTATCCACTCGCATAATCATCTTGCCCACTCTAACTTTGATCACATTATCACACATGGATAGAAGTGTCGATCAAATATGATAGGGATACATTCATCAGCTTCAAAATCAAGAACCACAAACTACAATAAAAATGAATTTCCTATCTGTAATAATACATCTTCTACCACTCCCTCGAGATAAATGATGAACTTTTCTGCCAATTGTAACATATGATTAGGTTCAGTCATGGTTCTCCCATACCTAGCTTCTTGAAGACTGATAGAGGAATTAAGTTTATGCTTTCCCCCACATCATAAGGTTGTCCTCACATGTGAACCTCACCAATCTCACTGGAATAGTAAAATGACATGGATCTTTCAACTTATACAGGAGTTTCCTCTGAATTCTTGAAATGCACTTTTCAGTAAGTGCCACTGTCATAAACACGGTCAGTCTTCTCTTATTGGTCATTATATCCTTAATATACTTTATGTATTTTTGATCATCGCATAATAGATTAACCAGTGGAATATTCAATTGGACCTGATTCAGCATCTCAAGAAATTTGCAGAACATCTTCTTATCATTCTTTTTCTGAAATCTCCATCCAAATGATGGTGGGGTCTTGCTAGTTATACATGTTCTGCATTCTTGCCTCTTTCAAGATATTGTATGACTTGATCAGTTCTTCTTCGGGCAAGACGTTATATATCTACTTTTTAGAAGTTCATACAGTTCTCTACCATTCCTTAGGGTTACAAAATTTACCTATGTATTATTTTCGGTATCACTTGGAAAGGTTCCAATAGGTCGAATGATGCTTCTTGCTACTAATTACCCAAACTGCTTCTCCAAATTTGGTACGTAGCCGCAGTTGCTTATTATCAAGTAACATCTTTTTCATTAACTAAGTTATAATCTCCTCGGCTACTGTAGATTTTGTTGCTGCTAATTAAAATTTTCTTGAGGTTTATTGTTACCCTAATACCTCACCATAAGAAGTTGGGATAATTCCACCAATTCAGATTGTACATATTATTGTATTGTGTATTCTAATTCATAGGACCCCTATTCTGCTGCCCCAAATAAAAGATCGACTTTGGGTTCATAGACATTGGTCACTCGTGTTACCCTCTTTTCATACTTTATAAAATATTGTTATCTAGTGCACATACTGAACTAGTTGTGATTGTACCTGAGTTAACTTACCAACCTGATTAGCAATCCTCGCTCATATCATTCCTCAAAGTTGTGAGATCATTTATTTCCAACACTCCACTTGTTTTTTTGTTTACCTCGGCTAGATTCTCCCCCTCCTTACCAATTCTGATCATTTGTAGTGAAATTGTTGAGCAAGGTTTGAATTTCACCATAGGACCTTTGCATAAAACTACCCCGCAAACTGAGTAAAGATTCATCTTTGAGTATTCACCTAACCCATGATCTACAAAGATATGGCCTAGAATTTCATCTGTCTAACAATGATGTGGGCGATCCGTGAGTAACTTTTTAAAGTGCTCTCAATCTTGACAAAGAGTTTCGTTCTTCCTCCATTGGAAAAGAACAATTAGACTTTTTCGAGAATTGTCTTCCTAGATAGGAAGAACTTATATTAAAATTTAATGCTAAGTCATCCCATATTCTAATGGAATCAGCTGGCACTTTTTGGAACCTATCCTTTGATTCCCTCAGCAGTGAGAAGGGGAACAAAATCATCCTTATGTACTCCTTCTGGACATTTAGATAGTTATAGAATTCAGCGATCTGTAGAAGATTCTAGATGTGACATTGCAGATCCTCATGTGATAGACCTACAAACTGCCCCTAAGATTGGATGAGTTACACCATATACTCCTTTATGTCGAAGTGTCTCTCAATGTCAGGATTGTTGATAACTTGCGTTATACTGTCCAGGTAATGTCTTACAGCCTCAATTACTAGTGCTACTTGATTTGCTGTCATTTAGATTGGTTCTAGCTGTTCCACAATATTACATTCTATCGCAACAATGGCTTCAACCTCTCTCCTTAACCTGTGAAGATTTTGTTGTAGTTCTGGATCGAATTAAAGAAGTTGTTGCAGCTTCAACTTCTTCACATTCAGAAAAGAGCACAAAAACCCTGAAAAATGTTAAACTTGAATAATCAATAAATAACAATTTAAACCAAATAGATAACTAATTTTAAGTCCCCCGATGACAGCACCGAACATGAACTTGTAAGAATTGATCAATATGATGAGAATATTCTAGGTTTATGAAATTTATGTCAATCCCATTGAGCTTTTCAGTTAAACTAATCACTCAACTATATCTAGGTTGTTGAATGATGTTGGTGTAATATACCACAAATTACAATAATTACAGTTGAAAAATAAAATGAACAAAATTGTATAAATAAAACTCAGGCTGAGGTGCGGATATCTCGCTCTCTTTAAGGAGATTCAAGCCCACTGCGACATAATCTACACTGATCCAGCAGTATCACTCTTGACTTGTCCTCTCCAGGATACAACAGCCCAACAACATCGTAGAACTCAAGCAACTCTGGATTAGTTGAAGAGTCCAAAGCTCCACCAAAGAACACCTTCCTTCAACATGTAATTATTCTCTTTTGTATAGTGAATATAGTTGTAGACTTAGAATAATTTCTTTGTCTCAACTCTCTCTTTCACTACACTAACTCACTACACACTACTATATCTTTTCACACTTCACATAATTCTCATCGTTTTTTACTATATTTTATTGTACACAATACAATGCAAGACCACCACTATTTATAGGTGAAGAATTCTTTCTTGCAATGAATATGAAGAATGTGGGTAGTAAAGTGGGTGAGTTATGGGAGGATAATTCCTTAGAGGTTACATAGGTTACAAGACATAAATTGGTAGAATAATCTATTAGAGGTTACAAGAGTTACCAAAACTAATGGCACTAATGGCCACATTTTACCACCACTAACTAATGCAAATTAATATTATTATTTTAATATTAAAATGCATTCTTGCACCAACAAATGACAAGGTTTATATTACTGTAATTTTCTGTCGAACAATTTCTAGCCTATTAAATTTTAAACTGTCTATGTCTAGCATCATAATATTAACGAGAATGCATTTGTAATTCATGCATTGCAACCAAGTGAGGCAATTTTCCATGTCTAGCCTACTCATGAATCCATTCCAGGATTAAGTACTCACTCTTCTCGCACCTATGCCCAATCTATAATATTCATCGTCATGCTCAATTATAAATGCATAAATAGTACTCTACTGTTGATTACTCAGTAAATTAAAGTAATGATAGAAAATGTGAAGCAAATAACTCATACGATATAATCACAGTAATTAGTTTAGCCATTTAACATCAATGCTCATGAAGTAACCCCAGAACTAAGAACTTAGGCAGTCATAATTATGGAAAGAATCATATGAGTAGTTAAAAATATAAAATTAAAAGAATGAGATGAAAGAAAAGGAACTAGGTGACTTATGTGCTCCAAGTGCATTCTTCTTCTCTCCAAAAGATGTGTAACCCTCCAAATATGAGTTCTAAACCTATTTATACCGTGTATAAACAATTCTTGGACCGAAATATAATTAAAATAACTTGCTCCAAAAATTAGTTTTGAACAAGCTTGGCGCGATGAAGCTGCGGTGTACGGCTATCTTTCCGGGCGATCTGTTATGCTGCCAGGTCATATCAATCCACAGTAGATGCAGCGCGGGCTGCTGAGCGCCGTGCGTCCTCGATTTTCTTTGTTCTTTTGCATTTATACTTGATCCTTGACTCTCGAACTCGATCTTGGTTGAATTTCGTGGACTTTTACTTAGAATTTGAAGATCCAAGTACTCATTAGCTCGAACACTCATTCCTACATAAAAACACACGTAATTAGCATGGGGCGATCATAGTTATACTCAAATAACGACATAAAAGAACATAAATGAGAGATAATTAGCAGATAAATGTGATTTTTCTTTCTATGTAATTAAGGCTAAATCTCCGTAAGTTATTACTATTTTCTTTCTCCTATATGAATAACCTGTAATTGACATATTTTCATGTGATTTTTTAATCGCCCAACCAATTTGTCGATCCTTTTTTAGAAAAGATATTGAAAACTGTGAGGAGTACTAGATATCGTTTTAAAATGAGTGGATTAGGATGGACATTTTTTTTTCGTCTCTTCTTAAATACTATTATAGAGTGAAAAAAAGGATAACCCGGGCTCACAATTTGCTTTTCACAAGGACGACCAATTTCTTGACTTTAATCAAATGGTTTTATTTTACTTTTATTTCTTCGAAAGCTCAAAATCTAACAGCGTATTAGATTACTTGTAAGAACTAACTTAATTTTATATAATGATAGTGCATAAGAATTTGTACACTTTCAGGCTATTTAAAAAATAATAATAGTAACCGGTCATAACAATCAGGAATAGTCTATAAAAGAATTAGATAGATAATCTTGCTACAACACGTTAAAATATACTGATAATTGTTTTCTCACGTAGTAGATATAAGTTAAATCCAAAATTAATTATTTATCTTATCACATCTACATAGCTAGTTCTAGAACTTTATGCAGTGGTAATAAATGCTTAATGATACTGCAATTTAATTTTTTTCATATGATTGTTGATAGTCAATATCTTGTAAGAAAAGGAACAAAAGACTACCTACTCACTAAAGAAAATAGTGGACAATCAAAGGTACTTTTTATCCTTCTTTTTCATGTATGTATGTGGTCTTTTCTTGGTCGTATAATTTTCAAATATTCCTTTACTTATTGAGTAGGGAGTAATAAGTTTGGACATGTTTTCTTTAATATGTTATACAGTAATCTGTATTTATTTTTCATTGACTAAAATGTTTCCTAAACTGGAGGGTTGACTTATATATAGTCCGTTACTAACAAGGTCATCATTTTGTTCTTTTGAGCTATGGCTAATTAAAGATTATTCTCTATGAAAATGTTTTAGAACTTTCAATCATTTCCTTCATGAAATACATTAGAGAACTCCTTTAAGCTAATACTTGAAAGTTGAAATTACGAATAGTAATCATGATGGTGATCATGACTCAATCTGTTTATGCTTTGGGTCAGTTGATATTATGATCCATTATAATTTACTTTTAGTGTTGAGTTAAATTTTTCTAAAGATTTTTATTCTTAGCGTAAGAAATTTGAAAATAAAATACATTCCTGTAAAGTTGTTTTCTCCTATTCAAATTATAATACATGACACACGTCTTAACTTAAATTTTTATGTCCAAACCATAATGATTAATGCATATTCTAACCTTAATCTTTTACTTAACCATTATAATATAGTATGATTTGGTATATACATCGGCTGCAAGTAAAGATGGCAACAGGGCTGGGTTAGACCAATCAGCCCCCATAGAAGTGGGCCTTGCCGGGTACAAGATCGTGCTAGGCTGGGCTCTGTTATAGTGGTCCAGGTTTGTGGGAGAAAAGTGGTGTCCGATCCAGCTCCCCTAACCAATTGTTGATTTTTCGCTCTTTGATAGGCCGGGTTACTTTTTTACTTTGTACAACAATAATAGCATATCTAGTGGAATCCCACAAAGTGGGGTCTGAGAGAACCATGGAAAACCTTCGTGAAACTCAGTCCAGCGACCCAAAAAAATGGGTATGAGAACCACGAACAGGTTCCACGACCCGTGGATCATTCTATGAGTCGTGGAACACCATCCACGAGCCTCACGGCAAAAAATTCTACAATTTGTCAAACTCGTCCACCAGGGGTATTTTAGTCTTTTTCTACTCTTTTAACTCCTAAACTAAGTCATTTTAGCCTCTTTTGGGTGGGATTAAAGGGAAACTAGTCGATCCTTTTCTCCCATTCTCATGACTTAACTTCAAAAAAAGAAAACAAACATTCTCTCAAACTCCAGGTTTAGGGTTTCTTCTCCAAAGCTTCAAACTTCAGTTCTAGTTCAAGATTCTTCAGGATCTAGGTATGTGGGTATTCAGTAAGGGTTCCTTCCACCCTTATCCCAAAATCTCAGACATGTATCATGTTTTTTATGATTTTATGAAACTAGGGTTCTTTCCCAGTTATGCAAGTTTCAATATAATTAATTCCTTATGATTACTACATGATTTCTATCCTTATTTAGATGATTATGCATGAATTCTTACAAAGCTTTGAGAAGAAATTAATTTATCATGATTTCACAGTAACTTCACATGAATTAGCTTTTCCTTCAGAATTCAGTTAGAGTGTCAGCATTTAGTTTGAACGAAACGTAATCAGTATTCAGTACTCAGTTTTTCAAAAAATATTTCAGATAAATTAAGTTCTGACCCAGTTTTCAGAACATCAGTTTTAAATGAGCTATCAGTAAAATTCAGTTTAGGAGTAGTACTTAGCATTGAGTTGGACTAGGGTCCTAGTTTCACCCAAAATCTCAGAACTACGTGCTACTATAGGTATATTTAGCCCCCAGTAGGGCATAAGTTTAGTGATGACATCAGTTATGTCTTTATACCCTGACAAAGTATATTAGGTCCTCCCAATGAGGCGTATACATTGGACTCCATGTTAGCTCACATGATTTATATCAGTTAACTGTCTCTCCCACGTACCCAGACTCAGTATAAGCATATATGACCCTTAGTTAGGTTTCACATGCATTGCATTACGATTTTCAGAGTACCTTTGACCTTCAGCTTATGATATTACCATGGGTCATCATACTACAGATTTTGCTACTATTATGTAACTATAGTTTAAAAGCATGTTTCAGTGTATTTTTTTATGGCATCCTCAATACCAGTTTTACTTATGCAAAACATCATAATTTCTCACAGTTTACAGTTCAGTTATGTTTCATGATAAATGCTTTACACTCTCTTTAGTAAAGTAGTTTATGGTTTTCAGTTTTGACTTATGCATTCTCACATGTTTATACTTAATCCAATTTTTAGTTATGCCTTCATATTGCATGTCTTCTCATGATTTCAAGTTAGTGCATTATCTCACATGCTCAGTACATTCCATAGTACTGACCATCTACCTTTTTGTGTTGTACCCTTTCATGATTTAGATTTAGCAACCCGTTCTCAGACTTGTGGCTAGTAATTCAGCAGCACCTCCAGTCAGCTTGGTGAGTCCTCATCATTCAGGGACTTCGGAGTTTTTTAGATTGTTAATTTACTTTAGTTTGCAGTCATTTAGAGTTAGTTGGGGGTCTTATCCCAGCAACTCATTAGTTAGTAGAGGCTTCATAGATAGTCAGTTAGTAAGTGGTATCAGTTTTTAAATGACTTTATATTTCAATTTATGAAAATTCATTTTATTATATTTCAAGAGCTCAGTACACATTTAATCTTATGCTTCGTTAGTTTGTTGAATGTTTAGCATTATGCTAGTGCCAAGGGTTAGCTTGGGATCACTTATGGTTCTAAGTACTGTATTACATCTAGTGTGTAGACTCAAATCGTGATAAACTTGGTATCAGAGCACAGAATTCAAGTGTCCTAGGGTGTCGCTAAAACAATGTCTAGTAGAGTCTTGCTTATGATTGTGTTATGCACCACACTTATAATCAGTAGGCTATAAGGCATTTAAGAGATGTTTCTTATTCTTTCATACTCTAGATCATGCAGTAGAGTTGTTCCCTAAGAAACTTATGCATATTCGCGCGCTGCTCCAATTCCTCCGATCACGCCTCATCTTTGAGGTGGTGGAAATAGCATAGTTCAGATTCCTATCAGCCAGATGCTCTCAGATAGAGTTATCAGAAAGTTAAAAGATTGCACAAGGTCTTGAGAGGAGCCTACTAATATATTAAGTCTATTGATTCAAAAGTGTGTACCCTTGTTAGAATTAATCGTGCAATTGAGCCTATAATAGAATATGCTCTCAAACCCTCTTCAAGAAATATTACTACAAATAGCACCCCTAGCCGAAAGTTATGCTCTCTAAGTGCTTGGATAGTATAGTCACTTGAGAGATAGTGGGGTTCAAGATGTTATGAGCCATAAATGATAGAATGACCCTAGAGCTAGAAGTATGAAGTTAGAAGTGTGGAGAGAAAAAAATTGAGATAGTGATGGAGGGAAATATGTAGCCATAGTCATGTATCTATAAGGTAAATAATGGGATGATAAGTCCTTTTTTGTTGAATGAAGAGTAATAAGTGTTGTGTATATTCCATGGTAGTATTTAGTGGAAGAGTTGTTGGCAACGGTGACTTAGGACGTGTTTGAACTAGGGTAGGAGTTCATGAGGGCTTGTCAATATGTTAGAAAAAGATTAAGTATAGGATGTATAATGAATTAGTAATAAATAGTGACGATTTCATGAAAAAGAGTGTTGTTTGTAGACTGAAGTTAGATAAAGAAGGTGATTAAGGTTGATTCTTTTCATAAAATTTTGGGTGGACTAGTGTTTCTTGATTTCTATCCAGTAGTAGTAAGTTGGTATAGTGTATGCAAAGTTAGTTGGCTATCCATGTTAAGTGTTAGACTTTAAGTGCAAATTATGGATGATTAGACTAATGAAGAGGGAGAGTTTTAAATTTCAAAAGGGAAGGTGTGTACCCAGGGTATTGTGATTCTTTGTAAGTTCCTAAGTTAGTAAGCGCTACGAGTTCCATGTTAGTATCCTTGAGCTACTAAGTGTGGGAAGGCTAAATATATATTTAGATACATGGTATTTAAGTCTCTCAGTATGTGTTGTTTCCAACATCTCGGATGGTTATGGTTATAGACCTAAAGGTGTAATGTCAATAGACTAAGAAGAAAAGTTAGATTATGAACTTAGAATGATGGCTTTGAACTAAGTGGGGTATGATAGGGTGATGATCCAAGTTGGGTTTTGGAGATTTTAGTAGTAATGCTAGTAATCTCTAGAATAGAGCTAGGGGGAGGCAAATACCCAACCCATTCTTACCTTAGTATATTCCTTGTACCTCGGGTATTATGACACTCTACTCATGCCTCACATGTCAGCGCCATGATCAAAATAATATTCATGCACTTCATGCAGATGTATGTCCACTGTCATATTCCTAGAATGAGAAGCAACACTTTAGACAGCAACCCCAGTCTTACTCTATAATTTCATGAATTTCAGCTTATGTTAAGAGACTCATTATATGTAAGCTCATCTCTTATAGCATGCTCAGTTCTATGTACTCAGTCCTCAAAATATGCCTTAACGGCTAGTAAAATCATGCTACGTCATGTATTTTTTCAAATCAGATCTCTTAAACAAGTTCATTCATACTATACTTTACTCTTCAATCCCTAGTTGAGTGTCAAAGTTATGAAAAATCCTTAAGTCATGATTTCACAACATCCCTCTTAATCATAGATCTTCATGTTATAGTATTTTAGTGACTTTCTGTATACTATGATAGTGGTGTTGGTGGCAGCTAAGTGTCTTTATACTCTGACAAAGTATATTAGGTCCTCCCAATGGGGCGTATACATTGGACTCCATATTAGCTCACATGATTTATATCAGTTAACTGGCTCTCCCACATACCCAGACTCAGTATAATCATATATGACCCTCAGTTTGGTCTCACATGCATAGCATTACGATTTTCAGAGTACCTTTGCACTTCAACTTATGATATTACCTTGGATCATCGTACTACAGATTTCGCTACTATAATGTAACTACAGTTTTAAAGCATATTTTTAGTATATTTATGGCATCCCTAGTACCTATTTTACTTATGCTAAATATCATGATTTCTCACAGTTTACAGTTCAGTTATGTTTTCATGATAAATGCTTTACATTTTCTTCAGTACAGGAGTTTATGTTTTTCAGTTTTGACTTATGCATTCTCAGATGTTTATACTTAATCCAGTTTTTCGTTATGCCTTCATATTGTATATTTTTTCATGATTTCAAGTTAGAGAATTATCTCACATGCTCAGTATATTCTATAGTACTGACCGCATACCTTTTTGTGCTGATCCTTTTATGATTTAGATTCAGCAGTCCGTTCTCAGACTTGTGGCTAGCAGTTTAGCATTACATCCAGTCAACTTAGTGATTCCTCATCATTCGAGGACTTTGGAGTTTTTTATATTGTTAATTACTTCAGTTTGCAGTCATTTAGAGGTAGTTGGGGGTCCTGTTCCAGCAACTCATCAGTTAGTAGAGGCTTCATAGATAGTCAGTCAATTAGTTGTATCAGTTTTCAAATGACCCTATATTTCAGTTTATGAAACTTTATTTTATTATATTTCAAGAGTTCAGCACATATTTAAGCTTTTGCTTAGTTAGTTTATTGAATGTTTAGTATTATGCATGTGTCAAGGGTTAGCTTAAGATCACTTGTGGTTCTGAGTGTCGTGTTAAGTCTAGGGTGTAGACTCGAGTCATGACAATAACTTTCCTTGTTGGAGATCTGTTGGTGTCTGTATACCATTTAAGATACTTTGTGCTAACAATTGAAGAGAATATATAGCTCATCATATGTCTTCTTTAGTTCCTGGACATCAACTGCACAGTCTAATAAAATCTTTGATTGTGTGTCAAGACTCTTAATAAAGGTATGCACTAACACCTCATTAGTCTATTGATGATGTGAGCACTCTATGATGAGAGATTTAAATCTTTTCCAAGCTTGGTATAAGTTTTCTCCATCTCTCTGTTTGAATCCCAATCATCTATCTAGAATGGATTCACAACTACATTATTGAGCAGGGATGTGATATCCCATTTTAAATGCATTTATATATCTTTTCATCTCGTAACCAAGTAAGGTGTTCTAGATATATTCCTATCATAGTCAAAAATCAAGTCTGATTAATAAGATCTTACTCTCTATATTCTTTGTTCTATCCCAATGATTCTTTTTTTGTGTTCACAAAGAGAGTATAGATTTATTTTAATGGCGGTCAAGCATCAACATAGTAAGCACAAGAACATAAGAACAACTAATATGATAAATAAACTTAATCAAATCAATCATCTACTAAACAATCATGCTTCTATTCATAACCCCAGAATAAGGGTTCTTAACTACTCATGTTCGAAGAATAATCGCAAGAAATTATATTTTTCATGCAAAATTAAAGAAAGGAAAAGTAGAAAAGTAAGAACTATAATTATTAATTCTCCTCTCCAAGCTATGCTATGCCAAAAAGTGATCAACCCTTGTAAAAATGTCCAAGTGATTGATTTATAGTGGAGGAAATCAATCCCTTTTCTTTCTTTGACTTAGACTAGCTTTGAGAAAATCTGACACTGAAAACCTTCTTCCACACTGCCCTCTCTAATGCATCAACCTTGGGGCGCGGCGCCCCTGGCATGCCGTCTCAATACGCTAGGCATAGCACATGTGGTATTGATTTGTATGCCATCTGAAGTTTCTATATAGAGGTGGCACGCCTCTTATTATGGGAGAGTGCCTCCACGATGCGCTACCCTCTTCCTTCAGTGTCAATAGTCTATTTTGACTTCGTCATGCTCAGCTCTTGTTTCGTTATCTATTTTTAGGTTGATTCTTCTTGTATTTTATCCTGAAACATGTCTAATCACATATATTAGCTCAATCACATTAATTTGTACATAAAACTTAGATATATATATGAATTTATATTTTAAACTCAAGTTAATACATGGGTAACATACGACACTTGGATGTATAAATACGCCAAAGATCAGGTGACTATTTCTATCATTTCTGATAGAGGTACATAATTCACATCTTATTTCTGGGGTTTGATGAAAATGAGTTGGGTTCTTAAATTGAGCTTAGTATTTATTTTACCCAAAGACTATTCGTTAGTCAGAGGAAACTATTTAGGTCCTTAAGGATCTGCAATGGGCATGTGTTATCAATTTTTGTGGTCATTGAGATTAGTGTTTGCCTTTAGTGAGTTTGCTTATAATAACAACTTTTATTCCAGCATCTAAATGACACCATATGAAGCTTTATATGGTAGGAGATGTAGATCTCTAGTGGATTGATTTGATAAATTTAAGAGTAAACCTTAGGGAACAGATATATTGTGAGATTTTTATAGAAAAGAGAAGTTAATCCATGAGCATATTTTGACAATTCAGAGTAGGCAAAAGAGTTATATGGACCGGAGGGTTTGGGACTTAGAGTTCATGGTTTGAGATAAGATTTTTCTTAAGGTATTTCCCATGAAGGGTATCAAGAGGTTTGGGGGAAAGGAAAATTTTAGCCCTAGGTTCATTGATCCTTTTGAGATTTTGTGGTGCATTGGTGAGGTGGATTATAAGTTAGACTTACCTCCAGGTCTTTTGGGTGTTCACCTTGTGTTTCATGTGTCTATGTTGAAGAAATATCATTTATATAATTCTCATGTGATTCAATAAAATGCGGTGTAGTTTGATCCGAATTTGACTTTTAAGGAGGAGTCTAGAGCTATATTAGATAGGAAGATTTACAAATTAAGGTCCAAGGAGATAGTTTCAATGAAAGTACAATTGACATCATCTGGTGGAAAAGGCCACTTGAAAGACTGGGTTGGACATGCAAAGTATATATCCCCAACTTTTTGAGCTTTCAAGTATATTCTATCTTTTTACATCCAAGGACGAACGTGTATTTTAATAGTGAACAATGTAATGACTCTCATGGTTATTTTGTGATTTTCCCATATTTGATCCTCCTCATAGCTTTGATTGGTATTTATGACTTACACAAATAGGTGGTTTGATTCTTGGGGTGATCAGATGAATTTTGAAGGATTTTTTAAATTTTGAAAGTTTGGTACTTAGAAAGTTTGATGGAAGTCAATTTGGTGTTGGTAAGGTCGGATCTCAATTTGGATGATTTCACTAGGTCTGGAGGGTGATTGTTAGCCTATTTGGAGGTTTGATTCAGTTTTCGAGGCTTTTGATGGTATTTTGGCCATTTAATTAGATTTTAAAATTTCTATTAGTTTTTAGTTGACCTCAGTCAGTATTTGATCGGAACGATCTCGTAATGGTGTTCTGACGATTCCATTAGGTTCGTAATGTATTTTTTTAACTCGGTTGTACTATTGGTTTGTGTTTGAGAGAGATACTGAACGAGTTTTGGGGGCACATTATGAGGTTTGTATTGTTTTTCCCATTGTTGATATCTAGTGCAAAGGTCATTCTTCGTGTTTGGGAAGAAGTATGTTCTTGGGCCTTTACATTTGCGGGTGAACCCCGTTCATAAAGAGGAAGAGATCTAGGCCGGGTCATGGTTGACCTTTGCATTCATGAGATTGTCCTCACGTTAGTGAGGGTATAGGCTGGGTTAGAACCACATTCACAATAAGGTGGGCGTTCGCGAAGAAGACACTATGCCTGGATGAAATTAATTTTCCATTTCAAGCTTAAGCTTCATTTTTATTTTTGGGAGTTCTAGAGCTCGAATTAAGGATATTTTATGGGGGGTTTAGGATTCTTCGCAAGGGTAAGTTTCTAACCTTTATTTTATTAATTTTCCAATGATTTCTCGTCTATTTCATTGAATTATCGCATTTTGGTAATGAATTCGATAAGGCGATGGTACAACCGTGGAATAAAAGCGCTACTCGCGTGATTTGGAATAGAGTAATTAAAATGCATCTCGACCTATTCGTGCTGCGGAGCGAACACCTACTTTAGGAAAAAAGTCGCTTCCTCCTTGAAGGCCTAAGGAAGAGCCTATTCATAGTTGATTCTCGAACGAAGCGAAGGTTCTTTGACTTTTTTTCTAAAACTTATGAGGATGAAAAATGGTGATTTGAGCTTCATTTTTGATGAAATTTCATATTTGAATTTCTTAACTTATGGGTAAAATAATTTTAAAAGATTTTTTCTATTTCATTGTTGGGGTCTGAGGGTTAACTTTTTGACCCAAGTTTTACTCAAGCTTTTATACTAAGATATGTATATCAATGGACTCGTATTCATCTGTAGAGTATGTTTTTGATAGACTAGAAGCATTCTGAGGTCGTTCACAAGGAGAAGGTTATATTGTGATTGTTGATGGCTTGTGATTCTACTTCGAGGTAAGTTATGACTTATACTTTTTCAAATTTAACTTGGGTGAGAACTTATCGTGTAAAACATATTATTTGGTTGGGCGAAGTATGAGTTTAAATACTTATTATGATAATTTTATATTGCAATATCCAAATTAGAGTCTATGCCAATGAATTGCTTGAGACTTGAAAAATTAATTCGTATATTATATTTTGGGCTATTTTATGCATTATTGAATATATGAGGAGTTATATGCCATGATGGGCATGATATGAAAAGTATATGAAATAAAAGAGGAAGTGTAGCCTATGGGTAAGATTGAAATTTTTTATTGACTTTAAGGCTTGAAGCCCGTGATTATGAGTTGAGGAATTCATTGTTATTGTTATCTGTTGCATTTGAAATTTACTGTATTATTGTGATGATGCATAATCATTCATTTTATGAATCACAGGATAGCTATTACTAGAAATGATGTTTTCAAAGAAAGTATACTATCTTTTATTGAGAAGTATGAGGTAAGATATCAGACAAGTTTGAGGTAGATGCCAGACGGGTATATGGACCTCGCGAGTCCTTCATGGGTTCCATCTCCTAGGATGTCACTGTGAAGAAGGTCTATACCAGTAGGATCATTCATCATTACATTGCATTGCATTGCATCTTATATCCTATTGTCGTGTGTTTCTCTTTATTATTATATTGATATTGAACTGCTGGACTTTTCTTCATGTAAGATTATTTTTTAGTATTTTTTATTCGATATAGTATCTATTCAAACTCAATCGATCTATGATGCCTACTGAGTACTAGTGGTTTGTACTCACCCTACTCTTCTGTATTTTTTTGATGCAGGTCTCGGTACCAGTTCGCAACGCAGTTCTTGAAATAGCAAAGTCAGGCTATATCCAACGTTGTGGTGAGCTTCTTGCGTCCGGGGTCTTGATCTAGCTTCTTCTAGATTCATGTTGTTTTCAGAAAAAATAGTTTTATTGCTTCGACTATCTGAAAATTCATTTCGAAAACCAAGTTAAAGTTTAAAAATGTTTTTCAAGTGAAAGCAAGAGTCACCACTTAGTTTTATAAAAAGAAAAAACCAAGAAAAACTAGTAAAAATTTCTAAAGTCTTAAAATAGTAAATGATTTAGAACCTAAGAGATTAAGGGTAAGAGGCTCTTATTAATATCTCGAGAAGGTTTAAAGCACTCGAGATATCTACTAACTTGCAGTTATCCAGACTTATTTGAAAATAAATTATTTTGACTAACTTTGAAAAGATCTTGTATTAAAGAAACATCTTATTTTTTACTTAACTTGAGAAAAGCGTAACAAATATAACTTGATAAAAAGAGGATTGGTTTTTGGCTGCAAAGCACATAAAAAGAGTTCATTTTTAAATGAAAAGGAAAACATGCTTGTCCTTTGACAATTTAAAACAACAATTCATTTTTCACATAAAGGAAGTAGTAAAACAATTTAAAGAAATTTGACCAGAGAAATGTTTTACTCGTTTGGGGATAAACCAACTATGTTAAAATGTTAGAGTCTAAATAATACTGATAATGCTATCTAAATAGAGATTAAAGTGGAGAAAATGGTTAAACAATTGGACTCTTGGCCAAGCCTGTCCTAAATCTAATTTGTGGGCCTTCTTAGGTCCATCGCCATCCCATTTGGACTTTTGGTCTAACTTTTTATCTTCTGCCTATTTGGGTTGTCGCAGTTGCTATTATATTCATGGGCTTTGACCCATTTCATCATAACTTAGTCCATTTGGTACTATTAATATTGCTGATATATATATGGGCTTGGCCCATTTCTTCACTTTTCCCTTCAACTTGCGATTTGCTCCAGTCCATTTCACGAACTCAGTCTCTTTAGGACTTGGATGGGCTGACTCAAATAATGTTGGACAAGGCCCAACAGGGAATGCAAGGAACAAAATCTGGGAGTCCAATTGGACTCAACGATGGTATCATACACAAAAAAATCATAAAGATTAGCATATACTTAATATGAGATTCAAGCAAGACTAAGTAAAGTTAAACAATTAACTTGTTTCACACACACTTAAAACTATCATCCGTACAATTTCTAAATTAATGAAACAGGGAATACATCACCATCAAGGAAAGCAAGTATTCAAGACTATCATTCTAACAAAATAAATGAAGGCATGGTAAACTTGAATATTTAAAGATGACAAATTAAGAGTGAAGGCTAGATCAATGTGTGTGCACATAAACACAAAGCAAGCATATTCCTCTGAAATTATCACATCTAAACGATAGACTGATACCTAGAATGATGAGAACAGGCATGGAAGAATCAAATTTAAAGTTGTATGACACTAAATTTCTCATAATAGCAGTGAGGACCTTAAACTAACATCAAGGGGCACATTGTTATAACCAAACACATGTGGAAGACCTGGTTTTGCTTTGAAGAAAATCATGCTTATAACAAATAAAGGACACTATATTCAAACTTGACAAACCTATTCAGTCATTAAGCAAAAAAAAGACATAAGAGTTTTTATCTTTAGAGGCGATTCAAATAAAGGTGAAATAACTTATATAGGCAGATTCATGATAGAAACATCTCATGGATTTTGAAGAAGAGAGCAAACTTTTACCAAACGAGGTCCAGCATATCGTATAAGGAAAAAGGGGGAAAAGGGAGAAGAGTTAAACCAAACTATGCGAAAAGAAAACATAGAGTTTAGACGGATGCATGGTCGTCATCACACAATCAATCATAGAAACTCAATCATGGTAGACTGCTAAAAGAAACGAGGTTTGAGCACACCAGGGGGACAAATTAACCCAATTCATGCTTGACAAACTAATTCCTTTAATGAAGGTTCTTATGAGAACACAAAGAAAACATGCGTAAGAACAGGTAAATGATTGTAAAATGGTGGTAAGATCAATTCAACATTTTCAGAGTTTAAACTGACAACTTCCTTAACGATCAGTAGAATACATTTAGCATCTCTTTTATTTAACAACGAAAACCATTTTAAGCTCTCATTAGATAACAAAATAGATGCCATACTAACGTTTATATAGAGAAAATAGTTTTTACGGAGAGATAAAATAGAGAAGAAGCAGAAAGAGTAAAATGGAGAACACCAATGCTTTAGTATTTGATAAGAACTCCAAATAGACAAATTATGAGCCTTCATATACGATTCCTTACCACTAAATCAAACAAGACCATCCTAAAAACCAATATGATAATTTCTAAAATACCATAAGACAAACAAAGTAAAAGAGAAAAGAGAAAAGAGAAAAGAAAAGACTGAACACAGATTTTTACCTTTTTGGGAGCAGCGACTGGGATCTATGAGCTTCTTGACGAAGAGAACACTTCACCACCATCGGGAAAACTGAAATTTCAACTTGAAATTTTCTCCACTTTGAAACGTGAAAAGAAAAGTTCAAATTCTTCACCAAAAGATCCCCGAGCTTTTTAAGCTTTTTTAGGGTTCCTCCGGTTCTAAAAATGTTACCCCATTGTGAAAACAATGGGGTTTATATAGTGGTGGGATTTGAGGGTTTTGGGGGTTAATTTTCGGTGTGGGATGGGGTTTCTCAAGGGATTTTCGGGGATTTCCCTTGAGGGATTTGAATTCTTTGAAAGGGGATAAGGATCCACCTCAAAGTTATACCACCCAGGTATGAATTGAGAGCGGTATTTCATCACAAGGATGAGGGTGAAAGGGTCTCCTTCCACGTAGCAAAATACAGTACCTTTTTGGTACAATCTATGTGCCAAGCACGCGTCTAGGGTACGGAGGAGAGGGGAAACGCTAAGATTTGGGAGGCGGCGCCTAGGGTTTTAAGTTGTTGCTCATCATTTTGGAGAGAAAAGAAGAAGCTAAGGGATTAGGGGGTCATTTTGTTGTGGGTGTCTGAGTGAGAGGCGTATAAGGGTGTGAGGGTTTGAATGGTGGGACAGGTTAGTGGTTTAAGGGGAAAATGAAGGGGGCTTAACGGGTTGAATTGGGAGTGGAGGCCCAAACTATTGGATGACAACAACGGGTTATAAGGGTTGTTATAAGGTGTTGAGGATATGGCCACATTGCTAAATATAGCGATTTTAAGTTTAGGGAATATCCAAATTGAGAGGAATTAGGAAAAATCGGGCTAAGATTTAAATAGTTTTATGGGTTTAGGCTAGAATAGGAATAGAGATGAATTAATTACAATTAACCATCTGAGCTTCTTTAAATTTAAACAAATTGAAATAATTATTGTATTTAGCACATAATTATCTCATTTAACAATTATAAAAAATTAATTTATTCAATTAATCTCTCATTTTGAATTAACTTAGAAAAAAATCAAGCGTTTAATTTCTTAAAAGGATTTTCTTATGAAATTAAACTTTTAAATAGTTCTTTAAGTAAACTTATATAAATTTCACATAATAAAATATGAAAAATATAAATTCTTACTCAAGACTACTATAAAGCCGATTTGGAAAATATTTTATCCCTTTTTACAAAATAACTATCTCAAAAAAAAAATTAAAATCCAAAAAACGCTCAAGATTAATTCATAATATGGAGGGTAAAAATTGGGAGTTAACAACTGGCCCTCCCTTTGGGTAGGGTGGATGTAAGGAACTCTGGGCAAAAGGAATTGACATTCCCAATTTTATCCGTCCATAAATTCATCTTTAAGAAGCGGTTGGTTCTAGCACGAATTTCAAAGAATCATGGCCGAACTCTAGTATTGAGTTTCCTATATATCTCAGGTTACATGAGAACTTAGGCCATTTGTAGTTCAAGATGCTTGATTTTGTGCACGGTTTTTTTAAAGAATTTCAAACTATTCTGATTTCAGAGTACGGAGAGACCGGAAAGCTGGGGAGTAAGAGAATTGGGGGGTTTGGAATGCAGTCGAGTTTTCAACACATATCTTTCCTACATATCCCAAGACTCGAGGAATCATACTGCCTGTAGTTTGACTCAATCGGTGAAAAAAGTAATATTTATGTTATGACAACCTTTGACTCGGGATGAGTGACAAATAAATCAAATTATAGAAAAAAGGCTTGTAACCATCTCAATTACAAATGTGGGGCCCTCACATTCATAGATAAGAGCTATATGGACATAATTTTCAAAGCCCGAGGTGTATTATCACCCGAATTTGAAAAGAAGGAATATTGCTTCCAACATGAGTTTAGAAAATACCTTAGATGCAAAACTAAGACCCAATGATAGGAAATACCCACATCCCTTCTGATAGAGGTGTGGTTTGATGGCGGTGAAAAGTTGTTCCTTAGCTCGCGTCCTAAGAGTTTGATATACCTCTTCGAACTATGTCATAGTTCGTTGCTAAGAAAAAGTTCCACATTGTGATGCATCCTTTTTTATGTAGTCCGCACCTGTGGTTTTTCTTTGAGAATTTCATCCTTCTGGGATGCTCTCGACAACATCTCAAAACAAAATTATTAGTAGTAATATAATTCCATTTGGAGAGGTAGTTCTTTTGTCATACATCATCCTTGGATTACGTACCAATCTTGTATTGTGACGTCTTTTGATGCATTTTGTACCTATTGTTATGATTTCAGATTTTCATCCTTTTGAATGTTTTCGGCAATGTTTTGAAACAAATTGTTAGTAGGAAAGTAATTCAAATAAGGAGAGATATCTTTGCTTATTTTTTCGTGTCTGTTATTTCTTGAAGGAGATGCCATCCTTTCCTGTCTTTATTTTGGGAAATAGCAACTTCCATGACAAATAAACATGATAGACTTCGTAGCTATCAGATAGGATTGCCTTTGTGGCGGCTGGACGTGGTGATCTTTGAATATGACGACCCTCATAGCTGTTTGACGTGATAGTCCTCATAACCGTCTGAGGTATTCTCTTGAATGTGATAGCCTTCATGGCTATTGACAGTGGTCTTTGCATATGCCTTTGGGGTAAATCTTGTGCATCATCCGTATCGACACGGCTAACAGATATTCCTTAAATTGTTAGGCTTTGGGTAATCTAGCAAATCATCCGACTTTGGGTAGAGGCGGCTTACATATGCCTTTAATTTGTCAGCCGAGTGATCTTGCACATCATCCGACTTTGGATAGAGGCGACTTACAGATGTTCTTTGAATTGCCAGTTTTTGGGTAATCCTGCACTTTTATTCGATCTCGGATGTAATTGCGACTTACAGATTTCCCTAGAATTTCTAGCCTTTGGGTAGTCCTGCACAATATCAACGAGGATATGTCGTGGCTTATAGATAACCCTTGGACTTCAATTTTTGGTAGTCTTGCACTTTTATCCAATTTTGGATATTATTATGACTTGTGCATTACCCTTGAACTGTCAATTCTTTGGGTGATCTTGCACACTATCTGGTTTCAAATATTGCTGCATCTTACAGATAACTCTTAGTCTGTCAAGTTTTGGGCAATCTTGCACACTATCCAGTTTCGAACATCGCTATGGCTTACAAATGACCTTTGGCCTTCCAATCTTGGGAAATCCAGTTCATCGTCTGATTTGGATGGCGTCTTATAGACATCCCTCAGACTATATGCTTTTGTTCTCGATGGCAAGCGTTATTTGATCATCAGGGTGGCAAGACCTTTGTCACATGATCAAAGATAGTTGCATTTTCTGGTGATCGACACTTTTGAATGTATAGATATCTACCAGTGTGAGACTTTGTTGTCTCAAACAAATAGGGGTGCATAAATATCCTCGACATCAGACTCCGCTGTCTTGCGTAATATCAGATATAAATATGATCAATGCCAGACTCTGTCATCTTGGCATAATAAGGAATCAAACATATCCTCAACGTCAGACTCCGTCGTCTTATGCGATGTTGGATATAAATATGATGAATGCTAGACTTGACATAATAATGATAATATCCTCAATGTTAGACCCTACCATCTCACGCGATATCGAATATAAATATGTCAGCCTCAGCATAATAATAAGAAAGCAAATATATCCTCAACGTCAGACTCTGCCAACCCACACAATATTGAATATAAATATGCTGGATGCCAGACTTGGCATGATAATAATGAAGCAAATATGCCCTCAACGTCAGGCTCCATCGTCTTATGCAATGTTGGATAAAAACATGTGTTTGGGTCGATCCTGCGCAACAAGTGTGACTTAGGGACACCTCTGAATGCTATCCTCTTTGAAACCGGCCGGTAGAGGGACATAATATTCACAACGAGCATGTGTCTGCGGTATTAATAATGATGGTCCTTATGACATGGTCCTCGCGACATGGTCCTTGCGTCATGGTCTTTGTGACATGGTCTTCGTGACATGGTCCTCGTGACATGGTCTTCGTTACATGGTCCTTGTGACATGGTCCTCGTGACATGTAAATATAATGATGTTGATGATCATGCAATGACATGTGTAGTAGTTGCAGAAAACATTACCTTTGATTTTTATATTGCCATGTTGATTCCTTTGTGTGTACCTGTGCTCAAGGAAAATAATTAGTAGACACAGCATCGCTCTTACTAGCGACCACAGTCAAACTTGAAAAACTTTAAAGATGACGTCTATGAAGCTAATCAAAACAATTTTCATTTCAAATGTGAATGAAATGGTCGTGCCCACTTCTGGGGACAGCCACAAGCATCATTTTCAAACATCGTCTGTTCGTGGTGATTTATGACTTGCTGGGGATTGGTGGAGAATGTCGTTGATCTCTCATTTGGTGTTTCAATTGAAGTTGACCCAAAATGTCTTAATCTGATTGGGGACTCGAGGATGCTGTCAATCTCTCTTTATCTAGTAGTTCCTGCAAACTTACAAGAAAGTTTGTCCATTCCAGGAGTTTTTGCCTCTTTCGGCTTCTTCCCACTGTTTTGGATTTTCTCTCTAAATTTTCAGGCATCTGGTCTCGTTGCGTTTCTTTGAATGCTTTGGATAACGAGGGACTTTCACTGATTTCCAACACACTCTTTAGGACGACCTGCATCCATAGAAAAATTATTAGTTTTTGGTGAAACTGATGTGTGTTGACCTTCTTCGATCTTCTGCTCCTTGCTTTGTCTTTTCTGGATGTTTTCCACTCGCGGGTACTCATCGTCCTCGACTCCCAGGTCACGGTAGATATAAGACAAAGTCAAATTATAAAGGAGTAAAATTAATCTGATGTAAAGACTTTTCAAACTAGTTCTTCGGAAAATAAAGATTTTGAAAAAGGATAGTTTTGAAAGGTCTCTGTCCGTCATGTTATGTGCTAGCTCAACGGATGTCCTTTACTCGAGGCCTTGAAATTTCTGACATGCTTCTGGCAAACTCTGGAGATCCTTTGTCATCCTAGCTGAGGAGTTCGGAAATGATCTTTCGAGAAAGTTGGCATAGCTGAGAATTAATCCACCTAGGACTGGGGATTTTGAAGTAGACTCTGATCTCTCGATGCTGGGGAATTCTTTGGGGTTTATTTCTGAATTCTTGAATAAAGTTTGGTAGAAATTTTGAGGTTCTCCTCAAAATTTCTGCCCCAGTTAAAGGTTTCATGATGAATCCTATTCCATTGATAAGAGGTTTAAGACTCTGTGGGGATTATAAGATTCTTTCTCGAGATTCACCTCAGTTGCTCTTTAGCACCTTCTATATTCCGACTTGCATGGACAATGATCTTCACCTTCCAAATTTTTGAGATTCCTTTCTCAAAAAATTTGCCCCAGTATCCATTTCCTGAGGTAATATAACCGAGCCGTTGTGGCGCCTACGTATCCCATTGAAGCAGAAATTAGGTCAAATGTAGTTTCCACACTTACAGTAGGAGAAAAATTAGAAATAAATAATGAGGTGACCGAGGCCAACAAAGGCCACCTACGTATCTCATTCTTGAGAATTCAGGTTGAACGTAGTTCAGGATAGGAAGGGGAAAGGTAGATTTTTTCTAACGGGTAGACCAAAGCCGACACAGGCCACCTACGTATCTCATTCTTGAGAATTCAGGTCAGACGTAGTTCGTACAAAGAGGATAGGGAATTTTAAGCTATTACAAAGCATAGAAACAATTACAATCAGAAAATACAGTTACAGGGAAAGGAAAATGAAAAGAAAAACTATCCTCAGGCATAGTATCTCTTCACAACATCGGAGTTGATCGGCTTGGGCCACACTTGACCATCCATCTCGTACAAAATCAACGCTCCTCCTGATAACACTTTTTGGATGACATACGGTCCTTGCCAATTAGGTGCAAACTTTCCTTTGTACTCTTCTTGGTGAGGAAAAATATGCTTAAGGACCAACTGCCCTATGGCAAATATGCGAGCTCTTACTCTCTTATTTAATGCACGAATCATTTGTTGCTGGTATAGTTGTCCGTGGCATATGGCGCTCATTATTTTCTCATCAATCAGTATAAGTTGCTCATGATGAGCACGGACCCATTCTTCGTTGCACAGTCCGGCTTCTTGAATGATCCTAAGGGATGGTACTTCGACTTCAGCGGGTATCACTGCTTCCGAACCATACACCAACACATAAGGGGTAGACCTGGTCGAAGTCTTGACAGTCGTCCGGTATCCCAATAAAGAGTAAGGTAAAATCTCGTACCAAGATCAATGATTATCGACCATTTTTCTTAAGATCTTCTTGATATTCTTGTTGGCAGCTTCCACAGCTCCATTCATTTGCAGACGGTATGCGGTTGCATTTCTGTGAGTGATTTTGAATTGCTCACATATCTCTCTCATCAATTGACTATTTAGATTCGCTCCATTGTCCATGATGATTGACTCGGGGATTCCGAATCGGCAAATTGGATTGTTCTTGACAAAGTCAGCTACATTCTTCTTGGTTATGGAATTGTAAGAAGAAACTTCTACCAACTTGGTGAAATAGTCAATTGTTACCAGAATGAATCTATGTCCATTGGAGGTAAGCGGCTCTATGGGGCCAATGACATCCATGCCCCAGGCTACAAAAGGCCAAGGTGAACTCATAGCATGAAGCTCGCTAGGCGGCACTCGAATCAAATCTCTGTGGATCTAATACTTGTGACACTTCTCTATGAATTTACTACAATCGTTTTCCATGGTCATCCAAAAGTATCTAGCTCACAAGATTTTCTTGGCTAAGGTGAACCCATTCATATGAGGTCCACATACCCCGCCATGTACTTCTTCTAGCAACTTTGTGGCTTCCACCGAGTCAACACATCTTAAGAACCCGAGATCTGAAGTCCTTCTATAAAGGATTTCTCCGTTCAGGAAAAAGTTGTTGGTCATTCGGCGGATTGTCTTCTTTTGATTGGCGGTTACGTCCTCTGGATAGATTTCGTCTTCTAGGTACCTCTTAATATCATAATACCATGGTTTTCCATCTAGTTCTGCCTCAACTTGCACACAGTGCGCAAGTTGCTCTTTCAGACCTATCACCAATGGATCGATGTAATTCTGGTCGGGATGTTGAATCATGGAGGATATGGTTGCCAAAGCATTAGCAAATTCATTCAGACTCCTTGGAGTATGCTTGAACTCGATCTTTCTGAACCTCTTGCACAGGTTTTAGACCAGTTTCACATACGACACAATCATAGGGTTTTTCACAGCCCACTCGCCTTGGACTTGGTGAATTAGCACATCAGAGTCACCGATGACCAAGAGTTCTTGAATATTCATATCAATAGCCAACTGATTACCGAGAATACAAGCTTTATACTCATCCATGTTGTTGATGCACAAAAAGTAGAGTTTTGCTAACACCGGGTAATATTGACCAGTTTTTGATACCAAGACTGCTCTAATACCTGAACCTTTGAAATTGACTTCTCCATCGAAGAACAATCTCCATCCAAGGTATGCTTCTGTGATATCTTCTTCTATTAACAGAATCTCTTCATCCGGGAAATAAGTTCGGAGTAGTTCATAAACTTCATCACTCCGATTTTCCGCTAAATGGTCTGCTAAGGCTTGTCTTTTGATTGCTTTTTCAGTCACATACATGATATCAAACTCGCTTAGTAGCATTTTCCACTTGGCCAATTTCCCCATGGGCATGGCTTTTTGGAATATGTACTTCATAGGGTCCATTCTGTAAATGAGGTACCTCGTGTACGACGACAGATAATGTCTCAACTTTTGGGTAACCCAAGTCAAAGCACAACAGATCCTTTCTAGTAGAGTGTAACGAGCCTCGTATGGAGTGAACTTCTTGCTCAAGTAATAAATCACCCGTTCTTTCTTCCCGCTTTTGTCATGTTGCCTTAGGACGCAACCAAATGCATTTTCTGATACTGACAGATATAGAAATAACGAACTGCCTTCTCTTGGAGAAACCAATACTGGTGGACTGGACAAGTAATTCTTGATACGGTCAAAAGCTTGTTGACACTCTTCAGTCCAACTAGTTGGCGCATCTTTCTTTAATAACTTGAAAATAGGTTCACAAATGACCGTTGACTGGGCTGTGAACCGGCTAATATAATTCAGTCTTCCCAAGAAACTCATGACTTCCTTATTCATTTTTTGGGGAGGAAATTCCTGAATTTCTTTGATTTTTGAAGGGTCGAGTTCGATGCCCCTCCTACTGACTATAAATCCTAACAGCTTGCCAGCTGGCCCGCCAAAAGCATACTTGGCAGAATTTAACTTCAAATTGTACTTCCATTATCGATGAAAGAAATTTCTTAAATGAGTCAAGTGATCTGAACTCTCGCGGGACTTAATAATTACATCATCCACGTACACTTCAACCTCTCTGTGAATCATATCATGAAACAGAGCCATCATGTCTCTCATATACATAGCACCTGCATTTTTAAGACCAAACAGCATTACCCGGTAATGATAAATACCCCAAGGTGTAATAAAGGTCATTTTCTCTGCATCTTTTTTTTCCATCAGGATATGGTGATATCCGGCAAAACAATCCACAAATGACTGTATTTCATACTTTGCGCAGTTATCGATAAGTATGTGAATGTTGGGCAAAGGAAAGTTGTCCTTGGGACTAGCCTTGTTCAGGTCTCAATAGGCAACGCAGATTCTGATCTTTCCATCTTTCTTGGGAACTAGGACAATGTTGGCCAACCAAGTTGGATACTTTGTGACTTCTACCACCCCCGATTGAATCTGTTTGGTAACTTCTTCCTTAATTCTCAAACTCAGATCAGGTTTGAACTTTTGGATCTTTTGTTTCACTGGATCAAACCCTAGATTGGTAGGCATTTAGTGGGAAACTATATCAGTGCTTAAACCCATCATGTCACTGTAGGCCCAAGCGAATATGTCGATGTACTCTCGGAGCAGTTTGATGAGTTCTCTTTTCTATGCTTTTTTCAGATGGACACTGATTCTGGTTTCTTTGACCTCTTGGCCATCCCCTAGATTGACCGCCTCGGTTTCCTCTAGGTTGGTCCTTAACGGTTTCATAATCTTTTATTTCCATATCTATTCTTCAGAAGCCATAGTTTCTTCGTCATACTCCTCAAAATCATTATCGTCTAGCTCGGCTTGTTCATTAAGCTCTTGACATGACATGACAGTAGAAGTTTTTAACTTATTATTATTGAAACCAAAACAAAATGGTTTAGATAATAACAAGTAGACAAAAACAATTTTGAACAGCAAATATTTTCAAAATAAGGAGGCTTTCATTGAAATTCGGAAAATATTTACAAACTATGGCTACAATCCGCCCGAATGCAGGTTCGTTCCTTTTGGAAAGTAGTAAATAGTACGAGAAATATTAAAGCATAAAGAGTGGATCACGAAGCCTCATCCGGACCATCAACGATTTTTCATAAAATAGATTCTTTATCTACCCACCCGAGTGGAGAGTCACGAGGGGAGTTGCTACCCAATTCTGCAACTTTTTGCCAGGCCTAGCATCCCTAATTATGGCTGTTTTGGAGGTTTCTTCTATCAAAGCATCATATTCCTTAAATAGCTCTCCTATTTCGTCCTCTAAATCATTGCTTGGGGGACCAATACGCACTGGAATGATTGATACAAGTGAGGGAGTGGCTTTAGTAGCCCTGACTGCTTCTTCTCCTCAGTTTTTACCTTGTACCCTCGGGCTGCGTACCCTAAGCCATGCCTGGTCATATGTACATGAATGCTTATGGGTTCAGTCATACCGTCAAATTTCTTTCCCAGTCTGAAGCCTGGTTCATATCCGCTCCTTAGCATCGTAGTAGCGAGAATTCTATAGATGGGTGGCATGGGAATTTGAGGAGCAAGATCTTCTTCTGTGGCATTGACAATCTCTGTGGTATAGAAATTGCTTCCTCTCGAGACTACTTCGATCATAAGGACACAACCATTAGGGCATCTTAGGTGACTCCTTTCACCGTGAATCACCACCTCATATTCCTCCCAGATGAACTTTACCATTTAGTGCAAAGTTAATGGCATGGCTCCAGCTCCGTGGATCCATGATCTTCCCAAAATCAAGTTGTAGCTGCTGGTAATATCCATGACTTAAAATTCTGTACGGAACTCGATGGGTCCTATTTGGATGTACAGGGTAACTTCTGAAATAGTTTCCCTTTGACCGCCGTCAAAGGCTCTCACATTGACCCTGCTTTGGTAAATCTTTCACAAATCATACTCTAACTGGGTAAGTGTGGATAACGGACAGATGTTCAGCATCGATCAATACTCTGTTCACAATCTTCTCTTGACTCTTGATAGTGATACGTAAGGCTTTATTGTGCATTATGCCTTCGAAAGGCAACTCATCATCACTAAAGCAGATGTGATGGCCTCCTAAGACTCGGCTTACCATGGCAGTCAGATTTTCTTTGCTAGTACTCATCGGCACATAAGCTTCATTAAGGACTCTGAGTAATGCCTGCATGTGGTATTGTCAACTCATGAGTAGCGCCCAAATAGAAATCTGGGCGGAGGTCTTCTCCAAATGCTTCACGATGGAATAATCTCTCAACTGCATTCTCCTCCAGAATTCTTTCGCTTCACCTTCAGTGATTGGTCTCTTCTAGTGGTATTTATTTTATGCATCATTCACCAGGTCATCGGGGATATAACATCTTCCCGACCTTGTCATACCATGGGCTACAGCGGCCTCGACTATGAACTCCTTTTCTGCTGGTACCAGAGCGAAAGCTCGCTGAGGGGCTACTAAAACAATCAAATTGCGGCTTCTCTGTAATACTCAAAGCAGCTATAGATTTCTCCAATATTTCTGGCCTTCTGGGACCGTCTGGCACTATGGACTTTCTCACAACCCACTCTTCATCTATTTTGATCATATTCATGGCGGCGCCCCCATGATTTTGGAGCGGGTTGTTGTTAGTGTTTGGTAGTGTTGTCTGCAGCATGACTACTTTCTGATTGATCAAGTCCTGAATCCTGTGCCTCAGGTTGATGCAATCTTCAGTACTGTGTCCAGTGCCTCCAGAATGGTAAGCACAATATCGATCGGCTTTAAAGAAGCGAGAGTCTCTATTTGCAGGTTTGGGTGGAATGGGCTGGATAAATACGACAGTCTTCAATCTCTCATACAACTGAGTTCTGGTTTCAGCCAGCTGGGTAAAAGTTCAAGGAAATTTCTTTTTTAAATTTGGACGAGGGAGATTAGTATTAGCGGGAGGCAGAACCTGGCGATTGTTTTGGTTCTCGAGAGCCTTTTCATACACCTGGAAATTTTGAGGGGGAGCTTGGTAAGTGGGTTGCATATTTGGTTGTGGAGCTTGGTATATAGGATGCAAGTTTGGTTGTGGAGTTTGGTAAATAGGCTGAGTATAGAAAACTGGTTGAGGATTTTGTGAAGCTGGGGAGGGGTTGTTGGAATAATTGACTTTTTATGGTTGGCTCCGAAGGGCTTCTTCAATTTTGTGCTAGGGCTGGAGGATACTGAAGACACCTATTCCCTATTCTTCTTGCAAAATCCTTTCGATCCTGAGGATGCCGAGGCCTTGGTAATCTTACCTCTACGAAGACCCTCTTCAAATATTTCACCAATCTTAATTAGGTCGGCAAATTTTGCTTTAACTGTTGATATCATTTTGTCGTAGAACTCCGGCTCTTGAGAGAACATAAACACCGCGCTTATCTCCTCTTTGGTCATAGGAGGCCGAACTCTCACCGCCTTCTTTCTCCACCAGTAGGCATAATCTCAGAAGTCCTCATTTGATATCTGCCTGATACGACCTAAAGAGTATCGATCGAGGACAACTTCCACATTATATGCAAACCTTTGATCAAAGTCTCGGGCCATATCACTCTATCTAGATCATTTCTTCAGTTCTTGTGCGGTGAACCACTCCAGCACTTCCCCGCTTAGACTTCGACTGAACATTGTCATCAATAATGCGTCGTTCTTTTTTGCGCTGATCGTTTGGTCACAATAGCTTCTCAAATGAGCCTTGGGATTCCCAATACCATTGAAGGTCTCGAACTTGAGAATCTTAAATCTGTCTGGCAGGTCAATCTCCGAATGGATACAGAGATCATCGTAGTCATAGCCCTTTTCATAGGATGAGCCCCAAAACTCCTTGATCCTGGCTATCTCCTCTTTCATCTGCGCCCATGTCATAATCATGCTTCTTCTCTGTGGCCCTCAATTCTTTCTCTTTCTCCTTGGAGGGGTCAAGCTCGGGGCTTTCTGGGAGGGCGATGTATGGTTCTACCATAGCGTGGAAAGTGGTAGGTGGCATGTTCTGGACAGGTAGAGGCTGGACATGTGGAATGGCATTTGGGTATGTGGGGGTATATTTTTGTGGGTTAGGGAAATTAGGATGGTTATTTTAGGAGTTGTAGGTATTTGGTGGCGTATTTTGGTAGCTTGGATGGAGGTTTTATGGCTTGTAGGAACTTGGGTTATTGCTCTGGTTAGGAGGTTGGGTGGGAGGAGTATGATCTTGGTACAAGGACCTGATATGGGGAGGGCTATTGGAGAGAGGTTCGTTGGAAGGTCTAGGTGCGGAGGTGGGAGGGATATTCCCTGGATTATTATCGGATAACGGGGAATTGAGCAGAGGAATCTGGAGAGGGGGTTGAGAGTTGCCCAAAGTTGTAATGATGGAAGCAATAGACAGGCTATCCATATCCTTGGCCTTCTGTACCTCTTCTTACATTTTCTCTAACTTTATCGCCAGTTCTATGATCATTTTGTTCTGCTCACCGATACTATTGTCTCTTACAGCCAAAACATTTTCTTCCTCACTGTCAGTCATTTTTCCCTTAGAGAAGCGACGTCTAGAGGAGGAATCTATTTGTGCCTTTGAATGGGTGAAGTAGGGATGTTCGGCCAGTTTTATCATAACAAACCAGTTTCTGTTACCTGTTGAAGTAAAACAACTCAAAGGCCGATATTTTAGATCTCGTTAGTGATAAACAATACAAGATATTTGATGGAAAATAAACACGTCAGAATTACATTAAACACCTAAAGTTGCTTTTCATCAAGGCATATTGATCTACGGGGTTATTTACTCGAAGGTTCGATGGACAGGAATTTGTCTATCAATTTTGGGTAGGTAGATTCTATCAGGAGAGTTGACTTGTTGATTCTTCATCTTCTGATACTTGTCTTGTAGCACTTGATGCCTTCTGAATCTCTTGGCATCTCTGTCGAAGTGGGGGGGGGGAAATCTTAAGGATAGGGGCCGGTCCTTGAAGGCTTCCATGTATCTCACGAAGGAGAATTCAGGCCCTACGTAGTTCGAGAGGTAAAAGGGATATACTTTAATTTCATTTCTTCCACTATCTTTTGATTACAAAGGAAAAAGTAAAAAAATGGCAAAAGGAAATAACTACAATGCTTTGATACTTTTAAATCTTCTTTGGATAGTGGAGGGTCTTAATCTTCTTGATCTTCAGTCCTCAAGGATGGTCTGGTGCGAATTGGAGGTTGATCTTCCCAATGCGAACCAGATGCTCTAGGTCAAAGCAGAAGGCACTACACTTCTCGATGTCGTGACCTTTCATTCCATCATTGTAAAGACAGATGTCGTCATCCCTTTTCCACCTGGCGGACCCTCTTCTCTCATTTTTCTCTACAGGATAGAGGATCTTAGCTTAAACTAGCTTGAAGTAGATATCCTTGTAATTATCCTTGAAGGTAGTGAAGTCTAAGCGATGGACAAGGACATCCATAGTGATAGGCATTCCAGGTTTAACTTAGTCGCATGCCAGCATGGCATGGGACCCAAACAAATGAGCAATTTGTCCACTGTTGATCATTTCGTGGACCTTAGTTCTCAAAACCTCACATTCATCAGTGGTGTGCCCCTTCTGGAAATGATGGTAGGCACATTCCTTGTGTTCATCTTTTGGATTGCACTGGGGCCCTAAGTCTCGTCTGGGTGTAGAGTGCCCATTTCTTGTAAGATCTGATAAATGGTCAAGATTTCCACAACCTCGGGGTCCATCAGAAAGTTCTTGGAATATGCAGTCAGGACAATCTGCTCGTCACCATGTCTGAACCTAGATGGACAGAATACCGCATCTTTAGTCTCAGACTAGTTCTTCATTTCCTCTATGAGCTCTTCCAGAGTTATAGGGAATTCCACTGGCTCGAGAACCTTTTCTTTGGGTTCTTCAAACATTTTCCCTTTTCCTTTTTTCATTTTACCAATAATTTCTGCAGCAGTTTCAAAATCCAGAATAAGTTGCTTGATCTCTCGGACAAAGTCTCTCTTTGGGACTGCCTTTGGCTTTTCCAACATCTGGTCTAGCAAATTAATTCCAGCTTTAGCTCTAGCAGTCTGTTCTTCAACTTCCCTTGTCTTGGCTAAAGCTTCCTCAGTTAGTCGGTCAACCTCTCAATTTTTTCTCTGGACCTCCTCGATTTCTTTTGCAATTCTGACTTGTTCCAACATCTCGTCGACCTTAGCCATTTGCTCTTCTGTGATGGCTATTTCTTTATCCAATCTCGTAGACTTGGCCAATGCAGCTTCAGTGAGTCATTCCGCCTCTCTAGTCTATTTCTCTACCTCGGTAATCCTCATGTTGATTTCTTCTTATCTCCTGAGTCTAGATTCCTCAACGTCCATAGCTAGTCAACTTCCTGTTGGATAGGAAAGAAGTTTTCTTTTGGTATAGTTGAGTGAGGTTCAATTTTTTGGAGAAACCAAGGGACTCAAGGAGTAATTATTTTGGTCGTACTTTGCATAGTGGGATTTATATTTTGCCTACAGTGTTCTAGAAAATTTCGGCATGGAGTGGTCCAATTTTCCTTGATTCAAGCAACACGCATAGCACATAAAGTAGTTTATATTGCAATAATATAACAATAAATATCGCGTCCTAACTGGGTGACATTTTTATGCCAAAGGTGGGCCTAGCGGGTTTGAAAGATGTATGTGTCGTATTTAAACCATTTCATTTCCCCAAAAATAGCATATATATATATGGAAAACTTCCCTTTTAAAAGGATACAAATGCTGGCTGAAAGGGGGATACATTTTAATGGAAGGGATAAATGCATAAAAGCCATGCTCACGTAGGGGCAAATTAGGAAAAGTAGAAACATGCATAGAAATAAAACCCGCGCAGGGGAGAAGATACTAAAAGTAGGATGTAGAAGGTCCATCCTCGGTTCTGCTTCTCTTGGATGCTCCGGCAATGCTCCTGAGTTTGAATTGTCTTAGCCATATATTTCTCTGAAGTTTTACCACTTGTTCATGCATAGGCAACACCCCGACTTCCAAGGCTTTTTTGGTCATTTTGGAGTCAAGCTAGGCTATTCCTATTCTTATGTCTTTGAGTTCCTAGGTCAAACCCGCTATGGTGCGCTGGTCTTCTTCTTGTTTCATAAAAAATTACCATTCTCTCCTAGCCATTTCCTTTTGGAGATTCAACAGTTGTAGACGATCATTGGGTCTAGAATCAACCTGTGGCTCTAATATAGCTACTCTCTCGATGTCTGCTTTTACCCATTCATTGTAGCCATCTTCATATCCAAGATTAAACATGTCTGGGGACCCATTTTCACGAGTGTCTTCCAGTTATGGCTAATTTTCCCAGCCTTCAGGACTTTTGCATCTTCATCATAGTCGATGATGTAGCAACCCATGTGAACAGTTATCGGTTTGATCTGAACCCTTTCGAATTGTCTAAGGACCCTTTGCAAAGCATAAGGTCGGATTCCCCAAATTCCTAGGAGAGGGAGGAAAGCTAAATCACGACATCTTATGAATACTTCTGTTGAGTGAAAGTCATCGAACATCATTTGAACATTATCTTCTCCAAGTTCACAAAAAGCTTGGGCCCACCCTATCTTGGTCCTATTTCTAGTGCCTCTGCGATGGAGCACTTCTGTCAATATCGCCAAGTTATCGAGCCCATCTGGTTTGGGGATTTCTTGGTTCCCGTCGTCTTTGACCAAATGTTTGAGAATCCAGTGTTGCAGAAGTAGGTTACACCCTTAGAAGTAGCGGTGACTATTTTCGCATCTTCCTAGAGCCCTATAAATATCAGATAAAATAAGCGAGACCAATAAAAAGTATCTGATGGTTCCACCATCCGATAGTTCATGAAACATGGTATGGGCCACCATTGTTATCCGGGTGTTGATGAAGAGATGTTCGTTTAATGGAAATACCATGATACCTATGAGAGCTATAGTAAATGCTAAGGCTCGGGTGTTATCCCATTCCTGAAATGTGTAAAACTCATTATGGTATTCAAATAACTTCTCCCTAGTCCCAAAGTGCAGTTATAGAGCATTTGGAAAGAAATACTTGGTCCAGTTATCCATAGGCAATGATGTTCCCGCAGATGGAGATACTCGGCGATCTGAGTCGGGGTGGGCTTGTCAGGTATCAAGATGCCTTGTTGAGGTCTTAATTTCCTTTCTTTGGCCATTCTTGCAGTTTTTATGCAATCTCTGAGTTCCTCTATCGTCGGAGTTATTTCCATTATTCTGAAATGGAACACCATTTTCTCGCTATCACAATACCCGGTTAAGACCTCAATCAGCTCCGACCATGCTTCTATATCCAATAAGGTGGCAAATGACCTATGTATTGACGAACTGTCTTTTGATGGTTTGGACCTAAATTTATCCATTATATTTGGAGGAGTAGGGGAGCCTATTTCATCACATCGAACTTGAGGAATCTCTACATCCTACAAAATAGAGTAATCTGTTAGGCCCCACCCCAGGATAATAGTCCAGTTACAACACATACGTCTTCCAAACAATACATAGTTGGATGCTATGTCGTTGGGTCAAAAACCCATTAACATGTTTTTGCATTTCACTAATGGACTTAATATCCCTTGGATATTAAGACGTTCTAGCTAATGCCTATTTTGAGATTTGGTTTCGCTCTATCCTGGGTTTCTAAAATAGGTTTCGAAATTGACCGGGAACCCGGACGGACAACCAGGGCTAAAACAACAAGTGATCATTAACCGACCGCGGGTCAACTACTTCACTCATCTTTTTTGAAAATTCTATTTTTCGTTAAGAACGACCGCAAATACTTGCGTAATCACATTTTTACCCCTAATGCAATCTAATGCTTTGCCAAGGGAGGCGGAAGATGCCATGAATAGTTTATAATTGCGGAAAAGTAAATAAATAAGGAAAGCAATAAATTTACTAATTATTACAAACCGAATAGTTAGTCAAATAAGTTAGTTTCAAATAATAAGATTAGAACCTAGTTGAATTGTCCCCAGCGGAGTCGTCATTTTTGTTTTTGGAAAAAATAGTTTTAATGCTTAGACTATTTAAAAATTCATTTCGAAAACCAAGTTAAAGATTCAAAATGTTTTTCAACTGAAAGTAAGAGTCGCCACTTAGTTTTATAAAAGGAAAAAACCAAGAAAAACTTGTAAAGATTTCTAAAGTATTAAAACAATAAAAGATTTAGAAACTAAAAGATTAAGGATAAGAGGCTCCTATTAATATCCCGAGAAGGTTTAAAGCACTCGAAATATCCGCTAACTTGCGGTTATCCGGACTTATTTGAAAATAAATTATTTTGACTAACTTTGAAAAGATCTTGTATTAAAGAAACATCTTATTTTTTACTTAACTTGAGAAAAGCGTAACAAATATAACTTGATAAAAAGAGGATTGATTTTTGGCAGTAAAGCACATAAAAAGAGTCCATTTTTAAACGAAAAGGAAAACATGCTTGTCCTTTGACAATTTAAAACAGCAATCCATTTTTTACATGAAGGAAGCGGTAAATCAATTTAAAGAAATTTGACCAGAGAAATGGTTTACTCGTTTGGGGATAAACCAACAACGTTAAAATATTAGAGTCCAAATAATACAGATAATGCTATCTAAATAGAGATTAAAGAGAAGGAAATGATTAAACAATTGGACTCTTGGTCAAACCTGTCCTAAATCTAATTTGTGGGCCTTCTTAGGTCCACCGCCATCCCATTTGGACTTTTGGTCCAACTTTTTATCTTCTGCCCATTTGGGCTGTCACCATTGTTGCTATATTCATGGGCTTTGACCCATTTCGTCATAACTTAGTCCATTTGGGACTATTAATGTTGTTGATATACATATGGGCTCTGCCCATTTCTTCACTTTTCCCGTTAACTTGCGATTTGCTCCAGTTCATTTCACGAACTCAGTCTCTTTAGGACTTGGATGGGCTAACTCAGATAATATTGAACTAGGACCAACAGGGAATGCAAGAAACGAAATCTGAGAGTCCAATTGGACTCAACGATGGTATCATACACAAAAAAATGATAAAGATTAGCATATACTTAATATGAGATTCAAGTAAGACTAAGTAAAGTTAAACAATTAACTTGTGTCACACACACTTAAAACTGTTATCCGTACAATTTCTAAATTAATGAAACGGGGAATACATCACCATCAAAGAAAGCAAGTATTCAAGACTATCATTCTAACAAAGCAAATGAAGGCATGGTAAACTTGGACATTTAAAGATGACAAATTAAGAGTGAAGGCTAGATCAATGTGTGTGCACATAAACCCAAAGCAAGCACATTTTTCTAAAATTATCACATCTGGAACGATGAAAATAGGCATGGAAGAATCGAATTTAAAGCTGTATGACACTAAATTGCTCATAATAGCAGTGAGGACCGTAAGTTAACATCAAGGGGCACATTGTTATAACCAAACACATGTGGAAGAACTGGTTTTGCTTTGAAGAAAATCATGCTTATAACAAATAAAGGACACTATAGTCAAACTTGACAAACCTATTCAGTTATTAAGCAAAAAAAAGAGAAGAGTTTTCAGCTTTAGAGGCGATTCGAATAGAGGTGAAACAACTTATATAGGAGGATTCATGATAGAAACATCTCGTGGATTTTGAAGAAGAGGACAAACTTTTACCAAACGAGGTCGAGCATATTGTATAAGGAAAAAGGGGGGAAAGGGAGAAGAGTTAAACCAAACTATGTGAAAAGAAAACATAGAGTTTAGGCGGATGCATGGTCGTCATCATAGGAACTCAATCATGGTAAATTGCTAAAAGAAATGAGGTTTGAGCATACTAGGGGGACCAATTAACCCAATTCATGCTTGACAAACTAATTCCTTTAATGAAGGTTCTTACGCGAACACAAAGAAAACATGTGTAAGAACATGTAAATGATTGTGAAACGGTGGTAAGATCAATTCATTTTTTTAGAGTTTAAACTTGACAACATCCTTAAAGATCAACAGAATACATTTAGCATATCCTTTCTTTAACAACGAAAATAATTTTAAGCTCTCATTAGACAACAAAACAGATGTCATATTAATGTTTATACAGATAAAACAGCTTTTACGATAAGATAAAATAGAGAAGAAGCAGAAAGAGTAAAACGGAGAACACTAACACTTTAATAATTGATAAGAACTCCAAATAGGCAGATTATGAGGCCTCATCTACGATTCCTTATCACTAAATCAAACTAGACCAGCCTAAAAACCAACATGATAATTTCTAAAATACCATAAGACAAACAAAGTAAAAGAGAAAAGAGGAAAGAAAATGTAATGACCAGGTCCATCGTTACGGGTAGACCAGTCGTGCCAAATGTTAGAGTTAAAAAACTCCGAGTTTGAGATTTTGAAATTTTGGGCTAGGCTAGCCTCGGCCAGTTTTGGAGCAAGATAGAGTCTAGGGAAATCTGGGTAAAAATGGATTTAGGTGTCTTAGATTAAGCTAGTTTTCTGTGTAGCAAAGACATAAAAGAGTCCGGGGGACTTTTCAGAATCGCTTTTGGGTTAGTAGAACTCCTGGAATCGTGTTTGACGTGAAGGGGTTGTTTCAGGCATCGAGAAAACCAAGTGTGTTGTGAAATGGCCAAAATTGGAATATTTCCAAACATTCTGTCTGTGATGAGCGCTATCAGGCGCGATAGCGGTCACCGCTATGGCAGTGAAAATTACCGTTATAGCGGCGGTCAAGGGGCGGTCAACTCACTTAAGACCGCTATAGCGGCAGATGATCACTATAGCGGGCCGACGGGTTTTTAATGCAGAAACAGCTCTCAAAATATTCAGTTTTCACAAGTTTATTTTGGAGAATGGTTGGGCGAATTTCAGGGGATTTTATTCATTCCTCCGCCAAAAATCATTTCTAAGGTAAGGTTTTCGTTCCCCACACTTTGTAATAGTTTTCTATGCGGTAGAATTGCTAGAGGGAAATTGGGGAAAGCTTGGAATGACCTAGGGATGATGGAATTCGGGGAAGATGGGGGTTCTCAAACATGTATGTTCTTGGGTGTTGATTTAAGTACATTAAAATGATCATAGGTTGTTTAATTTCCTGTTTTGTCCATAAAAAATGATAAGACTAGGAGAATTAACGATGGAAAGCTCCGAAAAAAGGATGAAATGATCATGGGTGGCCTAAGGTTTGGAGATTTGGTATAATTCGGGTAATGTACAGGACTGTATGTTAATTGTATGTATTATGTGTTATTTTTAGACCAAGAACGCGAGAGGAACCCGAAACACGGGAAAGATCGGATTGAATAGAGCTTGGATCATTTCGAGGTAGGTGATGGCTATCGTATTTCTGCGAATGTGTATATTCATTGTACTCATTGTCTAAGTAATTGTGTGCATTACATTGCTTAGGGGGATTGTGTGGAATGTCTAAGTTTGGTTTACAGTCTATGTTTGAATGATGTTTACTTGTTGGCTTTACAAGTTGTGTGTGTTCACATATTGACTGTGGTTGTTGACATTCGGTTGGCTCGGGTACCACGCCTGGTACAGTTATAACACATGGTTGGCATGGGTACCACGCCTGATACGGGTATAACATTCGGTTAGCACGGGTACTATGCCTGGTACGGGTTTACTTTATTGCATATTGCATGGTGATTTTTGTATTACATTGATTGTTATTGATCCGTGTGTGGACCGGGTTATTTTACTTAATGTGATACTTAATATTGGTTCCGTGAGTGGACCGAGTTGTTATTGAAAATTGATATTTATTGGTGGTCCTTGAGTGGCCGGGAACTGTTGTATGACTATTGAGTTGGTCTTGATTTAGGCCGGGTTGAACAATTACTTGTGGTATTGTCTAGAGGGGATTCCAGGGTGGGTTTGGGCTAGACGGTAAGGTGTGGTAATGGTTTCTTGTTGGTGGAATAGAACTGTAAGAGATGGATTCATGCAGTAACAAGCTAGGTAGAGACTTGTAGTCTAGAGTTGCCTGTGATATTTGTTGCATGTTTGCCATACTTGTTATTGGATTTTGCGTACTATTTATATACTGTTTTTCTTGAATACTGGCTAATGATCCTACCAGTACACAGTGGTGGTGTACTGATATTGCACTTGTCTTTCATTTGGTGAGTACATAAAATCTTTCAGCGGCTGAGATGAGACCTCAGATTTAGCACCAACATTTTCGATCTTCAAGGGTGAGCTGTCGATTCGATCTACCTTGCGATTATCATTAGAGTTTTAGTCCATTTGTTCGGACTTAAAAACTATTTCTTATTTTGTTTGGGGTTGCATCCCCGTACTCTAGATTTGGTATTGATGTTTGGTACGATGACTTTCAGTTCCTAGGTGGGATTTCCGCAGATAATTAATTATGATAAGTTTTTGAGTAGTTGATCTTATTTTCATTGCTAGTTTACTTTGATGCTTGCTTGTTTTAGGCTGTTAGTCTAGGCAAGAGTGGAACTCTATTGGTTCGCTCATCCGGAGGTTGGGTGGGTGCCACTCACAATGGGTTGGGTCGTGATAGAAAAGACAACAGAGATTTTTACCTTTTGGGGAGCAGTGACTGGGATCTACGAGCTTCTTGACGAAGAGAACACTTCACCACCGCCGGAAAAACAAAAATTTCATCTTGAAATTTCCTCCACTTTGAAACGTAAAAAGAAAACTTTGAATTCTTCATCAAAAGATCCCCGAGATTTTTAAGCTTTTTTAGGGTTCCTCCGGTTCTGAAAATGTTACCCCCACTGTGAAAATAGTTGGGTTTATATAGGAGTGGGATTTGAGAATTTTTGAGGTCGATTTTTGGTGTGGGATGGAGTTTCTTAAGGGGTTTTCGGGGATTTTCCTTGAGAGATTTGAATTCTTTGAGAGAGGATAAGGATCCACCTCAAAGTTGTACCGCCCATACGAATTGAGAGAGGGATTTCATCACAAGGACGAGGGTGAAAAGATATGCTTTCACGTAGCGAAATCCTGTACCTTCTTGGTAAAATCTACGTGCCAAGCAGGCGTATAGGGTACAGAGGAGAGGGGAAACGCTGGGATTTGGGAGGCGACGCCTAGGGTTTTAAGCTGTTGCTCATTGTTTTGGAGAGAAAAGAAGAAGAAGCTAAGGGATTAGGGGTTCGTTTTGTTATGGGTGTCTGAGTGAGAGGCATATAAGGGTGTGAGGGTTTGAGTGGTGGGTCGGGTTAGTGGTTTAAGGGGAAAATGAAATGGGCTTAGCGGGTTGAATTGGGAACGGAGGCCCAAACTGTTGGCTGACAGCAAGGGGTTATAGGGGTTGTTATAAGGTGTTGAGGATATGGCTACATTTTACAATGTGGCGATTTTAAGTTTAGGGAATGGCCAAATTGAGAGGAATTAGGAAAAATGCGGTTAAGATTTAAATAGTTTTAGGGGTTTAGACTAGAATAGAAATAGAGATGAATTAATTACAATTAACCATCTGAGCTTCTTTAAATTTAAACAAATTAAAATAATTATTGTATTTAGCACATAATTATCTCATTTGACAATTATAAAAAATTAATTTATTCAATTAATCTCTCATTTTGAATTAACTTGGAAAAAAATCAAGCGTTTAATTTCTTAAAAGGATTTTCTTATGAAATTAAACTTTTAAATAGTTCTTTAAATAAACTTATATAAATTTCACATAATAAAATATGAAAAATATAAATTCTTACTCAAGACTACTATAAAGCTGATCTGGAAAATATTTTATCCCTTTTTACAAAACAACTATCTCAAAAATTGTTTAAAATCCAAAAAGGCTCAAGATTAATTCGTAATGTGGGGAGTAAGAACTGAGTGTCAACACATGTCGGACTTATTTACTTCATAGACGATTTGTATATCAGTTTTGACACTTTGTTCATAGATTGTTGTTGTACACATGACGCTGAGTCTTGGGTTGGTTTCGTCATACTTTTTATCGATTTATGCAAGTGATGTTTGGAGATATTCGTGTCATTATCCTGTATTTTCCACATTTAATTAAGTTCTAGTTGTGTATCAGAGTTGGCTTACCTACCACGATTGAGTTGAGATAAGTGCCTTCACAATTCCAGATTTTTGGATTGTGACAATATACTACTTAAACTGATCTTGATAACCACTATAATCTACATGCATATCCTTGCGTTTATGATTTTGCCATCTTAGTTCTTTTCCAAAGCAATGAAGGTCAACAACTATTTCCCCGTCCAATTGTAGAATTTGTAGATCCGCCAATACAGAAGCAAAATTAAAATGTGCTTATTTTCAACATAAAAAACGGAGTTGAAGATGGTCTCCATCTATATCAGTACAGCACATCACCTACCATTGATTTTTAAAATTAGTAAAACTTGTGATTGATTCATGAAGAAATTTAGGTTTTCCCCTTTGGAAACTAGAGGAAGAAAAACTTATTTGGTACTTTTATTTGTAAATTACCAAGCAATTATAATCAATGCATAATAGGAACAAACTCCTGTTATTAAGTCGTACATACATTTTGGATATCTTAATTTATAATAAATTCATAAAACATTGATCATGGTCTGCAATGGCTCTTAATTATTAGTACCCTCTCATCCATTTTACTTGTTCATTATTGACTTAACACACCTCTTAAGAAACAATAAATAGAATGACAATTTTACTGTATCACCATTTAAATGTAATTAATTTAATGCTTTGAAAAATAAATCAAAAAATAACTATATATAGCTAATAATAAAGGTAAATCGGGAATTAAATCATAATTTATCTCCTCGTTTTTTAAACGGGACAATATATAAAATCCTGTTTGACTCAATAAACGTATGTAAAATCCAATTTACTAGGTAGTCAAGACTTGCAAGGAAAGAAATTGAGATATTCCATTTGTAGTTGGGAGTTGGGACTACTGCACTCATTTTACGGGGGAAAACGTGAAAAAAATGATCTGTTTGAACACACCATGAAACTATAGATTTATGTTATTAATACATATATTCTACAAGTATTTTACACTATATCTATATAGTTTAATTAAAATGTGATAGCAGATTAGTTACCATGTCTATCCAAGTTACTAATTCATATCTAGTGTAAGAGTTAAACCTATAGTGTAATTTTCTTTTCAATATTATCAAATCGTCAAAACTATACATACAGATAATCCTTCATAAAAATATAATTTATATAATCTTGAAAGTAAGACAAATTACCTTGCAACAACAAATAACGGTGACATAATTATGTAAAAAATTAATTCTCTAAACTGTTAGTGGTTAGTAATTATCGCTTATAAATTTTTTTATTTATAATTAGATTTTAATTATATATATATATATATATCCAGGCAAGTGATTTTTTTTTTTTGGTTTTCCTTTAGTTTTCTATGAGAGTGTCCAAATCAAGATTAGGTTAGGGAAGCAGTAGCTATCCATCTCAAATCATTTGCAAAAGACATCAAACGAGAATGGATTCTTAATTAATAATAAACCTTTTAATTTTCCTAACCACTTCGGTCCCCTATAATTATCATTGAGAATCCTTTTACGTCACCCGTTTCCAGGAAATTACATGGAGTGTCCCCAAAAGTGAGTGATCTTCAATTTTTGCCCCCCATAAGAAAAGTCTTTAAAGAATACACTTCTTTCTTTTTTATGTATAGAACAAATACATTTTTACCCCTTTACACCACAACTCTCCATGTTCATTTGTCTCTCAACTTTTAATTTTTATTTTTCCTTTTTCTTTTATCTTTTAATTTTATTTTTCCTTTTTTCTCAATTTTTTTAAATTCTCGTTTTCTTTTTTCTCAACCTTTTTTTTTTCTTTTTTCTTTTTCTCTCAACTTTTTTTTGTTCTTTATTTTTCAACCTTTATTTTTTTTTCTCTTTTTTCTTTTTTTCTCATCTTTTATTTTTTCTCTTTTTTTCTTTTTTTTAATCTTTATTTTTTCCTTTTCTCTTTTTTTCTTCTCTTTTTTTCTTTTTTCTTAACCTCTATTATTTTTTGCTAATGAACAAAAAGTTAAATAATCCGCAAAGATATTTGAGGTATAGAAGGGCAAAAAGGTAGTTGTTCTATACATAAAAACAAGGAAGACTATTTTTGTAAGACCTTTCTTATGGGGGGCAAAAATACAAAGCCATCCCCTTTAAGGGGCATTTGTGTAGTTGTCCCACCCGTTTCTGACTAAACCTGTCAACTGGGCCGGTCTGACCTGGACCGGACCGGTTAGATCGGCCCAATTATTAGTCCGGACCGTAGCCTAGTGAGACCGTGTAAGTATGCCGGTCTGGTGGGCCGTGTGCTGGGCTGGGCCGGGCCGTCCAGGCCTGGTAACCCGATGGACCGGCCCAGATCTGAGACCGGACCGGCCCGTATAAATTTAAAAAAAAAAGATTTATATGTTGGCAGTTGGCCTGTTGTTGGATCATGTCTGCAGGCCTGGACTGTCGTGCACATGGGCCAGTGGGCCGCTGACCCAACAGGCTTTTTCAACCTAAATAGGCTACTTTTATAGCCTTTTCAGCCTACATAGCTACTTTTTCAAGTTAAATTTAAGGCTATTTGGCCATTGAAGAATTGTAAACGTTGGGCCAACGGCTACAATGCATTTTGGCCAACGTTCACTTCTTCTCCACCTTAAAAAATTTTAATTTTACCCATTTCATTTTTGAAATTTTAAATTTAAAGCGATTAAAACTATATCACACTTTAAAATTGATAACACTACATTACATGATTAGATTTCAATTTTTAATTTAAAATTAAAGAAAAAGGTGGAACCCGACCCATGAAAGACCTATTTAATGAACCCGGACCGGACCGGATTAACCCGGCTAAATAGTGGATCACGGTCCTGGGCTGGGCTGGATGAGCATTTTGCTCAAAACAGCCCGAACCAGACTGGCCCATTTTGTCTGGACCCGGACCGTCCCACACCCGAAGACCGGCGGGCTGCTCCACTCACGGGCCGGTTTGACCCGGACCGGCCTGCTTGACACGCTTATTTCTGACTTTATTACTCTAGTCAACTCATATATCCACCCTTTCTTCTCCATCAATCTTTTTCCCTTAGCTACTATATATATGTTGATGAAAGTCCAAACCCTAAAGTGCTCAGAAAATATATTAAACATGTAGTGTCTGTATCTACTCTCTCAGAAAGTCATCAAGAGTACTTCATTAACAACTTCTTAGAAATTAAATAGTCAAAACCTTTTAACGAAATTAATAGTAATCTATAAACATGTTTGATGAGCCGTTGGATCATCTTCGCCTTGCTAGGTGCCGTTGATTAATGTCACATACAGATTTCAGATTTTGGTAAAAATACCATATGTTACAGTTGAAAATAACATGAATAAAAATAAATAAAATAATTATTCAAGGCGTGGTATTTCACTTTTTTTAAGGAGATTCAAGCTCACTGCAATATGATCTACACCAGTCAAACAGTATAATTTTGACTTCTCCCCTCTAGGATATAACAACCCAACAACTTCGTATGACTCAAACAACTCCGGACTAGTTGAAGAGTCCAAAACTCCATCAATAAGAACACCTTTTTTCAATATAAAATTACTCTCTTTTAAAATGATTAAATTGGAAATTTAGAATATTTTTCTTTTCTCTCAACTCTATTTTCACTATACAAGGAAGAAAACATCTTTTATATATAGATGTAGAATTTCTTTTACATAGTAAATATCAAGAAAGTGAATACTAATTTGAGGTGTAGTAAGGCAATTAGTAGGAGATAGTGAGAAGAATATCTTATAGTGGTTACATAAGTTATAGAGAATAATGATATCACTTTCTCCATTTATGCCCATTAATATATCATGCATTTTATATTTTAGTTTTAATGTTAAAATGCACACATAAACACCAACACTAGATATAGTACTCCTTCCACTTCAATTCATGTGGCACGTTTTATTTCTTGAGAACAAGTTTGACTAATTTTTGAAGATAAATTGGATTATATCAACTCAATATTTTAAATATTAAATTTAATATATGAAAAGTACTATAAGTAGCAGTTCTTTTTATGTCAATATGATTGAAAGTATAGATTTTAAAATATTAATTAAAATTTACATAATTTGAACTCGAAAAGCAAAAAAATCACATAAATTAAAATAAAAGGAAGACTGATAAAAAATTGGAACCGAGGGAGTAATATTATAGGCTTTGGCGATATATTTTGTTAAGTACTCCCCGCTTCAATTTATGTTTCTGGGTATAGAGTTAAAAATTAAATTAAAGAAAGACTTTTGTTATGATCTTAAATATATTACTACATTTTTGTAATTATAAAAGCTTCTTATTATAAATAAAATGAAAATTCTAATTAAATTATTTTTAAATTTAAAAAGAGATCAATTTTTTAAACGTATTGAAAAGGACATATGTTCATCATAAATTGAAACAGAGGGAGTATATATTTCTGCAGAAATAGTATATATCAATGAAGGAAAGGATTGAAACACCGGAAGGGAATAAAAGTTGCAAAGCTAGGCTACTAAAAGTCCTTGAGGTTTTTGTTGAAATAAAAGAATATTCTCTCCTTTACCTTTTTTTAAAAAAAAAACATAAAATAATTTTAATCTCTTCTCAGCAAGAAGAAAGAAACTTAAGAAAGACGAAAAGAGAAAGTGGCTGTTTCTACTTGTTTTCTTCTATCCCTATTATTCCTCAGGATCAAAAACAGTTCTAGAATTTCTAAAATATAAGTGCATTATTAAAGAACGGGAAAAAAAAAATACGTTACGTGAAAAATGATCCTTATTCTCTAGGTAAATAGGTCAATGTTCAATTACAAAGTGCATTGTTAAATCTTTTCATATCATAATATTTGATTAATTTTAGAAAATATGTATATTAAATACTCTTTTCGTCCTATTTTATGTGACACATTTTCCTTTTTAATCTATCCCAAAAAGAATGTCATATAATTAGAAAACATTTAACATTGAAATTCTCCTTTTACCCTTAATGAAATGATTTACAATCACACAAATATTCAAAGATTATTTTTGACTACAAATTTTAATTTTTTTTTTTTTTTGCTTAAATATCGTGTCAAGTCAAAAAGTGCCGCATAAAATGGGACCGAAGGAGTATCTAGTTTTGCAAAAAGATCATAGGTTGACGAGCACAATAAATTTAGCCCTGCCAATAGGTTGACGTGCACAATAAATTTACCCCTGCCAATAATTTTCTCCTTCAGGTAGGACATACATTAGAATATTTACTTTGCTCAAGTGAATATATCTCCCAAAAGCTGCCAAGAAGAAACAAAACAAAACAAAAGACAGAAGCTAAAATCTTATGCAACTTTTACTTTAATTTGGACAGCTTCGATTTGGTTGTTATTATGTGCATGAATAATATTCTAGTTTACGTGCTTCTTGTCACCATTCAGCAGCTTTTTGCATGATTATTATTACTACAAATCACTGATCATATATGCCTTACCCTACGTAGCTGGTAGCAATCAAAACCAATATATTTATGAACACAAAGAAAAATACAAGTATATACATTTCACTAAATAATATATAAGGGGAAAAAAAGATTATGAGAACAAAAATTGGAAAATAAATACCAAACTCCAAGATTCCATGCATTAGTAACATAATATGTACATAACTCTACACATACTATATGTCAACGCGTTCTTATAAGTATTACTTAATTGACAGTATATGTTCAATATATATATATATATAAAAAGAGTAATATTAGTAAAGAGAGAGAAAAAAGAAAAGGAAAACATAAAAGTGGTATAAAACAAGAAACTCCAAGTCTTTCATACCATATTTGCTAGTACTCTTGATATACTCCTGGTAACGATCATTTCTATTCGATATCATGAATAGATATGCCTGTCAACCGTATATATCTGCTTGTAATTATCATGCTTAAAACTCTGCCTCTGATACAACTGCCTGTACTAATTAACAACTAGGGAATATCATGGAAGAAAGATTCTTCAAGGAGAATGTCAGGCCAGACTGAATTAGGGTGGTCTCCTCCAAAGAAAGAAGGAGTAGTAGTACAATTAATAATATCCCCTTCTCCTATATTATTAATGGAGGAATTTGACTGATCATTTGTTGCAACAACTGCCGGAGAAGAAGAAGAAGGAAGCTGCCATGGTGAATTAGTAGTAGTAGGTGTGTTCATCATCTCTTTATTATTAAGAGAAGTAGTTAATTGGAAACTATTACTAGCTTGTAATTTAGGCAAATGGGAGAAAGGGATTAGATCTTGAATTGCTTCAAGGCTAGTTGAATTAGGTGGTGGAATATTATTGTTCAAGGTATTTTCCAAATGGTAATTTGTGCCTGTTAAAAGATTATTATAAGCTTCAACTTCTGAGATATTGGCACTAGTAGTTGTGTTGTTTGCTGGCATATTTGGAGGCTGAAGAAGAAGAAGATGCAAATATTGAAGTGTAGCAACTTCAGATTGTAGTGATCTCATAGCAATAGCAGCTTGTTGTCCTTCCCATGATGAGTGATGATGTTCCACTAATTCCTTCAATTTTGAAAGAGCTATAAGATGAGGCAAGCTGTTAAATATATCGGTCCGAGGCCTATGAGTCATCGGATCATATCCCATCTGTATCAACTTCTTCTTCAGATGTGTGTTCCAGAAATTCTTTATTTCATTATCAGTTCGCCCCGGTAGATGTGTTGCAATTGCAGACCACCTTTAACAAAAAAAAAAAAAGGGAAAGAGTCTTTGTGTGAATACATTTTCAAGAAACTATAGCTAGCTAGCAAAATTTAATTTATTAAAAAAAAAGCTAGGAGAAAATGAATTTATTACTTGTTGCCAAGAATAGCATGAAGATTGAGGATTGTTTTTTCTTCTTCTTGAGTAAACTTGCCTCTCTTGATATCTGGCCTAAGATAATTAGTCCACCTTAATCTGCAACTCTTTCCACATCTATTAAGACCTGGAGCATGCACCAACAATTAATTAATGTTCAAACATATGAGAAAATCTGAACACATGATAAAGTGTTCCAATTAAACACTTTTAGTTTAAATTTTGGAAAGACTTTTGCTTGTATTCTGGTGCTCAATTGTAGCAAATCATAGTTCGAATGTCTTAATGAAATTTGATGACAAGTTTAAGTGGTTATCGATGTAAGCCTTGAATTATACCTGCAAGTTTAGGGAGGGCTCTCCAGCTACCATGGCCATGTTTCTTGATATGGTTGATGAGTTTTTCATCTTCTTCAGGAGTCCAGGGACCTTTCTTAAGGCCTGTTTCATCACAACAAGGAGACCTTCCCATATTTCTTCTAATAGAGTATAGTTTCTTTAATTTATGATTTTGGGGGTCTGCCTCCTTCTAATCCTACCTAATAACTTGATTACAATATGGTAATATATATACACAACTCCTTCCCTTTTTGTCCTCATGTTGTATACCAATGAAACATGACATACGTGGGAGCTTACCATTTGTTTTCTCCTTTTATCTGAAATATCAGTTATACCCCCCTCCAATCTTTGTCATCTAGCTACTTTGGTACTATAGACAGTGATAGTTGATTTTCCTTTAACTTTTCTTGGTTTTCTTTTTTTTTTAGTGGGTGTTTGACCATTAAAATTAATTTTTTTTATTTTATTTGGAATTTTTGGAGTTAGAGTTGGAGTTGTGTTTGACCATACCTTTTTGGAAGACTTTTTAGGTTTTAATGTGCTTAAAATAACTAAAAAGTCAAATAGTAAGATGTAAAAAAATGAAAACAATCTTTTAGGTGTTTTAATTTCACTTTTTCAAATACAACTAAAGTTGTATTTGAAATTTTTATGGTCAAACATTATTTTATGAATAAAGTAAAATAATTTTTCGGAAAAAAGTGAAAAATTCTCATGGTCAAATGCCCACTTATAGTGTAGCGAGGAAATAATAATATCCTTCAAGTAAAAGATGGTCAGAATTATAGGTGGCAAATTCTGGGGTGGGTTTGAATTTGAGCAGGTCAAAATAGATTAAGGTAATAAATGAATGTGTTATTGATCCATCCAAAAGTTACTTGAATTGAAATGTACTAAAAAGTAGGTCAAACTCGCCCAATTTGTAATAAGTTTTACTCCCTCCATTTTAATTTGTTTGTCTATTTTGACTTGACACGGAGTTTAAGAAAGCAAAAAAGACTTTTGAATCTTGTGGTTAAAAATTAAAGATATGTCAAATGTATCAAAATGCCCTTTTATCTTGTGGTCTTAAACATTTATGTGAAAAGTTAAAATTGAAGAGTTACTAAAAAAGGAAAGATGCATTCTTCTTGAAATATACTAAAAAGAAAAGTAGGTCAAATAAATTGAAACGGAGGTAGTAATTATTTATGACTTAACAACAGAAAGCACACTAGTATAGGAGCTAATTACTCCCACAAACACTAGTTTTTGAAATTATCCTTTATATCACTAAAACTCGGTCTTCGGGATACATACCACTAAAACTCATTCTTCCAGATACATGTATGCATCTGTGTATCTGAGTTTCATAATTTCATGAACCCGTGTATCTGAGTTTCATAATTTCATATATTTGAGTTTCATAATTTCATGTATCTGGGTATCTGAGTTTCATATTTCATGTATCTATATATCCGAGTTTCATAATTTCATGTATATCTTTATATTTTTATGTATCTGAGTTTCATAATTTCATGTATATTTTAATGTATGTATATCCGATTTTCATAATTTCATATATATTTCATGTATCGGTGAATCTAGGTTTCTCTAGAGATGGAGTAGTGGCGGTTGGGGGTATTTTTTTACAGTTTTGCCAGAGTAGACGATGGAGCAATGCCAGCATTACAAGTCTCAGATCAAAAATTCCACGTTCAGATAATTAGATTGAGCACGTAAATATAAGAATTCAAAATGTTATCAAACTATTTGCAATCTTTTTCTGTCTGTGAGGATCCCACCAGAGCGCCTTCTACTTTTAATAGGTCATGAACTAGATCAGAATCATTCTCACCGAGTCCGTAGTGAAATTAAAAAATCATAATAGACGACATTACAAGTCTCAGGTCCAAAATACAACGTTAAGATAATCAGATCGAGCACGTAAATACAAGAATTCAAAATGCAGAGTGGAAAAAAAACCCCCATCTTTTCGGTGGTGACATTGTCGGTCTGGCGTCAGTGGATGCTTCTTCAATCTCTCCCATGTTTGAGATCCTCGTTAGTATTATTTATCACCTCCGCGACCTTTTCCTAACCGACCTACTCCAGATTCACGGAATCAGGTCAGTTCTCGGTTTGATAACAACGGAGACCTTATCGACGTCAGTGGATGCTTCTTCAATCTCTCCCATGTCTGAGATTGTCGTCATTGGGTATCCGGTGATGATAAGGAGAAAGAGAAAGGAGAGAGCTCAGTGAAGGCGTGGGGGTGGAGGGTGGGAGGGAGGCGTCAATCAATGGAGAGAGGAAGGAGAAAAATGATTTTTGGGATTATTTATCAGATATGAGTATATCAAATCTTATAGGAAAATATTAAGTAGTGAGAGATTATATAATTAATTTAAAGTAGAGAGATTTGTAGTTATGGTAAATATGTATGGCTATTTAGGTAATTTATCCTATTTTATTTGTTTTTTTATAATTTAGTACCTAATAATATTATTAATATTCTTCATCACGACTATATATGATATCAAACAAAAAATATTTTGATAATTTTCTCATGGATCTATTTGGGCTAGATATCAGCCCAAATTTTAATAAGCTGAAATAGCTAGATTAGGCAGAAATAGATTGAACTAATAGTCCGGGTCAATAATCAGTTCAAATTTGAACAGGCGAACAAATTATGATTTCATGAGCTAATTTTTCCACCTCTGATCAAAATTAACCACCCCTTAAAAGCTGAAGGCTATTAATAATCTTCAAAACTAATACTCCATCTCTACAATCTTCTTTTGGAAATTGTCTGAAGCACCAAACTTAGGAAATAGCGAGGAGAATAATTTTTATCATTAGTATTGGTGTAGCATTTAATGATTAGCAATTTAAATGATTTTGATCACTTAAGTATGATGTTTAGGATCTTCGTATTAACATAAACAACAGGAAGTGCTAGCTTTATTAGTCACCAGAACAACTATTACATCAGCTAAGAATTATCATATACTTTACCTAAGGTAAGAGTTGAATGTCTAAGTATTAGTTACATTAGCTTGAAGATATTGCATTTGTATTGACAAAATGCTAACTTTATTTGGTAAGCTATATTTTGATCTCCAAAAATGTCTAATATATTACGTACTTTCCCATTTCTTCTACTACCTTTTTCTCTATTTATACGTCGCCCATTCCCGTGGAAACCAATACTCAATAGGAGCAGGTGGAAAAAAAGGGCTGATTTGTTAACTAGATGTACCCAGAGCTAAGTCAATTATCAAATGAAAGGATTAACTAATTAAAGAATTTAACTTTATATATATTGTCAGTAAAAAATATTATTTTTATAATATAGTGTGATTTAACTTATTATAACATGTTATTTATCTAATTTTCTAAATCAATATCTCATTTATAACAAAAGACATTAGGACGGTTATAAGTTGTAGTTATCTACTTTTTTTATTTCAATTTGTTTGACTGGTTTTGACTTGATATTAAATTTAAAAATAGGTAAAATATATTAAATGTCTTTCAATTTTGTGGTTCTAAACATAACATATGAAAAATTAAAATTAAAGAGTTGTAAAAAGGAAAAAGATTCTATTTCAAACAAACTAAATACTCCTTTCGTTCCTAAAAACTTGTCATCTTTACTAAAAATAGATGATTCACAATACTTGTCATTTTAAAAAATTAAAACATAATTAGTTGTATATTTTCATTTACTCTTAATCAAAAATATGGAGAGATATTAATGTGGTGCAAAAAAAAAAAGTACTAAATTCGTAGGAATAATAAATAAGAATAATCTAGTGAAATTATCCTTTACTTAATATTTTTTTCTTTAAGGGATGTGAAAAAAAAAAAGACAAGTATTTAAGAACGAAATGAGTAGAAAAGTAAGACAAATAAATTGAAAAGATAAAATATTAAATTACCCGATATGGTAAATTAGTAATTTATACTGTGAGGAAAATTTAACTCATACAAACTTGAAGGATTAAAGAAAAGGGAAAAGGGAAAAGAAAAAAGTCATGATCATGGTAAACAGGTGGCGGCTGCTGCGTGGTAGTGGGAGAAACTCAGCCCATGCACGCAAGAGAAAGCATTCTTTCGTCACAAATGAATTTGCATGCAAATTTTATATATCCATAAATACATTTACGTTGCATTCATCAAGGAACATGGGTCCTCCTAGCTCCTCCTCTCTTTATTTATTGATCCTTTCATTTTCTTCTCTTCAACCCCACCCTCATTCCCTAACCCCCACCACCAAAGTGAAATAAAGCCAAGGAAAAAGGTGCATGCATGTCTCATTTTTGGGGTCACAATTATATACACTCTAATTCATACATCTATCTTGGTGAAACTCTATATTCGAATGAGTGACCAAACGATCTAGTCGTTCGATGATACCTCATACAGTAGCATTTTGAATCTAAGTCATATATATAAATTTATATTGTAAGGAATTTTAATAATATCATTACGATTTAATTAATTATAACATGTTATTATCTTACTATCAAAGTTATCATATCATGTTTATATCTTGAGGTACTTACCATTATGTGTATCAATTAACATGGTATAGTTTATATCCACAATGTGTTACTGCACGGAACTTAAATTCAATTCGGATGTTTTTTTTCCTTTTGCTAACTTGTTTGTTGGGTTCAATATATTTTAATAATTGACAGAGCGATGGAACAAGTACATGAAATAGGTAGATGATACATGTTTCAGTATTCAAAGTCCAATTTGTAGAAAGACTCTCTAAAGTAAAGGAAGTGATCTCAAGAAGAAAAGATCACGAAGTCTGTGCAAAGTATATCCAGAAAAGGAGTCCACAAATGTACAGACTCAAGCGTTCAAGCAAGATAAGAGTCCTTGTCAAGCAAGAGTTCTTAATGGACTGGAAAACATGACTAAGACCTATAAATATACAAGGTCTTCCACAATGAGACACACACATTTACTGAGAAAAAAGGCAAAACACAATTAGATAAGCAAGAATAATATTTCAAAGAGTTTCGACTGACGATCGAAGTGCACCAGATACAAAGGACCAACTTGAAGAATTTTTTTATTATTTTAAACTCATCCTTCGTTGATAATTGGTGTGCAAAAAGATACAAGTGAAGTTTGACATCCCAAACTGTTTTACAAGATCATTGAGAAGAGGCTAGTATAGAAAAGCTAATCCTACCCAAAAAAGGCCTTGGTGGCTTGGATATCTAAGGAGGATCATAGATAATGTTACTGCCATTAGCTTCTTTGACCCTAAGAGATGGTAAACCCCATCTATCCATATTGGTGAGACCTTAAATAGATGAGGGCAAAACAAAGGAGTTGAAAATTTGAATCTCACTACTTCTATGACTCAAGGAGGCTAATTTGTTTGCAGACTTATTGGCCTCTCTTAAACAATGAGTAATCGTGAAATCATTTTCTTCAACTAAATTTTGAATATCTTCAATGATTCTCGTGATCTTCAAAGAGATTTTTCACACTTTGTTGATGCAGTTTGATAGAAGAAGAGAGTCAGTTTCTTCCTAAATAAGACTAATGCCATTTCTTGAGCATCATTTCAGTCCATATAACATAGCAGCTACCTCAACGCAGTTGCTTGTCCTATTTCCCAGTGGTATGGAGTAGGCGAAGATGATGTTCCCTGAGCAATCTCTTACAATTCCTCCTCCACCACAGAGCCCATTAACACAACTTCCATCACTGTTCAGTTTAAGCATGTTATTTCAAGGTTGAATCCATTTGACTATGGTGGCTTTTGTTTGTTGGATGTTGAGGTCACAGGCCTGACAAATTGCATTTCAAGAATCTCCAAGCCTTTCTCGTCCAAATTTACTCCTCAAAATCTGTAAAATATTGAATAAGACATTAGAGGTTTTCTTACAAAAGAAAGGTCTTTCCCCTTCATATTTCTTATTGCATCTAGCACGCCAGATTTCCCAAAAATGAGGGCAGGGATAATTTTGACTATAAGCTTGCAAAAAGGGTCTTGTACTTGTGATTCCACCAATTGAGCAGCGTGAACTTCAAGTTGGTGTTACTTGTGCTTATACCTAGAGGACCTGCAAAAACAACCATGAATTTCTTAGCAAAATCTCCATGACATAACAAGTGGTCCATTTATTTGAGGTGAATGACCACTTTGTTGGTACAACAATAACACTTTGGTTCCATAGGGATCCCCAATCTAGCTACATTATAGTCAGTTGAGAGTTTGTTGTGGATGTCTCTCCAAATAAGAAAGGATATTTTGAAAGGAATATTGTTATGACAGAGTCTACTATTCAGATTATTGGGACTCCTTTATTGCCTCAGTTCCCTCCAGGTAGAGCATATTGAAAACTCTCTAGTGTGAAAAAGGATCGATATATGCCTGTCTTTTTTATTGCTGAGAGTTATTGAGGCTCTTTGGTCATTGATCAAAATTTTCAAATCTTCAGGGATGTTGATGTTGAGCTATTCCAATCTTATTCCCCATTATGAAGGACATCTTTAACTTGAATGTCAATGATATCTGCACCGTTCTAACTTGATTGTAGAGGGGTGCTAGATTACTCTAGTTGTCATACCAAAAAGAGACCTCACCTATACCAATTTCCTATAAAATATTATGGTATATGTCATCTTTAGTAGTGCAAAGAATTTTTAAGTTTTAAGCTTGACCTCTTTCCCATTGAGTTTTCACTGAGTGGTCATTTAAGATATATTTAGCTTTAATAAAGTCACTCCACGGAGAATTAGAGGTTCTTAGAGACCACCATTGTTTAGCATTGAAAGATCGGCAAATGTCATTGAGTTTTCTAAAGTTGGTGCCCCCTTTGTTGTAAGGGTAACAAAGGTTGTCCCATGAAGTCCAATGATGCTTTCCACCACTGTCTACGCCAGACAAAAAATATCTTGCCAAATACTTTTCAATAATCTCCAGAGAGGAGTAATAACTGAAAGGAGATGAATGGGAAGACCCAAGAGGACATGCCTGATAAGAATGACCCTTCCTCTGGTGAAAAGTAGTTTAGTGTGCCAGCCTCTTATTCTACTAATCACCTTGTTGACAATATCAGAAAAGTGAGATAATTTGTTCTTCCCAGTGACGATTGGACATCCCAAATACTTGATGGGGAACTTCTGATGATTCATACCAATGATGTTGTGTAACCTGATGATGTCCCCTGGCCTAGTATTTCCAGCAACTGCAAAGCAGCTCTTGGTCATATTGATAAGTTGCCCTGAGATATTTTCATAAGTCTTGAGAGTTTTCAGAATCATATCCAGGGTCTTTTTCCCACCATTGCATAAAAGAATGGTATCATTAGCAAAATATAGATAATTGATTTGAGGACTATTATATTTAATATAAAAATTAGTGTAGCCAGGTTTTCTTCAAAGCCCATTGAGCATTTGAGACAAAAGTTTAGCACTCAACACAAACAGAGAAGGAGAGATGGAATCACCTTTCCCCTTTTGTTACCATTTACTAAAACACAATACCCGCTGTTAGAGATGTACATGTAAATCATATTTGACCCAAGCATCTGAAAACCCCATCTTCCTCAGGGCTAAGCATAAGAAGGACCAAGAGACTCTGTCATAAGCTTTTTTATATCTAGCTTGATGATAATGTTTTTCCCTCTTATAGGTTTCTTGATATCATTAATAATATCTTTGGTGAGAAGGATATTCTTTGTGATATATCTCCCTTTAATAAAACCACTTTGATTCCTAAAGATGATCTTGGGAAGAATAGTGGCCAGTCTAGCATTCATGAGTTTGAAAATAATTTTACTGGAAACATTGTAAAAACTAATGGGTCTGAGGTCACTGAATTTCTAGGGGTGGTCAACTACATGGATCATCACCAAGCATGTGTGAGTAGAAAATTTTGGAAGGGTAGATCTTTCAAAGAAAGAAGTAACAACTTTATGGAGATCATTGACAATGATAGACCATGTTTTTTGGTAAAAGCAAGCACTAAATCCATCAAAACCAGGAGCATTATCAATGTCCATAGAAAACACAGTGTCTCTGATTTCTTGAAGATAAGGGATAGCCGTAAGATTAGTGTTGACTTCTTCAGTGATACATCTATAAAGGTAGCCGACAGGCTCTTAGGAAGAGTCCTGATTATCATTAGAAAATAGATCTTGGTAGTATCTTACCGTAGCTTCTGCAATGGGGTCATTACCCTCAATCCATTGCTCCTGGTCATCCATGATTTTCCTGATATTCAATCTTTTTCTTCTATATTTGATGATGCTATAAAAATAGGCAATATTAGCATCGCCCTCTTCTAGCCATTTAACCCAGGCCTTTTACCCCAGAATAGAGTCCTGAATCTTAATATATCTAGTGTGCTCAACTCTGCATCTGGAAAGAGCCATTCTATTCTTTGTATTGTTATTAAGGACACTACTATCTTTCAAAGTTCTCATTAGGACCTTCAATCTTTTAGGTTCTTCACAGATATCAACATATTTTTTACTAGACTAGAGGCTAAGGTGCTTGCACGTATTCTTAAGCTTCTGATGGAGCACATAGAAGGGGTTACTATAGATATTGTGATTCCATATGTCTTGGACTGTTTGAAGGAACTTTGGGTGATCAACCCAAAAATTAAGGAATGTAAAATATTTGATATACTTAGTGATCTCACTATTAATCCTGATAAGGAGAGGGGCATGATCAGAGCAAGTTCTGGATAAGTGAGTGACATAAGTGGCATTCAAACAGTCAAACCATTTGGAATTATAGAAAATACTGTCTAATCTCTTCCAAGTAGTGGAAAGAGGGTCTCTATTGTCACACCAGGTAAAGATTGAGCCACTAAAGCCAGCATCCCGGAGGCCATAGTTATGGAAGCAGGAAAAGAAATCAAGGCTCTCCTCCATTCTATGGTTTCTACCCTCTTTTTTTTCTTCACAATAGGAAATAGTGTTGAAGTCCCCGACCACACCCCAGGCATAATTCATGGTGTCAGTTGTGTTCCTTAAATCTTCCTAGAGCTCTATTCTTAGATCCTCAGTGCTTTTGGCATAAACAATGAAGAGGTATATAATAGGATCATTAAGATGACACACCTTGATAAGGACATATTGCTCCCTATCTTGGATAACATCAACTGCCATATTATAAGTCCAAAGCAACCATATCTTATTATTGCAATGATGGAAGCCAAATTGCTGCTATTAACCATAGATTCTTGGAGGCAAAATGAGGAATTTGAAACTGGATTTTAAAGTTTTTAAGTCTTTCCAGGGACCCATGAGACCCTATTCCCCTAATATTACATGATATGATGTTAATCAATGGAAATATTATTGGGAGGGGAAGCTTTAGGAATTGTTGATGCTCAGGTTCTTTTTTTGAGGTTGGGAGAAGCTCCTTCCATGATCCATCAAGCTTCTTGGAGATAAATTGTTGATGTTCAAAGCATTTTGTTATTCCTGATTATGGGTTAGTTTAAAGTAGCTTCTACTGTTACTTCTAACCACTTCATCATCAGAGAGGAAGTTGTTTTTTTCTTCTCTGGTGCCATCCTGTACCTCCTCAATATCCATAATATAATCCTACATGGCTTCTTTGAATAAGGAATTATCATAGGAATTGAATTCTCTTTCATTTAGTCTGTTTGGATCTGGTGGTTCAGTGTCCCAGGGGATATCTTCTCGTTGACTATTTTTGGTAACTCGTACACCCGGTTCAAGGGCATTAGATCTTTTATTTTAACTCTGACCCTCTTTGTAGCCTTTTTTGATATCCAATTTAAGAGTAGGTGTCACAATCCAGAACGCCGTGAGTGGCAACCACCCAACTCCCGGGTGATCAAACCATCAACGATCCCGAACTTAATCATTCTAACAGATCAAAAACCAGTGTGCAAAAAAGTAAAGTAGAAATAATCATCAGTAAATTAATTTCATAATACTACCCTGCGGAAAATCCCCCTAGCATCTGAAAGTCATCATACCAAAACGCTACCAAAATCTAGAAAATGGGATATAACCCCAATATAAGAAATAGTCTAAGCCCAAAGCAAGTGGGATACAATAAAAACATATAGAAATCAAGGCAGCTCGACCGAAGCAGCTCACCCTTGACATCTGGAAACACTAGGACTACAGGTGAGGTCGCGTGTCAGCTGCTGAAAGATTGTCTGTACTCACAAAAAAATACAAGTGCAGAATCAATACACAACTACTGTGTACTGGTAGGGTCATCAGTCAGTTCCAAATAAACAACATATGAATAGTATAATAATCAAGTAAGAGTACAGGAAACATGTAACAAGCCAACAGATATCCCTAGACTACAAGTCTCTTCCTAGCTTGTACCCATATGTAATCCACCTTTATATCCATGATCAACAATCAAAAGAAATCAACAATTATACCATTTTACATACCCCAGACCCATCCCAGGATCCCCCTAAACAACACCTAAGTGTTAAACATGCAACCCGGTCTACACCAAGACCAAACTTACAGATCAATAATACTAACCCGACCTCTTAAGGACCATAATAAAATATCACAATTCAGCAACACAACCCGTTCCACTCATGGAACCAATATCAAAGTGAAACAATACAATAAAGTAAACCCGTACCAGGCGTGGTACTCGAGCCAACCAGTTAGTATTTCCTGTGCCAAGTATGGTACTCGAGCCAACCGTTAGTATATCTTGTACCAGGCGTGATACCCGAGCCAACCGTTAGTATACCCGTACCAGGCGTGGTACCCAAGCCAATCGAATGTCACATAAATCCACAGTCATAAACAATGAACAATCAACACTTGTAGACCAACAAGCAATAACACCTAGTTCATTTCACAAGACTGAAAACAAGACTTTTGGACATTACTTGTAATACACCAGAGCTTCCACGGCGAAACTAAGCTCAGAAAACCAGTAGAAGATAAAAATTTCAGAAAAAATCAAGTTTCCAGGAACCACGGTTCAAGACCATGGACCGTGCTTTGGAATCACGATCCGTCATCTCAAATTGTAGTCCCAAATCCAGTAGATCCCCAGTTCAAGTCTCAGGAACACAAGTCAGACCACGGACCGTAGTTTAGAACCATGATCCATCCTGTCACTCGTGGTTTCTGTTAATCAGAGGACTATTAGTTCAGGGCTCAGGGACCACGAGTCAGACCACGGGCCATAGTACAGGACCGCGCATCATCCTGTTGACTCGTGGAACCAGAACCTCAGAGACCCTTAGCCCTTGTCCCAGGAATCACGGGTTACATGTCGAACCATCTTCCTGTAGTACGGTCCGTCCTGTGGATTCATAATTCCTGAGACCAGAGAGCCCCTAAAACTCCTAGGTAGTACCATGACTTAGTTGAGGTCCGTCGTCTAGGAGTAAGGCCCTCCATTTCGAGTTATGATCCCTGAGTCACAATATCGGCAGTTTTTCTTTTAAATTTTCTAGGGGTATTCTAGACTTTTCCTACTTTTTTTAAAGCCCAAGCTATGACGTTCTGACTACTCTAAGCCTATTTAATTAGTCACAAACTACCTAAAATATCTATTCTCCTAAATTCTTCAACCTTAGAAAGAAAATAAGAGAAAGAGGCGACAGTTTTCTCCCAAGAACAAGCAGAGGTCTTCATCAAGTTCAGCCCTAAAAATCCAAGGATTTCTCCGTAGAATTCTTCACCAGGTATGTGGGATTTCACTAGTGGGTTCCTTTCACCCACTAGGTCCCTAGATTCCAGTCAATCTTTAGTTTTCTCCATGAATTGTTCAGACCTAGGGTTCCAAAATCTTAGGGATTTATTGAAATTTAGTTCCTGCAACCTCTATGGTATTGACTACATGTTTCTTGGAGAATTAGTATAGTTCTATGTACAATGTTCAGAAACCCTAGTTTGTATACTTGCAGTACTTCATGAGTCAAGATTAATAGGCAGATTAGTTATATGCTCATGCATCAGAATTTGAATACCATATCCCTCAGTATATTTATGTTGCATTTTCAGTTGATTTCCAGTATTTTGAGCTATACATCATTACAGTACATTGTTGCTTATATTCTGTTGGGAGTAGACTTAGTACTGAGCAGACGAGGGGATGAAGGTTTAGCTGTCAGTTTAGGCTAAGACCTTTAGTAGCAGTCCCCAAGTCCTAGAACTACAGTGCCACCATAGGTTTAGAGGAGTCAGCTGTCAGACTAGGCTGTACCTCCTTGTCTCTTGTGGACATCAGTAGTGGATCCATGTCAGACTTGTTCGTACCCTTGGCAAGGTATGAACACCCTTGCATCCAAGGTTACAGGTCGGCCCCATAGTTAGCTCAACTTGGAGTATGTCGATTAATAGTATCTCCCAAAGTTAGATTCATGTACATTGACCATGTATTCAGTATATATTTATATATTTCAGTAAGTAGCTCAGTATGTTATATCTTCATGATTTGTACTTGGTCGTCGCATCCAGTTTAGCTTTCAGTTATGTTCTAGTATATCTTTTTTATGCTCAGATTTTATGTTGTTCAAATTAGCCTATATCTCGCATGCTCAGTACATTCAAAGTACTGACACATACTTCTGTGCTACATCATTTTATGATGTAGGTTCAGGCGCTCAGCATCCAGACCACACTTAGTTCAACTTTCAGCCAGTACTCAGCAGTTCAGTGGTGAGTCCTCAATAGTTCGAGGATGATAGCCATGCTTATATCTTCAGTATTTACTTTCAGTCTCAGATTTGTTAGAGTTATTTGGGGGCATGTCCCAGCAACTCCTATTCAGTTAGAAGGCTTTCAGACATAGACTAGTTTCAGCAGTTGTTAGTATTGTTTTTCAGTCAGCACTAAACTATTTATATATTCAGGCTTTTGGGTTCTTCCTTGATTTCAGATAATGATGGTTTTAGCTTCCGCAAAATGCATGCTTTACTCTGATTTTGTATAGATATGCCATGCCATAGGTTAGCTTGGGGTCACTTGTGACACTAAGCACTGTATCGCATCCAGGGGGTAGCTTCGGGGCATGACAAACTTGGTATCAGAGCATAAGGTTTAAGTGTACTAGGATGTCTGAAAACCGCATCGAGTAGAGTCTTCTTCATGGGTGTGAAGCACACCACACTTATGGGGGAGAAGCTATGAGACATCATTAGGAATAATTTCCCTTCTTTCATTTCTAGCTCGTGCTATAGAGTATGAACTCTATTTGATCTCCTTCTATTCTAACTCATGCTCTTCACATTTTAGAAAAAATGCCTCCCAGAAGAGCTAATGCTAGAAATAGGCCAGCAGCTCTAGCAGACCCATTGAATGAGCAGGTTATGCATGCCAAATTCATGGCTGCTTTTCAAATGCTTTCTCAAGCCATGAACACCCAGGTCAATCAGTAGGCTGCAGCACCAGCTTTGCCTCGGGTTAATACTGCTGCAGCCAGAATCTGGGACTTTACTCGGATGAACCCTCTAGATTTTCATGGGTCTAAGCCAGAAGAGGATCCCCAAGAGTTCTTAGAGGATGTTCAGAAAGTGACAAGCATTATGGGTGGTACCCCAGTAGAGGGCGCAGACTTGGCCGCTTATCAGCTGAAAGTAGTGGCCTACTCTTGGTACCAGCAATGGAAGGAATCTCATTGTACAAATGCAGGACCAGTGACTTAGGATCTTTTCAAGACTGCTTCTCTGGACTAGTTCTTCCCACTAGAGCTTAGGGAAGCCAAGGTTCAGGAGTTCATCAACCTGAAGCAGAATGACATGAGTGTAAATGATTATGCTCTGAAGTTCACTCAGCTATCCAAGCATGCTCCGACAATGGTAGCTGACCTTAGAGCTCATATGAGCAAGTTCATGTCTGGAGTGTCTGATGATATGGTCAAGGAATGCAAGACAGCCATGCTCATTAAGGAGATGGACTTTTCCAGGTTAGTTACTTATGCTCAACATATTAAGGAGAAGAAGATTAAGGAAAGGGGAAGAGATGCTAAGAGGGCTAGGACAGGTGATTATAACTACTATTAGCAGAGGTCAGAGGGTGGCAACCGCTCTCAATATCGCCAAAAATATTTAGCTCCAGCTCCATCTTCTGCTAGTCCCCCAATGCCCAAGTTCAAGAAGGATCGACGGGATAGAGCGTCTGGCTCTAAGTCCCAAGGTACAGTTACTAGTGGGCGCACTAACCTAGTATGTAAAAAGTGTGGTAGAAACCACCAAGGTGGGTGCATGGCAGGTAGTGTAAATTTCTTTAGGTGTGGTAAACCAGGCCACATGATGAGGGATTGTCCAACAGCTTCTCAAAAGGGTAAGGATGTTCATCCACAGACTCAGACTGGTTCTACAGCAGCTCCAACAGGTTGCCCCACTCAGCAGGGTGCCTCGTGTAGAACATGTGGTGGTCAGCGCCAGAACAGGTTATATGCTCTTTAAGCTCTACAGGACCAGAAAGATTCTCCTGATGTGGTCATGGGTACGTTGCGAGCCTTTAATACCAATGTTTATGCATTGTTAGATCCAGGGGCTACACTTTAATTTGTAACTGCTTATATAGCAGTAAATTTCGATGTCAGACCAGAAATTCTCCCAAAACCCTTCTCATTCTCTACTCCAGTGTGTGACCCAGTTATAGCTAGACGAGTATACAGAAATTGTGCTGTCACAGTTTTCTAGAAAGTCACCTCAGCAGATCTTGTAGAGTTAGAAATGGTAGATTTTGATATCATTCTAGGCATTCATTGGTTACATTCCTGTTATGCCTCAGTCAATTGTAGAACTAGGATCGTTCAGTTTTAGTTTCCTAACGAGCCAATCTTAGAGTGGAAGGCTGGTAATTCAGTACCTGCAGGTCGGTTTATCTCTTACCTTAAGGCTAGAAAAATTATTTCCAAAGGGTATATTTATCCTCTTGTTCGGGTTAAGGGTTCAAGCTCCGAGACCTAACTCTTGAGTCAGTCCCAGTAGTGAATGAGTTTCCAGAAGTGTTCCTAGAAGATCTTCCCAGAATTCCTCCCAAAAGGGAAATTGACTTCAGAATAGATCTCATTCCAGATACCCAGCCTATTTTGATTCCTCCTTACATAATGGTTCCAGCCGAGCTTAAGGAATTGAAAGAATTATTGAAAGAACTTCTAAGTAAGGGATTCATCAGACCCAATATCTCTTTATGGGGTGCTCCAGTATTGTTCGTGCGTAAGAAGGACGGTTCTCTCAGGATGTGCATTGACTACCGTCAGTTGAAAAAAGTCACAATCAAGAACAAATATCCTATCTCCAAGATTGATGACTTGTTTGACCAGCTTCAGGGTGCTAGTTGCTTTTCTAAGATAGACCTCAGATCCGGCTATCATCAGCATAGAGTCAGAGATAGTGAAATCCCAAAGACAACCTTCAGGACTCGGTATGGTCACTAAGACTTTGTAGTTATGTCTTTTGGACTAACCAATGCTCCTGCAGTTTTCATGGACTTAATGAACAGGGTGTTCTAACCATATTTGGACTTGTTCATCATTATTTTCATTGATGATATCCTCGTTTACTCTTGGAATGAGGAGGAGCATGCGACTCATCTGAGGGTTGTTCTGCAAACTCTCAAAGATCGCCAGCTATTCACTAAGTTCAGCAAGTGTGAATTTTGGTTGTAGTCTGTTGCTTTCCTTGGTCATGTGGTATCCAGAGAAGGGATCCGTGTTGATTCCCAGAAAATTGAGGCAGTAATGCACTGGACCAGACCCATCTCTACGACTGACATCAGAAGTTTCTTGGGTTTGGCCAGTTACTACCGGAGATTTGTTAAAGGATTTTCATCCATAACTGCCCCATTGACCAAGTTGATTCAGAAAAAGGTCAAGTTTCAGTGGTCAGATGAGTTTGAGAAGAGTTTCTTGGAACTAAAAACCAGGTTAACTACATCTCCTGTCTTGACACTACCAGAGGGTTCAGATGGTTATATGGTTTTTTGCGATGCATCCAAAGTTGTCCTGGGTTGTGTTTTGATGCAGCAGGGTAAGGTCATAGCTTATGCTTCCAGACAACTTAAGGTCCATGAAGAGAATTACCCGACTCATGACCTCTAGCTTGCAGTGGTTGTGTTTGCCCTAAAGATTTGGAGACACTATTTGTATGGTGTTCATGTTTATGTGTTCACAGATCATAAGAGCCTCCAGTATGTGTTCACCCAGAAAGAGTTGAATCTTCATCAGAGGAGATAGCTTGAGTTCCTCAAGGATTATGATATGAATGTGCTCTACCATCCGGGTAAGGCTAATGTAGTGGCTGATGCCCTCAGCAGGCTGTCCATGGGTAGTATGTCACATGTTGAGGAAGAGAAGAAAGAATTAGCCAGAGATGTTCATAGGCTTGCTCGCTTAGAAGTTTGCCTCATAGACACGCTAGATGGTAGTGTGATAGTCCAGAATCTTCATTGGTAGCGGAGGTTAAAGAGAAACAAGATAGTGATCCCATATTGATTCAGCTGAAAGGTGAAATTCATCAACAGAGATTCGAGGTTTTCTCCTTAGGAGGAGATGGTATGCTTCGTTACCAGGGTCGCTTATGTGTTCCGAATGTGGGTGAGTTGAGGCAGAAGATCCTTACCAAAGCCGATAATTCCAAATATTCTATTCATCCGGGTGCCACTAAGATGTACCGTGATCTATCGAAAGTTTATTTGTGGAATGACATGAAGAGGGATATCATAGATTTCATGGCTAAGTGTCCCAACTATCAGAAGGTTAAGGTGGAACATCAGAAACCAAGGGGCCACCGTAGGTTTAGAGGAGTCAGCTGTCAGACTAGGTTGTACCTCCTTTTCCTTTGTGGACATCAGTAGTGGATCCATGACAGACTTGTTCGTACCCTTGGAAAGGTATGAACACCCTTCCATCCAGGGTTACAGGTTGGCCCCATAGTTAGCTCAGCTTGGGGTATGTCGGTTAATAATATCTCCCACAGTCAGATTCATGTGCATTGACCGTGTATTCAATATATATTTATATATTTCAGTAATCAGCTCAGTATGTTATATCTTCATGATTTGTACTTGGTCATCGCATCTAGTTTAGCTTTCAGTTATGTTCTAGTATATCTTTTTCTATGCTCAGTTATTATGTTGTTCAACTTAGCCTATATCTCGCATGCTCAGTACATTCAAAGTAATGACGCGTACTTATGTGCTACTTCATTTAATGATGTAGGTTCAGGTGCTCAGCATCCAGACCGTGCTTAGTTGGACTTCTAGTCTGTGCTCAATAGTTCAGTGGTGAGTCCTTAGTAGTTCGAGTATGATAGATATGCTTATATCTTTAGTATTTACTTTCAATCTCAGATTTTTTAGAGTTAGCTGGGGGCATTTCCCAGCAACTCCTATTCAGTTAGAAAGCTTTCAGACATAGACTAGTTTCAGCAGTTGTTAGTATTGTTTTTCAGTCAGCACTAAACTATTTATATATTCAGACTTTTGGGTTCTTCCTTGCTTTTAGATAATGATGGTTTTAGCTTCCGCGCAATGCATGCTTTACTCTGATTTTGTATAGATATTCCATGCCATGGGTTAGTTTGGGGTCACTTATGACACTAATCACCGTGTCGCGTCCAGGGGGTAGATTCGAGGCGTGACATTTCTAAATCATTCCCTAAGAAATGCAACTCATATAATTACTTAGACAAAAGTACACAACATACAATGAATACATGAAGCAATAACCATCACCTACCTCGAATTAGCCAAAAGCTCTACTCAGCCGGAGCTTTCCTTTTTCCCGAAGTTCTTGCCGATTCTTGGTCTAAACAATACACAATAACCAAGAATCAATCTTTGTGGCCTACAATTTACCCGGATTATGAAAAATCCTAAACCCCAGGCCACCCATGATCATTCCACCCTTTTTCCTGGGCTTTCCCACCATTAATTCACCTAGTTCTACAATTTTTATGGATACAGTTAGGGAATTATAAATCACATGATCATAATATACTAAATTTAACAACACCCAAGAACTTCTACACTTAGAATTCCTCCTTTTACCTGGATTCCACCATTCCTAGGTCATTCCAAACCTTTTTCCAAGTCCACCCTAGCAATTCTATGGTATAGGAAAGATAGTACAGTGTTTGGGGAGTAGAATCCTTACCTTTGGGATGAAAAATGGTGAAAAATGGATGAAAATTGCCCAAAATTGCCCTTTTCTTCTCCCAAAATGTCTTGAAGAAAATTGAACTATTTTGGAGAAGTTTCTGCATTAAATCCCATCGCGCTCCGCTATAGTGGTACCGCTGTAGCAGAGTCATCCGATATGGCGAAGGCTGACTGACATTGACTTCTGGTGTAACAGTATTTTCTCCGCTATGGAGGAGGTCGCTATGGTAGTGTGTGAACTTCCATAGCGGTTGACACGGGATAGAAAGTAAAAAAATCTCCAAAATTGGTCCATTTTACAACACACTTATTTTTCTGACATCCCAGAACTTCCCCTTTACGTCAACCTCGATTTTGGGAGTTCTACTTACCCAAATTCGATTCGAAAAAGTCCCCTAGACTCTTTTATGTCTTAGCTAAATAGAAAGCTAGATCAAATAAAGACACTTAACCTAATCCTTATCCAGATTGCCCTGGACCATACCTCGCTCTAAAATCGATCGAGACTAGCCTAGCCCAGAATTTCAAACTCCCAATCCCAGAGTTTTCTAACTCTTAGAATTGGCATGAATGGTTCAACCGTAACGACAGACCTGGTTGTTACAACAGATACCAATTTACCCATCATTCATCCCTGAATGATCAAACCCGAAAATATGGAAAGTAAAGAGCAAAAAGAGTAGTACCTGTATCCTTAAACAAGAAAGGGTACTTATCCCGCATGTACTTCTCGATTTCCCAAGTGGCTTTCTCAACCGGACGATATTTTCATTGAACCTTTACCATACTAATCACCCTTGTACTCAATTTCTAGACATCTAGATCAAGAATCAAAGCCGATTCCTCTTCATAGCAAAGATCCTTATCAAATAACATTTCATCCCACTTGATGATGTAGTCCCCATCCCATGGTATAACTTTAGCATTGATACATGAAACACCGGATGGACACCCGATAAACTAGGCGGCAGTGCTAACCGGTAAGCCACTGGCCCTACAATCTCAAGAACCTTTAATAGAGTTATGAACTGAGGGCTGAGCTTGCCCTTCTTACCCAAACACATAACTCCCTTCATTGGTGACACCTTCTACAATATTTGCTCACCAATATGAAAATCCATGTCCCTTACCTTGTGATCCACATATTCCTTCTGCCTGCTTTGGGCAGCTAGCAACTTGGTTTGAATGCCTCTTACCTTTTCTTGAGCTTTCCTTACCAAGTCTACGCCCAAAGACTTGACACCGCCTTTCTCAAACCACCCTATAGGTGACCTACAACTCCTACCATATATTACCTCGAACGGTGCCATATCGATACTGGAGTGGTAGCTATTGTTGTATGAGAACTCACACAATGGTAGAAACTGGTCCCAATGACCCCCAAAGCTTTGGGTGTCTCAATATCTCTAACACAACCCGGAGATGTTCACCATGCTCCTCCCAACTCTTGGAGTAGATTAAAATATCATCAATAAACATAATGACAAACGAATCCAAGTAAGACTTAAGCACCCCATTCATCAAACTCATGAATGCTGCAAGCGCATTAGTCAACCCAAACGACATCACTAAAAACTCCTAATGCCCATACCGATTCCGAAAGGCAGTCTTAGGAATGTCCTCAGGCCTAATCTTTAACTAATAGTACCCTAACCTCAAGTCAATTTTCGAGAACACAGATGCACCCTGTAACTTGTCAAACAAATCATCAATACGGGGTAAAGGGTACTTATTCCGGATGGTAACCTTGTTTAACTGTCTATAGTCTATGCACATCTGCATACTACCATCCTTCTTCTTCACTGATAAAACTGGAGCACCCCAAGGCGAAGCACTGAGACAGATAAATCCCTTGTCTAGGAGTTCCTGCAGTTGAGTCTTAAGTTCCCTTAAATCTGCCATAGCCATACGATATGGAGGAATTCAAGTTGGGCATTCCCGACTCTAAGTCAATACAAAAGTGAATATCCCTGTCCGGAGGCATACTAGAAAAATCCACTGGGAACACCTATCGAAACTCTAAAACTACTGGAACTGACTCAATAGATAGGGACACTCCACAAAATCATCCCGGAGATGAGCCAAAAAGTATAGACACCCTCTTCCCACTAGCTTCCTAGCCCGAGCGAACAAGATGATTTTAACTGGCTTAGGTGTGTACACACCTTCCCACTCTAGCCTATCCTTACCAAGAATCTCTAGAGACACAATTTTGGTGTTACCGTTCATCATAGCATGATAAGGGGATAACTAAGTCATGCCTAAAATGACATCAAAGTCAACCATATAAAGAATTACCAAGTCTACCCAAGAGTGCAACTCTACAAATACAACAGAACAACTACGATAAACATGAGTCACAATCACGGACTCTCCAACTAGGGTAGAAACATGGATAGGGGAATCACGGCTATCACAAATCAAATCCAGACCCATAGCAAATTTTACAGACTCATATGAATAAGTAGAACCTGGGTCAAAAAGTACCGAAGCCATCCTATCACAGACAAGAATAGTACTTGTGATCACTGCGTCTAATGCCTCAGCCTTGGACCTTCCTGGAAATGCGTAACACTGAGCCCGATCATCAATTTGAGCTACTTCCTTGGCCGGATGCGCCACACCCCTGCCCGTGCTGCCATTCCCTCTGTCTCACCAGCCTCCCTGAAAGTTACCTCACCCACCCTGTGAATGACCTTTGGCATAACCACCTCTACCTGCTGGGACCATAGCCTTAGACTGCTGCTGAACCTGATTACCAGTTTTCCTATGAGGGCACTCCCTCTTAAAATGGCCCAGATCACCATAATGGAAGCAACCACGATCAAGTGTAGGCCTGCTGGAAGATATGTAAGAAGCTCCCTGGCCTTTAGGAGATGAAAACTGCTGATTAGCTTTAGGACGACAACCTGTAGCAGCTGGCAGAGCTGACTGAATAGGATGGGCTAAGTATACCTGCTGATTCTGGTCTCTGGAGTACGAACCACTGTAATTTTCCTCATTCCGGGGCTTCTTAGCTAACATTTTAGCCTACCCCTCTTGCTTGACCCCTTCAAGTTTCTTGACATAATTCGTCACTTCATTGAAGCCTTTCTCTGATGAAGTCATATGCACAGACAATACCTAAAGCTCAGTATTCAAACCTTTCACAAACAATCGAACCCTCTCCTCCTCGAAACCAAACAACTGTGTAGCAAAATGAGACAAATCGTGAAACTTAGCCTCATAAGCAGAGACCGACATGCTACCCTGTTCCAAATTCAAGAACTCGTCCTTTTTACTATCTCTCAAAGTACGGGGTACATAATTTTCTAAGAAGAGAGTGTGAAACTGCTCCCAAGTCAGTGGGGAAAAAAATAGATGATCGACATTCCACATGAGATCTCCACCTCTGCTTGGCATCACCCTGCAACTCAAATGTGACAAACTCAACCCCATATTATTGGACAATGCCCAGCTTGTGCAGCCTCTCATAACAATTCAACATGAACTCATAAGCATCTTCCTTATCACTATCCTGAAATGTAGGTGGTTTCATCTTGAGAAACTTGGTCAGCATCTCATATTCATTTCTTGTCATTACCGGGCCTATCATTGGCCTAAAGAAATCATCGGTGCCTGAAGCTGTATCTATCCTAGAAGCCGTAGTGACTGCTGGCTGAGTGCCAGAGCCTGATTTTCAACACCCATGGGGGTGGATATAGCACTAACCAAATTACTCAAGAAGTTCCAAGCCTGCTGAAAAGCTTCCGGCGTCATAGAGGGAAGACCTTCACCTCCAGCTGGTGCTGCCTCTGCTTACGCCCCATCATCCTCCACATTAACTTCCATATCTTCGACAACCTATTCCTGAGGTGGGGGAGGGGTTACTTCTCACGCTCCTGCAGTAGCTTAAGCTCCACCCCTGGCGGGTGTGGCTCTACCTCGACCTCTGCCCCTACCCCTGCCTTTACCTCTAAAAACTGGGCCCTCTGCTGGGACCGCTGCTCTAGCTTCACCATTTCTTGTGTTAACCATCTGCGGACAGAATAGTGAACGACGTTAGATACCAATTTGTATCACCAGATACCAATTGGAATCAAGTTATAGCACGAAGGAACAAAGAAGAGATAGTTTTTACTAAAGTCCCATAGCCTCTCAAAAAAAAGTACAAACGTCTCCGCACCGTTCCACAAGACTCTATTAGACCTATTTTGGTACGACAAGATCAACGAACCTAGGCTCTAATACTATTTTTGTTATAACCCAGACCACCATGAGTGCACCCACCCAATCTCCGGGTGAGCGAACCATCAACAACCCCAAACTAAACCGTTCTAACATCTCAAAAACTAGTGTGCAAAAAAGTAAACTAGCAATTATCATCAGTAAATCAATTTCATAATACTAACCTGCGGAAAATCCCCTCTAGCATCTAAAAGTCATCGTACAAAAATGCTACCAAAATCTAGAATATGGGGATGCAAACCCAATATAAGAAATAGTCTAAGCCCAAAGAAAGTGGGCTACAACCACCGTGTACTGGTAGGATCATCAGCCAGTTCCAAATAAACAACATATGAATAGTACAATAATCAAGTAAGAGTACAAAAAACATGTAACAAGACAACAGATATCCCTAGACTACAAGTCTGTTCCTAGCTTGTACCCATATGTAATCCACCTTTATATCCATGATCAACAATTAATAGAAATCAACAATTATACCATTTTACATACCCCAGACCCATCCCGGGATCCCCCTAAACAACACTTAAGTGTTAAACATGCAACCCGGTCTACACCAAGACCAAACTCATAGATCAATAATACTAACCCGGCCTCTCAAGGACCATAAGCAAATATCACAATTCAACAACACAACCTGGTCCACTCATGAAACCAATATCTTAGTGTAACAATTCAATAAAGTAAACCCATACAAGGCGTGGTACCCAAGCCAATAAGTTAGTATTTCCAGTATCAGGCATGGTACCCGAGCCAACCGTTAGTATATCCCATGCCAGGCATGGTACCCAAGCCAACCATTAGTATACTCATACCAGGCGTGGTACCCGAGCCAACCGAATATCACATAAATCCACAGCCACAAACAATGAACAATCAACACTTGTAGACAAACAAGTAATAACACCTAGTTCATTTCAAAAGACTGAAAATAGGACTTTTGGACATTCCTAAACCATTCCCTAAGCAATGCAACTCATACAATTACTTAGACAAAAGTACAAAACGTACAATGCATACCAGAAGAAATAACCATCACCTACCTTGAATTAGTCAAAAGCTCTACTCAGCCGGAGCTTTCCCTTTTCCCGAAGTTCTTGCCGGTTCTTGGTCTAAACAATACACAATAACCAAGAATCAATCTTTGTGGCCTACAATTTACCCGGATTATGCAAAATCCTAAACCCTTGGCCACCCATGATCATTCCACACTTTTTCCCTAGATTTTCTACCATTAATTCACCTAGTTCTACCATTTTTATGGATATATTTAGAGAATTAAAAATCACATGATCATAATATAGTTAATTTAACAACACCCAAGAACTTCTGCACTTAGAATTCCTCCTTTTCCCCGATTCTACCATTCTTAGGTCATTCCAAACCTTTCCCCAAGTCCACCCCTAGCAATTCTATGGAGTAGAAAAGATAGTATGGAGTTTGGGGAGTAGAATCATTACCTTTAGGATGAAAAATGGTGAAAAATCGCCCACTTCTTCTTCCAAAATGTCTTGAAGAAAATTGAACTGTTTTGTGGAAGTTTCTATATTAAATTATGTCGCGCTCTGCTATAGTGGTCCACTCCACTATAGCAGTACCACCATAGTGTAATCGTCCGCTATGACGGAGGCTGACTGACTTTGACTTCTGCTGTAGCGGTATTTTCTCCGCTATGGTAGAGGTTGCTATGGCGGTGTGTCAATCATCGTAGAAGTTGCAACGAGATAGAAAGTCATAAAATCTTCAAAATTGGTCTATTTTACAACAAACTTATTTTTCCGATGTCCCAGAATAACCCCTTCATGTCAACCTCGATTCCGAGAGTTCTACTTACCGAAATTCAATTCTGAAAAGTTCTCCGGACTCCTTTATGTCTCAGATAAATAGAAAGCTAGATCAAATCAAGACACTTAACCCAATCCTTATCCGGATTTCCCTAGACCATACCTCACTCCAAAACTGGCCGAGACTAGTCTAGCATAAAATTTTAAACTCCCAATCTCGGAGTTTTCTAACTCTAAGAATTGGCACAAATGGTTCACCCATAAACACGAACCCGATTATTATAGTAGGCCATGTATGAGGGACTTGGAATTCTTCTAGGATGGTATTATCAGGCATGGCTATTTTATGATAGAATTTCTTTTTGCCTATCGTTAAATTTTCTCCAACTATTTTAGTCATGTTAATAGAACTGGTTGGTTCACCTTGTAACTGAAGTTCTACTCCTTCCTTTGCTGGTATCTTGATACTTCTAGAGTTTCTACTTCTAAGATTGTTTTGATTCCTTTCCCTTTTTTTCATGTTCCTTTTGTTTTGGTTATTGACTTGGGATATATCATCTAGATTCCCTGATGGAGGAAGTAGATCTAGTTTAGGATTAAATATGAGTAGGTTAGGGAATCTCCATGTCTGCATTGGTATTATTGGACTGATCCACTAGTTGCATCTCATTCCCCTTCCGAGGGTCTTCTAGAACTTAAAAGCTATTTTGGTTCCTCATTTGCTGCTGGTTCCTGGTGATGTATTTTCGTTTACAAGATTTTCTGTTTATATTTTGCCACCCTTCCTATGTATTACTGTTGGCTTTCCCATTGTTGTTTTGGTTCTAATTACTTCCCGGAGACCTTTCAGTAACTCTAGCATTATTGGACCTTTGTCTATCATTTTGGCCAACACTTTGGGGCGTGTTGTTGTGGGTATGTTGGTGTTGTTGATTAGAACTTTCCTTCCCACTCTGAAAGACTGTCTCCTCATGCCTGTTTTGGTTGTTTCTATTATCTTCTCTCTAAGCTTGGGGTTGGATACTTTGCAGCTGGCATTGGTGTGACCTTGTGTTTTACAATGAAAGCAATAGGCCATAATGGTTTCATACTTAATTTTCTGGACAAAGGATTCAATTTATCCTTGTTGGTTTTGAATTTCCACATTGATCTCATAGATGAGAGGTTTGATGAGGTCTATTTTAACCCGAATTTTGTTCGTAGTAGGCCTGGTGTTCCCAATGATGGCCTTATCCATAACAATGGGATATCTAATAGGGTTTACTATCTGGAAAAGAGCGTCCCATTCATAGTAGTGCCATGGGAGGTCAGGCAGATTAATCCACATTGAGGCAAGAGTGGTCTCCAGTTCTGGCTTAAAATTAGTAGTCCACTTCAAGATTTTCATATAATTTTCTCCCTCAAAGTGAATGTAGTTTTTACCATAAACTATATTATAATCTTCTTCGTTCTCTAGGTCAATGAGGACATGCTTCAAATCTTTAGCCCCAACTTTAACATTACTTTTAAGCGAGACTAGTTTGTCAAATTCTGTCCTAATTTTTTCTATGGCAGGTCTAGTTTTGAGGAACTTACCAACAATGGTCCATCGACAAGCAGAAACGAGAATATTGTTTTTTTCTTCTGTGAGAACCACTGATGGCTTTACTTCTTTGAATTCATGAGGTCGCATAAGCAATAAAACCTTTTTCTTTTGATTGCTGAGTTGTTTATACCCAAGCGCTCCTGCATAGGTAGTTTGTTGGTTCCCCTCTGGCCCATGCTCTCCAGCCACGCTTTCTTGGTCAACTTGAAGAAGGGAATTTGGATTATACAGAGTTTTGTTCATAATATCCTAAGATTTAGCTCTTAGATCCAGAGGATCTGGGAGACAGAGAGTTTGGGGTCGGAAAAGATCGATCGAGATGCTCATAGAAAGAGAAGGTTCCAGTAGAAACTAGTCGTTTCTAGCTTGATGAACTTATTTCATAGTCATATGTTTTACAGTTTTCTAGCCTAGTTACTGTATATTTGGAAGTTAAATTGAGTTATAATTTATTGCTTTCCAAGACTCATGCTTAGGGAACAATAGTGAAGTGTATGTTAACTTCAAGTGGGTTCGACGATCTGGTTGATTATTGAAGTTTAGGAATTAGAGTTAGTTCTTAGATTGCAAGAGTTATAATTTAGATTCTGTTGAGGTTCATTGATTTAGTGAAGTTTGGGAGAAATTCTGCAGAGGTGTAGGTCATATTTTTTACCCTTGTGAGTCGAGTGATTTTCACGTAAAAAAATTATGTCATATTTTTACTTATCTCAGATGTCGCTAGGTTATCATGGTAAAACATATAGTTTAATCTGGTCAATTAAAGAGTTAAGAGTGCATAAAATAGCAATTAGTATCAGAATATGTTATCTTGCTAAAAATTTAACCACTAATAAAAGATCAGGATGAGTTCTGCATCTCTACTTAGACACGGTTAAAGACAACATGTCAACAGACCTCCAGTATTCAATGAGAAGTACTACTCATGAAGAAAATCCAGGATGGAAATTTCCTACAGGCTGCAGATAATGAACTTTAGAATAAGGTCATTGATGGACCAAATTATCAAACAAAAAACGATACTGAAAACAATGATGTACCTAAGAAAAATAATGAATATGACAATTCTGACTTCATGATACTTACAAAGAATGCAAAAGTCAAGTGCATTATTGTGTTGTACTTGGACCAGATGAATACAACTAAATATCTGAATGCACTACTACAAAATAAACTTGAAACACTCTTGCGAACACACATGAAGGAACAACTCAAGTGAGCAAATTCAGAGTAGTCATGATTTATACTGAATATGAGACCTTCAAGATGAAGGCTGGTGAATCTCTTCAATATATTATTACGAGGTTGACAATTATTGTGAATGACCTAGTATCTCTAGGAAGACACTCTCTACCAAGGAATTGATGGAAAAAGTTCATAGAACTCTTCCCTAAGACATGGAATGTGTAAGTCACTACCATTAAAGAAGTCAAGGATCTAACAATCATGGCTCTAGATGAACTGGTTGAAAACTTAAAAACATATGAGATGAACATGGAAGATTTCAAAAAGAGAAAAGGAAGCAAAGACAAAAGTCTGAGAATCAAGGCAACTGAGAGTGAAGGATCCAAATTGAATGATGAAAACATGACCTTGATCACTAGAAACCTCATGAAATTCAAGGTAGCAACTATGGAAATAAGGGAACCCCGAAAAAGACAAGAAGTCTGGATAAAGGATAGTCAGGAGGATGCAGCAAGTGTGATAAGACTGATCATCAGATAGGAATTTTCCATTTGGAAAATTGAATGAAAATTGAAAAGAGCTCAAAAGGAATGAAAAAATAACACATTCAAGAAAAAAAGAAAGCTTTATCAAAAGCTATAATGGCAGCTTAAGGATACAATTTCGATGACTCAGATGATAAAGTTGCATATGATACGACAATTTTGGCCTTTGAAGACTCAGATTCAGGCACTGATGAAAAGTAAGAGGTAAATATTCTTAACTTAAAAGGTAAACTAGAGCTATTCTCTATGAAAATATTTAACCTCTCTAATGATCACTCTGATAGATGACTTTTATGATCTCATCAAAAAAGGTATCAACTACTAAGTTCATTCCATTACTAGTCATAAGTATGAATACATCAATATTGAAAATATTAAAAACAGACTAAAAAGAAAATCAGTCATTGAAGGAATAAGTACAATAACATGATTCATCTATTCAGTCTCTCAAATCTGAAAATTCTAAAATTAACTGTCAGTGAAAAGAAAAAGACAACAATCAATAATGAGCAAGTCAAATATGAGCATGAGTTAGGAAAATATTTAAATGAGATCTATCCAGAAAGAGAAAAATCTAGAAGAACTGATCTAGAATTATCAAGGGCTAATTATGAGTTTGAGAGAGCAAGTCGATGGACTAAATCCCCATTGATTTTAACTAAGCTCAATGGTAAAACACATAATATAACAACTGAGTTAGGATAAAAAAGAAAACATATAAAAATGAATCTGAACTATATTCATATTGTGAAAATATCGGTCATCTTAGATTAAGATGCCTAGTGGCTATAAGGAAATAACAAAAATAAAAATATTGTCATGAAAAAGGAGAAAAGTCCTAAAATAATGCATGAAATAAGTATGTAAAAAATATTAAATATTCCTATATGTTATCAAACAAGACCAATTTTTTTTTGTTCATCCTTTTGATTAAAGAAAAGGACCCAAGCTTGTCTGAGTTCCTAAAACTAACCTCTGATTATTTTGTAGGTAAAAGTAAAAGAGAAAAAGCAAAATTAGTACATGAATATTGCTTACTCAAGGCATATGACTGGAGATAAAAAGAAGTTCCTCTCACTCATTGTAGAAAAATATGAAAAAGTTGCCTTTGGAGGAGGTAAGAAGGGTCAGATCAAACTAGCTGGTATGATAGAAAAAACAAAAGAATATGCAATTGAAAAGGTGTATCATATTGAAAGACATAATCACAACCTACTTAGCATATCACAACTTTTTGATAAAGGAAACAAGGTAACATTTTACTCTATAGGTGTGAAAGTCATAAACCTAGAATATGGACAAACTGTTTTAACAAGTCAGATGTATAAGCATATTTACACAACTGACATCTCAAGTGTTCTAGATGAAGATATGGTCCGTCTGAGTGTGATAAACATGGACCCCTTGCTATGGAATAAAAGATTAGGACATGCAATCCTTAGTAAACTGATGGTCTTGATCATAACTTCTCTGGCCCTAGAACTCCATAACAAAATAGAGTGGTTGAAAGAAAGAATAAAATCCTGCAAGATATGGTCCAAACTATGATGATAGCTAGTAATCTTGCTAGTTAGTTCTGGGCCATATCCATTAGCATTGCCTAATACATAATCAATAGATGTATGTCTTGACCACTTCAGGAGAAAACTCCTTATAAATTACTAAAAGGTAGAAAACCTAACATCACTCATCTTAGAGCCTTTGAATGTAAATATTTTGTGCATAATAATGGAAAGTAATTTTAAAAAAAATTTGATGACAGAGGTGATGAGGGAGTATTCTTAGGCTACTCACAATATCGTAAAGATTATATAATGTTTAATAAAAGAATTATGTATGTTGAATAAAGTGTACATGTTATCTTTGATAAAATAATATTATGGACATAAACAGATTGCAGGATAAAGATGAGTTAAAAAGAATCTCTGATCCATCAGAGAGGATCATGTAAAAGAAACAGGTTATGAAAGAAGGAATGACGTAAAAATAAGAGATGATTAACCTAAGATTCTGCCTGGGGAAACATCTGAAAAGACTCCCAGAAAGGAAATATCAACAAAAAAATCTAAGGATACTCAAGGTTTAGTCCTGAGAGAATACAAATACCAAGGATCTCATCTAATTAATAATATTTTTACTAATCTGAACTCTAGAACAACCACCAAATCTGGGATAAAGAATCTTTGTGCCTTAATGCTTTCTTATCTACTATTGAACCTAAGAAAATTAGTGAAGCTTTGCAGGATGCAAATTAGATCATTACTATGTAAGAGGAGCTCAATCAGTTTGAAAGGAACAAATGTGGAACCTTGAACTAAAACCAAAAAGGAGAATAATCATTGGCACTAAATGGGTGTTCAGAAACAAGCTTGATGAGTATGGAATAGTTACAAGGAACAAGTCACGTTTGGTGGTCCAAGGATACAACCATGAAGAAGATATTGACTATGAAGAAATGTTTTCTCCAGTTGCAAGACTAAAAGCAATAAGACTCCCCCGTAGCCTTTTCTGCATTCATGGACTTAACACTCTATCAAATATATGTATAAAGTTTCTTCCTTAATGGACTCCTAGAAAAGAATTTTATGTCAAACAACCTCCAGAATTTGAAGATGTTAACCATCCTGATCATGTGTTTAAGCTTGACAAAGCTCTATATGGACTTAAGTATGCTCAAAGAGCATGGTATGAAAGACTATTCAAGTTGCTGGCACATGGTTACATACGTGGTAAGATTGACAGCACACTTTTCCTAAAAGTCAAAGGGAATGACATGCTAATAGTGCAAGTATACATGGATGATATTATATTTGAGGCAACTAGATAAACCTTGACAAAGGAGTTTGCTAAGATGATAAGCATTTAGTTTGAAATGAGCATAATGGGTAAATTGAACTACTTTATAGGCTTACAAATCAAACAAAATCTTTCAGGGCAATGATTCATCAGTAGAATTATGTGAAGGAGCTACTCAAAAGGTTCAAGATGGAGAATTCAAAGGTAATAGATACTCCTATTTCCATAGCTACCAAACTGGACCTTGATGAAAGAGGTCCACCAGTTGAGCAAAAACTGTATAGAGGCATAATTGACTCCCTTCTATATCTCACAATAAGAAAATCTGACATAGTATTTAGTGTGGGACTTTATGCTAGATTCCTGGTCAATTCAAAGGAGTCCCACTTAAAGGCTGTCAAGAAAATATTAAGATACTTAAAGAAAATAACAAACTTAGGGCTATGGTATCCTAAAGGTAGCAATTTTGATCTTGTTAGTTATGTTGATGCTGAGTGCAAAGGGTACTTTCTGGATATAAAAAGTACTACAAATATGACACACTTTTTTGCGTCATATTTAATCTCATCGGCCACAAGAAAATAAAATTTTGTGGCATTATCCACTGTTGAAGCTAAGTATATTGCTGCTATTAATCAAGCAATAGTTAAAATATTTTGAAATGAGTATTAAATGTGTTCCAATCTTTTTGTGATAATACAAGTACTATCAACATTGCGAAGAATCATATACAACACAAGAAAACAAAACATATTAGAATACAACATCACTTTCTAAGAGACAATATGGAAAAGTATCTCATATCAATAAATTTTAATGCCATTGATAAACTGATTGTTGATATATTCACAAAAGCATTAGGAAGAGATCACTATGAGAGGAATATGTTAGAACTGGAGATGATTAATATTACATGAGTATCAATCACGACCCAACTGAGCGTGAGTGACACCTACACTGATTCTCCAGTGGGAGAACCAATCAACCTAAACCTTATACTTATACTTAGCCAATTTTAGAAGAACAATAAACCAAACCATTCTTAAATTATCAAAATAATGGAAGTCAACTAACATAATAGAAATTGTGCAGAAAAACTGCTAACTAACATAACCCCAAGAACTGAAAGTCATCGTGCAGAACTCTAAATCAACACATCATTGAAGATATGCATAAGTACTAAAAGCAATAAATAATAGAATTTTCATTATCCAAAAGAAGGACAACAACACGTGAAAGATTCATAGAAGCCTGAGAAGTAGTGATTACCCTTGGATCTGTAGTCAACTCTTCTACTCTAGCCGAGGTCGCATCTCAACCTATGAAACACGGTTTGCACTCAATAAAATAACAGCACGGGGTGGTATAAGCATAAGATACTATGTACTGGTAGGTATCATAGGAAGATCCAAAATAAGACATGAATATAGCTGAAACATATAACAAGTAAATGAACTTTAACACTTAGCATATAATTAGTCCACAGATAGTCTTTCCCATTCAATTAAACAACAATAATATCAACTTTATAAGTCACTGAAATATCACTATAACAAGGAAAGGAATAATCACTTTCAGCATTCATCTCACACCTTACTATTTTTATCAACTTTCCCTCATATCAAATGTGCCTCTAGTCTCATCTCAGTTCATAACTAGTTCAGTACGAAAGATAGTATAATAATACAGAATAAGATAAAAGAGTATAAAAGTATACACATATGCTAGTATCTTATTTCTGCCCACTAGTCATGACCTTTAGGGGACCCTAGGTGTCCATATACCATATCGACATGGTATCCAATCTATATCAACTGTATCAAAATTAATATCAATATAAACATGCTCTATGACCTATCTCTCATGAATATACACAGTGCTGAAGGTATAATCACACTTAGCAATTTCAGCTCACGTATCACATCCTCTTTATCTAGCCTATTCATACAAGCATAACATGAAACATATATAATCCAATCATGTCCAAAGATCAATCATAAGTTATGTAGTTCTATCACATAACATGTAATAAAGTGAGTCTTAACTCCAATTCAAAACCACAACCTACCTCGATCGAAGAATATCACCCACAAGTTAACTCACAACAACCTTGCCTTTCCTTAACACCTCAGAACATTTAAGGTTTATGAACAATAATAATATAAGAGTAATTAATTATTTACTCTTTATTTTAGGTCTTGGGAATTTAACCCATTAATTTTACCCTTTAAACGAGGTTTCTAACATTCGCCAAGAGTTAATTATTCACTAAGTAGTCTCATTACATTCATAGAATCAATATTCAAAGGTTTCTAATCAAGTTCATACTTTTTTTAGCTATTTTTATGCCTAAAGGTGTTACCTATATGAAACTCAAGGTTCGCCATTAACCTTAATCAAGTTAAAGACAATCAATTTCATGCTAGGAGTAAAAAATATACATCCTAGGATCAACTCTAGGTAATTTTACACCTACCCATATGGTTCTTCCTCAAGTTCATGCTTGTACGACTTAAACTCAATAATTCTACCATTAATCCCTCCCCTTAGGTCTAAGGAGGATTAATAATCTATAATTAAGAAGCTTTACGAATTACTTACCTCAAATGAGGAAGAATGCCACAGTTTGCTTAGAAAATCCACTTCTTTGAGCTCTAGAACGAAGTTGAATTATGAGAGAAATAACTCAAAAAACTACCGGACTTCAGGTATACTCCCCTTCTTTCTCATCGCGATGGACCATTACAATGAGGCATCCTTCGTTGCGGTGAATGACAATTTCCAGAACACTATTTTCTCTCCCTCAGGCCCTCATTTCACAACACGCTTTATTTTATGGACCACATAAATTATTCACGACACGACAACTATCATATCTAGAGTTATATGAACCCAAATTTAGTCTCAAAACTTCCTACAGGACCCTACGATAGTTGACTATCCAAATGGATACTATACTATTACATGACATCACATAAATCACGAATCATCTCCATACCACATCAATATATATTTTTATCTAAGCTCACTCTAGTTTGAGATTTTCAAACTCTCACATTAGAAACTTTTTTAGTCGAGTACTTATGCCTTATTTTGCTATAATGATGGAACATATCATTACATCAGATACCAATTAAATAATCATTCATCCCCGACTGACAACAAAAGAAAAATAGGGGGAGAATAAGAATTACCTGAATTGGTGAGCAAGTGAGGATACTTGTTCCACATATCTTCATCAGTCTTCTAAGTGGCCTTTTCAATAGGACAGTTCTTCCACTGAACCTTTATAGATGCAATATTTTTTGTTCTCAACTTCCTTACATCTCGATCAAGAATAGAAACAACCTCTTCTTCATAAGAGAGGTTTTTGCCCAACAAGATTGAATCCCAACGAATAATAAAGTCATCAACTCCGTAGTACTTCTTAAGCATGAAAACATGAAATACGTGATGGATTCCCAATAAACTAAGAGGCAAAGCCAACTTATGATCCACTGGCCCCAGTTTCTCAAGAATCTCAAAAGGTTCAATATATCTCAGACTCAGCTTACCACACTTCCAAATTGCATAACACCCTTTATAGGTGACACCTTGAGCAAAACTTGCTCACCTTTCATGAAGTGCATGTCTCTAACCTTTCTGTCTGCATGCTTCTTTTGCCAGCTTTGAGCCGTTAAGAGCTTCCTCTTGAATAAATTTCACCTTTTCCATATAGTCTCTTACAAGGTATGTACCCAAAGGTTTAGCTTCAAACAAATCAAACCAGCCAATGAGATATCTATATCTCCTCCCATATAAGGCTTCAAACAGGGCCATGTCTATGTTCGAGTGATAATTGTTGTTGTATGAAAACTCAGCCAGTGCTAGATACTAATATCAATAACTCCCAAAGTCCATCACACATGTGCAAAGCATGTCCTCTAATACGTGAATCATATGCTCAGATTGCCCGTCAGTTTGAGGGTGAAAAGTTGTACTTAGGTCCAACCTTGTCCCCAAATCCTCATGCAACTTCTGCCAGAAATTGGAAGTGAACTGGGTGCCCCTATGAAAAATAATGGAGATAGGCACCCTATGTAATGAACAACCTCATTCAGATAAACTTTGGCTAATTTAGCCGCATTATAAGTCACCTGCACAGGGATGAAGTGTGCAGACTTCATCAATCTGTCAATAATGACCCATGTCGAATCATATTTTCCCAAAGTCTTGAAAAGGCCAACTACTAAATTCATGGCTATTCTTTCCCACTTCAATTCAAAAATGGGCATTCTCTGAAGTGTACCACCATGCTTCTGATGTTCATATTTTTCCTGCTGGCAGTTTTGGCACTTAGACTTAAAGTTTGCTATATCTTTATTCATTCTGCCCCACTAGTAGTGTTTCTTCAAGTCTTGATACATCTTGGTCACACCAGAATATATAAAATAGTTATACCTATGAGCCTTTTTGAAGATGGAGGGAATCAACTTTTAAACACGGGGCACACAAACTCACCCTTTAATATGCAGAATACCTTCATCATTGATGATGGACTCCTTGGCCTCACCCTACAACACCTTATCATGGATCTTGCTAAATCTCACATCATCAAATTGCTTGCCTTTAATGTGATCAAGAAAGAAATACCTTACCTCCACACATGCTAATAATTCCCCCTTTCAGATACTTTCAACTTTATGAAGCTGTTAGCTAGGGCCTGAATGTTCCTAGCCGATGGACGCCAAGTATTGTTCAGGTAGGCCAAGCTACCCATAATCTCAATTTTCCTACTTTAAACATCAGCCACCATATTAGCTTTACCCCAATGATATAAGATGGTGATGTCATAATCTTTAAGTAACTCCATCCTCCTTCACTGACTCAAGTTAAAGTCTTTCTGGGTGAAGACGTGCTACAAACTACAGTGGTTTGTGAACACTTTATAACGGACTCCGTACAAATAGTGTCTCCAAATCTTGAGGACGAATACCACGATAGCCAACTCCAAGTCATGAGTAGGATAGTTCTTCTCATGTACCTTGACTTGACTTGAAGCATAAGCAAATAAATTCCATTCCTGCATCAACATAACACCTAAACCAGACCGTGAGGCATCCTAATACATAATAAAGTCTTTACCTTTAATCGTCAAGGCAAGAATATGAGCCGTGGTCAATAAAGTCTTGAGCTCTTGGCAGCTCTCCTCACACTCTTTTATCCAAAAAAATGGTACCTCCTTCTGAGTCAAGCGAGTCAGATAAGTAGCAATGGATGCAAAAGCTTTAATAAACCTGCGATAATAACTAGCCAATCTTACAAAACTACAGACCTCAGTCACCAAAGTGGGTTTAGCCCAGTTCTTAACTGCCTCTATTTTCTGTGGGTCTATCGTCAGCCCTTATTTTGAAACCACATGCCCCAAGAAGGACACTGAAGACAACCAGAATTCACATTTGGGAAATTTTGCTTATATTTCCTTCTCTTTCAGCAATGCCAACACAATTCTAAGGTGACTCTCATGCTCCTCATCATTCTTAGAGTATCCCAAGATATCATCAATGAATACTATGACAAACGAGTCAAGATAGGGCTTAGATATCCTATTTAATAAACTAATAAAAGTAGTCGGGGCATTAGTCAGCCAAAAAGATATCACAAGGAACTCATAGTCCCTATACCAAGTCCAGAACCTGGTCTTAGCAATATCAGAAGGCTGGATTTTCAACTGATGGTAACCAGACCTCAAATTGATCTTAGAGAATATGGAAACCCCCTGTAATAGGTTGAATATATCATAAATTTGAGGGAGAGGGTACTTATTATGGACAATAACCTTATTCAGCTGCCTATTGTCAATGCACATGTCTAAACTATTGTCTTTCTTCTTAACGAACAAAATGGGAGCACTCCAAAGGGAGGCACTCAGACTGATGAATCCTTTACTTAATAACTCTTGTAACTGAGCCTTAAGCTCTCTTAACTCAACTGGTGCTATCCTATAAGGAGAAATAGAGATAGTACATGTATTTGGTTCTAATTTAATACAAAAATCAATATCTCGATCAGGTGGTATGCCCAACAAATATGTAGGAAAGACCTCTAAAAATTTACTCACCATCAGAACTGATTTAATAGCTGGGACATTAAAAATAGTATCCCTAAGATGGGTTAGGAAGGCTAAACATGTCTTTCCTATTAGACTCTGAGCACGAAGGATGGGCAAAAACTTCATTGGAGTAGGTTTATAATTACCCTCCAACTCTAACCTATCCAACCCAATCATAGCCATAACCACTGTCTTAGCATGATATTCCAGAATAGCATGGTGTGAAGACTAACTCATCCCTAGGATGATGTCAAAATCCACCATACCAAGGATCACTAAATCTGCTAAGGTCTCTCTCCCCACAAATATATTATGGCAAGGCCCGAAGACCCTATCCACAAATACAGAATCCTCTACTAGAGTATATACAATAATAGGAAAGTCAAGGATTCACATAGCATATCAAAACTCTCAGCAAATCCAGAAGAAACATAAGAAAAAGTAGGACCAGGGTCAAACAAAACTGAAGCCATGCGGTCACAAACAAGAATAGTACCTATGATCATTGTGTCTAATGCATATGCCTCTGGTCTTCCCCAAAAAGCATAAAAGTGGTTCTTACCACTGGTTTGCGCACCACCCTTATTGGGCTGATCACTTCCTCTACCATTTCCACCACTCCAGTTGGGGTGGGTGCCATCTCTACTAGTTGTGTGACCATTCTACCTTCTCTGCAAATGATTCTTGTCATAACTATTTCCTTTACTAGCTGGAACCTAACCTTTAAGAGCCTGCTGCTGAGCTGCCTGTCAAAGTTGAGAACAATTCCTTCTCAAGTTCCTAGTATCACCGCACTCATAACATGCACAATCAAAAGTAGGTGATTGTGCTGGAGACGATGAAGTAAGATACACACTAAAATCTGATAAAGACTAACAGGTCCCTAACGGATCCCAACAGAAACTTACACCAATGATTGAATAGGGCGTACAGGGTATCCCTATGAACCCTGACCCTTCAAAAACTACCCACTGTAACTGGCCCCAGACCGGGGCTTCTTTGAATCAATTCTTGTTTGAACCTCTTTTTTCACTCCCTCAATATTCTTCATAAATTCCACAACCTTCTGGAACGACTTGCCATAAGATGCTACTTGTAATGCAGAAATTTGCAGCCCTGTATTCAGACCCCTCACAAAATGGTGGATCCGTTCTTCCTCTGTATTGATCAACAAAGAAGAATAACGAGCAAAAGCATGAAAGCGTGCCTCATATTCATCCATAGAAGAACTACCTTGCTCAATGTTTGTGAACTCATCTTTCTTCTTGTCCCTCAAGTTCGGGGAACATACCTTTCTAAAAATACTTGATAAAAGTGACTCAAAGTCACAGGGAGTGCTCCAGTAGGCCCGCAGTCTACGAATGCCCTCTACCAGATCTTGTCATCCCCATGTAGCTAAAAAGAAACAAAATCCACTCCATGCCTCACAATAATACCCATCTGATGTAGCCGCTCATGACAGTAAATAATAAACTCATAAGAATCCTCAAACTCCAACCCATGAACTATTAGTGGACTCATATTTACGAACTTTCAAAATATATAATGTTCACTACCAGTCATAACTAGGTTGTCACTGGTCATAGAAATATACATGTGTCAGAAGTAATATCTATTCGAGGAGCCACAACTGTATCATGTTGGGTCACCAAATGATGTACAATAGGAACTGCAGGAGTAGCCCTATTCCTTGACAATCCACTAAGGAAGCTAAGAACTTGCTGAATCACATCAGATAAAATAGGAACTTGTGCTACACCTCCCTGAGCTAGTGGCACACCAGTCTCGCAGAATGATTCTGCCGCTTCATCATGCTCAATATGACCCTCTTTGTCTACCACAACCTCAGGAATATGCACTTGCTAAGAAGGAGATGCTAACCTTTCTTGTGGCTGAGAAGCGGCTCACAATCCACCCCTGGTGGGTGCACTTACCCTCCTTCCTCTAGCTCTGCCTCTCTCTGTATCTACCATGGACTACACCTCAGTAATTGGCTTGAGTGTTGCTGCTCTAGTTTTGGATGAACATTTTCAAACCATCTACCAGAATAAGAGTGAAAGAGTTAGATACCGATTTGGATCGCCAGATACAAATTGGAATCAAGTAATAGAACAAAAAATGAAAAAAGTTGAGGTTTCCTAAACATCTTCGTACCATTCCGCAAGACTCTACTAGACTTGTTCTTGTATGATGAGATCAACAAACTCGGGGCTCTGATACTAACTTTTTCACAACCCAACTGGGCATGAGTGGAACCCACACTAAACCTCCTATTGGAGAACCAACCAACCTAAACCTTAGTCTTATACTTGGCCAATTTTAGAAGAACAATAAACCAAACCAATCTTAAATTATCAAAATAATGGAAGTCAACCAACATAACATTAAATGTGCAAAAAAATTGCTAACTAACATATCCCCAAGAACTGAAATTCATCATATAAAACTCTAAACCAACACATTGTATAAGATACCCATAAGTACTAAAAGCAATAAATTATAGAAGTTTCATTATTCGAAAGAAGGACAACAACTCGTGGAGGATCCATGCCAGCCTGAGAAGTAGTACTCATCCTTCATCTATGGTCAACTCTTCTATTCTAGCCGATGTCGCATCTCAGCCTCTAGAACATAGTCTGCACTCAACTAAAACAGAGCACAAGATAGTATCAGTATAAAACACTATATACTGGTAGGTATCATTGGCTGACCTAAAATAAGACGTGAATGTAGCAAAAACATATAACAAGTAAAGAAACTTCAATACTTAGAATATAATAATTCCATAGATAGTCTTTTCAAGTCAATTCAACAACAACAATCTCAACTTTATAAGTCACCGAAATATCACTATAACAGGGAAAAGAATAATCACTTTCAACAATAATCTCACACCTTACTATTTCCATCAATTTTCACTCATATCACCTGTGCCTCTAGTACCATCTCAGTTCATAACTAGTTTGCTACAGAACACAGTATAATAATTCAAAACAAGATAAAAGAGTATAAGAGTATACACACATGCTATGAGTTTTATTTCTACCCACTAGTAATGACCTACAGGAAACCCTAGGTGTCCATGTACCATACCGGCGTGGTATCTGATCCATAACATCTGTATCAAAATTAATATCAATATAACCAGGATCTCATACCTATCCCTCATATATATACACAATGCCTAAGACACAATCATACTTAGCCATTTTAGCTCACTTATCACTTCATGTTCATCTAGCCTATTCATACAAGCATAACATGAAAACATATACAATTCAACCATGTTTTAATACCAATCACAAGTTATACCGTTCTACCACTTAACATGTAATAAAGTGAGTCACAACTCCAATTCAAAATCATAACCTACCTCGAGTGAAGAATACCACCCGCAAGTTAACTCATAATAGCCTTGCCTTTCCTTAACACCACTGAACATTCAATGTCTATAAAAATAATAATATAAGAGTAATTACTCATTTACTCTTAATTTTAGGCCTTGAGAATTTAATCCATTAATTCTACCCTTTAAATAAGGTTTCTAGCATTTCCCAAGGGTTAATTAATCACTAACTAGTCTCATTGCATTCATAGAATCAATATTCAAAGGTTTCTAATCAGGTTCATACCTTTTTAGCCATTTTATGCCTAAAACTTTCACCTTTATGGAACCCAAGGTTCCCCATTAACCTTAATCAAGTTAAAGACAATCAATTTTATGCTAGGAGTCAAAAATATATATCCCAAGATCAATTCTAGCTGATTTTACACCTACCCATAGGGTTCTTCCCCAAGTTCATGCTTCTAAGGCTTAAACTCTAGAATTCCACCATTAATTCTTCACCCCAAGGTGTAAGGAAGATTAATAACCAATAACTAAAAAGATTTACATATTACTTATCTCAAATGATGAAGAATGCTCTAGTTTGCTTGAAAAATACATTTCTTAGATCTCTAGAACGAAGTTGAATTGTGAGAGAAATAACTTAGAAAACTGAAAGACATTCAGGTATAGTGCCCCACTTTCTCATCGCGATGGAGCATTTCTCATTGCGATGAGATGATCCTCATTATCGCAACAAGCAACAATTTCTAGAACACAATTTTCTCGCCCCAGACCCTTATTCACAATACACTTTATTTTATGGACCACATAAATTATCCCTGATGCAACAACTATCATATCCAGAGTTTTATGAATATGAATTCAGTCTTGGAACTTCCTACAGGACTCTACAACAGTTGGCCTCCCAAATATGGATACCACACTATCACACAATATCACATGAATCATGAATTATCTCTAAGGCATAACACACTATATTTTCATCTAAGCTCACCCTAGTATGATATTTTTAAACTCTCACCTTAGGGATTTTCTAGCCGGGTACTTATGCCTTACTTTACTATAATGACAGAATAGGTCATTACAGTATCTCTCAATGATTGACTAAAGAATCTATTCAAAATTTTATACTAATTCTTTTTAAAATTTTATGCTTAGTTTTGTACATTTAATTGTATGTTTCTATACCATTACTATTCGAATATCTCATACAATATAATGAATTATTTGCTCATGTCACTACGATTGGCTGAAGAATTAGAAAATGAGTCAAAAACTAGAATATTAATTAAGGTATGTGACCCATTTTTTGTTGTAAATTGATTTCAATATAAATTTCTTATACATGTCCCATCTATATTTATTCCACCCATATCCTCACATATGTGCATATAAAGAAGCTAAATCCCAACATGGATCTATAACCACCATTTTTTGAGTAAAACAAGAGTTTGAAAGTAAGAATAACACTTTTTGAAAAATGGCAGATCAATCTAATCATCCCCCTTCCCAAGAAAAATTCTTTCACATAAAGTCTACTTCATCACCTATACATAACTACAAAATCCTACTTAAACCACAAAGCTCTCCTTCTCTCCCATCCATACAACTTTTTTAAGCAAAGGAATGGCACTTGGGCCATTGTATAAATTAAAAATTGGTCCAAATACAAATCTGGCCCGTTGTTGCCAAAATACAACCAATAAATAAAAGATAAAGAAATTAAGATAAATAAATAGGACAAGACAAGAACTCAATAGACATTATTGAAAATATATGAGCTTCTTGATTGTTCTGGGTTCAAGAGACTCTTGATCTAAGTCACCGCCAGAGCTTAGCTCATGTATCAGTGACTTAATCTCCTTCGTGGGGGAGTTCAGACTTCTTGAGCTTTGGATTCATTGGAGTAGGTTTTCAGATCCCGTGTCTTATAGGGAAGGTGAGTTCATTACCTGTGAGATCTGCATCTTGCAATTTCTTCTCATTGATGGAGTGTTGTGGGCAGAATCGAGGGTGTATATGACTAAGCTTCCCTTTTTTACTTGCAATTTGAGAATGGAAATGAAAGCTGCTTTTGTGAGGATCTGATACATGTTCCTCCCTGCAAGGTAATCTACTGTCTAGCTCGTATACTATAGAGAATAGTCTGAATCTCGTCTGTAAAGATCTGCTTGTAAAATAGATTGTATGTATGTATGTATGTATGACTTGGTCTGGTCTGTGGATTTTTTTAAGAACCATTCTTACAACTTATTTCAAAATTAACGATATAAACAGTGCTTGGAAAAATAGCTGAGGGTGAGAAAACTGATGGTATGTCCTTAACACTAGCCTACCTTTCAACTTTTTACCTATTGTTCACTTCCAGATCGAATGAGTCTTTGAAAAGACTAATGCCATATATACAAATAATGATCTCTAGGAAAACGTTAATTGGTGATTTAGTATTAAGGCCATATGTGGAAAGTGAAATAGGGATAAATGGGGTGAAATGGGGAAACTATTGAAGACAATCTATGTGAATCAGGAGAAGAGCTATTTTACTTGTTTCTTTGCCTTGGTATGTGACCATTGTACACCTCAAAGCTCTCACCAGGTCGCATGGTTAACTATACCATATGAATATTCTTCAAGCAATAAACAAAGTGTTAAACTGGATCTTCCTCGACTATATAGAAATGTCTTGCATTTAGTTTCCTGCATATGAACCGGGATGAACTATAGGTTGTTACTTGGTATTATCTGCACATGGAAAAAGTTTATCTTGTCCATGTTAATATTTCTTCTTTCTGTGGGTGGGGTGTCTTCAAAACTTTTAACATGGAAATACCTGCAAAATCAAAAGCTAAGTTAGCGAAAAAATCTGCCAGTGTATTCCCTTCCCTTAGAGTGTGTTTAATAAGGATAGGGACACCTTTCCTCATCCTGTTAATTTCCTTGACCTCCAAAATCACACCCCAGGGAACTTCCCACCGTCCTTCCACCATGTTAACCATAGAGAGAGAATTAGTATCTAGGATAAGAGGAATAAAATTCCTGTTGATACAAAATTGTAGACCCTCCCTGGTAGCTATGGCTCAGCTAAAATATTTGTAGAGTCATACAATATTCTCCGTTGTGCTCCTACCAGATTCCCATCCTTATTTCTCACACAGAATGCTGCAAAACTGGAGCTAGGGTTTCCCTTTGACGCCCCATTTGTATTACATTTAAGCCAACCCTTAGGTAGGTGTAGCCACCTAAACAACTTGTAGCTGGACCTAGTCATATTACCCTCCAGGCATTTGACTAAGTGGTCCATGACAGTGGAGGATTTTTGAGCCAAGGGAACCTTGATTTGGTGAAATTGTGAATAGAGCTATTAATATCATAGATCACCTTATCATAGCCATAGGTCCCTCCATGCTGAAGATAATATCTTCTCTTCCATAAGAACCAGAGAATTATTAAGGGCATAGCAGTGAAAATAGTTTTGGTTATCTTATTACTAGTAGCTTTTTCCCATTTTAAAATAGCATGTTTAACCTGTATCGAAGGACCAAGGATGCTTGTTGCATAGGTATAATATGACAACACCTTAGTAGCAAATTCTCCAATAATGAATAGGTGTTCCACAATCTCAAATAAAGGGATTGTGCAACAGAGGCTATTAAGATTGATAACACTGTTCCACCTGGGTAAGAGATTAGCCACTGGAAGTTTCTTATTCCGGACCATCCAAGCTAAGAATCATATTTTAAAAGATAAACCCTTTACCCGAATGTGTTTATACAGATCAGGAACTTCCTTCCTCTGTCTCAATAGTTCCCATGCACTACCCACTTTGAATTTCCCTATGATATTAAGAACCCACCATGGCTTATCACCTTGATATGAGTAGACAATATTATGCATGTTCATCGTGATATGAGTTACAATATGTCTGGCAGATACTGTTGCATAAGTTCATAATTCCAGCCTTCATCTCCCATGAATTCCTTAACATCCTCTACTTCATTGTTAATAAGAACATCTTCTTGTAGTAAGTGGAAAGGACCAATATTGGTCCAATTTTCATACTAAATGTTGGTTGTACCTCCCCTAGGTTCCCACCATATATTCTTTTCTAGAATTTCCTTATTGTCTAACATCATCTTCCATACTTGAGAACCTCTTTTCCAATGAACTAGTATGGGAACTTATTTTTTGCAATACTTGTTCCACTTAAAATCTATCCATAAAGATTTACTAGTTTTGAATCTCCACCATAATTTTGCATACATGATCTTAGAGACATTAAATAAAGATCTGAATTCAATGCCTCCTTCAAGTTTAGGTATGCAAACGTCAATCCAAGTAGCCCAATGTTTTCTTCTCTCTGTTTCCTTGTTACTCCAGAAAAACTTAGCAAAGATTTTGTGCAATTCTTTGATAACACACTTGGGAGGTACAAAAGCTGACAAGACATGAGGTACATAAGCTTTCTTGATGAGGTCATTGTAGTCGGACTTTCTTTTCTTTGTATGAGTAATTGGGCACAACAAGTACATTATAGGAAATTGGCCTTTAGCAATCCCAGTACATCTTTCCACCATTTTCTTCAGATGAGAACCTGATTTTTGGTGCATATATACAACACTTTTCCCCTTATTAGCCTTTTGACCAGATTGATTTTCATATTTTCCTAATACCTTCATGATTTTCTTTAATGACCGCTCATAGGCTGAGGCAAAAATAATGGTATCATCTGCATAAGCAAGATGATTTAAATTAGAACTCCATTTGGGCATGCCATATCCTACATATTTCCCATCATCAAATAGAGCATTCAGATCTTTAGATATAACCTCCACAGCTATTATAAATATAGCAGGTGATAGAGGATCACCCTACTTAATACCTCTAGTAGAGTGAAGAAAACCATGTGCTTGCCCGTTAATGAGAATTGAGTACAAATTATTAGCCACTAGCCTCCAAATCATATCCACAAAGCCGTTGCAAAATCCTATTTTTCTCAGGACTTTCATTAAAAAGAACCAAGAAAATCTATCATAAGCTTTTATCATAACCCACTCACACAACCCTTTTCTTTAATAAGCTCTTTCTCTGAAAAATACTTCCTAAAGTCATTGTAAGGGAAGAAACAATGCCATTGGAACCCTCCAACATCTTGACCATTCTTGGTTAATCATTCTTTGGTCCATTTAAACAGGTAATCCCAATTAGAGTACCTAAAGTGATAGTAGTGGAGGAGCTTGGAGTGGTTCATATCATAAGCACGCTTGAGCAAGAGAAAATAGAGGAACTTGCAAAGGAGGATCGCTCTGAGATTGTGTGTGATCAAGAAAATACCAAGAAATTATTTGAAAGGGAATCCTCTGTGACTGTTAATCAAGGGGAGTATGTGAATGAGGCAGTATCTATGCATGGGGGAGTTAAAGAGAATGCATTATGTTAGGGGAATCTTTGGGTGACCCTGTAATTGAACATGGTTTATCTCATGGGCTCAATATTATTAATGCATCTGGTTAGGGGGAAACGCTTGGGGATACCTTAATAGAACCTATTTTTCTTGTTGGGCTCACTATAAAAAGGGATTTAGGATTGAAGGACAAAAGTTAGAGATCATGGTTAGGGATACTACACTTGCACCTATTAACCATATTGGGGCATCTGGTTCTTTTATACCAGTGGACAAATCTAATGATAAGTACACTCCTTTTGCCAAGATGATTCCCTAAAGAATGCAGTCTCATCTCAGGCAGTCTAGTAGTATGCCGATAGTTATTCCTGTGGATGAACCCCCCTCTCCCAAACTTACCCTTGTTACTCTGCACATACCTTCTTATACCAGGATTAAATGAAAGAAAGTAGAGGCGTTACTACTAACCACCGCATGTTAAAGCAAAAGGTCTAGGGACTCTAAGACTAAGGAAGTTGCTTCTACTTCTGAGCCTATTAAGGTGCTCGATGAGGATGTTGAGAGAAAATAGAAGGGTAAGGGGATTGCTACCTCTGGAAATCCTCCTTCCTCTTCTAAGAAATATGTTATCGGACATGTTTCATCCAAGACTTCTATCTGGTCCATACTTCAGGATAAAAAGACTAATAATGCAGAAGAGAAGAAGGTACTACCTTTATTAAAATCTCTTAGTGAGAAAGATACTAAAAAGGAGATTGACAACTATGTAGATGATGAGGATGCATTGTTAGATCCTCATGTTACTAGGTTGGTCCAATTTTACAAGCAATTAGTACTGAAAGGGTGTGTAGTTATTGGATAGGAGGGACTTGAGATAGGTTAATTGTTGACTCTTATGCATCCTCAGATTGGAGCAATTTGTTCTTTCAAAGGGACTATTAAAGGAAAATATGCAAGATCGAGATCACACAATTCTACATTAATGTGGAGTGGATTGTTGCCTCTATTACTAGAACATATGTGATGTACATGTTGAGATCACATCCTCCGTCATTGCAAAAGTTGTGGGGGTTCCAAATGATTTATGGATTTTCTATGTTAAGAAGGATTTTCCTTCTTTGGATGGGATGACTTCTGCTTTGGACATCATTAGAAAATTTTCAAATGATTTGCATCTTCAAGAGCATGGTACAATGGAGAAGAGGGTGATGTCAGCTCTACACAAGCTGCTCTTTGAAGTTGTCCATAAATGGTGATACCTAGACAAGAGAGGAGGGCTTGAGGAAAACTCCTTTGACCTCACTCTGGTGGATCTACTAGACTCTAGATTGCCTATCAATCTTCACTATCTTATAATATCACCTTTTCTAGATCAGCAAACACGATAAAAAAGGTCATGGTCTGGCATATGGATTTTAGTGGGACATGTATTTCAGCACCTTGGGCTACCTGTGAAGGTCTGGCAGACTCCGACCACCACGGATGTCAGTGGCACAATAAACTAAGCTAGTGTAATTACTTCTTCAAGTGGGTCCAATGCCCAACACAACATATGAGTGATGCTTTGGCTACTAAGAATATAAAGATTGAGATTCTGTGCAAGACTCACTAGGATGTCATCAAACTACTTCATGGAAAATATGCCATTAAACATGAATAACTTAAGGCCCAAATGAATCATATGCAGACTAAACTTGAAATGGAAAAGACCACAAATTCCACCAGTTGCAGGGAATCTCTAAGTTGCTTCAACAAAATCCTCCCTTCTCATCCAATCCTCCAGCTTAGCCTAAGCCCTATCCATCCTCATCTAATCTTTTTTTTTTTTGTAAATACAACTTAGTTTTTTTACTTTATAAGTAATCTAGCTTGTTCTCTTTTTGTTAAGAAACTATGGTGTCACTTATCTTGCTTAATAAAACTGGTTGGCGTTACTCTTGGTCTTTGGCTGTTCTGCTTAACTTTGCTAATATCTTGATATATCTAACTGAGTTCTCTTGGTGTTGTCTTGATTTTATTTGTGGTAGCCCTAGTGGCCATGAGCCTCAAATTGCTAACTCAATAGATGGTTTGCACACTTGATGCAGGCTTTTTATAGGGTCAAAAGAAGGAAATGTGTATACTATGTAATATTTATAACCCATTATTCCAACCTAGTTCATCTAATATGTGTCTTCTGATGCTTGTTTAAGCTTTGAACTGGCTGCAATAGGTTGAGCACAACACACAAGGAGTATAAGTTGGTCACCATCAAAAAAGGAGAATTTGTTGGGTTTGGTATATTTTAATGATTGACAAAGTGGTGGAACAAGTACATAAAATATGTAGATGATATATGTTATAGCATCCAGAGTCCAACTTGTATAAGGACTCCCTAAAGTAAAGAAACTCTCAAGAAGAAATGTAATACCCCAGAACTTGATCCAGCTTTCAACTTAAGAAATCTATATTTTTTTGAAGTTTCAAGGGGTCCAAATTACGGACCGTGGTTTGAACCATGGGTTGTGGAATGGATCCATGGTTTAAGTATGCCAGGCTGATACTCTGGTCTGAGAACTACGAGTTGGGTCCACAGACCGTAGTTCATTTTACATCCCGTCCTATCAAATCGTGGTATCAGACCTGAGATCTGACTGATTCCTAAGAACCCGAGTCAAGAAGATGGACCGTAGTTTGAATTACGGGTCCATCCTGTTGACTCATAGAACTTGATCAGTGACTAGATCAGTTCCCAGAAATGATGACTCGAGTCTACGAATCGTGATCCATTCTACGGGTCCGTCCTGTTGACCTGTAGTTTGGCTTCTGCAGCTTGTTCTTTGGTCAGGAATGACGGATGGAAACCACAAGTCATGGTTTGGTCTACGGTTCGTGAAACCCATCCGTGGTCCCTGAAAGTCAATTTTTTCTAGCTTTTTCCTAACTATGTCGCAGGGGTATTTTAGTCATTACCCACCCTTTTAATCCTAAATGATGTCATTTTGACTATTTCTAGAAGGGATTTTACCCTCATTAGTTTTAGTCCCTTCTCAATACCTCATTCATCTCCCAAAAAGGAAAAAGAACTCTCTCAAGCTCAAGATCTCAAGCTCCAAGATCAAGCCTCATATTCTTTTCTATTTCAAGTGGGTTAGCTTAAATCAAGGTATGTGGGTATTCAACAATGCGTTCCTCTCACCCTTGTGCCTAAAATCCCCAATTCTTATTTTGAATTATGAACTTGTGAAATTAGGGTTTTCATATAAATTGGGGAAAACTTTGTGAAATCAGTTTCTATGTCTAAATTCATTGTTTCTTATTGCTTATTTATGATTTGATCATGATTCCTTTATTGAGTTTAAAATTCCAAGCATTAAAGTTAATTTCTAGCATGATTCTATTAAATTACATGTTTTCAAATGAAATTAGGCATGATTAGATATCATGACTTTATGAACTTATGGGATTGCATGCCTAATTCTTAAATTATGAATTTAGTAGGAAAAGTATGATTTGAATTATGGCTATGCTTTACTTTAAGAACTATGATATGAGAATTGCATGGAACCCGATGTTTCTTCATGCTTTTCAAAGAAGATTTGGTATTCGATGATACCTTCATGAACTTATGAGCTATATGCATATTTTGGGAGTAATATTTAGCACCGAGCGATGAGGGTTCGATTACACAAGTCTAAAAACTATGTTTCCAGTGTAGGTTATGATTTGCCATATGGCTTATGAGAGTGGATCCACATCTTGATTAATGGTGTCCTTGCCTTAGTGGGGCATAGGGAAACTTTGCCAACTAGGGTTATATAGTTGGGTATGGTGGCCCGTGCTTTGGCAAGGTTCGGGCCAGCTTTGCTGACTAAGGTTATATGGTTAGATTCCATATAGCTCACATGGTCTATTGTCGGTTATAAGAAACTTCCGTATGAAAGTTTTGACTTATTTAAACTTATGATATCTACCTTGAGTTTTGACTCTTATTTCATGATTTACTATTCAATTTATGACATCTACCTTTGAAACTTCATTTATGCATGAACTAAGTTCTTATACATGTTTTGAGCACGTTTTCATTATTTTCATGCATCTCTCATATACTCGGTACATCCTATAGTGCTGACGCATATCTTGTGCTGCATTCTTTGATGATGTAGATTCAGGCTCGTTCCCTCATACTCGTGGCTAGATATTGCCGGAGTCCCAGCTTCCAGTGGTGAGACTATATTATTTGAGGCCCTGTATTAGACCTATTTCCCTTATGTTGTCTTCTTTGGATTTCTCAAGCTAGTTGGGGTCTTATCCCATCAGCTCTTATGATAGTTTAGAGGCTTCATACATAGATAGACTTGTATTCTGATGTATGGAGTTGGTACTTCTTAGACTTATTCTTATTTCAGTTATTGTTGCCTATCTTTAACTAGTATGCTTCCGCTATGCTTCTTGAATGGATATATCTGAGTATGCTATGACCAAGGGTTATTCTACGGCGTTCGTGCCCTGGATCCCGTGTTACATCTAGGGGTAACCTCGGGGTGTGACAAACTAGGTATCTGAGTCTCAGGTTCAAATGAGTCTGAAGCCACATCAAATAGAATCTCTTTCATGGGTGTGAAGCATGCCACACTTATGAGAGGAAAGCTATGAGATGTGTTAGGAAAAGGTTCACTTCTTTCATGATCTATATCATGCGATAGAGTTAACTTTGTTACTCCTCTAATCAATTCTGATTACATTTTAGATTATGCCTCTACGACGTGTTATGCCTCCCTGAGCCGCCGAAACACTGTCCCTCTAATTCTGGCCCCCGAGGTCACAAATGTGGAGTTTTGGAAAGCAATTCACCTATTGGCTCAAACTACGACTGCCCAAGCCAATTAACATGCTTTTGTCCCCGTTCACCCTCACGGTGGTGTGGCGGCCCAAGTTGGAGATTTCATTCCTATGAACCCATCGAAGTTTTGGGGTTTGAAAGTGGGTGAAGACCCTCTTAGATTCGTGGATGAAGTGAAGAAGATCTTTGAGGTGATGTAGGTTACCGGAGTTGAGAGAGTTGAGCTTGCGTCCTATCAGCTAAATGATGTAGCTCATATCTAGTTCACGCAATGGAAGGAGCCTAGAGCTAGGGACGTGGTCCCTATGACATGGGAGTACTTTGAGGGAGTTTTTCTTGACTGGTTCTTTCCACGAGACTTGAGGCAAGCTAAGTTTGAGGAGTTCTGAAGTTGAGACAGAGATCGATGACTGTTCAGGAGTACAATTTGAAGTTCACTCAGTTGTCTAGGTATGCCCCCTCTATGGTAGAGAACTCGCATGATCAAATGAGCAAGTTTATCTATGGAGTTTTAGATTTGGTAAGGAAGAAGTGTAGGTCCGCCATGCTATTGGGTGATATGACTATTTCCAGGCTCATGACCCATGCTCACCAGATTGAGGGAGACAAAATTAGGGAGATGGACAAGGAGAACAAGATGGCTAGATCCGACGGCTCAGGTTTCAGTCATCAGAGGTCCGGAGGCGGACATCGCTTTTTTATTTCAGAAGAAATCATCAGGCGCTATTTACTCTTCAGATAGTACTCCTACCCAGGCCTCCAGGCCTCATCATGATCAGACTGGTAGAGGAGTTGGTTCTTATTCTCAGGGGAGTGTTGCCAAGGGGTCTACCTACCCCGCTTGTGGCAAGTGTTGGAAGAGTCATCCTGGTGAGTGTTTAGCCGGATCAGGCAGTTGTTTTTGTTGTGGTTAGGCTGGACATCATATTAGGGAGTGACCTTCAGCCAAGAAGGGACAGGTAGGTAGGACTCAGTCTAACACAACAGCTTCAGGAGGTCGACCAGCCCAGCAGGGCGCAACTTCTAGTTTTGGTGGTCAGCGCCAGAATTGCCTTTATGCAATGTCCTCTTGTCAGGACTAGGAGAGCTCACCCGATGTGGTTACCGGTATGTTGGCAGTCTTTTCTATAGATGTGTATGCTTTGTTGGACCCTGGTGCCTCCTTATTTTTTGTGACCCCTTATATAGTATGCAAATTCAAAGAATGTCCCGAATTGCTTTCAGAACCCTTTTATGTTTCTACTCCTCTTGGTGAGTTAGTCCTAGCCAAAAGAATCGACCAAAATTGCCCTATCTCAATCCTTCATAGAGTCAGTTCAGCGGATTTAGTAGAGTTGGAGATGACAAATTTTGATGTTATTCTTGGTATGGATTGGCTACATGCCTGTTATGCTTCTGTTGATTGTTGTACTCTGGTTGTCAGTTTCAAGTTTCCAAACGAACCCGTCTTAGAATGGCAAGGTAGTCCCCCATCCTTGAAGGGTCGTTTCATATCTTGTCTTAAGTCTAGGAAGATAATTTCAAATGGGTATGTTTATCATATAGTTCAGGTTATGGACACAGAGTCCGAAACCCCATCCCTTCAGTCTGTTCCTGTTGTGAATAAGTTCCTAGAAGTGTTTCCCGAGGATTTTCTCGGAGTCCCTCCTGAGCGGGAGATTGACTTTGGGATAGATCTTCTTCCAAATATGAATCCCATTGATGTGCCGAGATTTGATGGAACTTTCGACGCTTAAAACGAAGTATTTTTGGGAGTTCCTAAGTACATTTTGTTGGATTAAATGTCGTTTGCTAGTTATGCAGGGAAAAAATATGAAATAGGTGGGAAGACCAAAAAGTTGTAGTTTTTGGGCAGAAGACAAGCCACCACGGGCGTCACACTCACGACAGCCCGTGGGGCGAGCCGTTGGAAGAGGGCTGCAAAAGGGGCTAAGGTATTTGAGCCTGACGGGCCTAACGACGCCCGTGGTAGACACGATAGGACATCATAAAGCCCATCAAAATCGTCCAGAGGAGCATGTAAGAAGTCAAGGAAGGGCGACGAGCATCCTATACGCCAGTGACAATCATGACGCCCCGTCGAAGTTGCTCGTGAAAACCAGGAAGGAGAGGTGGAGAGGAGCCAAGAGCAGGCGATGAGATGGCTGACGGGCATCACAGTCCCGATGGCCCGTCACCTCTACCCGTGAAAGCTTGGCAGAGGCTTGGAATTAAAGAGTTAAATGATGGCCGACAGGCATTGCAGGATCGAAGTCCCATCACTCCCGCTCGTGAGATCATGGCAGAGATGCAAGTCAAGAATTGAAGACTGGCCGACGGGCACTTACGACGCCCGTAGCAACCACGATAGCCCGTGAGGCATCCCGTCGGCACTACAGCATCCAGTTTCTCCAAGTTTTGTTAGGATTTGGTTTCTTTGTCTATAAATACTTCCCCTTAGGTTTTTTTTTTGGCAGTTACTTATTATTTTGCAAGATTTACGACATTATTGTTTTGGTGTTGACTTTAAACACAAGTTCTTGATTAGTTGAAGTTCTCTTGATATTTTCTTCAAGATTCCGGATTTCTTTGCACTAATTTATAAGTATCTGCTGATGATTGCACAAACAACCATTAAGTTCCCACTTATGAGCATGAGTAGATAAATCCACAACTAGGGTTGTGGGAACCATGAAGAATTAACAAAGTAGGCATAGTACTTAGTAATTCTAGGGCGATATTTATGCATGTATTGTTCTTCTCTTCGTAATGATTGCTTTCTAGCGGTGTACAATATTAGAAATCGCCTTATCCTTACTTTTCGGACCAAGGAGGTAATGGATGGAAAAAGAATTGTTCAACAATGGAGATCTAGCAAGTTCCGGCGCCCAACCCGATGGGATGTTGGACCTCTCACGCCCGTGGTAGGAGTCTGTGGGAGGATAGCTGTCCTTAAAAAGCCCACTGGCCCATTTCGATGCCTTGTCCCACGGGACGTCGGCACTTCTATGCCCATGGCACAGAGCCGTGGGAGGGAAAATTTCCCTGTAAACACCATAGGACGATTCTGACGCCCGGGGCCATGGGATGTCGACCCTCCCACGCCCGTGGGAGGCTAATTTTTCTGTAAAACTTTTCTAAGTGTAGATTATTTTTTTTGGGTTTATTGCTAACATTGGTTACCTGCAGGTACTACATGGCACCAAATACACCGCTACGATGATGGTGGGATCGAAAAGCTAAAAATGCCTCCAACCCATCTCGGCTAAAGGATCAACCCACCGATTCTGAAGCCGAAAGGAGTGACTCAGACAACACCCCCTTGTCCGAAACACCAGGATGAAGTTGGTTGTGTCTCCCTCCCAGTCGGAAGAGGAGGGGGGAAATGCATCTACTGAAAAACAAAGATCGTCTTTTGGCTCATCTGAGACTAGTGCAGAGAGCAACCATGCTAATACCGGGAAAGAATTGGCTACTCAAGTCTCAAGTGGAACAACAAATAAGTCAGGAGATGAGGATTGTTCGGGGTCGGAGCACAGTGAGGCAAGAGAAGAAGAGGGTAATATTGAGTCTGAAACAGAAACTACTACTCCGGAAAAAGAGACCTCCTCATCAACTCCGTGTGGCGCTGGTGCAATACAAGGACATGCAAGAGAGGCAGTCAAATGAAGGGTTGAGTGGGCGAAGAAAATATTTGACTACGGCCTTGAAGTCACAGCTAGGGGAAATCTGCGAAGGCCTATCGCTGAGGAGTGGAGAATAGATCCTTTCAAATTGAAGAATTTCCCAAGATGGATGCATATTTCTGGCATTACAGGTTGGTTTGGACCAGCAAGCCCCTTTCAGATTTTTAGCCGACTCTCGTAAGAGAGTTCTATGCAAATTATCAAGCCATCCAAGAAGGGTTGTGCAAAAAAGGCCAGAAAATTGCACAATTGCCCGCTCTCGAGAGCATCCCAGTAATGGATGTCCCAATCAATAACTCGGTTAAGACCATCAATAAATTTCTCTTCGAGTAAGAGTATATAGCCCCCACGAAGACCATCGATTATGACTACCAGGTGAAACAGGAGGAGAAGCGGAAAAGGTGGTTGGCCAAGCACCTGACTACAACTGGGACACTAAAGTGGCTTAGCCAAGACAAGCCACAGATCCAAAAAGCATCTTTATCTTTTGAGGCAAAATTCTAGTGGGCACTAGTACGACTCTGGCTTATGACAATAGGTGCCGATAATCAGCTTACTTTGGAGAGGGTCATCCTAGTGACTGCTCGGATGTCTAAATACAACCTCAACTTTAGGCAAATCATCGCAGAGGAGATTCGGTACATAGTTACCAAAATCGGCTCTTCTTACCCTTTTCTATGCCTAATCACTGAGCCGTGTGAAGAATCACAGGTCCCAAAGTTTGCAGGGGTCGATAGGGCTGAAATATCTACAAGGACTCACCATCCAGAGTGGTCCAAAGATGAGACACGAGTGCTGGGGTTGAGCGGTACTTCCAAGCCATTGGCTCTTACACTTGAGGCACATGTCCTGACACCAGAAGGGACAACATCCCCTACACCTCCCGTCCATTACTGCAGCTGGTCAATCCGCCTCTGCAGCACCTTCAGCGGAGGATCCAGAATCCATCTTTGCCTTTTATCAGAAAAATTTTGCGGACATGGTCCAGAGGACCATTGAGCTTAAAGCACAAATAAAGGCGTTCGTGGCGCAGTTCCAGCCAATTGTGAATGCTTCAATTCAAAGGGCCATAGCACCATTTCTGAATGTAAATGCCTGGATTGATGCATTGGAGGATAGGTGGATGAGAGACTGAAATATATAGGTGCGGTGGAGCTTACAGAGTTGAAAAAGGAGATTGTCGAGCTTAAGGTCGATGTAGAACAGTTGAAGATCCACCAACTTCTCCGGCTAAGGCTCCAGTAGTCTTGCCATGGATCACGCCGGAGCCTATGCTCAATCTATGGGATTTTGTGGATCCCAACCTCTGGATGGTGAACTTGGACACAACAGCAATAAAGGACACTAACAAAGAAGCTGAACTACCTCCTGCACCATCGAAGCACAGGAAGAAGAGGAAAATAAAAGACAAATAGGTTCAAGCAGATGATGCTACCCTTAGCCAAAAGTCCCAAAAGAAGAGGGAGAAGAAAGCTGAAAAGAGAGCCCAAAAAGAGCTGGAGAAAGAAACAAAACAATCTCTGGCTATGCAGAAAATTGAGGTTGATGGCACTGGGACTGGTGGTTCTGCGAGTGGTGTTGCGGTACCGATAGAACAAACTTCTTTAAACCCTATTGTGGAAGTTGGTGACATTGACGCTGCCCGGGCAGCTGACACTGTGATTGAGAGGACTGCAGAGGCAACCTCTATTGTTAAGACATCTACGGGCACTGAGTTAGAGGGCTCAACTTCTGCTACTCCCGATGACGGTGCTTAGGCACCACAGGTATGCCTATTATCCCTTGCTTATCATATTTTGTGCATTGGGGATAATGCACCACTTTTTAGAGGGGGTGGGGGGAAATTATGGTCATCTGGTGTATTTTTGTAGAGCGTTTTGGCGAAGTCTGAGTATCCAAAACACTCGCATTGTGCCGCTACGTTAAATCAAGTGCTGCATGAGAGGCAACCCATGTGGGTACTCACAAGGTACCCGAATCCTTGGGGTTTTCTTGCCTGCGTTCTTTCCCTAAGGAGTTTTAATAGACGTTGAACCGACATGTTTAGTATAGGATGTGTGTTCATAGAAGTGAATTAGAAACTAATTGTAACCAAGATCTTATTTTTGAAATAGAGTTCTGTGAAAAATAAAAATGGGGACCCCTCCAAAATTTTGTGCAATAAAGTGTTAGAACTGACTTAGGTGGATATGTAAATGACAACATGCATATAAATGAGACAAGTAGCTTAAGCTAAAGCATTAACCGGTAGTTAGATAATCTGTAGCCTTAACTCTGTGCCATGTGTGAAGTGAGCTGCTTAGTATCTATTCTTGTTGTACTGTGCGATCTAGAACTTGCCTGGTTACTCGTGCTTAGGTGGTAGAATGGTTTAGTTGGAACATGATTATAGGACCTTTTTGAATTAGTCCACTTTAGCCAAAATGACCTACCAAAATTCTAAGAAATCCACTTGATCCCTAACTTTGAGTCGTAAAGTGAACTTTTTTGTTGTTAGCCTATTCACCTTCCCATTTCCTATAAATTTCTATTTTAGCCCTGGTCCTTTTTGGACATCGTGCACCTCAACTAAGGCTAAAAGCCTAAATTGAGGGTGGCTACTGTAGGGGTGAGTAGGAAGTGTTAGGTATAAAAAGAATGGTTAAGCAATAGAAAGAAAGAAACTGGGTGTGGTTGCCGTGCAAAAGAAAAAGAAAAAGAAAAGAAAAATGATGAATGAAAATAAAAGAAAGAAGAATATTGAATGAAAAGATAAAGTGCATGAATGCAATAGAAGCCACACACAAAGCTTGATAAAAGTAGGAAAAGAGTGAAAGAAAGGAGAAGAAGGGAGGCAACTGGTAAGAACTGAAAAGTGGAGGAAATAACGAAGTAATTGTAGTCTCAAGGAGGGCATAGTCACTATTTACCCAATTGTACCATTCCCGTCCCTAAGCTTACATTACAAGCCTAGCAAAGTCCTATAGTGATCCTAACCGAACCGTTTGAAAGCCGAAGCATAGAAAATTAGGGCAAGCCTATGGTATCGTGCATGGACAACTTGATCTTCTTTGTGAGAGTGAGTGGTTTCCAAGTCCCTGAGTGTTCAAGTGATATCTTGTGTGATTTGGGACTTCTTTGTTGTGAGGGCACTAGAGTAGACTGGATTGCTAATTACTTGGTTTGAATGTCTGGTGTGTATGCTAGCTTACTCATAAATATCATGTTGTCACTCATGGATCCGTCTTGTGTCATTTTGATAATTTGATAAAGTGCACTATTTTTGAGCTGTCAAGGAGTGGGTAGTATCTTGAAAAGTAAAAGTTTAATGAATACGGTTTCCATTGTAGTTTGTGGTTTTCTTCTACTTAAGTGTCATTTGGTTTTGTTTTTGTTTTGTGCTTGAGGAGAAGGAAATATTCTAAGTTTAGGGTGTTGATGTGCCGGGACTTGACGACACTTTCGATGCTTAAAACGAAGGATGTTTAGGAGTTCTTAAGTACATTTTGTTGGATTTAATGTCGTTTGCTAGTTATGCAGAGAAAAAGTATGAAATAGGTGGAAAGACCAAAAAGTTGCAGTTTCTGGGCAAAAGACAAGCCACCACGGGCGTCACACTCACGACAGACCGTGGGGCAAGCCGTTTGAAAAGGGCAGCAAAAGGGGCTAAGGAATTTGAGACTGACAGACCCCACGATCCGCATGGTAGACACGACGGGATATTACAAAGCCCGTCAAAACTATCCAAAGGAGCATGTAAGAAGTCAAGGAAGGGCGATGGGCATCCTCGATTCTCGTGACATTCATGATGCCCCGTCAAAGTTGCCCGTGGAAACCTGGCAGGAGAGCTGGAGAGGATCCAAGTGCAGGCAACGAGATGGCCGATGGGCATTGTAGTCTCGATAGCCCATAACCTTTTCCCGTGAAAGCTTGGCAGAGGATTGGAATTAAAGAGTTAAATAATGGCCAACGGGCGTCACAGGCTCGACGTCCCATCATTCCCGCCAGTGAGATCATGGCAGAGATGCAAGTGAAGAATTGAAGATTGGCGGACGGGCACTCACGACGCCCGTCTCAACCACGACGGCCTGTGAGTAATCCCGTCGGCACTGCCACATGCAGTTTCTCCTAGTTTTGTTAGGATTTGGTTTCTTTGTCTATAAATACCTCCCCTTAGGTTTTATTTTTGGCACTTACGTATTATTTTGCAAGAGTTATGACATTATTGTTTTTGTGTTGACTTTAAACACAAGTTCTTGATTAGTTGAAGTGTTCTTGTTATTTTCTTCAAGATTCCGGATTTCTTTGCACTAATTTGTAAGTATCTGCTGATGATTGCACAAACAACCATTAAGTGCCCACTTATGAACATGAGTAGCTAAATCCACAACTAGGTTTGTGGGAACTATGAAGAATTAACAAAGTAGGCATAGTACTTAGTAATTCTAGGGCGATATTTATGCATGTATTATTCTTCCCTTCGTAATAATTAATTTCTAGTGGTGTACAACGTTAGAAGTCGCCTTATCCTTACTTTCCGGACCAAGGAGGTAATGGATGGTAAAAGGGTTGTTCAACGATAGATATTTGAAGTTACCAACCCTCATCTAATAGCTTGACCTTGTTCGAGAATAGCTAAGATGGGATCCAGGGTAAGGGTTAGTAGAGCATACACCCGCGGCCGGACCAAGGTGTGTGGTGAAATTCATCTAGCTGCTGGACAAAGGAGTTAGATGAACCCAACTTACTGATTCTGCATGCTAAGTATCAAGCTAGTTTACCAAGTACAAAATCCTTACTAAGTTATGATCTCATGGAGAACACTACCCTAGTCGCTTCTACTATTGATAACAATTGTTGAAATTGACGTCTGTTACTTGTTTACATTCTAGTTACTACTATTACTTGTTACTTTAAAACCTCTTTTTCGAGGGAAATAAATGACTAAAACACGAGTAAACATTAATCGACCATATCCTACCATATTCCCTATGGAATCGACCCCAACCTTTGTTGGGTTCTATATTTGATCAGCGACCGCTTACGCTTCTAAAAGGAGGTGTAATTTGGGCCCCATTGATGTGCCGAGATTTGATGGCACTTTTGATGCTTAAAACGAAGGATTTCTGGGAGTTCTTAAGTACATTTTGTTGGATTTAATGTTGTTGGCTAGTTATGTAGGGAAAAAGTATGAAATAGGTGGGAAGACCAAAAAGTTGTAGTTTTTGGGCAAAAGACAAGCCACCATATGCGTCACACTCACGATGGCCCGTGGGTAAAGCCGTTGGAACAGGGCTGCAAAAGGGGCTAAGGCATTTGAGCCTGACGGTAACCACGACGCCCGTGGTAGACACGACAGGACATCGCAAAGCCCATCAAAAGCGTCCAGAGGAGCATATAAGTAGTCAAGGAAGGGCGACGGGCATCCTCGACGCCCATGACAATCATGATGCCCCATCAAAGTTGCTCGTTGAAACCAGGCAGGAGAGCTAGAGAGGAGCCAAGTGCAGGCGATGAGATGGCCGACGGGCATCGCAGTCTCGATGGCCCACCACCTCTGCCCGTGAAAGCTTGGCAGAGGCTTGGAATTAAAGAGTTAAATGATGGCCGACGAGCATAGCAGACTCGAAGTCCCATCACTCCCGCCCAGGAGATCGTGGAAGAGATGCAAGTGAAGAATTGAAGACTGGACGAAGGGCACTCACGACTCCCGTCACAACCACGACAGCCCGTGAGGCATCCCGTCGGCACTGCCGCATCTAGTTTCTCCTAGTTTTGTTAGGATTTGGCTTCTTTGTCGATAAATACTTCCCCTTAGGTTTTATTTTCTACAGTTACGTATTATTTTGCAAGAGTTATGACATTATTGTTTTGGTGTTGACTTTTAACACAAGTTCTTGATTAGTTGAAGTGTTCTTGATATTTTCTTCAAGATTCCGGAATTCTTTGCACTAATTTGTAAATATCTGCTGATGATTGCAAAAACAACCATTAAGTGCCCACTTATGAACATGAGTAGCTAAATCCACAACTAGGGTTGTGGGAACCATAAAGAATTAACAAAGTAGGCATATTACTTAGTAATTCTAGGGCGATATTTATGCATGTATTGTTCTTCCCTTCGTAATGATTGCTTTATAGCGGTGTACAATGTTAGAACTCACCTTATCCGTACTTGTCAGACCAAGGAGGTAATGGATGGGAAAAGGGTTGTTCAACAATGGAGATTTGAGGCTACCAACCCTCATCTAATAGCTTGACCTTGTCCGGGAATAGCTAATCTAGGATCCAGGGTAAGGGTTAGTAGAGCATACACCTGCGGCCGGACCAAGGCGTATGGTGAAATTCGTCTAGCTGCCGGAACAAGGAGTTAGATGAACTCAACTTACCGATTCAGCATGCTAAGTATCAAGCTAGTTTACCAAGTACAAAAGCCTTACTATGTTATGATCTCATGGGGAACACTACCCTAGTCTCCTCTACTATTGATAACAACTATTGAAATTGACGTCTGTTACTTGTTGACATTCTAGTTACTACTATTACTTGTTAGTTTAAAACCCCCCTTTCGAGGGAAATAAATGACTAAAACGCGAGTAAACATTGATCGACCATAGTCCTACCATATTCCTTGTGGGATCGACCCCAACCTTTGTTGGGTTCTATATTTGATCAGTGATCGCTTACGCTTCTAAAAGGAGGTGTAATTTCGGTGTATCAAATTTTGGCACCATTGCCGAGTGTGGAACTGACCCAAAAACTTGAAAAGGTTTCTGGCAAGTTCCGACCCCCAACCTGACGGGATGTCGGACCTCTCACGGCCTTGGCAGGAGCCCGTGGGAGGACAGTTGTCATTAAAAAGACCACTGGTCCATTCTGACGCCCTGTCCCATGGGACGTCGGCACTTCTATGCCCGTGGCACAGGGCCGTGGGATGGAACATTTCCTGTAAACACCACTGGATGATTCTAACGCCCGGGGCCATGGGATGTCGGCCCTCCCACGCCCGTGGGAGGCTAATTTTTCTATAAAACTTTTCTAAGTGTAGATTTTTTATTTTGGGTTTATTGCTAACATTGGTTACCTGCAGGTACTACATGGAACCAAGGACACCGCTACGACGAGGGGGGGCCCAGAAAGCTAAAAATGCCTCCAACCCATCTCGGCTAAAGGATCAACCCACCGATTCCGAAGATGAAAGGAGTGACTCAAACAACACCCCCTTGTCCAAAACACCAGGAGGAAGCTGGTTGTGTCTCCCTCCCAGTCTGAAAAGGAGGGGAGAAATGCATCTACTGAAAAACAAGGATCATCTTTAGGCTCATCTGAGACTAGTGCAGAGAGCGACCATGCCAATACCGAAAAATAATTGGATACTCAAGTCTCAAGTGGAACATCAAATGAGTTGGGAGATGAGGATGGTTCGGGGTCGCAGCATAGTGAGGCAAGATAAGAAGAGGGTAATGCTGAGTCTGACATGGAAACTACTACCCCGGAAAAGGAGACCTCCTCAGCGACTTTATATGGCGCTATTGATGCACTGGTACATGCTAGAGAGGCAGTCATATGAAGGGTTGAGGGGGCAAAGAAAATATTTGACTACGGCCTTGAAGTCACAGCTAAGGGAAATCTGCGAAGGCCCATCGCCGAGGAGTGGAGAATAGATCCTTTCAAATTGAAGAATTTCCCCAAGCTGGATACATTTTTCTGGCATTACAGGTTTTGTTGGACCAGCAAGCCCCCCTCAGATTTTTAGCCGACTCTCATAAGAGAGTTCTATGCAAATTATCAAGCCATCTAAGAAGGGTTGTGCAAAAAGGTCCAGAAAATTGCACACTTGCCTTCTATCGAAGGCATCCCAGTAAGAGATGTCCCAATAAATATCTTGGCTAAGATCATCAACAGATTTCTCTATGGTCCAGAGTATGTAGCCCCCACGGAGACCATTGATTATGACTACCGGGTGAAACATGAGGAGAAGCGGACAAAGTGGTTGGCCAAGCGCCTGACTACAACTGGACACTAAAGTGGCTTATCTAAGATAAGCCACCTATCCAAAAAGCATCTTTATATTTTGAGGTAAAATTCTGGTGAGCACTAGCACGACTCTGGCTTATGCCAACAACTGCTGATAATCATCTTTCTTTGGAGAGGGCCATCCTAGTAGCTGCTCTGATGTCAAATACAACCTCAACTTTGGGAAAATCATCGCAGAAGAGATTTGGGACAGAGTTACCAAAATTGGCTCTTCTTACCTTTTTCTGTGCCTAATCACTGAGCCGTGTGAAGAATCACAGGTCCCAAAGTTTGCAGGGGTCGATAGGGCAAAAGAGCTACAAGGACTCACCATCCGGAGCGGTCTAAACATGAGACACGAGTGTTGGGGTTGAGTGGTACTTTCGAGCCATTGGCTCTTACACTTGAGGCACATATCCTGACACCGGAAGGGACAACATCCCCTACGCCTAGACCTACCCCATAAGGCAGCCATTCCAAGCAAACCACAATTGTCCCCTCCACTACTGCAGTTGGTCCATCCTCATCTGCAACACCTTCAGCGAAGGATCCATAATCCATCTTTGCCTTCCATCCGACAAATTTTGCCGACACGGTCAAGAGGACCATTGAGCTTAAAGCACAAATGAAAGCATTCATGGCACAGTTCTAGCCAATTGTGAATGCTTCAATTCAAAGGGCCATAGCACCATTTCTGAATGTAAATGCCCGGATTGATGCATTAGAGAATAGGGTGGATGAGAGACTGAAAGATATGGGTGCGGTGGAGCTAAGAGAGTTGAAAAGGGAGATTGCTGAGCTTAAGGTCGATGTAGAACAGTTGAAGAATCCACCAAATTCTTAGGCTAAGGCTCCAGTAGTCTTCCCATGGATCACACCAGAGCCTACCCCCAATCTATGGGATTTTGTGGATCCCGACCTCCGAATGGCGAACTTGGACACAGCAGTAACAAAGGACACTAACAAAGAAGCTGAACTACCTCCTGCACCATTGAAGCATATGAAGAAGAGGGAAAGAAAAGACAAATAGGTTCAAGCAGATGATGCTCCCCTTAGCCCAAAGTCCCAAAAGAAGAGGGAGGAGAAAGCTGAAAAGAGATCCCGAAAAGAGCTGGAGAAAGCAACAAAAAATTTCTGGGTATGGAGCAAATTGAGGTTGATGGCACTGGGAATGGTGGTTCTGCAAGTGGTATTGCGGTATCGATAGAACAAACTTATTTAGACCCCATTGTGGGAGTTGGTGACATTGACGCTGCCCGGGCAGCTGACACTGTGATTGAGAGGACTGCAGAGGCAACCTCTGTTGTTGAGACATCTGCGGGCACTGAGTTAGAGGGCTTGACTTTTGCTACTCCCGATGACGGTTCTTAGGCACCACAGGTATGCCTAGTATCCCTTGCTTATCATTTTTTTCGTGCATTGGGGAAATGCACCACTTTTTAAAGGGGGTGGGGAGAAGTTGTGGTCATTTGGTGTATTTTTGTAGAGAATTTTGGCAAAGTTTGAGTAGCCAAAACACTTGCATCGTGCCACTACGTTAAATCAAGTGTTGCATGGGAGGCAACCCATGAGGGTACTCACAAGGTACCCGAATCCTTAGGGTTTTCTTGCCTGCGTTCTTTCCCTAAGGATTTTTAATAGACGTTGAACCGACATGTTTAGTATAGGATGTGTGTTCGTAGAAGTGAATTAAAAACTAATCTCAACCATGATCTTATTTTTGAAATAGAGTTCTGTGAAAAATAAAAATGGGGACCCCTCTAAAATTTTGTGCAATAAAGTGTTAGAACTGACTTAGGTGGATATGTAAATGATAGCATGCATATAAATGAGACAAGTAGCTTAAGCTAAAGCATGAACCGATAGTTAGCTAATCTGTAGCCTTAACTCTGTGCCATGTGTGAAGTGAGCTGCTTAGTATCTATTCTTGCTGTACTGTGCGATCTAGAACTTGCCTGGTTAGTCGTGCTTAGGTGGTAGAATGGTTTAGTTGGAACATGATTATAGGCCCTTTTTGAATTAGTCCACTTTAGCCAAAATGACCTACCAAAATGCTAAGGAATCCACTTGATCCCTAACTTTGAGTCGTAAAGTGAACTTTTTTTGTTGTTAGCCTATTCACCTTCCCGTTTCCTATAAATTTCTATTTTAGCCCTGGTCCTTTTTGGACATCGTGCACCTCAACTCAGGCTAAAATCCTAAGTTAAGATTGGCTACTATAGGGGTGAGTAGGAAGTGTTGGGTATGAAAAGAATGGTTAAGCAATAGAAAGAAAGAAATTGGGTGTGGTTGCCGTGCAAAAGAAAAAGAAAAAGAAAAGAAAAATGATGAATGAAAAGAAAAGAAAGAAGAATAATGAATGAAAAGATAAAGTGCAGTAATGCAATAGAAGCCACACCCGAAGCTTGATAAAAGTAGTAAAAGAGTGAAAGATAGGAGAAGAAGGGAGGCAACTGGTAAGAACTGAAAAGTGGAGGAAATAACGAAGTAATTGTAGTCTCAAAGAGGATATAGTCACTATTTACCCAATTGTACTATTCCCGTCCCTAAGCCTACATTACAAGCCTAGCAAAGTCCTATAGTGATCCTAACCGAATCGTTTGAAAGCCGAAGCATAGAAAATTAGGGCAAGCCTATGGTATCGTGCATGGACAACTTGAACTTCTTTGTGAGAGTGAGTGGTTTCCCAGTCCCTGAGTGTTAAAGTGATATCTTGTGTGATTTGGGACTTCTTTGTTTTGAGGGCACAAGAGTAGACTGGATTGCTAATTACTTGGTTTGAAAGTTTGGTGTATATGCTAGCTTACTCATAAATATTGTGTTTTCACTCGTGGATCCATCTTGTGTCATTTTGATAATTTGATAAAGTGCACTGTTTTTGAGCTGTCAAGGAGTGGGTACTATCTTGAAAAGTAAAAGTTTAATGAATCAGGTTACCATTGTAGTTTCTGGTTTTCTTCTACTTAAGTGTCGTTTGGTTTTGTTTTTATTTGGTACTTGAGGACAAGCAAACATTCTAAGTTGAGGGTGTTGATGTGCCGGGATTTGACGACACTTTCAACACTTAAAACGAAGGATTTTTAGGAGTTCTTAAGTACATTTTGTTGGATTTAATGTCGTTTGCTAGTTATGCAGGGAAAAAGTATGAAATAGGTGGGAAGACTAAAAAGGTGCAGTTTCTGGGCAAAAGACAAGCCACCACGGGCGTCACACTCACGACAGCCCATGGGGCAAGCCCTTGGAAAAGGGAAGTAAAAGGGGCTAAGGCATTTGAGACTGACGGGCCCCACGATGCCCATGGTAAACACGATGGGACATTACAAAACCCGTCAAAACCATCCAGAGGAGCATGTAAGAAGTTAAAGAAGGGAGATAGGCGTCCTTGATGCCTGTGACAATCATGCCACCCCATCAAAGTTTCTCGTGGAAACCAGGCAGGAGAGCTGGAGAGGAGCCAAGTGCAGGCGACGAGATTGTCGATGGGCCATGCAGTCTCGATAGCCCATCACCTCTGCCCGTGAAAGCTTGAAAAAGGCTTGAAATTAAAGAGTTATATGATGGACGACGGGTGTCGCAGGCTCGACATCCCATCACTCCCGCCAGTGAGATCATGGCAGAGATGCAAGTGAAGAATTGAAGATTGGCTGACAGGAACTCACGATTTGGTTTCTCCTAGTTTTGTTAGGATTTGGTTTCTTTGTCTATAAATACTTCTCCTTAGGTTTTATTTTTGACTGTTACGTATTATTTTGCAAGAGTTATGACATTATTGTTTTGGTGTTGACTTTAAACACAAGTTCTTGATTAGTTGAAGTGTTCTTCATATTTGCTTCAAGATTTCAGATTTTTTTGCACTAATTTGTAAGTATCTGCTGATGATTGCACAAACAACCATTAAGTGCCCACTTATGAACATGAGTAGCTAAATCCACAACTAGGGTTGTGGGAACCATGAAGAATTAACAAAGTAGGCATAGTACTTAGTAATTCTAGGGCGATATTTATGCATGTATTATTCTTCCCTTCGTATTGATTGCTTTCTAGTAGTGTACAACTATAGAACTCGCCTTATCCTTACTTTCTGGACCAAGGATGTAATGGATGGGAAAAGGGTTGTTCAACGATGGAGATTTGAGGCTACCAACCCTCATCTAATAGCTTGACCTTGTCCAGAAATAGCTAAGCTGGGATCCAGGGTAAGGGTTAGTAGAGCATACACCCGCGGCCGGACCAAGGTGTGTGGTGAAATTTGTCTAGCTGCCGGACCAAAGAGTTAGATGAACTCAACTTACCGATTCTGCATGCTAAGTATCAAGCTAGTTTACCAAGTACAAAAGCCTTACTAAGTTATGATCTCATGGGGAACACTACCCTAGTCGCTTCTACTATTAATAACAATTGTTGAAATTGACGTCTGTTACTTGTTTACATTCTAGTTACTACTATTACTTGTTACTTTAAAAACCCCTTTTCGAGGGAAATAAATGACTAAAATGTGAGTAAATATTAATCAACCATAGTCCTACCATATTCTCTGTTTGATCGACCCCAACCTTTGTTGGGTTCTATATTTGATCAGCGACCGCTTATGCTTCTAAAAGAAGGTGTAATTTGGGTGTATCACCCATCTCTATTCCTCCTTATAGTATGGCTCCTGCTAAACTTAAGGAGTTAAAGGATTAGTTGAAGGATCTTCTTGATAAGGGTTTCATCAGGCCTAGCATTTCCCCATGGGGTGCTCCAGTCTTATTCGTGCGAAAGAAAGATGGTTCTCTCAGAATATATATTGACTACCTTCAGTTGAACAAGGTCACCATCAAGAATAAGTATCCTATTTCTAGGATTGATGACTTGTTCGATCAGCTTCAGGGTGTTAGTTTCTTCTTTAAAATTGATCTTAGATCCGGTTATCATCAGCTTTGTGTTCGAGAGTGTGATATTCTGATAATAGCCTTCAGGACTTGGTATGGTCATTATGAATTTGTTGTTATATCTTTTGGCCTAACGAATGCTCCTGCAGATTTTATGGATTTAATAAACGGTGTGTTCAAGCAGTATTTGGATATGTTTGTGATTGTTTTCATTGATGATATCCTTATCTACTCTCAGAGTGATGAGGAGCATGCAGACCATTCGAGAGTGGTGTTGCAAACTCTCAAGGACCGATAGTTATTTGCTAAGTTTAGCAAGTATGAGTTCTGGTTACAGTCTGTTGCTTTTCAGGGTCATATTGTGACTGGGATGGTATTCGAGTTGATTCTCAAAAGATTGAGACAGTAAAGAACTGGCCTAGACTTAATTACCCGTCTGATATTAGGAGCTTTTTGGGTTTAGCTGGTTACTACAAGAGGTTTTTGGAAGGATTTTCTTCCATTGCTGCCCCTTTGACCCGATTGACTAAGAAGAAGGTAAAATTTCAGTGGTCGGATTTGTGTGAGAAGAACTTTCAGGAATTGAAGACTAGATTGACCACAGCTCCAGTGTTGGCTCTACCCGAGGGCCTAGATGACTTTATTATGTATTGTGATGCTTCTAGGATTGGTTTGGGTTGTTTTGATGCAACGTGGTAAAGTGATTGCTTATGCCTCTAGATAGCTTAAGACTCATGAGAAGAACTACCCTACACATGATCTTGAGTTAGCAGTCGTAGTCTTTGCTTTGAAGATTTGGAGACATTACTTGTATGGGGTGCACGTGGATATATTCCCCGATCATAAGAGTCTTCAGTATATGTTCACTCAGAAGGAATTGAATTTGCAACAAAGAAGATGGCTTGAGCTTCTTAAGGATTATGACATGAGTGTGCTTTACCATCCGGGTAAGGCCAATGTTATGGCGGATGCACTTAGTAGACTGTCGATGGGTAGTGTGTCTTCAGTTGAGGATGGGAAGAAGGAATTGGTGAAGGATGTTTCGACTTGCCCGATTGGGAGTGTGACTTATAGACTCGACTGAAGGTGGTGTTATTGTCCAGAATGGTTTCGAATCATCCTTGGTAGCAGAAGTGAAGACAAAGCAAGACAGTGATCCTATTTTGCTTCACCTAAAGAGTGCAGTCCATCAACAAAGGGTTAAGGTTTTCTCCAAAGAGGGAGATGGTGTGCTTTGTTAGCAGGGTCGACTATGTGTGCCAGATGTAGATGAGTTTCCGCAATAGATTTTTACAGAGGCTCATAGTTACACATATTCCATTCACCCCAGTGCCACCAAGATGTACCGTGATCTACGAGAAGTATGTTGGTGGAATGGTATAAAGAGGGACATAGCCAGTTTTATGGCTAAGTGTTCCAACTATCAGCAAGTGAAGGTGGAGCATCAGCGATCGGGTGTCATGATTTAGGATATTGACCTTCCTACTTGGAAGTGGGAAGCGATCAATATGGACTTCATTACAGGTTTGCCTCGCACTCAAAGGCAACATGATTCAATTTGGGTAATTATCGATCGGATGACTAAATCATCTCATTTCTTGGCTGTTAAGACTACGAATTCAGCATACGATTATACCAGACTCTACATCTAGGAGATAGTTTGATTGCATGGTGTTCCTCTGTTCATCATTTCAGATAGGGGTACTCAGTTTACATCCCAGTTTTGGAGATCATTTCAGTGGGGTCTTGGTACTCAGGTGAATCTTTCCACAGCTTTTCACCCACAGACGGATGGCCAGGCAGAGCGTACTATTCAGACTTTGGAAGATATGTTGAGAGCTTGTGTGATTGATTTCAAAGGTAATTGGGATGATCACTTGACTCTTATCGAGTTTGCCTACAACAACAGCTTTCACTCTAGCATCCATATGGCTCCTTATGAGGCACTTTATGGTCATAGATGTAGATCTCCTATTGGTTGGTTTGAGGTAGGTGAGGCAGCCTTGATTGGTCCAGATTTAGTTCATGAGACTATGGAGAAGGTTCATATTATTCGGGAAAGGTTGAAGACCGCTCAGAGCCGACAAAAATTGTATGTGGATGTGTGAAGAAGAGAGTTGGAATTTGAAGTTGACGATTGGGTGTTTCTTAAGGTGTCACCCATGAAGGGTGTGATGAGATTTGGGAACAAAGGAAAACTTAGTCCTCTTTTTGTAGGTCCTTATCGGATTCTGAGGAGAGTTAGTAAGGTTGCTTATCAGTTGGATTTGCGAACAGAGTTAGAAGCAGTTCTTCCAGTTTTCCATGCTTCCTTGTTGAACAGGTGTATCGGTGATCCGACCTTGATTGTTCCTTTGGAGGATGTAGGTGTGAAGGATAGTCTCACCTATGAGGAGGTCCCCGTAGAAATCCTTGATCGTCAGATTCGGAGGTTGAGGAACAAAGAAGTTGCTTCAGTAAAAGATCTTTGGAGAAATCAGCTTGTTGAAGGAGCTACTTGGGAAGTGAAATCAACCATGAAGGCCAAGTACCCTCATCTCGTTCCTTTCGATTCCTTTCCAGCTTGAGTTAATAGTTTCCTTCTTAGTATGTTCCTCCAATCCTACTCTATCAGCTACTCTCATGATCTTAGCATGCATTCATGTTTTCAAAGTTAATTCAATCATGTTTTAAGTTGAAGGGTTCAGTTTTCATGTCTATTTATGTTCCGGGATTTGACGGTACTTTTGACGCTTAAAACATAATTTTTTGGGAGTTCTTGAGTACTTATAGTTGGATTTAATGTCGTTTGTTGGGTATGCAGGGAAAAAGTAGGAAGTAGAAAAAGAATACCAAAAAGTTACAGTTTCAGGGCAAAAAGGAGGCCACCACGGGCGTGATCCACGATGGCCCGTGGGGCTGACCGTTAAAGTGAGGCACCAGAAGTGCCAAATCTGGAGAGACCTCACGGGATGGCAAACTGCCCGTGGTAGATGCGATGGGGTTTAGCCTTGCCCATCAAAGTTCTCCAGGAGATTATGCTAAGGGTAAAGGAAGGACGATAGGCTCCACGACGTCCCATCGCCAGCCCGACGTCCTATGACAAGCCTCCCGTGGGAACCTGGCTGGGAAGCTGGAAAAGGACCAAGTGGGGCGACGTGAGATAGCGATGGGCATCGCAGCTACAACGTCCCATCGACCCTAGCCCGTGGGAATGTGGTAGTGTATTTTTTGAAGACGTAAAGAAGGCCGACGGGCACCCACGACGCCCGTCGCCTCAGCGATGACCCGTGAGGTGACCTGTCGGATTTGACCGTGTCTTGTTTTCCCAGTCTTATTAGGATTTGGCTTCTTTGTCTATAAATACTTTACCCTAGGTTTTATTTTACGGTTGTTACGTGTGGTTACTAGTTTTTTCATGAATTATTTCAAGTTATTTTCGGATATTTGGTACTTTGATTTTGGTATTGATTTCGGATACAAGTTCTTGGTATTGAAGTGTTCTTGAGATTGTTCTTCAAGATTCCAGTTTTCTTTATTCTTATTTGTAAGTATCTCTTGATGATTTCTCAAACAAACATTATCGCATGATTATGAATATGAGTAGCTAAATCCACAACTAGGGTTGTGGGAACCATGAAGGATTAACAAAGTAGGCAAAGTACTTAGGTAATCTAGGGAGGTGCTTATGCATGTATTTTTCTTACCTTCATTTTGATTTCTTTTTAACGGTGCGCAATGTTAGAACTCGCCTTATCCTTACTTGCCGGACCAAGGAGGTAATGGATAGGAAACGGGTTTTTAACAACGAGATTTGAGGCTATCAACCCTCATCTAATAGCTTGACCTTGTTCGAGAATAACTAATCTGGGATCAAGTGTAAGGGTTAGTAAAGCGACACTCGCGGTCGGACCAAGGCATGTGGTGAAATTCACCTAGTTGCCGGACCAAGGAATTAGGTAAACTTAACTTACCGATTCTGCATGCTAAGCACCAAACTAGTTTACCAAGTACAAAAGCCTTACTAAGTTATGATCTCATGGGGAACACTACCCTAGTCACTTCACTTATTGATAACAATTGTTGAAATTAATCTCTGTTACTTGTTTACTTTTAATTTACAATAATTACTTGTTACTTTAAAACCTCCCCCTTTGCAAGAGATAAACGACTAAAAGACCAAATAAACACTAATTGACCCTAGTCCTACCATATTCCCTGTGGGATCGACCTCAACATTTAATTAGGGTTCTATATTTGAACAACGACCGATTGCACTTCTTTTAGAGGTGTAATTTGGGCGCATCAAATTTTGGCGCCATTATCGGGGAATACAGTTTAGGATTAAGAGAGATTGTGTTTATTTCACTATTAGTCCTTATTTCCTGATTTTACTTTTTTTTTTGTTGTTGTTGTTTTTGTTCTGATACAGGTAGCACACTTGTGCATGCCAAGTACAAGGAGTCAAGGCAATCCCTTGATCCCTTACGATCCGGAGCTCTCCAAAATGCTAAGAAACATGTCTAAGGATGGAGAGCATGAGATTCAAATGCAGATCACAACTCAATTACTAGCTGAAGCCGAGCAGAAGAAAAGGGAAGCAGCAGCACGCCAAAAGGAAGGCGAAGATGCCCTTGCTGCCGAAGATGCTCAAATTGCAAAAGATTTTGCAGCTCGTAATGCTGCAACTGAGAAAACAAGGCTAGCTAGACAGCATACCGTTAGGGATGAGGCAACAACTAGACGCGTACCATATAATCGGGGTCGACAGATGCAGCAACAAATGCATATTCCTTGGTATTATGATGATGAGGATGATGACAAGGAAGAACTCGGAAATACTGGACCTATAGTGCTACCACCATTAGCTGACGGAACTAAGTTTGATATTACCAGTGCCACGATCCAGTTGCTGAACCTGAAAGGACTTTATTCAGGAAAGCCCACGGAGGAAGCAATTTCACATGTGTGAACTTTTTGGGGATCAGTAAGTCGTATAATATGCCAGGAGTGGGGCAAGAGTCTATCATACTAAGCCTATTTCCATTTTCATTAACTGGTGAGGCGACTGCATGGCTCTCAAAACTGCCCAATAATTCCATATACACATGGCAAGAGCTGAAGAATCAGTTTCTGGAGCGGTTCTTTCCTCCATCGAGGATTTTGACACTAAAACAGGAGATCTATAATTTCAAGAAACTTCCTGGAGAAGCATTGTATGAGTCTTGGCTGAGGTTTAAGCATAAGCTGAAACAAGTTTCGAAGCACGGAATTCCTACAAGGCATTTGATGGAGATCTTCTACAAGGCTTTGAACGCAAACACTAAAGCAGTAGCTGATACAGTCACTGGAGGAGCATTAATGGAGAATTCATATTATGAGGCTGCAGAGATGCTGGATAGGGTTGCAAAAACTAATCGAACATGGCATACTAGAGAGGCTGAGATTCCAGCAGGTACTTATGCAGTTGGCAAGTCTGTGGATCCGAATGAAATAGAAGACATTAAGCAGACACAGGCTGAGATGAACATGACACTAGGGTTGCTGGAAAAGAAATTCCTGGCTGAGGGAGTAGAGAAAGTTAAAGCCGTAGTTTCTTAAGGTAAAGCACCAAGGTCAGACGGTTACTTATCCAAAGAAGAAGTAAGTTATCTGAATGATCAAGGGATGGCTTTTCGGGCCTCTGGCCAAGGGAATCAAGGTCAGAACAGAGATAGGGATGACTACTACAATCAGTCCAGTTATAGAGATAGAGAAAGAGAAGGTGGCTGGCAGAAAAAGGATGGCTACAAGAATGAGAGAAGTGGTCTCTACGTCCCACCTACGACTCGTGAAGAGCGGGTTGGACAACCCACCATGAAAGAGTTGATCAATAAAGTGTTCCAAAAGGTTGACTCTACGGATATGAGTATGAAGGAGATAAAAGCTGAACTTTCAAGTATTAATCAGAAGGTGGAATCCCACACTGTCTCCATCAAGCAGCTTGAGATACAAATGCATCAGTTGTCAACCAACATGAATCCGCGCCAAAAGGAAACTCTCCCAAGTGACACTGTTCAGAATCTGAAAAATGATTGACAGATTATGACGGTGATTACTCGAAGCGAGAAGCAGACTGTTGATCCTCCCATGCCTATTGATATCAATAAGCCAGCCGATGCTGAGAAGGTAGCCGAGTCTGAAGAGAAATATAGTGGTGAAGGGTCATCTGAAAAACAGCCTTCTGAAAAGAAGGAGAGGGGCAAAGAAGTTACACCAGTCCTGAAACCCATGCCACTGCCTCCTCCACCTTACCCCTAGAGGTTCAAAAAGAAGGTAGAGGACGCCAAATTTCACAAGTTTATCTCCATGCTGAAACAGCTGTCAGTCAATATCCCTTTGGTCGAAGCTTTGGAGCAAATGCCTGGCTATGCAAAATTCATGAAGGATATGGTTACAAGGAAGATGATGGTTAGCTTTGAACCAGTAAATAATTTTCACCATTGCAGTGCAATAGCATCCCGTTCAATGGTACAGAAGAAGGAAGATCTTGGGGCCTTCACCATTTCATGCACTATTGGAGCATTCTATTTCGCCAAAGCTTTGTGTGATCTAGGTGCTAGTATAAATCTGATGCCACTTGCAATTTTTAATCAGTTGGGCTTGGGATCACCCTCTCAGACTACAATGCAGTTACTTATGGCAGATCGCACGATGAAGAGGTCTGTGGGAATTCTGTATGATGTATTAGTAAAGGTTGACACTTTATCTTTCCTATAGATTTGGTTATTCTAGATTGCGAGGTTGACTTTGAGGTGCCCATTATCTTAGGGCGACCATTCTTGGCTACTGGGCATGCTTTGTTGACTTGGAAATAGGTTACATGAAATTCAGGCTGAATGACGAGGAGCTGACTTTCAATGTGTGCAAGTCGATGAAACACCATGATGATATGAGAGTGGTGTCAGTTGTTGATGTTATTGATGAGGACCAGCTGGTTGTACCTATTAAGGAGAGACTTGGTGTCGGGGACCTTCCAACAATCATTATGAATTTTGAAGGTGACGACATTGATGAGTATGACGAAATGGTTGCGGAACTTACAGGGTTGGGATCTTACACTTATACACCAAAGAAGCTAGACTTGGACCTGAAGAATAGGAAGATACCACCTGCTCACCCATCTATTGAGAAGCCTCCAGTCTTGGAGCTCAAAGCACTTCCAGCTCATATTCGATATGTATTCTTGGGAGATAATAAGACTTTGCCCGTAATCATTGTTGCATATTTAGGTGAAGCGCAGGTTGAAGCTCTAGTTTCAGTATTGAGAAAGTTTAAGAGAGCTATTGGGTGGACCATCGTAGACATTATTGGGATTCCACCTGGAATCTGTACTCACAAAATCCAGCTAGAGCCTGATTATGTTCCATCTATTGAGCATCACCGTAGGTTGAATCAACCTATACAAGAAGTCATCAAGAAGGAAATCATAAAGTGGTTGGATGCAGGTGTGGTTTACCCAATTTCTGACAGCAAGTGGGTGAGCCCAGTTCAGTGTGTACCAAAGAAAGGAGGGATTACAGTGGTTCCTAATATGAAGAATGAGCTGATTCCGATGGGGCCAGTCACAGGATGGCGCATATGCATGGACTACAGGAAGTTGAATGCGTGGATTGAGAAGGACCATTTTCTAATGCCATTCATGGACCAGATGCTAGACCGTCTTGCAGGTAGAGGTTGGTACTATTTTCTTGATGGTTACTCAAGGTATAATCAGATCTCTATTGACCCCGAAGACCAAGAGAAAACCATGTTCACATGCCCATATGGTATCTTTGCCTTCAAGAGGATGTCGTTCAGTCTTTGCAATACGCCAGCGATTTTTCAGCGTTGTATGATGTCTATCTTTTCATAAATGGTGGAGAACACTATAGAGGTATTTATGGAAGACTTTTCGGTCATAGGTGACTATTTTGAATATTGTCTAGAGCATCTGGGATGTGTGTTGAAGTGCTGTGAAGAGTGCAACCTAGTGCTGAATTGGGAGAAGTGTCACTTCATAGTCAAAGAGTACATAGTGCTTGGTCATCGGATTTCGAAGAAGGGTATAGAGGTTGATAGAGCGAAGATAGAGGTGATTGAAAAATTGCCTCCACCAGTTTTCGTGATAGGTATTTGGAGTTTCTTAGGGCATGCTAGCTTTTATAGGAGGTTTATCAAGGACTTCTCCAAAATTGCAAATCCGTTATGCAAGTTGCTGGAGAAAGAGGTAAAATTTGTTTTTGATGATGCATGTTTGAAGGCATTCGAGTGCCTTAAAGAGAAGTTGGTTACAGCTTCTATCATTATTGCTCCTGATTTGTCTCAACCTTTTGAGGTTATGTGCGATGCTAGTGGGGTGGTACTAGGAGCGGTCCTAGGCCAAAGGCATGAAAAGATCCTCCATCCTATATACTACGCTAGAAAAGCACTTAACCCAGCTCAGAAGAACTATACAGTGACTGAATAGGAGCTGCTTGTTGTGGTCTTTGCGTTCGAAAAAATTAGATCTTATTTGTTGGGCACCAAGGTGTTGGTGCATACTGACCATTCAGCTCTTTGTTATCTCATGGCAAAGAAGGATGCTAAACCTAGGTTGATTAGATGGGTATTGGTGCTGCAACAGTTTGACTTCGAATTCAAAGACCGAAAGGGTACATAAAATCAGGTGGCAGATCATTTGTCTAGGTTGGAAAAGGAATCTATGCTAAAGCTGAATGATGAGATAGAGATTGATGAGTGGTTTCCTGACGAACAGGTATTGGCTGCTTCTTAGGATTTGATCCCATGGTTTGCAGACATTGCCAACTACTTGGCAAGTGATTTAGTGCCAGATGATATGTCCGTTCACCAAAGGAGAAAATTCATGTCTGGTGTGAAGAAATACTTCTGGGAAGAGCCATTCTTGTTTCGTGTGTGTACTGATACTATGATTCGGAGATATGTGCCGGTAGCTAAGATGATGGAGATATTGGAAGCATGCCACTCCTCCCCTGTTAAAGGTCATCATAGTGGTATTCGGAAGGCCCATAAGATCCTGCAATGCGGCTATTATTGGCCGACTATTCATAAAGATGCCCACGAGTTCGCTAAGTCTTGCAGTAGATGTCAGAGGGAAGGAGGCATATCAAGGAGACATGAGCTTCCTATGAATCCTATTCTTGTGATTGAGTTGTTCGATGTTTTGGACATTGACTTCATAGGTCTGTTCGTGCTGTCTGATGTGAACCAGTATATATTGGTGGTTGTTGACTATGTGTCTAAGTAGGTGGAGGCGGTTGCGCTTCCAAGCAATGAAGGTAAATGTGTCACAGCGTTCTTGAAAAAGAACATTTTCTCCAGATTCAGTACGCCAAGGGCCATTATTAGTGATGAAGGCTCTCACTTTTGCAACAAGTTGTTTCGTGCCTTGCTTGAGAAATATGGAGTAAAACACAGAGTTGCAACCCCTTATCATCCTCAGACGAGTGGGCAAGTAAAGGTCTCCAACAGAGAAATTAAGTCAATCCTGTCCAAGACTGTCAATGCAAATAGAAAGGATTGGTCGCAAAAACTTGAGGATGCATTGTGGGCGTACTGGACTGCGTACAAGACTCCAATAGGCATGTCTCCATATCAGCTTGTGTTTGGTAAGGCATGCCATCTTCTGGTTGAACTAGAGCACAAGGCCATGTGGGCTTTCAAGAAGTTGAACTTGGATTGGGGTGAAGCATCATTGCAGAGGCTAGGACAGTTGAATGAGTTAGATGAGTTCCGCCGAAATGCATAAGAAAGTTCAGCAATGTACAAGGAGAGGATGAAGCTATATCATGACCGGAAGATAGAGAAGAGAGATTTTCTGCCAGGTGACTTGGTCCTGCTTTTAAACTCCAGACTTCTCTTGTGTCCTGGCAAGTTGAAGTCCAAGTTGATTGGACCCTTCAAGGTGGTGCAAGTTTTTCCTCATGGGGCTATTGAACTTGAAAACCTTGAGGGGGAAAAGGTTCAAAGCAAACGGGCAGCGGATCAAGGCTTATTTCGGCACAACAGAGAAGATCCAGACTATTGAAGCTTGGAGCATAGATGAGTTCGTCTCACCCAAGGATCTTGACGAAGTCTGAGTAGTCAAGCAACTTGCGTTGTGCCACGACGTTAAATTAGGCGCTACATGGGAGGCAACCCATGATGTTGTAATTTACTTTATGTTAGATGTAGTTGTAAAGACTGTAGAGTGTTTTGACGAAGTATGAGTACCCAAAATACTTGCGTCATGCCGCAAAGTTAAATCAATTGCTGCATGGGAGGCAACCCATGGGTTAATATGTGTGTTTATTTTGCAGAAGGATGAGGGATAAAAGAAAAATACTGAAACTGCAGGCAAAAGGGGGTCCAATGGGCTCTGTGATGGGGCATCGCAGATACCACGCCCGTGGGACTGGAAAAAAAAATCACATTGGAAATTTTTTCTAAGTATTAAAAATTGGTGGTCTGCCCCTTTCCCACGTCCCATGTGATGGGCCGTCATGGCCCCGATGGGAGTCGGGTTGGGCGTGAATCCCCTTATGAAAAAAAGCATAAAAAAAATAAAAAAATTCTATGTGTGGAGAAGAGGACCATCTGCCCCATTGCAATGTCTCACGTGATGGGCCGTCACGGACCCGACAGGCGTCGCCAGGTAAGTACTCTAAATTTTTATAAGTGTTAAAAAGGGAGTGACTGCCTCACTCTGATGCCCGATATGATGGGGCATCGCACCCTTGACGGGCGTCAAAATGGTCGTTGCTCCCCACAGGCCAAATATAGGCCGACGATCAGGTAAAAGCAACTAGCGCCAGGACGTCGCTAGTCCGACGGGCATCGCCTAGCCCATTATCTGGGTCGGTCAATGATAACGCCCAAACTACACCTTTAATAAAGAAGCGTAAGCGGTCGTAGTCAAATATAGAACCCAACAAAGGTTGGGGTCGAATCCCACAGAGAATATGGTGAAGATTAAGCCTTTAGTGAAGTATGTGACTAGTCGTCAATAGTTTCCGGTAAATAGGGGGGGTTTTGTGTAAACAATGCGTAAACAAAACGAACAATTAACTTATGAATGATAATCAATAGGAGAATGAACTAGGGAAGTGTTTACCATGGCGTTAGTAACAATATCGATTCTAGGCTTAATCAGGTTCTTTTTATATGCGTGTCACGATGTGATTGAAGTAATGGTATCGTCTAAACGTTTCTCAACCAAATAGACGAATTTCCTTTTCTATTCTCTCGACCTCGAAAAGATGTGCTTTTTAGATTTCAATCCTAAACATTAAGTAGATTAATCTAGTTGCAGCATTAATCATTAGACGAGAGTTAGTAGTCTCGAATCCTTGTTGTTAATCAAGTTTCCCGGTTTTAATCTCTTTACTCAAGCAAATTAAACCTAGGCATGTTCTAATGTTTGCAACCACTAGAAAACGTTAAATAATGAATGATTAACAACGTGACAATACATATATTGAACCCGTCGCTACCCGAAATCTATATCGCTACCTTAGCCATGGCTCCCACAACCCTAGTTGTGGGAGGTTTAGTTACTCATGCTTGTAGAAGAATAAAAGAAAGTCATGTTCATAATAAAGAAAAGAGATCCTTACAATGTAGTGAGAACAATCTTTAATTATTCCAAGAACAAGAAACCAAATATCCCAAGAACGAATCAAGAACAAGATTTAGGAGAAGGAAACCGTGTGTAGCGCGTTTCCTCTCTCAAAACTCGCTCAAAAACTCCTAAAACTATTGGGAGAACTATTGTATAGTGAATGCATAATGAAAATAAAACTAACATAGGGTATTTATAGGAGTCTAGGAAACCAATCCCAAAAACGCTCGGATTCCGCGTCGCGGACTGCCTAAGTGTGACGGCCAGGCTGACGGACCGTCACAGGGTTGACGGACCATCGCCTGGACCGTCACCCTTAGGCAGTGGACTGCCTCACTTGCTGCCTTGGTGTGACGGTTTGGGTGACGGACCGTCACACCCTTGATGGAACGTCACCTGAACCGTCACTCTTATCCAGAATGCTCTTTTTCGCGTATTTCCTTCCGTTTCCATGTTTGTCTCCATTTCCTACAAATATAACATAAAAACATCAAAAACGACGATGGTTGCTTGAAAATGTACGATTGTTCTTAGTTAAAAGGAGTCGAAAGTGCCGTAAATTAGCGGCACATCAACACCCTCAACTTAAAACGTTCGCTTGTCCTCAAGCAACATGACATAAACAAAAAACAATACGACGACTCAACTAAGAAACAAACTCGTGTCTATAGCAACTCATGGTCATTCAAACTCATCTTCAATTTTAAATCAAGCTCCTTTATAGCACATAAATGTATGAAACGCTAACTTGCAAGGATCCAAACATGTCATTCCGATATAATAGAACATTCTACATACACACGTGCAACTATCCTAACAATCAATAGACAATACAGAAATCTTGGTGCCCTCGCCACAAAGAAATCCCACACACAAGATTTGGGACTAGGTAAGCGCTCACACTCACAAACGATTTCAAACAATGCACATGCGATACCATAGGCTTGCCCTTACTATTCTATTTCAGTTCTTCAGAAAGCCGCTCAGGATCACTACAGGACTTGTTTAGGCTTGTAATGAGGCTTCGGGTGCAGGTAGGATATATTTAGGGGTTGGTGACTAAGCCCTCCTTGGAACTACTGACGTCTTATTACCACATAACTTACTTTGTCCATCCTTATTCACCTTTTTATTTCCTTCTCTCTAGCTACAGGTGCGGCCTCTTTATTTTGTCAATTCTTTTTATTACTTTTTTTTTGTTCTTTTTCATCTTTTTTTTTTCTTTTCTTAGGCACACACCCGAATTTTCATTCTATTCACAACCAATCTTCACTATCCTCTTTTTTCTTATCATTCACCTCTATAGTAGCCACCCTCAACTTAGGCTGATTGCCTAGGTTGAGGTGCACAATGTCCATGGAAGGACCAGGGCCAAAACAGGGTTTACCTCTATAGTAGCCACCCTCAACTTAGGCTGATTGCCTGAGTTGAGGTGCACGATGTCCAAGGAAGGACCAGGGACAAAATAGGGATTCAAAGTTAAACAGGAATGGTGACAGGTTATTGAAAGAAAAAGGTTAATTATGGCTCAAACAGGGATCAAAAAGGGATTTTATATTTGGACGGTCTTTTAGGTTAAGTGGACTGCACACAAAAAGGGCCTGTGATCCTTTCCTAAGCAACCAAACTTCAAACTTAACAAAATAGACCGGGCAAGTTCTAG